>JARHVA010002464.1:1750000-2387500 GCA_037957365.1 Torreya grandis | reverse complement strand
TGACTTATTATTTATTGTGCACAAATTGAAAGATATGAAAATGAATGATACAGGTAATAAATAATATTATAAAATATAAAATATATCATACTACATTCAATATCATTCTAAAGAAATTTTGAAGGTGGAATTGCAATCATTTTCTCATGTTGGCATTTGGTCAATGATATAGGATAATCATTTAAGGATACTCCTTCAAGCCATGGGTTACACAAATTTAAATTTCATGTTTGTTTGGGGGAAAAATATTATAATCCCTTCAATGTAAACATAAAGAATTTGGATGAAGTTAATTTTTTAAAGGGACCTTTGGAGATGATTTTTCAATTACAAACACTGTGTTCATTAATTGTAATTCTTGAAATTATATTACAAATAAAAAATTGAAAATGAGTTATGTTACTTCAAGTAGATATACTAGAAATGGAAGTTGAAAATATGAAAAGGTTTGGAGAATCAAAATGATGTCTATCATCACATTATTGGGAGAAAGCATAAAATCCATCCTAGTAGCTATGAACCACTATTTATAAGAATGTAACTTCACCATATGACTATTTCAATTATATTTATTTATTATAAACTTTAATTCTAGTAAACATTATCATCAATTTCATAAAAATCAATTCTAAAATATTTCAAATGTAGTCCAATTTATTTAAAATTGGTCAATTTTAATTTAGTAATGCTTTGATCTCATTAAGTGTAATTTGATTTATAGTTTGAGATAACTTGAAACTATTGAATCAGGTTCAAGTTTTAAAGCTAGTCTCCTTACAAGTGGATACTCCATCATTTTACTTGCAATTTTCCAAGTTGATCCATTAGTATATTAACACTTATGAATATATTTTGAATGAACAAAAAATGATTCTGAATTCTATCTCTCATTAAATTTTTTTTTTGATTCAAAGTCAGTTACCTTGGACTCATGCAAACCTTAACAACTTGATGAGAATGTAGTTATAGTCCCTATGTTGCCTTGGTTCCAAAATTGAATGATTATCCATCAAACCTGACATATTTTTTATGACTAAATAACCATGATAAACGTAAAATGGGATTATATTAGTAGATGAACTAATTTCTTATTGTTTTTTATTCATAATTTGTCTTTTAGGCCTATTTATTATTTTGTTTCGGTCTACTAATAGGGTTCTCAGATGAAAACCTAATAGGAAATATATTTTTCCTTTTTTTATTATGATAATAAGTAGTCATGTATGTGTGTGTATATAACATAATTAAATTCCAATCATGGGCATGTTCAAGGTATATACTAGGAGAACCCTTAAAGGTACAACAATACCCTTCAAGGAATCTCCTAGAAGATACCTTAAAGGACAATCAAGGGTAACTTGAAGGTATCTCCTAATAGATACATTTAAAACATGCATAATGATACAATTAAATGTATTAAAAGGCCCTTTAAGGTATCTCCTAGGAACTTTACATATTCATCTAATAGTTCACTGATGGCTTCCATTTCACTATATATAGCTTACCCTTAGGTGTGCAGTGTGAGTAGTTTTTATGTGCTCACCCAATCCTTTATTAGTTAATTCAACAAAAAATTGAGTGTTTATCCCTAGACATTACATGATTACCTATGACTTATGTAACTAGAGAAAGATGAGTATCATTTATGATCTGCCTAACCTTAGCCATTTGATTTTTTGCTTCTAATTTCTCCTCATGTAGTTGAAAAAATTTCCATTCCAAGTTTGAAGCCTTTTTCTCAATGGACTCTTGAAATGTATATGCTATTTCAATTTTCTTAGACAATGATAGATGTAAAACATGTAAATATGTCTCAATGGAAGTGGGAGCAATTCTAGTGGATGTGGATATAACTATTGTAAGAGCTAGCATAAGTTAAAACCAATAGAAGAAAGAAAGTGGTGCAATAAGAAGATATGATAGGGACATCCTAAAACCATTAGGTAGAGGGATGAGACTTTTATAGTGAAGTATCCTTTCATTCACCTAACTGGGTTTTATCCTTGTGGGATGTTTCACATTATTCTACTACCTTTTCCTTAGCTTCACCTTAGCCTCAGCTTGAGTCTTAGCTAAGGCCTCAACCTAAATTTTACATTGCTCCTTAGACTTAGATCTATCATCAATTTTGGGCTTGGAATCTACCTCAACCATATATTTTGCCTCATACTATTCTTTAACTTTGGAATCAACCTTAACTTTTTTCTTGGGAACTTGTGCTTCTACTTCATTTTTGGCTTCCTCCTCTTATCACTATTCTTTGGAATCTTTCTCTCATGCCTCTTGTTTTGTTTGCTTTTGTTTTGAAACTTGTTCTCATACACTATGATTTGAATACCATTGTATAACTTGTTTAATGATTCATGTTGCCCCAAATATTACATGACATCCTATGGAATTTGAGGGTGTGACTTGATCAAAGCTAGATCCTCAAGCCACCATGTGTTAAACCACCCTAGTTACTCGTAATATTTCCCTATCTTTATCCACATGATTCCTATCAGGGAATTAGAAAAACAAAATTATATAGTAACAAATATTATTGGGAATAGTGGGGACTTACATTGTGTTAATCATAATAATAAAACTAGATTTAATTGATATTGGAAATTTTGCAAACCTCTTTAAATGGGTTGACTACATGCAAATGATTTTTATTACTCATTTTTAAATGTATTGACATCCTATTTAGTATTGATCTTACTCATCCTAATATTCTAGATACATTTAGGGGCCTTGAAATACCTTAAAGGTACCATTTTTTTGAGTACTTAGGGCCAAGGCTATGTCGAGTGATGAGGTCAAAAGATGAAACTAGTTGATTAAATACTTCATGCATCAGTCCACTTATTATTAGACTTCAAGACTTTGAGTCTATGAGACTATATAATTTAGGTGTAGGTGGAGGGTTAATAAAATTGTGCCACATGTCCCAATAATGATATTTATGTCAAAGGATCAATCAATTTAAAGTCCTAGAATGGTGTCACGTGTTTGAAATAGTCCAATCTATTTAAAATGATCTGTGCCCAAATGGTTTGAAATAGTCTAATTTATTTGGAATATAGAAAACATATTTATGGAAACAATATTCTCCACTCCACTTTAGTGGTTATAAATCCAAATTATTCAAAATATCCCAATTTAATCAAAATTATGTACGCCGAAATGGTTTGAAATAGTCTAATTTGTTTGGAATATAGAAAAAATATTATTGGAGAAAATTTTCTCTACTCTAATTTAGTGAGTATAAGTCTAAATTATTCGAAATAGCCCAATTTATTTAAAATTATTTATACCTAAATGTTTTGAAATAGTCTAATTTATTTGGAATATAAAAAAAATTAGAAAAAAAATTATCCACTCCACTTTAGTGGGTATATGTCCACATTATTTGAAATAGCCTAATTTATTTGAAATGGTCTATGCCCAAATGGTTTAAAACAATCCAATTTATTTGGAATATATAAAAAATATTTTTGGACAAAATTTTATCCCCTCCACTTTAGTGTGTATAAGTTTAAATTATGTGAAATAGACAAATTCATTCGAAATGATCTATGCCAAAATGGTTTGAAATAGTCCAATTTATTTAGAATATAAAAAACAAATTTGGAGAAAATTTTCTCCACTCCAATTTGGTGGGTATAAGTCCAAATTATTATAAATATTCCTTATTTATAATTTAAGCATAATATTGGCTAACATTCATTTCAATTAAGAAAACTAGAATGTGGTGTGTGTAGGTTTGGATTATTTATATCAATATCCAATGTCAGTATCTTCACCCCCTCTTTAATGATACTCTCCCTCTGTACTGTCTATGAGGGTGGGATAGTCATAAAACCACCTCAATAAAAAAAATAGGTAGTTAGTCTGAGATTGAAAAATTAATAAATATATATAAGCATCAATAAAATATTGTAATGTAAATCATCTACAAATGAAATCACAATTAACATGATCATGGAACATAGTGTAAACATATTTCATATGTTCTCCAAAAAATAACTAATCACAAAAAAACAATATGAATGTCAATCATACCACATATATACCCATATCATTCATAAAAATAAGAATTACAAATCATTAGTTTCATAATCATGTACTAATGTTTATGTAGTTTTATAGAGCAGGACTAGATGTGACATCCTTCCCACCTAAAATAACTCATCATCCTAATGAATTTTATTTTAAATAAAATTTTAGAAAATATTTCAAAAAAATCATTGAGATAAATGTGTAAACAAACTCAAAAATTCCTCATAATCTTCCCATGTATCACTATCTTTAAAATATTAGTCCCATTGGACCTTGCATTGTGATAGTTCTCTATTACACAAGTTAAACTTAGGAGTATCAATTATTTTACTTTGTTCTAATGTGACCACCCCTAGATCCTAAAATTATAATTCATTCTAATCTAACACATGTGTATGATTATCAATATATTTATTAAGATAATATATATGAAAACATTATGCATTTGAGCTAAATTTGGTGGTGATGTAAATCTATATGTTACATGAGTGATCACTTCTAGAATCTCAAAGATTCTCATATTTCTTAGTGACAATTTTATTGATTTCCCAAACTTAATAAAACTATTTTGTGGTTTTACTCATAAAAAAACTTTATCTCCAACTGAGAACTACCTTTTTATTCTTTTAGATCAACATAAGTTTTTTGCCTATCATTAGCTTCAACAAATATTTTTATGATTAACTTTACTTGTTCTTCCATTTATACAAGCATATTAGGTTCAAAGACCATTCTGTCTTTTAATTTATCATAGTTGATTGGTGTTATACACCTATTACCATACAATGCCTCAAAAGGATCCATTTTCATACCTAATTACTATTATTTTTTATAATTAAAATAAACTAATGGTAGGTGTTTCCCCTATTTATATGGATGTTCTATGTAATACACCCTTAAAATATCCTTAAAAACCTAATTTATTCTCTCTATTTTCCGCTTCATTTCTAGATGGTAAGTTATACTAAAGTTTAGCTATGTAACCAAAGTTAAATTAGGAGTTTGCCAAAATATTGAGGTCATTTTAGGGTCCCTATCTAAAATTATCTTTTCTAGAAACCCATGAAATATATAAACCTCTTTCAAAAACCTTTTGGCAAGCATTAATGCATCATTTATTAAATTACCTGGGATGAAGGGAGTTACATTGGTAAATTTATCCACAACTATCAAAATCATGTTAAGATAAATTTTGGACATAGATAGTCCTTGAAAAAAACCCATGATATTAACTTTCCACTTCCATTATGGTATGAAATGTGGGTACAATAACTTAGAAAGATGCATATGTTCAAACTTAACTCGATGACACTCAAATCATCTAAACACAAATTTTGTTGCATTTTTATTCCCTTTAAAATATATAATGGCCTTAACTATAATAATAGCTTAGTCACTCTTCGATGTCCTGAACATGGAGCATTATGAAATTCCTTTAGCACAATATTACTCAAATTTTCCTTATCAATCACATATATTTTATCATTATACCTTAAAATTATATCATTTTTAAATTGAAATACATGGTACCTATAATCCTAAGAATTATCAATTAATACTTTCTCAACATGTTCATAGAATTCATCTCTAAGTGATAATTTTACTGCCTAATCTGAAAAAGTGCTTTTTATTATGGCCAAAGATGTAATTTTATGACTAAGGGTATCTACAACTATGTTCTCTTCATCCTTAATGTAGTTAATATCAAAATCATAGTATGACAAAAATTCTAACCACCACTTCTAATTAGCATTAAGGTTCGGTTGGGTAAATATGTACTTGTGTACCATGTTTTTAGTTTTAATCTCAAAATACTTTCCCAAGAAATGACTCATCTAAACTTACAATGCATAAATTACTGTAGATAATTCTACATCATGAGGAGAATAATTTATCTCAAAAGGTTTCAATTTCCTCAATTCTTAGGCCATAACTAAACCGTCCTACATAATAACTCCTCAACCATCTCTTGATGCATATGTTATAATTGAAAAATGGTCAATTTGATCCAAAATATATAACACTAGTGTTGAAGTAAAACTCTTTTTTATAATCTAAAAGGCTTATTTTCACTTATGAAACCAAACAAAAGACTTCTTTTTTAACTAAAATGAGGTGATCGGATTAGCTATTTTGGTATAAACTTCTTTTAGTACCCTTTACACCCATTAAATTTCACACCTCATGTATATTCTTGGGTGCTATCTAATTTGTAATGGATTTAATCTTAGTGGGATCCACTAAAATTCCTTCTATAGAGATAATGTCTCTAAAGTATTGTATTCTTCTTGTAAATAAGGCCCACTTAGATAATTTTCCATAGATTTAATACTTCCATAATCATTACAATAATCATCACAAATGTTCAACATGTTCTTCTTCCATTTTAGAATAGATGAGACTATCATCTAGAAAGATTAACACAAACTGATCAGGTTAATCCTTGAATACACTATTCATGAAATTCATGAATGTTATAGGTGCATTTGTTAATTTTAAAATAAGTACTGTGAACTCATAATGCCCATAACAAGTCCTAAAATCTATTTTTGGAATATATTTTTATCAAATTATCAATTGATGGTACCCAACACAAAGATAAATATTTCAAAATACTATTGCACCATGTATTTCATCAAAAATATTGTCAATGTGAGGGAATGGATACCTATTCTTGATTGTGACCTTATTAAATATTTAGTAGTAAGCACATAGACACAGGTTTTTGTCTTACTTTTTGATAAAGACTATATGTACACCCCATGGTAAAACACTTGGACAAATCAACCCTTTGGCCAACATCTCCTCAATTTGGGCCTTTGACTCGATTAACTCAGTTGTGTTTATTCTATAAGGAGCCTTATACTATGGTTATAACCATGCAATGATATTAGTAATGAAATAAAATTCCATTTTAGGAGCTGGACTTGATAATTTTTTAGGAAAAACATCTCAAAACTCTTACAAAAAAGGATAGTCTTCTAAAAAGAGTTCCTTATATTCACCCATTTCATCCATCTTGACTAGGAATTCTTGACATCCATTTCATTGAGCCTTTTTGACTCAATGGATGAGATTTTCTTAAGTTTCAACTATCTTCATTATTTTTAGATTTGGGTTTGATTTCCAAAATAATATAAACACTCAACCTTCCTAAGAAAATAATCAACTTTATATTTGTGTTTAGGAGGTAAATTCATTCCTAGGATCATATCATATGATCATAATGGTACGACATAAAGATCAACAACCTTGGTGAATTCTATAAATTTTATTTCAGCAATAACAAGACATATGTCAACCTTGACCTTGGATTAATTCCCATACTACACTAACCATGTATTTACCATCAAAATAGCTTTCATAAATAATTTACTTAACATTTTAGGAGAGATAAAACATTCAGCATCTTATGTATCTATCAAAATAAAAATGGCTTGTTCAAACAAATTATCTGATACTTCAATAAGAGAGGATTGAAATTTGGCTTGATAATTATTGACTACTATGTGAATATGCTACTAAAAGGTTTCCTACTAAGATGTAGAGGTGGAAAAAATCTCATTTATACCAATTTTTATGTATTGAGGACAATCCTTAGCATAATGGTCTCTTCCACATGTAAAGCATAAACTAGGTGGTCCTTTCCTCTTAGCCTGATTAACACCCTTGAATCCTTCTCTTAAACTATGTCCTAGTTTTATGATCCTTGAAGCATTACTAAGACTTGTATTTTGGCTATTGATTAGGTTCTTGAAATTCCCATTTTGTTTCTAATTCTTTTTCTTTAAGGGTATCTTGGAACTCTCAAACTTCTTTTTGAACTTTTCTATAACCTTGCAAGTGATTTAAGATTTTTCTCTTGCTTAACTACCTTATCAAAGAGTTTATCTATAGTGCATGTACCATTCACATCCATTTCACATCTAATTTGGGGTTTTAATCTCATAACCAACTTATTGATCTAGAAACATTCATGTCTTGGATAATGCAAAAAATATTTCAAGAGCTTTGTGAATTATTCCAAATATTTGTTTATTGATAAATCCCCTTGTTTTATATTCTATAAATCTATTAATTTATTATCAAAATATTTTTGATTTATCAATAATTCTCTAAAAATAGTCACAAACTACTCCTAAGTGGTGATAGTTGAATCAAGGTTCATATCAATATTTATTATCCCATTAAGTTGTTGCTTCACCATCTAGTTAGTAATCTCCCCACATAGCCTTAGTCACCTCATAATAATTATTAATCTCAAAGTATATGCAATTTTATTGATTCAATATTTAACTCCATCACCCAATAAAATATGTTCAAACTTGTGTGGTTTCACTTTATTCATATCATGTGCAAACTCTATAACTACTTGAGATTTGGATATTTGTTGACCTTCCTCATGTTCTTGATCTTGACATTCTTCCTATTTAATATTTTTTTCCTCTAGAACCTCTTGCTCATTTCCTCCTCTATTCCATGAAATTATAACTCTAGATATGTTATCATATATTAATCTCATTCATTAAAGTGATTATTTGATCGAGTGTTGCATCTTGTTCTACTATTAATTAATTAGGATCAGCTTGAGGGTTCATATTTTAAGTCCACTCACTAATCAATTTACCTTAAGCCATTGTTATCATTGTAATTAGGAGAATATATATATATATATATATATATATATATATATATATATATATATATATATATATATATATATATATATATATATATATATGTTGGTAAACTCATTATGTATGAACATTAAACCAAGATCTGATACAAGAATGTTATAACCCCACTAGGTCACCCTAGAGTTTCATGATTTTTTTAAATTTCAAATGGGTTACTTATAAAATCATCAATAACTATTTGTAAAAACACTATTTGATTAATAAATGAATCTAAAGCAATAAATTCTAAAAATTATCAACCAAGTAGGTAATAAAATGATTTATTTATTTCTCAAACATCCCATGACAAATTAAAATATGAATATTTCTCATAAAATGAACATTAGAAAGTAAAGTACATCAATCACTGATATAATCCAAAACATAATTAAAAATAGGCATACAACCACTGCTATCATAATATTTAAAATTAATTACAAATATCAAATCTAGTGATGTTATAAATATCCATCAAATAATAAATTACTACATATTACATTTTAATATAAAGTCAAAATATATAATACAAGATGTACTAAAGTACTAATGAGCTTCATAAATAACTCAATGATCCATAAATATAGCCATGAGTATAATCCCCAATGGTTGAAAAGTTGAATAGAGTGAGAGAATCATCTGAATGATTTACCTCCAACCATATATAATTGGTTTTCCACACACCTCCCCACTGGGATTGGCCCTACCCTCAAGGAGGGGTGTAGAAGGAAAGTGGGGATATCAAGAAATCAACTAGAACCTATGTGTGTATAATCACTAATACATGTAGTAGTCACATAGACCATTAAAAAAAATTCTCTATCTAATATGGCATTATCATACACATATAAATGAGAAATTATAGTGGAATGACAATGTCTCATATATAACATTATTTTGGCTAGAATTTTCATTATAAAAATTAGATCTAATGATACAATTCAATTTTACTCACACTAAAAAACTCTATTACTAAATCATAACTATAAAATGACATCAAGAGATAGGTATATGAGTTTCATACTAACACCCTCGTATATATATCACTTGTTATCCATGAAATAATTATACTAAATTTTCATATATAGATTCACGTAGAATAAATATAAATCATATAATAGATTTAGTTCAAACAATAATATAAGGTACAAGAAATCATAACTCAAAAATATAATTATTTCCATTTACTCAATCTCAATAATAATGTATAGATTTATCAAATGAACTATATTCAAATCTAACTATACTAAGTCCTTTCTTATCACATTTTTTTTAAACATAATTCATTTGTATATCTGATGATAGAAACTCAGTCAATAATGTAAACCCATAAAATCTCAAAATAGCTCATAAAACATACATAATGTGTCTTAAGCTTATTTTATACACCATTTATAATTTATCTATTCCAAGATTATTACCTCATATCCTTAATATAATAAATCTTCATATTTTACCCTATATACTAGTATACTATATATATGTTTTGTATACCAGTAATGTTATAATATTAATAATAAGCCATTACAATAATATAACATTTGATAATGTATAATTAATATACTTAAGTTTTATTATCAATATTCAATGTTTTTAAGATACCATTACATAATAAATAAATCCATGGATAATCTTTCTCATAAATAACATAGTCATTTAGACAATATATATTCAAAATTTCCATCATAACTTAAAACCATACTCATTTATTATTATCCCAAGAAGAAAAAAATATGCTTAGGGTTAATATCTAATTTTTAATTGACTACATCTTTGCATGCATATATTAATCTAGTCATCCATACATGAATTTATACAAAATAAATATATATTTTACACAAACTGAATATTATTCATTATAAATATCCAAATTCCATCATTCTACTTGATAATTTTTAGGTATTTATAATCTTCATCGGCTTGTGTGTATACACATAATATTTTAAAACTTTATCAATAAATGATGTTTTCTCTATTGAAGTAACCCATCAAGTATCAGTCTCTCTATGTGCATGCCTTTAAGGATTCACTGAGAAAGGGGTGGACAGACCATTGGTGTTTTGTTGCATTTTTTCCCTTATACCACCACTTTTTATCAATCTAACCTTATCCTATACACTTACCTAAGATTTTCCTCCTCCCATACACACTCATCCAAGAAATTACCCACCTTACTTATACCCTACCTAAACCTAAAACCCATTTTTGACATTTATCATACATTGTCAGCTTGTTCAAACTCTATATTTAATTTATTAAAAGAATGTTACGGGTCTAGGTTAGCTTTGGTTGACCTAGACTAAGACCTAGCTTATTTTTATCAAATAATGATATAAGGATGGATCAGGTTGACCCTCTTAATTTAACTCTAAAAAGGGTTTCAGATTAGATTCAAATATATAAATAGATATATTTCTCCATTTTTTAGAGAGACAATAGAGATAATTGTTCATTTGTACTTATTTGTAATATGATCTTCCACCATTCTACTTAAGGATTTATTACTTAGGGTTTATACTTGGATAAAAATATTATCTTGTGGAAAATTCTTGGATGTTTAGGCCTTTCTTAGTGATCCTTAAAAACTAAAATAACATCTTGTGAAGCACCTTTGGCCAAGGGAGAGATTAAGTCTTGATGGGTTCATCTTCAAGGTAAGTATCCCTAATTTTACTCCTCTATTTTAGTAGATACATATAACATAAGTAATGGATTTTTAATATATTGATCTCTCCATGAATTATTATTTTATCTATACATAAAATAATTAATATTCTCCTATGCATGTTTACTTTTTATGTTAATTACCCCCACTTTGTGCCACAAGATTTGGTGAGCACTAGATTATATTTTACTTTGCTTTTCATTTATTTTATGTTAATGAAAACATAGGACCTAGATAAGGTTATTTCATGATGTTTATTGACTAGTTAAGATATCCATTCGTTAGGTATATCATATTCATCTTGGTCATGAACCCAAATATATAATGCATTAATAATAAAAAATGTAAGTAGGATTTATCTTCTTTAAGTTTAGAATGATTAATAGTTCAAAAACATTCTCCTTTTTATATATATTTTGGTGAACCAAATGAGAATCAAACTCTTGTATGTTCTATTTTATGAATTTATTTTATCATCATATTATATATTTATATTTTTTTAGTATTATATCAAACTTACCAATATATATCTAAAAGTTTATACATAGGTTAACATAGTTGGCCCAAAGTGACTATGTTATGTTTAGGCAAGTCTTATCCAAATATAGGTTACTAGATTGATAATATCAACATAGTATTAATCTACAGATATAGGATTGCATACATAGTCAAACCTTTTGAATCTATTGAAATTATTATTAAATATAAATATCTACAAAAATAGTCAATCTAGTCGACTCTGTTCACAACTTCTTTTCAACATACATGTTTTATAAATTCTATCAAGATTTTTGAATTTGTTATTAGAATATTTGAATCATCACTTGAGAATAAAAAAATAGAATTTTTAAATCTAAAAATCATCAAACCCACCTAGGTTCATTCTTAATCTATCATTTTAATTTTTCTTTTTCAGTACTATTTTCACAAGTTTTTAGTCTAAAAAAATATAGCCCTAAAGTTAATTGGGTCAACTACCTAAACATAGTTCTATAGCCTATTTTATATATATAATACATAGTCAAATTATTTGAATATGTTCTTCCATATCTTGATTTCATAGAATATTAATGACCCAATCAATTATCTTCTACATTATTTGCATATAGTGCTACCTAAAATGATTATGTACTCTTCATAGTCAACAAAATTAACCTATTTTGGATAGTAATTAGTTCATTTTTAATTTTAGTTATTTGTATTCTTAGAGTAACAAACATATATTAATGAGGTGTTTTTACAATTTATCAACTTAGTCACACTATTATTCTCTTTTACACAAACTTCCAAATCACTTAACATTAAAAATCATTAAACATTTGTCTTCCCAAGGTCTAACTACTTAGATTTCATCACCAAGGGGGAAGTTAACTTGGTGTTATGGCCAAGTATAAAAACATGGTTGATGGTAAATATTGGTAAAGCAACTGATACCCTTATCACTACAAGACTATGAAGTGAGGGGGTATTCCCCAATACCAAGCTATTACCATCACCAATACAAATCCATTTCAGCCTGAAATTCCTAAAACCATCCTTATATTGATTTTTATTTCCTTCATATAGCCAACTTACCATCACATTAAATTCAAACTTTATTATAAATTAATAACACTTAGGAATGACCAATCAGTTATCATTTACTTTCAAGTTTTTGATTGCTCTTTGATAATTATATTTTTTATTACAAAACTTGCATTAGGTAGCATTAGTGCAAGACTTGTGTTGTGTGTTTCAATTAGATCAATCACTTTGATCGAATTCCTTGTGTATTTATTTTCTTAGATATTATCTTTAAAAATTGTCCTCTACTTTTAGAAACATTATCATCCCTATCAACACAGTCTCTTATAGACTATCAATATTGCTTACCCTCAGTACATAGTCACTCTACATGACTATGTATCTTATCATCATATTTAGTTTCCCCTTTTCAAGTACACAATCAACTTATCTAACCATGTATATTTATCATATATTCAATTTATTAATTTATAATACATAGTTGACCCATATGAATGTGTATCCTTTTATGTAGTTCCAATTTCATCCTTTACAACACACAATCAACCCTTCGACTATGTATTTTACTTCATGTTATATGGACCTTTATCACAAACTTTGTTAACCCAATTAACTCTATACCTTTTGGTTGATTTTATTTTATGTGTGGTTGACTGTCTTTATTTTTCATTCTTGCTTCATGATATCTGATTCTTTCTTTAATCATCTTGAAATCCCCTATAAATTTTTTTGGATAACCTAAATCCATTTAGACACTATACAGTATGTTATTTTCTTCCTACCTTCACTTCACAATATAGTCCTCACTCTTGGATCACTTACTCTCCTCCCTCATCTTTCTATTACAACATGGATTAAATTACTCCAATAGATGAGATTGGTGGTTCGTATCCTTTTCATACTTATGAATATAATTATCATCTTTAATCATCTCACCATATTGTGGGGGTGATTGATACAAGCTTATCTAATAACCCCATAGGAAATCCACCACCTAATAAATCTCTTCTTAATACTAATTTGGGGAATCCTCCTACAAACACTAACACACCAATTGATACAACTCAAATTCTTGCACAAATAGTGAAAATAATGAACATCATGAAAACATATAACACCTCCAAAATGATGTTACTACAACATCATTTGATCGACATGGTTAATTGACCTCCTATTCTTATTCCACAAAATAATCAAAATTTTATCCCTCCACTTCTTAGATATGCCACAGGAAATGTCATTCCCCAACCTATCATGCACAATAATATCCTTCAACACATTTATGAGCCTTTATCCCCTTTCATTAGTTATATTGATATTGGTAATATATATCCAACCATTAAATATGATGGGACTAAAGACCACACATCTTTTCTTAAGGCATTCAGTAATATTTATAAAGAGTGGATCTAAAATAATACCTTTACCATAGCTAAACTTTTAGTTAAAACCTTCCTTAGTCATGTATTATAATGGTATAATCAACTTCCTCAACATTCTATATGGCAACTAGAAGATTTATTCAATCCTATAGTTAAATAATTACAACATAATGATCTTCCTAGAAAATTGTCTTAGTCAATTCATCAATGCTAAGAAATATCCTACCAAATCAGCTCATGATTTTACCAAATGATGGAAATAGGTGGGTCACAACATTGATCACAACATTATTAATGATAATTTTCTTAATATTTTTATAATGACATTAACAACTTCACTCTAGGTTCAAAATTTTTCTCCCTAGACTTTAAATTATGCTCTAGACCAAGATAACAATAAATAATTCTTAGTGAAATAGTTAAACCTAACACTAAAATCATCAAGTGATCTTTTAAACATTAAACCAATGTAATAACTAGCAATCCTCCTCAACCCAAACTAGGAGTATAAAAAGTGAAAAATACCAAACCTTTCCATATATTGTTAACCATTAAATAAATGGAAAAAAAAATTAGATCCTTCTAAATCATTCATTTATAATAATAATCCCCTTAAATGTTATGTATGATAAAAATCAATTTTGTTGGTTTCACACCGATATAGGTCATTCCCACAAAACATGTTGAGGTCTTACAAAATTTGTCATTTATTTTATACTTAGAAATTAATTCAATCATGATGCCATGATCAAAATCCATCATCAATATTATATTAATGCTTCTCAAAATAAATAATATTCCAAAGCTTCTTCTTATAATAATCCAAATTTTTTCTCTATATCTAACCATCAACAAGAAAACAAATATATTTGTGTGGTTGATGTTGATTATAATCAATACTATACCAATTCCCAATACGTAAATGTGGTTAAGGTCAATTATTGACACAAACTAGCCCATAAAGATCATGTTTCCAAACCAAAAAAACCATCATTAGAAGAGAGAATTCTCAAAGATACTATTACCACTAACTTATCTTTGGAAACCCATGAGGAATCACCTCCTCAATCTAAACCTCAAACCACTTCCCTTCCTCCTAAACATATTTTACCTTCCAATACTCATTATAGTTCTTCTTCTTTCAAAACCCATTAGATCTTGTTAGAGGAACTCAACTCTATTCCTTGAAAACTTACTCTCATGAAGTATGTTCACACCTCTACCTATCATCTTAAATTTATACCATTAAATCCATTTATCTATATTCAAAACCTTCCATATATTTCCTTGAAGAAGACATAATCAATGATGAAATTCTATTTAGATCTCATGATCCACCTATATTTATCAAAATATTCATTAATACCACCCTCATTCATAAAGTATTAGTAGAATAAGGGTGGGAATTAATGTGACATATCTTTGGCTCATTCAATAACTTGGATATAAAAAATATAATCTCATGCAAACTCATTTAACATGTCATGGATTTGACAAGATCAATATAAATTAGCTTGGTTGTATTTGGCTCCCTCTTATTATTGGACCCAAAATTATATAGACTAATATTATGGTTCTCAATTCACCATTATCTTATAATATAATCTTAAGACTCCCATGGACTCATTACATAATGGCTATTGCCTCTTTTGGAACCCAATGTATCAAGTTTATTCATAATTTTAAATGGTATAAACATGGGGCCAATCCTAACCCCTGGGGTATTAAACCTCCTAATCCTAAATTTCAATATCATATTCCCATTATTCAAAAGATTAATAGTTCCTCTTTACCTTAATTCATCATATGAATCCTAATTTACAAGTCACTCTCACTGATTCATATAAATATGACCCAAATTATTTACAAACCATATGTAATAATACCAAGCTACCTCTTTAAATTTTGGAGTGGCTTCTTTCTTCCTCTTTACTATATGATCTTACTATCCCTCTTATCAATGATATCACTAATTTACCTCCTCCATGTAATGTACATGAAGCATCTTATATATAATATGATTTCACGTGTAATGATTATTTAGTGGATAAACTATTTTAAGACCCTTTAATTATATCACCACGTAAACTTAGTGATCTAAGCACCTAACCTTCCAAAATTCCTTTAGAAAAATAAGCATACAGCATCTTTCCCACTTAATATTATAACTACATTATGACCCAAGCTCAATCAAGATATTTGGATGTTCACCATTATCATAAGAGCTTAGCTAAAATACATGACTTCAATCATGATGTTCATATCATTTCCATGGATATTGAATTAGAACCTTAAGCTCATGTACCTTTAGTGAATTATCTTGTTCTTAATACTCCTTAGGTGGTTGAACAAATCCTACCTCTTGCAAATTTTAAACTTACAAAATCTTATATACATCTAATCACACTAATTATTCTACCAGATACTCTCTTCATCAATACTTCAAAGGATACACCTATTTATAAATTATTTGAACCTAATCAACCTTCCTTCACATTTCCACCTATAGGATCAGATTACAAATTTGGTCAATCAAACAATAGTTAATAATGATAATGTGAAAAATGCATAAAGAACTTAACAAACTAAGCCAACCTATTCCAATGAGGTTTGCAAATGATAATCAAGGACACATGAAATAAATAAATACCAACTACCTTCCCAAGTGATTCCACCACAAAAGATTTACTTGAAGCATGTTTTTTCCCTTGATCTAGTGTTCTTGTCTTTATCAACAATGGATGCCAAACTCTTCCATTACCTCAATATCACTATGTATAACCTAAGCTCAAGATAATAAATATAATCTATGTATATCAAATAAAGACTGAAAATAAACAATAATTATCAACACAAAAGGTTTTGGAGATAATTTTGAATTATAAGTTTACAATAATTTAGCTTAAAAATTTATGTTTGATGCCCTTCTTTTTATAGATTTTCCAAATGGGCTATGATCAACCATGACAATCCATATCAAGATTGAGATGTGTGGCCATGAATTAATATAATATTTTAAATTAAATACATAAATATCCTCATAAATATTTTGGATGAAGGGGAATTAATTAGGCATGGGTTCCCATAAACCTAATATTTGTTGCATTTATGGCTTATGGGTACCACCATATAGATCATGTCACTAGGTGATGCAGATATTGAGAATCAATTTCCAATATTAAAATAATCAATAACCTCCATGGAAAATCCATTAAGCTCTTGATTTGAATTAATTATCTTAATAATATTAATTAGACTTAGTGTAATTATTTAGAAATTGGTGCTCAATTAATCAAAATGGTCAAAAAATTATATTATTGGGTCATAATTTAACTTTGGAAGAATTGGAAGGCAATGTTAGATGCATTGGGAGAGTTATCCCATTTAGGATGTTTTCAACACAAAATAACAAAGGTACATGTTGTGTACTAATGAATTAGAAGAAAAGAGTGATCCATAACATAAAAATGT
This sequence comes from Torreya grandis, assembly GCA_037957365.1. Lineage (NCBI taxonomy): Eukaryota > Viridiplantae > Streptophyta > Pinopsida > Cupressales > Taxaceae > Torreya > Torreya grandis. The sequence continues at coordinate 2,369,741 of JARHVA010002464.1, read as the reverse complement.
GAAATCATCATTTTGACTTGAAATGATTTAAGAAAAGTTAGGAATCACATAAAATGCATTTCCCTATTTAAAGAGACATTAGCCTAAATTGGCACTTGTTTATGACAAGATCGAACCATTTAACATATTTTTAGTGATTTTGGTCTAAATTGTGCATTTTAGTGTAAATCAAGTAAGGTTGATAATTTTAAAAAAAATAGTGTTAGGAATTAGATATCTACATTTTCCCCCTATTTGAAAAGGTATAGTAGGGTATTCAAGCAAAGTAACATCTTTTCAAATAAAATAGTTGTTAAAAAGAAAATGGAAATGACCCATGATGCCCCCTCAAGAGGACATATAGGGATGAAAGAGAAGGATGGACTCTCAAAAAGAGAAGGAAAGTGAGAAATTCACCCATGGAATAGATCACATCAAGACAAGCTAATGTTTTCACACATGGTTACCATCAATGATCAAAACATAAATAGAGGTGTAATGGGCCCCAAAAATGGGGTGAATGGGAAGGATTCAATATAAACATGTAAGTTACACACTTTGTATGTAACCAATTTGAGACTGTAAGTAACACACTTATGGTATTTATCAATCCTGACACAAGTTTCACACTAAAACATTTCCATCATTGGTAAAAGTATGGAGATCTTGGAATTAAAGGAGAAAGAGAATATGGTCTCTAAAAAGTTGATAATAATAAGTGCCACATTATGGTAGATTTTATCACGATAAAATAGCTATGCCCCAACAAGGCTAATTTTGATCATTGATAAAAAATAAATATTGTCTTTCCCCTATAGGGTTGATTTAGATTTGTTAACCAATTCAAATGTTTTGCCCAATTATGGGAAAATTGGCAAGTAATTAGCTCAAGGCTATAACCCAAAACATAGACTAAAGATTAGAGGGTGAAAACATATATGTGATGGTACAATGGCCTAGAAAAATCCATAAAAAACTAGGCACACAAGAATGCACAAAGTGATTATAGAGATGAAAAGAAGAATGAATATGGTCGAGCAGACTCCAAATAAGTCATTTATCTAAGTGTTACATATATAGTCCAAATGGACCTCAATCCAATTTAGTTCACCCAAAAATTAGGAGATAATGGAATGAGGGATGATGAAAACTGACCAAGGATTTATTAGACTCATGACATATGCGAAGAGATGCATATCTAAGCATAGAGTTAGGTGCTAAGTTTATTGAGCCTAGTTTATGCATAGTGATCTTGAGATTTTTTCATTAGAGTTGTGTTGACAATAAGACTTGAATCTAAATCATAAAGTTCTTGCTATAGCAAAATAAATTAGGCATCATACATATGAATAACTCATAATGACATAGCATTTTAAGTGCGTAGAGTCATTTCAAATGTGAATAACTATAACCAAGGATAATGGTAAAATAATGACCAAAACTAGAGTTATATTTATTTACATTTAAACAAAAAGGCAAAGAAAAATAAAAAGGTAAACATATATTTATCCACCTTAAAATCAAAATATTAATAATCAAGATTCAAGTAGGAACAAGAATGTTTAAAAATAAAACAAGAACTTAATAACATGAGATCTAGATATAAACAATCAAGATCTCACAATGTGGACCATCAAAATGTTCTTAAAAACAAAAGAGAAGAGAAAAAAAGAAAATAGGGAAACATAAGACCAAGGTGAGACAAGAAGTAATAAAAGGAGAAAATACGAAGAAATAAATGAAGAGGCAAGAAAGCACAACAAAACAAAAAGAAAAATAAAACACTAATAAAACTCAAATAAACACACATAGATAAAAATGAAGTTAGTGTGGTTTAAAAATACTTATTCATGCATGTGTAGTAGAGGCATTACTTTCCACTATAATGTAACAAATAACAAGGACACAAAAGTTGTTCCATAATTAAAGATGAATAATGATATAAGAAATGGGGGATGAGAAGAAAAGGAAGGTGTTATATGAGCTAAATATAGATGTATAAGACAAGTGGATGCTACCTACATAATTATATGGATGCATGTTCTAACATTAACTTTAGGCCAAATTTATTTCTCCCAAGAAGTGGGATAGAAGACATGATGATAAAAAAAACATATGATTAATATTTTAGAAGAAAAGGGAATACTTGAAAAATGATATTGGTATTGAAAGATGATAAGAATGACAAGATGACTTATGAAATAACAGTCTAGAAGGAATTAATTTGATTATAAAATAGAAATAACATGGCATGGTGGGATGAGGGAGAATTATCTTGTCAAATGGCAAGTGTGTGGGAAAAATGTCTTACAAAATAGCAAGATCATGAGGATTAGAATTTACAAAAGCATAAGATAATGTTTGTATTCTTTTGTGGGTCATTTATATTGTTTTTATTGTTTTTAGGATAAAATATGTATAAATATGGACCAATTAATCTAGGATATGCTCATCCAAGAGTAGAATTTCCAATAAATATCTAACCTAGATATAATGGCACATGCCTACAAATTGATAAGAGCAAGGATAGTAAAAAGAAAATAGTGTTCACCAAAGAGTATAAAATGTAATATAGAATATTATGAAATGTAAAATCAATCTGAATAACCATCTAGTAGGCAAAGATCCTGAGCTAAAAAGGTGTCCTTATTCACTTGTCTCTAGAAGAAGCTACAAAAAACTATCTTGGATAAACTAATTTGTATAACTAGCATTGAAGGTGTTCATAATGTGGATGAGACATAATATAGATCATAATTGGTTGAGGGACAAAAGTGTTTAGGTTACAACAAGCCCAAGACATAATAAAGAATATGGTTCTCAAAGAGAATGACACAAAGATTAGGGTCCATCAGGTGGATGATCAAAGGTGGGATAAATAATGATGTTTTCAAGTAAAATGGTCCAAATAATATGGTTCTCAAAGAGAATGAAATTAGGTAGGATAAAATGTGTTCATAGTACCAATGGTCAAAAATATTTCAATTTCTAGAGTCATGAAAGTAATAAGGTTCACGTGAGAATGGTCCAGGGTAGTATAAAGGATATGATAAAACTACTTTAACATAAGTTGCCCTTAAGTAAGTGGTCTTATACAAAATGATTCAAAGTTAGTCATGCATAGAAACTATTAAGGTGCATGATGTTCATGGGATCTAGAATTTATTCACCATTGGGTTTATCCAATCTATATGCCCCTAATCCATAGTTCACCATGATAGAAAATGGTCCAAACTAATTAGGCTTAAACTTATCTTTATTATTGTGTTTAGAATTTGTGTTTTTTTAGTTCTCTTTCAAGACTAAATCACCAATCTCAAACTCCTAAGGGAGAATGCACTTTTTTTGGCTTCTTCACAATCTATTCTGATAGGCTTGCAAGTTTTTTAGGGCATCAAAATGCTTACATCCAAAAGTTCTATTTCTTAAATCCTTGAGACCCTATATTCCTCATCATATTTAATATGCTCTAGTGATACTAATAATTATGTTAGCTTGATCTCAATTGGGATAATATCTTTTATACCATATGGAGTGTCTCCTACTAGAGTTCGATGACTACTTATATAATCCTAGAGGGTAGGAAAGATTTGTAATTGCTAATTACAACTAATATCACTAACAATACTCTTTAAAATTGATATAATGGTCTTGTTTGATGCATTAGATTATCTATTTCCTTGTAAGTTATATGGAGTTGATTTCTTATGCTTAATCTTTAATTATCAAAAAAGGTCTTTAGCATCACTATTTATAAAGGATCCACCATTATCAGATATAAGGTGAGCTAAAATGCCATATCGATAGATGATATAGTAATGGATGAATTTGGATATCTACTTCCCAGTGACATAAGTGAGAGGAATGGCCTCAATCCATTTAGCAAAATAATTGGTAGTAGTTAAAATGTGTTTATGGTGATCTAAAGATGTTGGGTTTATTTTGATGATGAGATCGAGACCCCATGTTGAGAATGGTGATGGTGTTGCGATTTTATATAGTGGTAAATAAGGTACATGTATTAAATTTCCATGTTATTGATAGGGACCACACTTCCTCATATAATTTCAAGCACTGGTCTCCATTTTTGGGCCATAGTAGTCTATTTTGAGCAGATTCTTTTCTAAGACTACATAATTGGTATGGGCCCCACATATTCCTTCATGAACCTCCCTCGGTGTTTGATTCTCCCAAATAAAAATAATGAAGTGTTCCATCATAGCCTTAGAAATAAAGCATGTTTCCAAGAAGGGTATAACATGATAAAAGGTGAAGGAATATTTTTTTCTATTATTAGACAGGTTAGCTAGGAAAATGTGATCATAGAAGTAGTTATAAAAATATTAGAACTATGGTAATTTAGGTGAGGGATTGAGACAAATAATGGTGAATACCCTTTCTAAATCTGGTATAATATGTGTAGGCTATAGAAGATTTTCACTCAAAAACTGATAATCTTTAGTTTCATCATCAATTTGTATCATGGATCTAATCATTTCCGTTATGTTGGTTGATCTATTATTGGCCTTTGGATATTATTCAAATTACAAAGATTTAAAATGACCTTTGAGATTATCAACAACTTGTTTGTAAGGAACAATCTTGTCATCTCTAGTTTGATACTAATTAGTGGTTTGATTGATGATTAATGGGAATCACCATAGACTCTTAAGCTCTAAATATCCCATTGTATGGCAAGGTGAAGCCCTATAATCAGTTCCTCATACTCAATCATATTATTCATATAGTGAAATTATATATGAAATGATTTGGGAATCAGATCTAGCTCTAAATCTATGAGATGTAAAGGAACCATCAAAATATAGCTTCCATTATTTAGGTTCCTACGATGCTTATTTTATTAACATAATAGAATCATCTAAAACATCAAATTAGAGAGGTTAAGTGTCTACCATAGGGGCTTCTATAATTTGATTAGTAATAACCTCCTCCTTGATTGATTTTTAATTATGATACTCAATGTCAAATTCACTTAGGAGCATAATCCACTTAGCCATGCTTCCTTGAATAGCTACTTTGGAAAATAAGAATTTGAGAGGATCCACCTTGGTGATGATAATAATTTTGTTTTTATCATATAATGCTATAATTTTTGAGTAATAAACACCATAGATAAACATGCCTTCTCAATAGGCATATAATTATCTTCATAAGCCACTAGAGTGTCGATTAAATAATATATTGCATGTTTCTTACCTTGATCATCATGTTCAACCAAAAGTGCCCCTAGAGAATGCTTTGTTACTAATATGTAAAGAAGTAGTGGTCATCTAAGTGTTGGCACTCTCAAGGCTAGTAGATTAGCCAAATATGTATTTAGTTTCACAAATTCTATTTGACAATCTTCATCCCATTGAAATGTGATCCCTTTCTTCAAGATATGGGTAAATGGGTAGCACTTATCTACCAATTGAGAAATGAACCTACTTATAGATTGGATCTTTCCTTGTAAGTTTGATAATTGTTTAAGATTACTTGGAGGAGGAATTTATATTATGGGCTTGAATTTGGTAGGATCGACTTCAATCCCTCTTTGTGATACAAAAAAATCTATAAATTTCCCAAAAGTGACACCAAACACATACTTTTAAGGATTCAAGTGGACTTTATATTCATGAAGCTTTCAAAGATTATTTGTATAATGTCAGGATGTCCAAATATTGTTCTTAGTTTTGCTATTATATCATCAACATAGTCCTTAATAATATCAGGCATCATGTCATGGAATATGATAGTCATGGCACGTTGATATGTGGCTCTACTGTTCTTCAAGCCAAATGGCATAACTTGGTACCTAAATGTTTACCATAGAGTGGTGAATGCAGTGTTATGTTGATCTTCTTAGGCTATCTTGATTTGGTTATATCCAAAATATATATCCATTAATGACACCATATTGTATCCAGTAGTCAAGTCAACAATCATGTTGATGTTGGGAAGAGGAAAATCATCTTTGGGACATGATTTTTTGATATCTCTAAAATAAATAAAAATAAGTATTCTTGGGTTATTTCTAATTACTAGGAATATGTTTTAAATCCATTCAAATTATTCTATTGGTCTAATGAAACCTACTCCTAACAACTTTTCTAGTTCTTATTTAACCAATAGGGTGATGTGTGGATGCATCTTCCTCATTTTTTTCGTGATTGGCTTGGCATCAGGATGGATAACAAGGTGATGTAAAAAAAAATATGGGTTTAATCCTAGAATGTATGAGTATTCCCATGAAAATATGTCAATATAATACCTCAATATGGATATAATATGTTCATGTTTCACTTCAGTAAGGGAAGCTCCAAGATAAATAATATTGGGATCCTCATAAGTTTCCCAGTTCACTTCTACTATGTTTTGCATGAGGAGTGTGGATCCATATTATAGACTTTTAGGTGAGGTATTTTTATGATCATATTCTTCTTCTACATCTTACTATACCTCCCAAATCTATGGATAATGTGATGAATCATAATCCACCATCTCAAGTAAAGGTCAAGTAACAAAAATCTCTAAAAACTCAAGAGAAAGATGATCAAACATTTATTGTTTCTCAAAAGAGATGATTATATTTTATATATAACTTAGGATAGATATACCTTCTACATGTTAAGGTGATAATAAAAATTTCCTAACTGAGAGTACTTGAAATAGGGCTTCACTCAAAGCCTTATCTTTTTATTTACTTTTTCCTTGATCAACAAGTTCCTCAAAGAGGTTTTCACAAAAAGATCTCAATGTTTCATGTTTATTATGACCAAGAAAGTTTTCTTGATCTCCAAAGTAAGTAGAAAGATCTAATGAAATATCAAATCTTTTTTTGTGTTTGCTAATGGGCAATCAATCTCTTAGGTCCATGTATTCTATAATTGATTCTTCATTTTGAAACTCATCAAGCTATATGACCCAATTTTGTTTGTCCCAATCAATGACTTTGGGATGGTAAAGGCATATGTAATAATGAGTAGTTGCTTCAAGAGGGTAAGATCTAATAAATGTATAGGGTTCTACTTTAGTAGGGGAATATCCAAGGTAGATATTTCTTTAGGATGGGAAGATCTAATGGTGGGATAGGTTCTTTCTTCAGGACAAGAAAATCCAATAGTTAAAGTCAAAATGGAATTCAAATCAAACAGTTCCATGTTAACAAGCTTATCAAAAAGGATATAATGGGACACTGTGTCACTATTAAGAGTCTCATTGCTAGTCAATTTGGAATAATCACTATCAAAAGTTATGAGGTCACCCCTAGGTGGTATAAATCTGAGACCATGATTCAAATTAGTTATTATACTTGATAAGGGTTCTAATATTCATTATGCTCAAGGACCAAGGCCTTTTCCTATATAATAAAGATGATCCATGATCTGATTAGGGATAGAATACTTTAGATTCTAAAATAAATTAGAAAAACCTTTAGAATACAACCAATCTCCCTTGGTAAAAGCCTCTTGATCTTTATTGGGCACAATAGTAGGTAAAAAAAACCATAGGTGGTTTTCATTATTTCTTCTTCTATTTCCAAATCATTGTGGGTCCATTAGGATTATTTGAAGGTGTAAGCTTACCAAATATTTTTAGAGTTCTAGGTAACTTTGTAATGTGGAAGGCATCCTTAATACTATACATGGAAATGTCTATGTCTTTAATAATAACTTGCTTCACAATAGTTGTAGGAAATGGATCAACTAAAGTGGAAGTGAGATCATTAGGGTTGATATAATTGTATGGAGGTGGATGTGAAACTACAGCCTTGTTCTTCTTTGTAATGATTTTATAACCTAGATAATAGTTATAGTTATATAACTTAGCCTCAAGATGTTTTTAATACTCGTAAGGCTATTGATCATCAAGAATAATAGCCTCAATCCCATCATGGGGACACTTAAACTAGTAAAGTAGGGTGGAGGGAACAACTTGTAATTCATGGATCCAAGGATGACTAAGAAGTATGTTATAAGGAAATTCAATTTTGTTATAAGGAAATTCAATGTCCATAATATGAATAAATGTATGGTGTGAAATAGACCCAAAAATGATTGGAAACCAAATAGTAATAATAGACTCCTTTTCATCAATGTCATAAGCCTAGATTGTGATTGTCTTTGGTTGAATGTCTTTCATAGTGTAGCCTAATATTTTTACCAAATTAAGAGATATGATGTTTTGCCCTAAACCATTATCTATAAGAACCTACTTGATCTTATGGTTTTAAATGATTATTTCAATGTAAAGTGGGTTATTATGACTCAATTTGAGTGTAGACATGTATTTTTGATCGAACATTACTTTAAAAAACAAAGATAAATGTCCTACAAGGTTCTAGAACTATTCAAGATTTATATCATTAAGAACAATAGATTATTATCAGATATTATTTAGGATATTTCTATGGACTTCATATATCCATAAGAGATCCAAAATAGAAATCTATGTAGTGTTTTTACTCAATTGGTCTGATAGACTATAAGGATTTTCAACATTAGGATGAAATGGCTTGTCTTTAGCTAGCACAATAGTCAACTTTGGATCTATTGGTGTAATTTTCACATTGGATTCCATGGAATAAGTAGGTAAAGAGCCTTGAATAGTAACTCATGAGCATCTAGTTGTGACTCTATAACATAGAGGTAGTGAGGAACCAATATAATCAAAATATAAAGGCAAAGGGCCTTGGAGGGTGACTAGTGGGTGTCTAGTTTTGACTATGCAATCTAGAGGTGGTGGGGAGCCAATATAATCATAAGATGAATTCAAAGTGCCTTGGATGGTGACTCATGGACATGTATTTATATTAATGCAATTTTTAGTTGATAAGGAGCCATTTTAATTATAAGAAGGGTGTTGTCCAGAAATAATAACCCATGCAAATGAAGTTACAATAGAAATGTGTGAAATTGACATGGTATTACTAGAGAGAAAGTGTGTTGACCCTATAATGATGGCTCCATAATATGAGGATCATGAGATGGTTCACATGGTCTGACAATAATAGTGTCAATGTAGGTTACATAAAATCATCCCACAATGTTGTTATAGTCATAAATCATGTTTTTGAAACCCAAATTATTAGTATGGGTATTATGATCATGATTATGTTCATGTTGATTATGATTTTGACCTTGATTTTGGTTTTGATTCTACCTCTATCCTTATTTTTAGTTATTTCTTGGTGGTGGTTAATTATGTCAAGGAAAGGGGTCATTATAGATTCATATATCCTGGTTTGTGTCATGATTAGGGGCCATCTTAATCTCAACTTCACCACTCTCAATGAGACATTAAATAATATGAAATGATAGGCATCATAACCAATAACATGATAAATTTTTTAACATTCAATGTTTTTGTACTAATCTAGTTTCAATTGATCCTAAGGAAATGGCCTTGGTACTATCCATATAATCAGGTTAGTTGTTACGAGCTTTTGGAACACTATTGTAATTAGTTCTCCCAATTTGCTAAATACCATGAAACTACCTTGGTTTTTCCTCCATATAGGTTGTATTTATAAATTATGTGGTGAATTAGGAGAAACTAATTATACATTTGGGGTTGGTAGAGCCTGCACCATTTGTACATACCTTGTTTCAGTTACCCCATTTCTAGCCATGTTTTGGTTCTTATTAAAGCCCTTAGGTTTCTCTTACACAAATATTGGACTAAAATATTGGTTTTGATTTTAGGTTTGAACTTACACAAAAATCTTGATGAGGCCTTTTACAATAATATCCTTCTCAATCTATACACCATTATCGATAATTTCCTCAAATGAGTTAGCATAAGCTAACCATAGATTGTACATGACCTTCGGATGTAAATTATATGGAAATTTTTCTGCAACTATTTATTTGGAAAATTATTTTGAAAGTAACCCACTAATTCTAATCACCTTTATAGGTATGTGGTAAAACTTTCTACATCACATTTTTTTGATTTTCACAAGTCAATAATGGTCAATTCATGCTCAATGTTGTATGAGAAATGGTTGACTAAATTTTTTGACAATTCATTCTAATCTACAATTAATCCCTTTGGTAACATATGTAGCTAGTCTTAAGCTTTCCCTGATAAACTTCATAGGAATAATCAAACCAAGTACATGCTACTATAAGCAACCTCTTGACATAATATAAAAAATGCCTGAATGTGTTCATATGGGTCCCCCTTTATTTTGTATTTATAAAAATTTGGTGCCTCAAAATGAGACAAAAAGGGGACTTAGAGAATAACTATATTAAATATATATGGACATATCTCATCAAACTTGTATTTCTTAACTCTATTTTTATTCTCCAATTGTGTCAAAATATAGTTTATGGAGTTCCACTCTTGTATGTTTGGCACATTCATGGGTGGAACACAATATTATTGGGGTGGTATATTCCCCTCTTATTGCTATTGGGTTGGTATGTTCCCTTGATACAATTATTATGGTGTAATGTTCCCTATTATTGATGTTTGGGTGGAATGTGCCCCTGTTATTGCATGGATTTGGTATGGATGTACACCCTATGATCCTTGACTTGGTTTTGGTTAACTCCTTGAGTTGAGTAGGTAATAAATAAATTATTAGTAATTTTATTCCTTGAATTAACCATGTTTTACTAGTTTTATGGATTTATTTTATCTATTTACCATTGTAAGTATTGGTTTATATGGAGCCAAATTGTCTTGAGGGATCTTATCAATTCAAACAAAATTCTTGGGTCTTTATTTTTGTAAAGTTAAGAGGTTATTGATTGTTAAATAATGTGTGTTCTATGTTTATCAAAACATTTTTCTCAACCTCTCATGTCTTTCTATGTTCATTTGAGACACCTTGATAAATCATTATTGTGCTCTCAACCAATGTTTATTATGTAGGTTCAATCAGATTTCCTTATTCTTTGGAAGCATCATTGTGGATTGAAGTAGTAACTAGCGGTTAAGTCAAGTCTTTGATAATTTTATCAACATAATATTGACTTATTTTCTTAATATTGGTGACAACATCTTGATCAGTTGGTTTTGACTTTATGAGTATTTATTTTCCTTTGGTAGAGGAAGAATGTATGTTTGGTTGTGTAAAAACTTGCTTTTTCCATTGTTGTTCTCCTTCTCTAAATAAGGTGTGTAATTTATCTATAATAAAATCTAAGGGTATTCTATTACTAAATTTTATAAACCTAAAGAGTTTTTCATCTTGGTTCTCTTAATATTTAATATACTCTTCCTCGGATCCTACAGTTGTAGGAATATCCTTAAAGACAATAGAATTGTCTTGATAATCATAAAAATCTTCATCTTCATAGTTAGGGCTATAAGGGACCCCACTACAATTTAACCTTTGAGTCATGTCTAAAAAATTTTACTCTATACATTTGACTAGATTTAGAACAATGTTGTGCAAATGTTTAGACAAGGTATGGATGTTGATCTTTCTTCCAAAAAAATGCTTAAGGCATTAAATAGACTATAAAAGGAGGGTGGATTAGAACCACACATAATTAGAAGAATTTTTTCATGAATTTACTCAAAATTGGGTAAATTTTAAATCATATGAATTATAAGAGGGTATCATAACTCAAAAATCCAAGGTGAAAACTAGTACACCAAAGCATATATTTTTGTGATACATCAATATTGTAAAAGTTGGTTCATCTTCGATGAGTTAATACTATATAACTAGAATAAATACCTTCAAATTTTAAAGGAGAAAATATGAACAAATAAAATCATTATGTGGAAACATGCAATAATTCATAAGTATAAAATTAGAACCAAATGGGCAACATAATGTTGCCACATGGTAATAGGAATTGTAGTATAAAATATGTTTTATGACTTAAAGTTTAAGCAATACACAAGATGAGTTGAGTTAATAAATGATGTTAATGTGATAATGAGTCTATAAATGAAACTCAATCCAAATTGAAAATTGAATCTAAGTTATCTCAAGTAAAGTGTAAATGGCAAACCAAATTTAACACATTAGCCTTATGAACTTAGAAAAGTGCAATTTCAAATTTGAACTATCAGTGAATGACTTAAAGATAATTTGTAAATTGTTCTAGACTCAAATGGGTATCATAAATACACCAATTATATGATATGACATAATGTTTAATATGACAAAATTCAACAAGGAAAAGATGGATTTTTACTTGGACAGTGTAACGCCTCCTTGTTCAATAAATTATGGATAAATGTTTATTGGTTATTGATATATGTTTAAAATAAATTTTTGACTAAAATAAATGAACAAGTAATATAAGAAAAAAATATACAAATGCATCTAATTAATTATCCTAAGTCCTAAATTGATAGGTTACATGATATTATTGAAGTCCATCTTTATACGTGTACTTGAGAGGAAATTAAGTGCTCATCTGAAATAAAATTTCATTATATGGTAGGGTATTTTACAACCCTATTTTATCTCAAGTGATAATATGATGACATATACCTTGGGGTTAATCTTGCATCAATAATATTTCCATGGTAAGTGGGGTTTGTCTAAAACTTTGTAATTTTCAACTATCTAGATGGATCCAATGTGTACCAATTTTCACGTTATCACATAAGAGAATAATAAAATCCATTAGATCCATGTCAAATGGACTATTGTGAAAATGCATTATCCTTTTCAAAACCACTACATGCTCACTTAATTAGTTTATTTTGATGTCCAAAATGATCTTACATTTCAGGATTAGTTTGCCACTAACAAATATGGTTTAACCTCTCAAACCATCATCCCAGTGGGGTGATCCTAATTTATATACCCCCCATGGAGAGGGGTTAATATTATTCCTAGAGATGAATCCCTAGGTCAAATATTCCCTATATAACCCATGGGAGGTAATGAAGTTCCCCTTACAAGCCAAAATGCATGAAATAAAATCTAAGTAAAAAGTATTTATAGGTCATTTTTAGATCACCTAAACCATGTGGGATTTGGGGAGAGCCTAGAAAAAATATTTTTTATGCACTTAGAATAAGGCATAATTTTTCAATTAAAATGGTGCTTTTGATCCCAAAATTTACCTATAGGGGATGGGGGGAGAGCATACACACATAAATTCTTTTTTGCTCAAATAATTTTAACCAAGCAATGATAGATGACTTATACAAAACAAAACTCTTTTTAAAAGATTAAAAATTTTAAGTGAGTTTGGTTTTAAAGCATTGAATTGAAGTGCTTTGTGATTTTTTTTGGATCATTGGCCTTAAGTTACAAAACTTTTGAAAAACAATCACAAAACATTCAACATAAACAAGCAATTTTTCCTTTAAGCGCCAAAGTAAAGTTCCTAGTTCTTTTTAAGCAATAAAAAGGAGGTCAAAAAGACATAGTTAAGATTAAAATGACTTATTTACATGTTTTTCCTATATAAAAAATTATATAACCTCATTTACCTTTGAAGAAATTTCACTTTTAAGAAAACAAAACTTGGTTTTAGTGCTCTTGAGTCTATTTTTTTTAGTAAAACACAATGGCCATCGATGGCCACATTTGACCATAACCGATTCTTGAAAAAACACTACCAGTCAATACCCAACCATGGTCTATCAAAAACAATTTCCAATGATTACCTATGAACCCAAAGGCAAGAACATTATACTTCAAAATATTTATTATTATATAATCTTTAAAAGTTAAGCTTCTAGATCATAACTATGTTCAAACCAAAGACTTATAAAATCTAAAGAACTATAAATAAACTTAATTAAAGCTCAAAATAAAAAAATGTAGGATGTATTTCCCCTATAACCCAACTATAGCTAATTGGCCATAACCATTGGTGGTCACTAAGAACCATCAGTGGTCACCATGTAACCTGAGTGCATAAAAACATGGGAAAAAGAGCATAAAAATTGTTGTTAAAGGACTTTTTAATGACTAAAATGGAAATTTAAAATTTCCAAAGTGTCTTCCTTACTAAAATAGACTTCATGAGTCCCATCGAGCATGCCAGGATGTACGATTGGATTACAAAGAGGATCAATTCAAAAATTATTCATGAAAACTCATAAAAGAATGCATAAGAATTGACAATATAAGCCAACCTATTCTAATGGGGTTTTCAAATGATAATGAATGACATATTGAAAGAAAAAAATACCAATTACCTTCCCAAATGATTCCACCATCTATGAGAGGTTCCAAACATGTTTCTCCCCTTAATCTAGTGTTCTTATCTTAGTCAACAATGGATGCCAACCTCCTCTATTGCCTCAAGAACACTATGCATAACCTATGCTAAAGATAAAAAATATAATCTATGCATATAAAATGAAGGTTGAAAATAAAACCCAATGATCAACATAAAAGGTTATGGAGACAATTATACATTATAATTTTACAATAATTTAGCTTAAGAAATGATGTTTTATGCCCTTCTATTTATAGATTTTCCAAATGGGCTATGATAAACCATGACCATCCATCTTAAGATTGAGATGTGTGGCCATAAATTAATCTAATATTTGCAATTAAGTCCATAAATATCTCCATAAATATTTTTGAATAAGGGGCATTAATTAGGCATGGGTGCCTATAAACCTAATATTTGTTACATTTATGGATTATGAGTGCCACCCCATATATCATGTCTTTAAGTGATGAAAACATAGAGAATCAATTTACAATAATGAAATAATTAATAACCTCCATGGAAAATCCACTTAAGCTCTTGATTTGAATTAATTAGATTAAACAAGATAAATCAATTTTAGTGCAATTCTTTGAAAATTAGTGCTCAATTAATCAAAATGGTTAGAAAGTCATATTACTAGGTTGTAATTTAGCTAAAGAAGAACTGGAAGGTGATGTTAGATGCATTTGTACCATTATCCCATTTAGGATGTCTCCAACACAAAATTAAAAAAGTATGTGATGTGTACTAATGAAATAGAAGAAAAGAGTGATCCAGAGCATAGAAAGGCAAAATCATCATTTTGAATCAAAATGATTTAAGTTTTGGAAATATTATTGTCACTTGATGTTAAAAGGTATATTGATATCATTATGGATGTTAGAGGATCATACAAGTTTGATGGAGAGAAGAGCATGTTTTACAATTACATAGTATAAGTTGCAATATTGTCATGCTATTATAGACACCATTTCCATACATTCATAAAGAAATTGATATAAGATCCATTATGGGTTTTTCAAGTGTATTTAATGTATATGGTCCATGGGTTCAAATGAAGATAAATGATCCCAAAAAGGATTTATTTTAGCTCTCAAACATTACTAGGGTTTCTCAGTTAAACTCTAATGTTTTTAGTCATGGTATTCATAAGCATTTTCTATTCTAATGTTCACTAGATATAGGTGGGAACTAGTTGCTTAATTTATAACTTAAGCTTTTCTCATCTTTTTAAAATTGGCCCCTTTGACCTAGTGATTGGCTTCAAGCAATCATCAAATACTTTAATATTTTCTAAGTCCTCGACTTAAGACTTATTCGAGCTTGATCAATAATTAGCGCTAAATCATATAATGAAGATTCAATGATGTAAAAGAAAGTCAATATGTCAAAGTTACCTAAGAGTGAACATGCTAGTTCCAAGTGTCACAAGTGTAAGCATTGATAATGTGCTTAAGGAAAGTATTAGTGCCAAGTGTCACATGCATGGAGATTAACAATAAAGTGCTTAAAAGGCACGTGGTAGTGATAAGTGTCACAAGTGTGGGGATTGATAATGTGCAATAGGCATTTGTGAGTGCTAAGTGGCATAAGCATGGGCAATAATAGTAATGTGTAGAAGGTACATAAGGGTTCCAAGTGTCTCATTCATAGGATATTGTTATATAGAGATCCAATGCATGTATTAGTCTATCAGAAGATCTAATGATGAGTACATGATCATGAAATGAATATCAATAAATCATGAAAAGCCAAAGAGGTCAAATTTTTCGATGTTTAATGATAAATAGAGGTAACTTATATGCTACTTTTTAAGATCTAACAACAAATGAGAGATTGGATCAAAATATAAATGGATATAATTTAAAGATTGAAATGTTAAAGTTCAAAATCTCACAAGGATCTAATAGAGTGCATAAGCTTATCCAAGTTTCATCAATGGATGCACTTTACAGTTAAAGCATTAAATTTTTGAAGCTCATAAAGATATAATGGAGTGTGTGAGCCTATCAGAGCTTGATCTAATGATTTCATTTTAAATTTGAGACATTTAAACAAGAATCATTGGATAATGTCATGAAACTTAAGATCAATGGTCAGTATTTAAAGATATGTTCAACTTAATGATCAAGTGATGCACCTTCTAATAAATATGTAATATACAACACAAAAAATGATATAGATCACTATGATCAATAAAAATTGTGTAATATGGCATGTGCATCAAAACTAGAGCCTTATATATTGTAAATATACTAAAATATAGAGAATTATGGTTGAGCATGAATTCAAGAAATAGGAAACTTGCAAAAGTGTAATGTGTTAACAACCAAGTACAAATATAAATAACATGTAAGACCTAGATCAATGCATATATATATATATATATATATATATATATATGCATTGATCTAGATCTTACATGTTATTTATATTTGTACTTGGTTGTTAACACATTAGACCTAGATCAATGCATATATATATATATATATATATATATATATCATCTAATAAATAAACTAAGTGTTTATATGGGTGGGAAAAAAATTAAATTAAGTGTGAGAGAGAAAGAGAGGAAGAGAGATGTAGAGAAGAGTATGAGAAGGTATAGAATATGTCTATACCAAAGAACTGGATTCATTTGTGAATAAATTTTGTAATTTAGAGTTATAGATCCATAATAGATCTGATTGATATGTGCCATTATAAGATTTGAGTTGGTGCTTAGCTAGGGAGTTGATGTTTCCTTATATTATGTCCTCTTAAATCAAGGAATTGGTGTCTCTTTCGGGTCATCATTCTTAAACATTGTAACTAGTGAGGATCTTGATTGTGAGGCTAGATTAGAACAATATTTTCTAGAATATATTTTCATGGTGGTTTTTCCCATATTGTTTTTTTCATGCACATCTAGTGTTATGCATATGTGTGTTTGTGTGATCTATGCACATCCTTTATAAATTCCATTAAAAAATATTAAAGCACTAACTTTAATCAATCTATTGATTTACCCAACCCTATTAATAGATAGTTATGTTATAAAAATTGGTATCAGATCCCTAGTTCCTTAGAAGAAGCTTAATTAGTTTAAGTAGATCTTGGATGGTGAACACAAATGGTTAGTCAAGAAGGCTTTTCCTCAAACAAAGCACCTCTCTTGGATGGATCAAACTATACATTTTGGAGTATTAGAATGGAAGAATATTTATCTTCATTAGGGTTTGATGTATGTTTATTTGTTGTAAATAGATGTAAAACTCTTACTACAAATCTGACTAATCAAGCTTAAAAGAAGGCATATGAGAGCAATTCCAAAGCAAATAATACTATCCTTTGTGGATTATCTAACTCAGAGTTTTTCAAAGTGATACATTGTAAAAATGCACAAGATATCTGAAACAAGTTAAAGATCATCTATAAAGGTGGTGATAAGGTAAAGTAGGACAAGATACAAACATACAAAGGCAAGTTTGAAAGTCTTAAAATGAAAGAAGAAGATAAAATCATAGACTACCTCCTCAGAGTAGATGAAATAGTCAATACAATCAGAGGCCTTAGAAAAGAGATGAAATATTTGGTCATTGTCAAAAAGGTCCTAATATCTCTACCACTAAGGTATGACTCTAAAATAGAGTAAGAAAGAAATATTATAATCTCATTATAGATGAGTTTCATAAAACCTTCATAGCCTATGAGATTATAATGGGAGAAGCAGATACTTTCAAGAAAGAAGCTACATTCAAAGCATCCAAACAAGTAAAATAGAAGTACCTACATCTAGATCTTGGGAGACTGATGAAGAAGAAGCCAATTTTTGAGAAAATTAAGAAGAGGATCTAAAAAGCACAAAGGTAAGTTACCCTTTAAATGCTCTAATTATGGTAAGGTGGGATATCTAGTTCATAAATTCCCTTTATAAAATAAGGATAATTTTGAGCAAGAAGAGGATAATAAAAATATGAAACCCCACTACTCGAAGAGGAAGAAATTCTTCAAAAATAAGAAAGGATTGTACATAGAATAAGATAGTGATTCATTGGATGAATGTTATAGCTCAAATATTGACCATGATTGTGCCTTTGTGGCTGAGGGAAATGAATCCCTATTCATGACATTAAAATTAGCCTCTATGGATCAAGAAACAAAAGAAGTTGAAGACTTAGATGAATAAGAGGAAGGATAAGTGGATATAGAGGGTGAACTCATTTGTGATCTAAATAAAATTTAAAAACTAAGAAAAAAACTTAGACTAGAAGAATCATGCACAAAAAGATATTGAAAAAGTATCTAATAGTCTTGAAAATTTTGATTAGATGGTATTTAGCCTAAAGACACAAGTTTAGTAGGCTAAATAATAGCAGAT
The DNA here is from genome assembly GCA_037957365.1 of Torreya grandis. Classification (NCBI taxonomy): domain Eukaryota; kingdom Viridiplantae; phylum Streptophyta; class Pinopsida; order Cupressales; family Taxaceae; genus Torreya; species Torreya grandis. The sequence goes on along the minus strand of JARHVA010002464.1, from coordinate 2,351,240 downwards.
GTAGCCAAATTTTAACTATAGTATAAATATAATGAATTCTTGAAGATATAAGTAGAGATAGTAGCTTTGAAGACAGAACTTGAAAAAATTAAAGAATAAATAGATTAAAGTCTGAAGTTGATAAGAGGTTAAACAATTCTTGATGAGTTAATAACCTCTTAAAAGACATCAAAAGAAAGAATTGGTCTTGGTTTTGAAAAATGGAAAATTCCCATAACCAGTACATCTACAAACTTATATGACAACTTCAAAGTAGAATGAGAATTAGGAATAAAGAATGATAAAGCTTGCAATAATGCATCCAGAGATAGAAATAAAGACAAAAGCACAACCGATGTGAAGAAAGATGAAGGAGAAGAGAATCCTGAAGAAAATAAGAAGAATAATGAGTCAATATATGTAAACTCAAGGAAGATGAAGAACACCGAGGTAGCTAATGCATATGGTTACATAAGGGTGGCAAACTTTAATAAGCCAATGTTAAGAAGACCTCCTCATCCTACACAAAGAAATGCTATGACTAGGTATTCCTCATTTTTTTATGGTTATTGTTATAAATTTAATTAGTTTAGTCATAGGGCTAGTGAATGTAGAGTTATGCCTAAAAGGAGAAAAAACTTTTTAAGCAAAAATTCATTCACTCCCTTGTTAGATACACATGTGATATTATATAATTGTAATAATTTTGGTCACATATATAAACAAAGTAGAACAAACTTTTTAAGACCAAAAATACAAAGTGAAAAGAAAGGCATGCCTCCTAGTGTGAAAAAAGGTTCACAAGTCTCTAAAAAAGTAAATAATAAGCCAAACAAGAAACCTAAGGATGTGTAGAAAGTGAAAGATTAGAAAGTTTCACAATCCATGATTGCTCAAACTGCACTCCATGCCAAGCCACCAAATTTGTGGGTAATATAAAGTGGTTGCTCAAAACACATGACCGTTGACAAGATCAAGTTCATAAAACTAAGAAAATATAAGGAAGGATATGTCAACTTGGTTGATAATATTGTAGTAAAGATTCATGGTAAATTAACCTTGAATATAGATGGAAAAATGCCTACACATGATGCTCTTTATGCTGAAGTATTGAATTATTATCTACTAAGTGTCATCTGAATGTGTGATAATGGATATAAGTTCATATTTAATGTAAAAGGATGTAGGAAAGGAGACATAGAAGACTAGTTTCAAAAAGAAAAAGAACTAAAAGTAATATCTATAATCTTAGTGAAGTGAATGGTAATATCTATAAGAAAGATTGAAACGATTTGGTTATGGCATAGAAGAATGGGTCATGCTAATTTTGATATCCTAGTTAAGGTGAACTTAAGTGTGTTAGACATATGCCTAACATAACCAAACTTGTATACACTACTTGCAAGGAATATTAGCAATGCAAGAAAACAAGGGTGACATTTCAAACAAAGTACTATGCATCTATAAAGATTTTGGAGTTGGTTCATTCAAATATTTGAGGTCTTACTAAGACAAGAGGGTCCAAAGGAGAAACATAATTCATGCTTATAATAGATGATTACTCAATAATGACATGGGTATCCTTTTTGAAGGACAAGTCTCAAGAATTTAAAAGATTTAAGATCTTTAGGGCCATGGTAGAGAATGAGATAGGATGAAAAATCAAATGATTAAGAACTAGCAGAGGTGAAGAATTCATCACAAATGAGTTCATATAGTACAATGAGAATCATGGATTCAAAATTCATTACTCTGCAACAAGGACTCCATAAAAAAATGGAGTTATTGAAAGAAATAATAGAATAGTGAAAGAGATGGCTAGAATAATGCTAAAAGAAGCTAAGTTACTTGATGGATATTGGAGAGAAGAAATACAAACAAAAATATACATCTTGGACAGAGTTAAACTAAGATTGAATAGTGATAAAACCCCTATGAATTATGGTATGGAAAAATTGACTCTATTAAGTATTTTAGAGTGTTTAGAAGGAGATGTTAATTTAGGAAAAAAATAAGACAAATTGGGAAGCTTTGAATCAAGATGTAATGAAGGAATATTTATTGTTTATTCCACCCAAATCAAAGCCTACATATGTTACAAAAAAAGGTTATAGAATATTGTAGAGAGTATAAATGTCAAGATTGATGAAGGCTTGAAACATATTAAACTTGACAGAGACATCTATGAAGAAGAATCATAGTCTAAAGAGGAAGTAGCTAATGAAGAACCTAAGGAAGTAAATGAAAAGGAACCATCAATATCTTTTCAAAAGGATCATCCTATAGAGAATATCAGTGGAAATAAAAATGGAGTTAATACAAGGAGAAAATTTGAAATTAATAAGGAGAAAGTAATTTTTTCTCTAATGTTGGAAATTAAACCTAATAGTTATGCTTAAGCTAGCAAGGATGAGAATTGGCTAAAAGCCATGGAAGAAGAACTAAGCCAAACTGAAAAGAACAAAACTTGAGAATTAGTTATAAGACATTTAAACAAGAATGTAATAGGTATAAAGTGGGTCTTAAGAAAAAAACTCAATGAGGATGGATCTATTATAAGGAATAAGACCATATTGGTCTGCAAAGGATATGCACAATTTGAAGGCATAGATTTTGAGGAAACATTTTCTGCATTTACTATATTGGAAGCCATAAGAATGTTTTTATCATTCTCTATTTATAATAAATTCAAAGACTATAAAATGGATGTTAAGTCTACTTTCTTGAATGGGAACCTAGAAGAGGAACTCTACATAGAACAACCTAAAGGTTTTCAGTTGTCAGAATAAGAATATTATATTTGTAGACTAAAGAAAGCTCTGTATGGTCTAAAATAAACACCTATAGCATGGTATTTCAATATTATACTAGTACCTAAAATAGCAAGGATTCAATAAAGGTTTTGGAAATAATAATTTGTACTTCAAATAAGAAGGTGAGTGTATGCTAATTGTTGTTATATATGTAGATGATATCATTTTTGGTGGTAGAAAAAATAGTATGTATAAATAATTTGCTACTCAAATTCAGAATGAGTTTGATATGTCTATTCTTGGAGAAATTTATTTCTTCCTTGGTCTACAAATATCACAAACTGATGAAGGGATATTTATATCCCAAACTAAGTATACTAAGGAAATGCTCAAGAAGTTTGGAATGGAAGATAGCAAACCAATAGGTACTCCCATGATTACTAGTTGTAATTTGAGAAAAACTGATGAGTCTAATAGTGTAAATCAGACTTTATATAGATCAATGATAGGTAGCTTATTATACCTAACTACATCAAGATAAGATATCATGTAAGCAATGTGCATAGTTGTAAGATTTCAAGCTTACCATAAAGAGTCATATGTCAATGTAGTAAAAAGAATATTTAGATATATCAAGAGTACAATTGACTATGGCTTATGGTATCCTAAAGGTTAATATTTCAATTTGACAACATATATAGATGTTGATTGGGTATGAAGTGTATATTATATAAGACACACAAGTGGTGGCACATTTTTCCCTGGAAACAAAATCCTTTCATGTCTAAGAAGAAATCAAGAGTCAGTTACTCTTTCTACAATAGAAGAAGAGTATGTGTAAATAGTGGTATGTTTCACTCAATTCTTGTGGATGAATAAAACACTCAAAGACATCAAATTATAACAAAAATCACCTATCTCTATTCGTTGTGACATTCAAGTTCTATTAATATATCAAATAATCCAGTGTTGTATTCCAGAACTAAGCACATATCAAACAAGTATCACTTCTTAAGAGAAAAGGTTGTAGATCAAGACATCACAATGGAATATGTGCCAACATAGGATCAAATTGTAGACATATTCACCAAACTTCTTCCCAAGGAATAATTTGAGTATCTAAGATAGAATTTGGGAGTGGTATCTCCTACATCACATTAGTAGATCTTAGTGATAGGGCATGAGTATAGGGGGAGGATCATAAAAACTTTGTTAATACCTAGAAGAAGAGAGAAAATGCAACTTAGGTATGCATAGTTTTACAAATTCATAATGAGTTGATGGTTGTATATTCTTAGAGAAAATCCTTTATCTAATAAAGGGGGAGAAAATTTTGGACAAATGGTGAGAAAGTTGGATTCCTTTTGCCATTGATATCAAAGGGGGAGAAAAAGTGCAAATGCTCTCTATAAAAGTTTGCCAAATGATTTTTTTTATCTAGATCATATGTTCAAGTTGTGTTTTGGCAAGTTTCTAAGGTGTGTTTAGGAAAATGTTCCATTACCTAAGGGGGGGAAATTTTGGTATGAATAACTTTAGCTCATGTTCATTAAAATCCAATGCAATCACTAAAATTATAGTCAATGCTAGAGAAGGTGTATAGCATGCATTATAAGATCAAAGAATTTATTTTTCCATCAATGACAAAGGGGGATATTATTGTAAATATGATTATAATTTGATGTCAAAATGGAGATTGTTTGCATTATGGATGTCGTAAATGCTAGAGGATCAAATAGTTTTGATGGAGAGAAGAGTATGTTTTACAATTACATAATATAAGTTTCATTATTTTCATATAATGTATTCATGTTATTATAGAGACCATTTTCACACATTCACAGAGAAATTGATAGAAGATCCATTATGGTATTTTCAAGTGCATCTCATATATATGGTTCATAGGTTTAGATGAAGAGAAATGAGCCACAAAAATATTTGTTTTAGCTCTCAAACATTACTAGGGTTTCTCAAGAAAACCCTACATTTTTCAGTCATGTCATTTATAGGCATTTTTAATTTTCATGTTGAATAGATATAGGCAAGAACTAATCACTTAATTTAAAACTTAAGCCTTTCTCCTTGTTGTGTAACCATCCCCTTTGACCTATTGATTACTAGCATTGAGTAACAAGCAAAGACTTTAATATTTCTTAAGTCCTTGACTTAAGATTTGTCTAAACTTGATCAGTGACTAGATATAAATCATAGAATGAAGATCCAATGATGTGCAACAAAGTTAATATATTAAAGGTACTTGAGAGTGAATGCACTAGTGTCAAGTGTCACAAGCACAAGGACTAATAATGTGTAGAAGGAAGGCATGAGTGCCAAGTGTCACAAGCATAGGGACTGATAGTAAAGTACTCATAAGGCACATGTGAGTGCCAAGTGTCATAAGTATGAGGAATGATAATGTGTAGAAGGCATGCAAGAGTGGAAACTGTCACAAACATGGTCACTAATAGAAATGTGTTGAAGACATGTGCAAGTGCTAAGTGTCACATTTATAGGAGCTTTATAGATAGATATCCAATGATCATACTAATTTTTTAGAGGATCTAATTGTGATCATGTGATCATGCAATAAAGATCAATAGAATGTGAGGATTCAAAGAGGTCAAAGTGTCTGAAGTTTAACAAAAAGTTTATGCTACTTTTGAAGATCTTACAGCATGAGAGGGTTTGGATCAAATAAAAATGAATGCATTTTAAAGATTAAAATGTTAAATTTTAGAATCTCAAAAATATCTAATGGGGCATGTGATCCTATTAGAGTTTTATCAATGGATGTACCTTAAATTTGAAGCATTAATGTTTGTAAGATCACAAAGATCTAATGAAGCATGTAAACCTGTCAGAGCTTGATATAATGATTTCATTTTAAATTTGAAAAATTTTAATGAATATCATTAGATCATGGCATGAAACATAAGATCAATGGTTAATATTTAAATATATGTTCATCTCAATGGTCAAGTGATGAAAATTCTAGGAAAGATACATTATATAACATAGATAATGATATATATCATTGTGATTAACTAGAATTGTGTAAAATGGCATGTGCATCAAAACTAGAGCCTTATATATGATAAACATAGTAAGATACAAATAATTATGGTGGTAGATCATGAATTCAAGAATTGGTAAACTTACATGAATATGATGTGTTAATGACCAAGTGTAAATACAGAGAACATATGAGACCTAGATCAATGCATATATATATATATATAGGAAATATAATAACTATGTACAAAAAGTTGAATTGAGTGTGAGAGAGAAAGAGAGGATGATAGATGTAGAGAAGAGTATGATCAGTTATAGAATAGGTTGGTAATAGAGAACTGGATTCATTTATGAATCAATTTTGTAATCTAGAGTTGTAAGTCCAAAATAGATTTGACTAGTAGGTGCCATCAATAAAGATGAGTTGGTGCTCAGTTATGGAATTGGTGCTTCCTTAGAGTATGTGATATTAAATCATGGGATTGGTGTCTCCTTAGTGTTGGTGCCCTTAAACATTATAACCAGTGAGGTTCTTGATTTTGAAGCTAGATTAGAACAATAAATTCTAGCATCTATTCTCATGGTGGTTTTCCCCATATTGGGTTTTCCATTTACATCTAATGTTATGCATGTGTGTGTGTGTGATCTCTACATATCCTTTCTAAATTACATAAAAAAATATTAAAGGACTAATTTTAATCAATCTACGGATTCACCCCCCTTCTCAGTAGATAGTTATGTTCCAACATTAAGAAATGTTAGACACCACATAAAATGCATTAACCCATTTAGGGATACATTAGCCTAAATCAGTACTTGTTTACAAAAAACTCAAACCATTTAGTGTATTTTTAGCGATTTTATCCTAAATTTTTCATTTGAGTGCAAATCAAGATTTACAATTTCAACACAAATAGTGTTAGGAATTGGATGTCTACACCACCTACACCCGAGATCACTCTTGATTCCAAATCCATAGATGTATGCCATATACATTATGAATATGATTTATATGTTAATAAAATCATTTATATTAAAGTACATGTGGAATATTATAATCCATCCTTGAATTATTCCATGCCCAAAATCCTCAACTTCCTTGGCAAGATCACAAACTTGGGAATTTCAATAGCAAGTCCCCTCATTTAAAAAAATTCATTAATAGAATATATCATATAAATAATCCCATTTCCTCTCTTATAATAACCCCATATCATTTTCAAGACACAAATGTTATGATTATCAAGGTAAGTTATAAGAATTGAATATGGCACACCCTCATGTCGTAGACTTATAATCATTTATAGAGAACTCACATCAACTAAACATGATAAATTTAGGTTATTCATCAATAAATATCATGAAAATTTATCTTTTTCACATGAGGACATGCCTAGAATTTATCCTAGTATCATGGTGCACAACATCATCATATATCCCAATTCTACACCCACACGACAAAAATAATAGAAAATCTCCCCCAAATTTTCACCCTATGCTATAAATAAATTATTAAACTATTAGATTCAAAATTCATCAAAACTATGGAATATTCTAAATGGGTCTCCAACATTGTCCTCATTAATAAAAAAATCACCATGCTCATTCAAATTTACATTGATTTCTATAACCTCAACCTCGCTTGTCCTAAGGACAAATTTCCATTACCTTGGATAGATGCCATCATCAATTCCATTGATAGCTACAAAATGTTGTCCCTCATGAATGGTTTTTTAGGGTACAATAAAATTCATATCAATCTCAAATACCAACACAAGAAAACATTTACTATGGAATGGGGCACCTATTTCTATGTTAAAATTCCCTTCATCCTTAAAAATTATAGAGCTACCTATAAATGGGATATGAGTGACATTTTTCATGAATTTATCCATAAGACTGTGGAAACCCCTAAGAATGTGTTTTTGGTGTTATATCTAGTAAATTGATATGGTTTTTGGTTTTTCTTAATGGTAGTGATGTTGATCCCACTAAAATAAATGCCATAGTCAACATGCCTATTTATCATTCTATTCTAGACATTCATACTTACCTTATAAATCTTGAAGCAATCTAATGATTCATCCCCAAAATGGCTTATCTCGTTTATTCTATTAATTTTATTCATAATAAATGTAAAGGTTTAGAATGGATTAATCCCTATTATAAGGCATTTGACAACATGAAATGATCATTTCTCCATCCACCTACCCTTCATCTAACTTCCAATGATTGCCCTTTAATTTTTTACACTTCTTCTACACCCATATTAACTAAGGCAATTCTTGATCAACAAGATGATACTAGAAGAGAGTATATTATCTACTATATTATTTTAAGCCTCATAAATTACAAAAAATGTTATACCAAAATTGAACATGACTGCATCGCTATTTATATTGAAGTGGAAAAGATTTGTCGTTACATGATTTATGAATCAACTTATGTCATAGTTCATTCAAACCCACTTCATCACTTTTTTTAGATCCTTTCTACCAGGAGATAAAATTGGAAATTGGATGGTTCTCTTAATATAATTTGATCTTTGCATCATCATGTAAAACTATATCAAAGGATAAGTCATTATCGACTAACATAAAAAAATACCCATACCCACTACCAATCATCTTTAAGATAATCTCCCTGATGATAACATTCTTTGTACTGAAGGTCTAAGTCAAGATATATCTCTTAAATATTACTTCCAAAACTTCACTACTAACTTAGAATCAAGTAATCAATAAGTTTATTATGTCATTATTAGTAATACTAAATCCAAAGTAGTTATTGAATAACTTCTCTAAATCAACATTGATTTGTACAAAGACACATAGATCCTTTTTTTTTATGGTACCAAATGCCTTCAAGGAGTTGGGGTAGGTTGTATTCTAATTATTCCTAATGGTAAAACCATCCCTTTGTCATTCTAACTTACCTTTGATATCACTAATAATATGGTGAAAATGAAGCATTATTTTTGGGCATGAGAGTGACACTTAATCTAGATACATATTTCCATGCTTTGGGTGATTCCCAACTCAAATACCATTAGGTTAATGATGATTACCATTGTAAAATTGAAAATATTATTACTTATCATCAAATGGAAACAACACTTGCCAAAGCATTTTCTTCTTTCACTATCGATCCCATTTTAAGATATCAAAACTCTATCACTGATTCTATTACTTATTCGACATCCTTATTTCATCTGCATCAAGTTATCCATGATTATCAATTTATTATTCAAATAATAAAATATACATATTATATATGAACATAATATTCATTTATTTGTCATATTGAGGCTGTCACCATTGATAAAGCTCATGGTATAAAGACATTATCCAATTCCTCAAACATCAAACTTATCCTCTGGATATAGATTCTCATGAAAATAATCAAATTCATAAATAATCCCTACTATACTATGTAATAAAATAATAGGTACCTCCTCTGCTTAAACAAGCACATGCAGGAATTTGAGGTGGTCACTATACCATACATGCTACAAAATGAAAATGCTTACATATGGGATAATTTTGGCCTACTCTTGAAAAGGATGATATCAAGATCACTAAAAAGTGTATTCGTTACCAAATATATTAAAATATAATCCATTTTCCACCATTTGTGCTCCAAACTATGGAATGTCCATGTCTAATTTCCATATGGGGATTATATCTTATTCTAAAACTACTTCGGTCATAATATGGGCATGTTTTTATTGTCATAACTAATGAATATTTTACCAAAAGTGTAGAATCCATGACCCTTGTCAACATCATGAGAACTAATATTTCCAAGTTTATCCTTAACCAAATCATTTGTCATTTTGGAGTTCCCCATACTATCATTTTTTATAATAGTAGTTATTTCAAGAACAAGGACATGAAGTAGTTATGTGCTAAATTCAAAATATCCCAAAAATTCTCCACACCTTACCATCCATAATGTAATGACCAAGATGAGAGTAAAAATAAAATTTTCAATGAAATCCTCCAAAAAACCATCCATAAAACCCACTTAGATTGACATCTTCATTTATATCCCACACTTTGGGCCTATCATAACATTCATATTGCCACTAGGGCAACACTATTCTTACTAGTCTATGTTTCCAAGTCTATCTTACCATTAGAATTTGAGATTCCCTCCATATGTAAATATCTTCACAGTATCATTTTTGATGAGGAATTATGTGAAGTCTACCTTCATGCTTTCAATCTTCTCCATGAACACCATCTAACCAACTTACAACATAATCAATAATAAAAGTCTCATATTTCTAAGAAACATAATAAAAAGGTTAAAGTCCACACTTTCAATGATGGTGATTTAGTTCTTAATTTACACTATACGCATTATAAATAATTAAAATACACTCAAATATGCTGGGGCCCTTATTTATTAAAATATATTCTTGGTCATAGCATGTATCACCTCCAAACTAATGAAGGTCATGTTTTAAAAGAGCCCACCAATGTGCAATTTTTAAATAAATACTTTGCTTAGGTATTTCCCTTATTATCATCCTTCTATATGTCATATTACTAACACTTTTTTTAGGATTTATATATGGGTCTCACCCTCTACAATAGTCTTCTAATTTAACAAACCTTAGTTCCTTCTCTTGGTCCTTTGGCTTTTTCTCTAATGATTTGCATTGTAATACTTGTTGTCACCAAATATTGTAACCTAGAAGAAATTGTTCAAGATTATTATAGATTTTGGAAACATGGGAATATTTTTAGGTATGTTGGTTTACTTAATTTGGAAATGAGTCTCTAGATTTAAGGGCTAGCTCCCTAGATATACTATGCACTATTTATCACTTAAACTACTATTTAGTTATGGGGAAAAGAGTTAGAAAATGAAAATATTAAACCTAATATAAAAGAGGTGATGTACCAAAAAATTATTCCACATGACCATCATATTTTTACCATAATGAAACAAATCATATAGACTACTCTCTAAGATTTAATGGGTTCTAACATGAGTATTTCAATATAGAGGCAATATGTGAGTAACGACACAAGGCAAATGAGCTAGATGGTAGATTACACACTCTAGGAGGTACCACACCATCAAGTTGGTATTAATATATTATAAAGAGGTACCACACCATGTATGCTAAAGCCCTGCTATATTGATGTTATATTTTTATTTTAAACATTAATTCAAGTTTGTTTTTGAGTTTTGAAAAATTGTCTAAGTCTACAAGTGATATATGGTGATGAGAAGTGATAATTATATATCCTTCCTTATTTTATCCTTTCATGTTTGATTAATAGTTCCTAATCTAATAGGTCATATAGAGTGTAATTTAGTGTGTTAAGATTTTTAATAGCTATATTTATTGAAGAAAGGAAGAAATAGAAAGGGAGATTTGGTGATAAGAAAAGGAATCAAATGAGCACAAATCTATTTGAACCATAGTTGTAATTATCTCTACAAAATATACTCATTCTGACCTTCTGATTAACCTAGATCACTTCAATTAGTTACATAGTTACACCATTCCCTCTTTGATCTTCCTTGATAGTTACAATGGTACAATCAAGTTGTTCCAAGTTGGGTTCTAGCATCAATGTGGTTGAAAAAATTATATCAATCTATTAGGGCTTTGTCCTAGTGTTAATTGCTCTTCATTAGTTCACTATGGTGTGAAATAGTGGGGAGAAGGTTCCCTTTCATGTAGTTAGTCCCAAAAATGAAACAATTAAATTCTGTGTGTCTACCTTGAGGGCATCCTTTGAAATGTTGGCTCTCATCCAAACTAAAATATTCTCAAACTCAGTTCCATACCTTTTATTTACCTTTCCCTATTAAAAAATTATTTATTGACCTTCATCTAAGTCAACTAAGCTTGCTTTCATCTGATTGGCCATCAAAAACTGAATCAGATCATTGATATTTTAATTCATCTTGCTCCATTGATCCACATTCCACCTATCACTTATGCATTCGTACTCAGGGTTCATTAACCTCTTTGACCCTCATTTTCTATTGATATTAATTTACATGATTAAACATACATAATTGATCTACCTGGACTCATTGAAATTTTAGTAACTACTCATTATTAGATCTCTTATATGATTGAGTACCAATCATTGATCCTACCTTTTTAATTCTAATGGCTGTTTCATTAGCTCAAATTTTGATGTTTGTGCAAACTATTTGATGTTTGCATAACCATCACTAGTATATTTAAACTTCAATGGTTATTTTTTAGGGATTAAATTTTACATTTACATACCATCATTTGACATCCTTAGGAACGTCAAAGACAATTGTGTGACCATCAATATTTGGACTCTAATGGATGACTATTGAGCCTAAACTTTGACACTTGCATGAGCATCGCTTTGTTGGATCACAAATTTCCTAGGCTATTTATTTTAGACATTTTGGTGGATATTTTTCTCAAGCTTTATGTCTTAACCACTTTACCCAAAAAAATTATGCCTTCAATATTTATGCTTGCAAATAAAATGTACAAGATAAATGAGGCATTTGGGGAAATTGTCATGGGATAATTTCTTGAAAAAATTCATACTCATCTTTTTCAATGGACATGTTGATTTAGATGGAATTTAACCCTTTGTAACTTCTATCTAGGATACTTTTCCAAAAATTGACCCTTCATAACTTTTATCTAGGACACTTTGATGAAGAATTACCCTTTTAGAAAATTGTTCAGATAATTTTCCCAAAAGAAAATGACTTTTCAGGATTTTTGCTTAGGGCACTTTCTTGAGAAAAGTACCCTTTAGGATATTTATATATGACACTTTCTCAAAGAAATGGAACTTAGGTATTTTTGTCTTGGTTAATTTCTTGAAACAAATAACCTTTAGGCTATTTACTTGCGACACTTTCTCAAGAAACTAACCATTCAAGATTTTTGTTTTGGAAGTATTTTTATAGGCCTTTTTTTTCAGACAATTTGTTTAAAATAAACCTATCTTCAAAAAATTTATCAAACTTTTTCCTTGAAATAATTATGCATTCTAGAAAATTATGCAGATAATTTTCCCAAAATAAATTTAACACTTATCTTTTGATGCGAACATTTTTCTTAAAATAATTAGGCCTTCAAGAAAATTATTGCATAACTTATACCTAAAATAAATAATTCTATAGGATCATTGGCTTAGACATTTTTCTCAAAAAATCTCCCAACACTTATCTAAAAGTTCAAATATCCCCCAAGTGTAAATTTAGGCTTTTCTGGACTTGTTCTTGCAACTGCTCAGCACCATGAAAATCTTCCACTTGCATATATGATCAAAAAATGGACCTTAAGACACCAAAAGACACAAGTACTAAGCTAGACCATGACCAAAAATTAGAATGTCATATGAAATGACATAAAATGTGTTGCATCATACCCTATAACATTATAAAAATCCCCTATATAAGATTCTAATTATAGGGGGTTGATCCATTTTGTCCTATGGGGAAAAATGGTCAACATCTTTTAAAATTTCTAAAGGGTGGCATGATTTTTATGCCATAACCAGTTACCTAATCATATACATTAGGATATGGAGTCACAAGTATATAGGATAAATATAAAAAATACCTTAAAAATACACAAAACACAAGAAAATAATAGGAGTAAAACACAAAGAAAGGGACCAAGCAAAAACACACATGTGCTTCAAAATAACTTATTAGAACACAATACACATAACAAAAGAAACACATACCTATTATAATTTTTTAAAAATAGACCTCTTGAAGTAAAACATATGAGCATACCTCAACCAAGGTAAAAAATGGTTCCCCTGGCATCTTTATCACTGCATGAAGGTAACCTAGCATAACAAAAATGATCATCATCAATTACTTGCATATTTAGGTGATCAAGAAACATATCACCATTGAATATTCTTAGGTCTACAAGTGAAATATTTGAGACCTTCATGAATGATATTTATTTCTCTCTAAGAGCCTTGGTTGGAGCTATAATCATCTTGATCATTATTATATCTCATATACATTCCTCATACTATAAAATAGGAAAGATGATAGCTGACTCAACCTTTTTATCTTCTTGCACATGATATACTTGATAAATCAGAGTATCAAGTTATTATTTATGATCCAATCCCCATAAATATGTCTCAGTTATATATGGATCTCTTAACTATCCTTTTAGTGCAATAACTTATGCCTTGACCTCACTGGGTCCCTCTAGAACTATAGGCTCTTGAATAATAGATTGATGTCCATATTCCTTAAGAACATGCCCTTTAATTTTATAATTTATAGAACACTTGAGAGACTATTCATTATTTTCATCAATAAACACATTATACATACATTTCCTACGAGAAAAAGGAATATTACCAATCTTGTCAAATTCTTGACATATGGCCTCAAATCTTATCCATAAGTCATCCTCCTATTCTTCATGAGTATCACCATCCATAACATCTTCATCAATAGCAATAATGACAACATCATTCTTCCCACTATGGTTCTTAATTAGTTTCATCAACCTATGATCATCATATTGATGAATCATATAGATGTACTTAGCAACATGAGAATTCTTTACACTTACCTCAACTTCTTCAAGTAGTTGCTCATGCATAATGTAAGTCCCAAGGTCAGTCTACTCAAAGTATGCATAATGATCATGTCCATATGCATCTACACCATAATCATCAAAGAATAGATCAAAAATTCCTTCAAGTTTAGAAGTTCCTCCATCCAAATTAGGCTCTTCCTTCTCATGAACAACACAATTCAAGTTGGAACTTGCTTCAATGTAAGGCTCAATATGAAACCTTACAAGAGGTTATGTCCTAGTTATCACCTTGGAATTTTACCTTATTATAAAATACAAGAAGGACTAGTTAGGTAAGAGATAACCACCTATCTTGGCTATGAATTCCATTGATAGACAAATTACAAAGCGATCTGGGAAGTTAAAAACAACTATATCTTGAAGGATAGGAAAGCTAGGACAATCATGGAAGAAAACATTTAGGGTTTTTATCATCCCTATGGTCTTATTAGGTGTAACTTCTACCTATATCACTCCTTTTCTATGAGTCTCATATTACATTCCCAACTCATCAACTACAACTTTGGGCATTACTGAGGTAGAGGCTTCACTATCAACTACGTAATTGTGAACCAATTTATCACTCACTATGAGAGTGAGGTAATATGTTGGAGGATTATCAATCTTAGTAGATGTTTAAAAAATAGTTCTAGGATAATTTTAAAGGACAACATGACTACTAATTTTATTTGAAGATGAAGGACTAATACCAATAGTGGACAATTGCTTTTATAACAATTCTTTTTGGCCAAGCATATGAAATATACCCCACAAGGAGATAGATGCTTTGGAAATTTTCAAGTAATACAATATGTTTAGAGAATTATAACTCATGTTTTCTTATTTCTTTAGAGGTAAATAATTTCTTCAAACTTTAGGAATAGAGGTATCTTGAACAGACCTTATCGCATTTTCACTTGTTGGAGGTATAAGAGATTTTGGAACCAGAACACTAACAGTCATGCCTTACTACCTTATAAGAGGATTGGACAAGCCTATGGGCATGCTGCTACCACCTCCTAGAGCCTTCCTCTTAATCCTTGTATTATATATAATATATTCTTCTTGATTTAACATAAAAGTGTCTTCAACTAGATAATTAATGAATATCTCTCCTTGAGGTTTCCAAGCCTCGTTAACTTGCATCATCACCTCATATTAATTTTATAGGAGGGGCATCGAATAAACATAAGCAACTAGATATTTTTCTCCATGATGATTGGCATCCATGAATTGGTCTTATTTCTAATCTTCTCCCTACACTAATTTGTTATGAACTGGTAATATGTCCCTTGTATTGGTGGTGGAGTTAGGATTGTACACATTAGTAAGCCTATTGGTATTAAGCTACCATTGGCATATTCATCTTCCATATTATTTTTGATATTGGTAAGGATTATGATAGGAACATTTCTACATATTTCCTCTTCTAATCCTATATTTTAATAATTGAATATATGCATCTTTGTCCATTACATTATCTATTTTATTAGGATCAATTTTAGTCTTGGAATTGGTATTAGGAGTTTGAGCCACATCTAGAGCATTGGTAGAAGCATAATATAATGGATGTATAGACACTTTAGGTGAAAATATTATAGCTTGGATGATATTATTTTTAGCCTTTATAGCAAGCTCATATGCTTCATAGAGGGTGGAACCTCCCATAGATTGAATCATGATAAAAAATTTAGTTCAAATGGATTTCAAGTAAGTAGGCAACATAAAACTAGATGGTGGTCTCATAGGAGGAGGCAATCTATGCCAAGTATTCTGAAACCTTTTATTGAAGTCATGTACTATTCATTTGTGTCCCCTTTCTATCATGTTGAGATGGTGTATGAGGTAATCATGGTCACTTTCATTTCCAAATCTAGAAGTCAACAACACTCCAAACTCATCCCATGTTGTGATGTATCAACCTTATAGAGTCCTATACCAATCAAGAGCCTTCCCTTTAAGGGACATGGGGTGGATTATAATGGTAATGTTCTCTCAGACAATATTTTGTAAACTAAAAAAGTTGGAAACATCTCTAATGTTCTCACTAGGTGTGATATGACTCTCAACATTGAATGTGGGCACACCTTCTATGCCATTAGGACTCATGTCATCATATACATGAAGTTATATTGGATTATCACTATTGAAGGTATGAAAATAATGAGGCCTATCCTTGTCTTCTTATTCAATATATTTAACTTCTTCAACCTCTTCAACCTCTTCCTCTCTAGAAAATCCACTCATTATTCAAATGGAAGATTAGGCTATGGATACTGAATTGTATGGGGAATTTAAGGATGAATGGATGGGTTAATAGGTTTGGATGTTCTAATAGAGAATGACCTAGTGAGTATCATTAATTATGGGGGCAATTTTATAACAAAATAATGGTTTGAAACTAGATTTATTTTGAGAAGACACCAAATTCTAAGTAGTAAACTAGTTTACAACTAGTGTTTGTCAAGACCAACATTCACCTTAACAAGTTCTCTTGAAGATAATGGGTCCCACTGGGCATGTCAAAATTATTGTCACCAAATATTTCACCCTATAATAATTTGTTCAAGCTTATTCTAGATTTCAAAAACATAGGAACATTTATAGGTATGTGGGTGTACCTATATTAGAAATGATCCTCTAGATTTAAGGGATAGCTCCTTGAATATTTTGTGCACTATTTATCACTTAAACTATTGTTTACCTATGGGGAAAAGAGTTAGAGAATGGATAAATTGAACCTACTCTTAAGGAGGTGATGAAAAATGTCTTACACATGACCATCATATTTCTATCATGATGAAATAAAGAATACAGACTAGTCTCTAAGCTTTAATGGGTTATAACATGAGTATTTCAATATAGAAGTGAGATGTGATCAAAAATGCAAGACAAATGAACCAAAAGGAATATTTCACACTCAAAGGACAATTGTGCACTTGAAAAATCTTTACACACTAGATTACACTGTATATGACCTATTAGACTAGGAACTCCTTCTCAAACATAAAAAAGATAAGGGAAAGAAGGATAGAGAATTATCACTTATCATCACCATACGTCACTTACAGACTTATAAAATTATTCAAAAATTAGAAATAGACTTGTATTAATTTTCAAAGGCAAAATATAAAATCAATCTAACATGGCTTCACCATACATGGGGTGGTACCGCTCAACAATATCTTAAGATCTAAATTTATACAAGAAAGGAATCAAGAGAAAGTGAGATTTGACACTGATAAAAGGAATCAAATGAGCACAACTCTATTTTAATTGTAATTTTAAATACCTCTGAAAAATATTCTCATTATTCTTTCCCTCATTCAAGTGGTTGCATAGTTACACCATTCCATCCTAAATCTTCCTTAATGGTTGTAATAGTGGGATCAACTTATTCTAATATAGGTTCTGGAATCAATGTGGTTAGAACAATTAGATGAACTAACAGGGATTTATCCTAGTGTTAACTACTCTTCACTAGTTCATCATGGCATTTAATAGTAGGGAGAAGGGTCCCTTTCATGTAGTTGGTCCTGAAGATAAAACCATTGAAATTTACATGTATACCTTAGTGGAATATTTTGAAATGTTGGTTTTAATCTGAACTAATCCATGGTCAAACTTGGCTCCATACCTTTTATTTACCTTTCCCCATCAAAAATTGATTTATAGACCTTCATCTAAATCACCTGTGCTTGCCTTCATCTAATTGGTCATAAAAAACTAGATCATATCATTAATATTTTGATTCATCTAACTCTGTTAATCCACCTAATGCAAATGAAAACAATCCATAAATCCTCTAACAAGACCCACATGTTTGTGCCACTTGTTAGATATGTATTTGTACCCAAGGTTCACTGACCTATTTAATCATTGATCATCATTAATCCTAATTTGCATGATTAAATGCATGCCATTGCTCTACCTAGGCCCATTAAAATATTAGTCATCACTTTCCATTAGACCTCTTGTATGATTGCACATTGATCATTGATCCTACCTTTTGAATTCTAATGGCTATTTCATGAGCTCAAATTTTTATGTCCATAAAAATATATTTGATGTTCATGTGACCATCATTGGGATATTTTAACTTCAATGGATATTGGATGGGCCTTGAACTTGACATCTTGTTGACCATAATTTGACATCTATGAGAATGTTAGTGATGTTTATGTGACTGTTAATCTTTGGAATTTAATAGATGACTATTGAGCATGAACTTTGACACTTACACAAATATCACTCTATTGGATCACAAATTTCTTACGATATTTATTTTAGACCTTTTTATATACATTTAATATAGGATTTGTGCCTCAATCACTTTCCTTGAAAGAATTGTTTTCAAGATTTATGCTTGCAAAAAAATGTGTGAGAGAAGTGAGGTCTTCAAGGAAATTGTTTCTAGATAATTTTCCTAAAAGAATTCATACTTATATTTTTATATGAGCCTTTTGATTAAGACGACATTTGACAATCAAAAATTTTATCTAGGACACTTTCTTTTAAAATTGCCCTTTGAAACTTCTATCTAGGATACTTTTCTAAGGAATGACCCTTTGAAAAAATTATTCAGACAATTTTCTTGAAAGAAAATGACCTTTTAATATTTTTGTTTATGGCATTTTCTCAAGAAAAATACCATTCAATATTTTTGTATAGGACATTTTGTCATAGAAATAGCCCTTCATAATTTTTTTCTTGGTTAATTTCGTGAAATAAATACCCTTCAAACTATTTGCTTGGGACATTTTCTCAAGAAACTGACCCTTTGGTATTTTTGTTTTAGAGTTATTTTTGTATCCCTTTTATTTTAGATAATTTGTCCAAAAGAAACCTATCTTAAAACATTTTTTCAAACAATTTCCCTAAAAGAATTATGCCTTCATTAAAATTGTGAAAATAATTTTTTTGAGATAAATATGACACTTAGATTTTGATGTAGACAATTTTCCCAAAATAATCAGGTCTTCAAGAAAATTGTTGCAAAACTTTTGCCCAAAATAAATAAGTCAGAAGGATATTTACCTTGGAAAATTTTCCAAAAAAAATATGTAAGACTTAGACAAAAGTTTGAATATCTCTCAAGTGCAAACTTAGGCTTTTCTCAACTTGCTCTTGCAATAGTTCAACACCATGAAAATATGTCACTTGCATATATGATCAAAAAATTGCCCTTAAGACAACAAGAGACACAAGGACTAAGCTAGACCATGATAAAACTTAGAATGTCTTATGAAATTACATCAAATGAGATGTAACATACCTTATAACATTATAAAAATCCCATGTATAAGATTTTGACTATAGAGGGTTGATCTATTTTGGCCTATGGGAAAAAATGGTCAATATCTTTGGAAATTTCCTAATGGTGACATGCTTGCTATGCCATGACCAGTTGCCTAATACTATCCATTGGGATATGGATTCACAAAAATATATTTTTTACATAATAAATACATTCAATAGTACACAAAATACAAGAAAACTTCAAGAACAAAATAGAAAGTAAGGGACCAAAGAAAAACACACATGTGATTCAAAAAAACTTATTCGAACACAACTAATGAAACACACACCTATTATAATATTTATAAAATATATCTCTTGAGGTTAAAAATCTGATCATACCTCAACCAAGGTCAAAAATGGTTCCCTTGGCATCTTTATCACTTCGTGAAGGCAACCTAGCATGAGGAGCATGCTCATCACCAATCACTTGCATATGTAGGTGAGAATTAAGACTATCACCTTTTAATATTATTATCTATAAAATTGAACTATTTTTTACCTTCATAAATGATATTTGTTTCTTTATAAGAGCCTTGATTGGAGTTATAATCATCTTGATCATTATCATATCTGATATACATTCCTCATACTACAAAATAGGAAAGATGACAGTTGCCTCAAAAATTTTGTCTTATTACATAGGATATAATTGATGGTTGGCATTATAAAGTTATTATTATTTATGACCCAAACCCTTTGAAAATTTATCAATGCCACATGGATCTCTTAACTATCCTTTAGGCACAACAACTTCTGCCTTGACCTCACTGGGTCCCTCTAGAATTATAGGCCCTTGAATAGCAGATTGATGTCCATCTTCCTTAAAAATATACCATTTACTTTCATAATTTATATAAAAATTGAGAGAATACTCATTAGTTTCATCAACAAACACATCAAACATAAATTTCTTGGGAGAAGAATGAATATTACTAATCTTGTCAAATTCTTAACATATGGCCTCAAATCTTATCCATAAGTCATCCTCCTCTTCTTCATGATTGTCACCATCTAGAGCATCTTAATCAATATAAGGAATGGACAATAGTTATTCCCATTATGGTGATAAAATAGGTTCATCATCCTATGATTATCATATTTATGAATCATATAATTGCACTCAATAGTATGATAATTTTTTACACTTACCTCAGCTTCTTAAAATATATGCTCATACATAATGTAAGTCCCAAGGTTAGTTTTCTAAAAATATAAACAAGGATAATGTACATATTAATATAAACCATACTCATCCAAGAATAAATCATAAATTCCTTCAATTTTATAAGCTCCACCATCCACATTAGGCTTCTCCTTCTCATGAATAACACAATTCAAGTTTGAAATTGATTCAATGTAAGGTTTAATATGAAACCTTTCAAGAGGTCATATTATAACCTTGGCCCCATAACTTATTCTAAAATAAAACAAGGACTAGTCATTTTAGAGATGTCCACCTATCTTGGCTATTAAGTCCCTTGATAGGCAGATTATAAAGTGAGCTGGGAGGTCAACAATAACTATATCTTGAAGGATAGGAAATCTAGGATAATCATGTAAAAAAACCTTCATGTTTTTTTATCATCCCTATGGTATTATCAAGTGTACCATATAGATGTATCAATATTTTTATATGAGGCTCATATTTAAATCCCATCTTATTAGCTACAATTTTGGGCATCACTGAGGTAGAGGCTCCACTATCAACTATGCAATTGTGAACCAGTTTATCACCCACTATGAGAGTGAGGTAAAATATTGGAGGCTTCTAAATATTATTATATGTTTCAATAATAGTTTTAGGATAATTTTCATGGACAACATGACTACTAATTTTATTTGAAGATGAAGGACTAGTAGGAATAGTGGATACTTGCTTGTGTAACAATTCTTTTTTGCTACGCCTATGAAGGATGTCCCACAAGGAGATAGATGATTTATCATTTTTCAATGAATACACTATGTTTAGATAATTATTACTAACCTTTATTATGTACTTATATGTAAATAATATATTAAAACTTTAGGAATAGAGGCACCTAGAATAGACCTTACCACATTTTGACTTGTTGGAGGTATAGGAGATTTTGGAACTATCACACTTGCAATCATGCCTTGATACCTTGTAGGAGGATTGGATGAACCTATGTGCATGATTGTACCACCTCCTAGGGCCTTCCTCTTGTAACTTATATTGTATTTAATAAAGGCTCCTTGATTTATCACAAAAGTTTCTTCAATTAGAAAATTGGTGGTCTCTCCGGGAGGTTGCCAATCCTCATTAACTTACATCATCACCTAATATTCATTTGAAATGAGGGGTTAAATAACCCTTGAGCTACCAAATCTTGTTATACATTATTATTGGCATCCATGAACTATTATTGATATCAATATTCTCTTTTCACTAAATTTTTATGAACTGGTACCATATCCCTTGTATTGGTGGTGGAGTAAGGATTGTACACATCATTAGGCCTATTGGTATTAAGTTACCATTAGCCTCTTCCTCTTTAATATTGTTTCTGATAGGGGTGAGGATTATAATAGGCACCTTGCTACATATTTCATCTTCTAATCCTAGTTTCCAATAATTCAATATATGCATCTTTGTCCATTACATTATCTTATTTATTAGGATTATCTTTAGGCTTGGAATTCACATTAGGAATTTGAGCCACATCTAGAGAATTGGCATAAGCATGAGAAAATGTAGGAATATATATCTTAGGTGGTAATATTTTAGCTTAAATGAGATTATTTTTAGTGTTGATAGTAATCTCATATGCTTCATAGAGGGTGGACCCTTCCATATATTGAAGCATGAAAATAATTTTAGTCACAATGGATTTTAAGCAAGTAGGGAACACAAAACTAGTCTATGGTATCATGGGAAGAGGTAACCTATGCCAAGTATTTTGAAACCTTTCATTGAAGTCATGCATTATTTCTTTGGGTCCCCTTTTTATCATGTTTAATTAATGTATGAGGGAAGCATAGTCACTTTCATTTCCAAATCTATAATTCAACAACACTCCAAATTCATCCTATGTGATGATGCATCCAAATTCTAGATTCCTATACCAATCAAAATCCTTACCTTTAAAGGACAAGGTGATTAGTCTAATGGGAATGTTATCTCAAACAATATTATGGAAACTAAAAAATTTAGAAACATCTTTAATGTTCTCACTGGGTGTGATATGACTTTCACCATAGAATGTGGGCACATCTTTTGTGGAATTAGGAGGGATGGCATCATATACATGAATTTGGATTGGTTTATTAGTATTAAAGGTAGGAAAATAATGAGGCCTAGCCATGTCTTACTCTTCAAGATATTTGACTTCTTTATCCTCTTAAACCTCTTCCTCTCTAGTAAAATCTACTCATTCTTTAAACAATATATTAGGCTATGGATACAAAATTACAAGGGGAATTTTAGGCTAAATGGGTTGGTTAATAGGATTGGATGTTCTAGAAGTGGATGACCTAGTGAGGACCATGATTATGGGGAAACATTTATAACATAATAATGTTCTAAAGTGATATTTACTTTGAGGATTCATCAAAAGCTAAATAGCACACCATTTTATATCTAGTGTTTGTTAAGACCAACATTCACCTTAACAAGTTATCTTGAATACAATGGGTCTCACTAGGTGTGCTAGAACTATTGTCACCAAATCTTTCACTCTAGAAGAAGTTGTTGAAGTTTCTAGGTTAAGAAGGGTCCCTTTCATGTAATTAGTCCTAGATATAAAACCATTGAAGTTTGTATGTCCACTAGATTTTGTCTAAACCAAACCATGCTCGAACTCACTTTCATACCTTTTATTTACCTTACTTCATCAAAAATTGCTTTATCAACCTTAATCTAAGTCACCTAAGATTTCCTTAATCTGATTATGTATCAAAAACTAGCTTGAATCATTGATATTTTGATTCATATCTCTCCATTGATATACGTAATGAAAATTAATGCAATCCGTATATCCTTTTCCAAGACCCACACTATTGTGCCACTTGTCACTTATGCATTCATACTCAAGGTTCACTGACCTCTTTGACCCTTTCTCATCTTGATCCTAATTTACATAATTAAACATGCTCCATTGATCTACCTAGGGACATTAAACTATCAATCATCACTTTACATTAGATCTCTTGTGCGATTGAACATTGATCATTGATCTTACCTTTTTAATTCTAATGACTATTTCATGATCTTAAATTTTGACATTTGTGCAAACATATTTGGCATTTATGTGACCATTGCTAGGATATTTTAACTTCAATGCTTATTTTTTAAGGATTGAATTTGATGTCTGCATGACCATCATTTGAATTTTATGGTAACATCAATGATGTCTACATGACCATCAATATTTGGACTCTAATGGATGACTATTGAGACTAAACTTTGACACTTGCGTGAACATCACTCTACTAGATCACAAATTTCTTGGGATATTTATTTTATACCTTTTGTTAGATATTTTTTGTAGGCTTTGTGTCTTATCTACTTTCCCTAAAAGAATTATGCCTTTGAGATTTATGCTTATGGATAAAATATATAAGATAAATTAGATCTTTGAGGAAATTATTGTGAGATAATTTTATTGAAAGAATCCATACTTAGCTTTTATCATGGACCTTTTTATTTGGCATTTGACCCTTTGAAACTTCTATGTAGGACACTTTTTGGAAGAAAGACCCTTCAAGAAAATTGTTTAGACAATTTTCTAAAATAAAATGACCCTTTAGGCTTCGTGTTTAGGGCCCTTTCCCAAAAAAAATACCCTTTAGGATTTTTGTATAGGACATTCTATCAAAGCAATGACCCTTCAAATTTTTTGTCTTGGTTACTTTCCTAAAAGAAATACCCTTCAGGCTATTTTCTTGGGACACTTTCCCAAGAAACTGACCCTTTGGTGTTTTGGTTTTAGATGTATTTCAATGGGCCTTTTATTTTGGATAATTTGTCTAAAAGAAACCTATCTTTAGAACTTTTGTCAAACATTTTCTCCAAAATAATTATGCCTTCAGGGAAAATTGTGCAAAAAAAATTCTTGAAAGAAATCTAGCACTTAGCTTTTGATGTGGATAATTTTCTAAAGAAAATTAGGTCTTCAAGAAAATTGTTTCAAAACTTATTCCCAAAATAAATATGTCTACAGGATCTTTGCCTTGGAAAATTTTCCTAAAAAAGTCCCTAACACTTTCCCAAAAATTTGAATATCTCCCAAGTGTAAACTTAGGCTTTTTTGGACTTGCTCTTATAGCTGCTCAACACCATGAAAATCTACCACTTGTATATATGATCAAAAATGGCCCTTAAGACACCAAAGACATAAGGACTAGACTAGACCATGACCAAAACTTATAATGTCATATGAATGGACATAAAATAAGCTACAACATACCATATAACATTATAAAAATCCCATCTACAAGATTCTAACAATAGGGGTTGATTCATTTTGCTCTATGGGGAAAATTTCTCAACATCCTTAGCAATTTCTTAAGGATGGCATGCTTGTTATGCCATGACCAGTTGCCTAATCATATCCATTAGGATATGGAGTCAAAATTATATAGTTTGAACATACAAAATACCATGAATAGTACAAAAAACACAAAAAAACAATATGAACAAAAAACAAAGTAAAGGATGAAGAAAAAACACACTTGTTCTTCAAAAACACTTATTGGAACAAAAAATACACAAAAAAGGAAAGAAAAACCTATTCTAATGTTGGAAATATTGTCATTGATGGCAAAGGTCTAGCATTTTTGGTGATAAAGGCCCCATTTCATTTAATGTTATTTTTAATAGATATATCTTGGCTAATGTGAGTTAATATTTATTTAATATTAAAAAATATATTTTTGGTTGCATATGAGACAAAAGAAGGGGCCATGGAGAAGTCAAAGAGCCACAGGTTAAATACAAAAGAATGATGGGACACATTTTCCCATGAAGAGTCATCTTGGGGAATTTCAAGAGTCACCAAGTGAAGACAAAAGAGGAAGGGCACAATTTCTCATGAAGGGACACTTTGAGGAGTATGAAAAGTCACCAAGATAAGGACAATATAGGGAAGGACGTTTTTTTTCATGAAGGGTCACCACATGACTTTTCAAAGGCAAGGATATGAAGGGTCATACAAGTTTGGTGCCATTTTCCATGAGGATGAAGGGTCACAAAGGGGGAAGGCCAAAGGTCATTTGGAAAGCTTTAAATAAAGGCTTGAGAAGCCATTTGTAAAAATGATAGATAGAGGTTGATTTGATATTGTAATATCTAGCTTAGAAGAGCAACTGTGAGAGATGAATATGATTTGTATTTGTTATATCTATCTTAGAAGAGAAAAGGTGAGAGAGAGGAAAGAGATGTTGTAATAAACTATCATTTATTGAGATAGCAACATTGAGAGATAGTTGTGTGGTATACACAAAGGGGTTAGTGCTCTTGTGGGTTGGTGCTCAATAAAGGGGTTTGTACTCCTGTGGGTTGTTGCTCATGAATTGTTTTTGGGTTGGTGCTCAACAAAGTGGTTGCTTCTCAACAAAGGGGTTGGTGCTCCTATGGGTTAGTGCCCATAAATTGTTGTTGGGTTGGTGCTCAATAAAGGGGTTGGTGCTTATTAAAGGGGTTGGTGCTCCTGTGGGTTGGTGCTCATGAATAGTTACTGGGTTGGTGCTCAACAAAGGGGTTGGTGCTCCTGCAAGTTGGTACATGTGAATATTGTTTGGGTTGGTGCTCATTCATATACTTGAGATTATTCTCCATGGTTTTTCCCACATTGGGTTTCCAATTTATATCTGGTGTCTCTCTCTATCTTGTGTGGTGTTTATTGTTTGAGTTTTATTGCATATCTTGAATGTTTGATTAAGTGAAATTTGTTTAAGGGAAAGTTTTATAAGATAGATGATATACTGATTCACCCCCCTCTCAGTATATCCCATGCTTAACATCTAATATTTAAAGAATAGACCTATTGAGGTAAAACATATGATCATACCTAAACTAGGGTCAAAAAAGGTTCCCCTTACATCTTTATCACTCCATGAAGGTAGCCTAGAATGAGGATCATGCTCATTACCAATCACTTGCATATGTAGGTGGTCATAAATCCTATCACTTTTAAATATTATTATGTCTAAAAGTGAACTATTTGGGACCATCATTAAATATATTTATATATCTCTAAGAAACTTTATTAGAGCTACAATCATCTTGATCATGTCATATCTTATATACATTCCTCATACTACAGAATAAGAAAGATGATAGATACCTCAACCTTTCCATTTTCTTACATAGGATATACTTGATGCTTGGGAGTATCAAGTTCTTATTATTTATGATCCAACCCCTCTTAACATGGCTCAATTCTAGATATATATCCTAATTATCCTTTAGGCACAAAAACTTTTGCCTTGACCTCACTGGGTCCCTCTAGAAATATAAGCTCTTGAATAGTAGATTGATGTCCATCTTCCTTAACAAAATGCCCTTTAATTTGATACTTTATAGAGCACCTAAGAGCTTGTTCATTATTTTCATCAACAAGCACATCAAAAATGCATTTACTATTAGAATATGGAATATTACCAATATTGTCAAATTCTTGACATATGGCCTCAAATCTTATCCATAAATCCTCCTCCTCTTATTCATGAGTGTCATCATCCAGAGCATCTTCATCACCAGTAAGAATGAAAATAACATTATTCAAACTATGGTGATCAATAGGTACATCAACCTATGATCATCATACTCATGAATCATATAGTTTCACTTAATGTCATGATAATTTTGTACACTTACCTTAGCTTCTTCAAATAAATGCTCATGAAAAATGTAAGTCCCAAGCTCATTCTACTCAAATTATGCATAAGTATAATGCCCATATGCATCTACACCATACTCATCCAAGAATAGATCATAATTTACTTCAAGTTTAGAAGTTTCCCCATCCACATTAGGCTCCTCATTCTCATGAACAATGCAATTCAAGTTGTAACTTTCTTCAATGTAAGGTTCAATATAAAACCTTGGAAGATGTTGTGTCCTAATTGTCACCTTTAACCCATACCTTGTTATAAAAGCCAAGAAGGACCAATCAATGGAAATATAACCACCTATCTTGGATATACATACCTTTGACATGAAAATATAAAAGTGAGTTTAGATATCAACAACAACTATATCTTGAAGGATAGGAAAGCTAGGATAATCATGCAAGAAAACCTTTAGGTTTTTTATCAGCCCTATGGTCTTAACAAGTGTACCATCTATATGGAACACTCCTTTGATTTGAGACTCATATTATAGGTGAAAATTGTGTCTTTGGAGGTAAATAATTTCTTGGAACTTTAGGAATAGAGGCACCTTGAACATATCTTACCACATTTTGACTTGTTATAGGTATAAGAGATTTTATAACTATCACACTTGAAATCGTGTCTTTTTGCCTTGAAAAATGATTGGATGAACCTATGGGGATGATTATACCACATCCTATATCCTTCCTCTTATCCCTTATATTTATTACAATAAAGGCTCCTTGATTTAGCACAAACATGTCCTCAGCTAAAAATTGGTGAAGATCTCTCGTTAAGGTTTACAATTCTCATTAACTTGCATTATCACTTCATATTCATTTGATAGGATGGGGTAACTACCCTTTAAGCCAATAGAGCTTTTTCTCCATTCTTATTTTCATCCATGAATTGGTCTTGATGTTAATCTTCTCCCTATACTAAATTTCTATGAACTGGTACCATCTCCCTTGCATTGGTGGTGGAGTTAGGATTGTACACATTAGTAAGCCTATTGGGATTAGGATACCATTGGCCTCTTACTCTTCCATATTGTTGCTAATAGGGGTGAGGATTATAATATGCACCTTACTACATATTTCCTCTTCCAAGCTTAGCTTCCAACAATTGAATATATGCATCTTTATCCATTACATTATATGCTTTCTTAGGATTATCTTTAGCCTTGGTATCAACATTATGAGTTTGAGCCACATATAGGGATTTGTCAAAAGCATGAGACAATGAAGGCATCAAAACTTTAGGTGTAAATATTATAGCTTGAATGAGCTTATTTTAAGCCTTGATAGAAAGCTCACATGCTTCAAGGAGGGTGGAACCTCCCATAGATTGAATCATGACAATAATTTTAGTCTCAATGTCTTTGAAGTAAGTAAGGAACACAAAACTAGTCGGTGGTCTCATGGGAGGAGACAATCTATGCCAAGTCTTATAAAACCTTTCATTGAACTCATACATTATTTATTTGGGTCCCCTCTTTATTATGTTTAGCTGATGTATGAGGGAAGCATGGTCACTTTCATTCCAAATTTGGATGTCAACAACACTCCAAATTCATCCCATGTTGTGATGCATCCACCTTCTAAATCCATATACTAATAAAGAGCCTTCCCTTTAAGGGACATGGTGAGTATTCTAATGAAAATATTATGTCAAATAATATTTTTTAAACTAAAAAGGTTAGATACATCTCTAATGTGTTCACTAGGTATGAGATGACTCTCACCATTGAATGTGGGCACACCTTTTGTGGCATTAAGAGGGATGCCATCATATACATGAAGTTAGATTGGATTATTCGTGTTGAAGGTAGGAAAAGAATGAGACATAGCCATGTCTTATTTTTCAATATTTTTAACTTATTCAACCTCTTCAAACTCATCCTCTGTAGAAAAATCTACTCAATCTTCAAAGGGTAAACTAGGTTGTGGATATTAAATTACAAGGGGAATTTCAAGTTGAATGGGTTGGTTAATATGATTAAATGTTCTAGCAGAGGATGACTTAGTGAATACCATAAATTTTGGGGGTAAGGTTATAATAAAACAATGGCTTGAAACTAGATTTGTTTATAGGAGTCATCAAATGTTGAGTAGGACACCAATTTGTAGATGGTGTTTTTCAAGACCAACATTCACCTTGACAAGTTATCTTGAAGATAATGGGTCCCACTGGGTGTACCAAAACTTTTAGCACTAAATATTACACCCTAAAATATTTTGTTAAATATTATTTAATATTTGGGAAACATGGGAACATTTATAGGTATGTGGGTGTACCTATGTTAGAAATTAGCCTCTAGATTTAAGGGCCAGCTCCCTAAATATATCATGCATTGTTTATCACATAAAATATTGTTTACTTATGGGGAAAAGAGTTAGTAAATGTATAAATTAAACCTACTCTAAAGGAGGAGATGCACGAAAAAAACCTTCCACATGACCATCATATTTCTACCATGATGAAACAAATCATATAGACTAGTCTCTAAGCTTTAGTGGGTTCTAACATGAATATTTCAATATAGAGACAAGACGTGAGTAGAAACATAAGGTAAATGAACTAGAGGTAAATTTCACACTCCAATAATAATTATACACTTGTAAAATCTTTACACTCTATATGACATGTTAGACTAGGAACCCTTTCTCAAACATGAAATGATAAGGGAAGGAAGGATATAGAATTATTTAAAACTTGTAAACATAATTGTACTAATATCACTTATAGACTTATACAATTATTTAAAACTTGTAAACATACTTTTATTAATATTTAAAGGAAAAATATAACACCAATATAGTAGGTATTCACCATACATGGTGAGGTACCACTTTGTAATAGCTCAAGATCTATATTTATTCAAGAAAGGGAGCTTTAGCACTGAGAAAAGGAATCAAATGAGCACAAATCCATTTGAACCATAGTTTTAAATACCTCTATAAAATATGGTCATTCAGATCTTTTGATTAATCTAGATCACTTGAAGTGGTTACACAGTTACACAATTCCCTCCTTGATCTTCCCCTAATGGTTGTAATGGTGGGATCAAGTTGTTCTGAGCTAGGTTTCAAAATCAATATGGTTAAACTAATTAGATAAATCTATTAGGGATTTATCCTTGTTCTTATTTCTCTTCACTAGTTCATCATGGTGTATAATAATGGGGAGAAGGGTCCCTTTCATGTAGTTGATCATAGAGATAAAACCATTTATATCTATGTGTCTACCTCAATGGAATTCTTTGAAATTTTATCTTTGGTCTAAATTGAACCATCCTTAAACTTAGCTCCATACCTTTTATTTACCTTGCCCCATCAAAAATTGATTTGTCAACCTTTGTCTAAGTCACCTAGGCTTGCCTTTATCTGATTGGCCATCAAAAAATAGATCGAATCATTGATCTTTTAATTCATCTCACTTCAATGATCTATCTAATGTGAAATAATGTAATTCATATATAATTTATAGGACCCACATTCTTGTGCCACTTTTCATCTATGCATTCATACTCAGGGTTAGTTAACCTCTATGACCCTCACTCTTTATTGATCTTGATTTTTAGGATTAAATATGCATCATTTATCTACCTAGGCCCATTAAACTATCAGTCACCACTTTCCATTAGATGTTCTGTATGATTGAGTTTCCATCTTGATCCTTCCTTTTGAATTCCAATGGCTATTTCATGAGCTTAAATTTTGATGTTTGCATGTATGTTTTTGACATTTACATGGTTGTCATTGGGATATTTGAACATTGATGTTTATTTTTTAGGGATTCGATTTGACATATGTATGAATATAATTTGATGTCCATGGGAATGTCAATGACATTTGGGTTACCATCAATCTTTGGACTCCAACGGATGACTATTGAGACTAAACTTTGACACTTGTATGAATTCACTTTGTTGGATCAAAAATTTCCTAGGATATTTCTTTTACACTTTTTTCTAGACATTTTTTATGGGTTTTATGTCTCAACCACTTTACATAAAATAATAATGCCTTCAATATTTATTCTTGTGGACAAAATGTCTGAGAGAAATGAGGTCTTTGGGGAAATTATCATGGGATAATTTTTCTAAAAGAATTCATATTTAGATTTTTTTTTTGGACCTTTTGATTTGGATGGCATTTGACCCTTTGTAACTTATGTCTAGGACACTTTCCTCAAAACAGACCCTTTGAAACTTTTGCTTAGGACACTTTATTGAATAATTACCCTTCAGGAAAATTGTTCAGACAATTTTCTTGAAAGAAAATCACTTTTTGAGCTTTTTATTTAGGGCACTTTCCTAAGAAAAATACCCTTCAATATTTTTGTATAGGATATTTTGTCAAAGTAATTTCCATTTAAAATTTTTGTCTTGGTTACTTTCCTAAATGAAATACCCTTTGGGTTGTTTATTTGAGACACTTTCCCAAGAAACTGACCCTTCAGGATTTTTTTTAGAAGTATTTATACAGGCCTTTTGTTTTGGACATATTATCCAAAATAAACATGTCTTAAAAAAATTTGTCAAACATTTTCCAAATAATAATTATACCTTTGGAAAAATTATAAGGACAATTTTTTCAAAAGAAATCTAACACTTAGATTTTGATGCAGACAATTTTCTCAAAACAATTATATCTTTGGGAAAAATTTTGTGAAAATTTTTCTCAAAAGAAATAATTCTTCAAGATATTTTCCTTTGATAATTTTCCCTAAAAATTCCACAACACTTAGTTAAAATTTTAAATATTTATCAAGTGCAAACATAAGTTTTTCTAGACTTGTTATTTCAACTGGTCAGTACCAAAAAAATTTACCACTTGCATATATGATCAAAAGATAGCCCTTAAGACACTAAAAGACATAAAGACTGAGCTAGATCATGAATAAAACTTATAATGTCATATTAAATGACATCAAATGAGATGCAAAATACCCTAAAATTTTATAAAAATCCCCTATATAAGATTCTAACTATAGGGGTTTGATCCATTTTGGCCTATGGGAAAAAATGGTCAATAATACCATGGATAGGACCCAGTCTTCCTCATGAATTCCTTTTGAATTAATTGAATTTTTACATTACAATTATTTATTCACCCTTTTGGGTTTCACTTTTGTGAGTTGCAATGTAAGACCATGAATAGGACCAGTCCTTCCTCACAAATACCATCTTTCCCATCTTTAATTTCACATGCATTATTCATTTATTTGATTTTAATTTTTATGAGTTTCAATGTAAGACCATTGATAGTACCATTCCCTCCTCATAAATATCATTTTTTTCTTTTTTTAACCCTCTTGGGTTTATCTTTTATGAGTTGCAGGGTAAGACTAAGGATAGGACTAGGTTCTCATAAAATAGCCTTTTTTTTCAAAACATCTTTGTTAAACGAAGTGTTCCTTTTATACAATGTTAATAACTGGTTACAAGTTTGTGATTAAATATTCTCAACTTTGATTTATATTTACTTTATAGATATATCTTGTACAAAAAACTATATTAGCATATTTCTCTACAATTGCATTCATTCTTATGATAAGGAATCATACTTACCTACCATTATATCCCTTTTCACCTTTGTTACATTTTTTTTTAAATTTAAAGTAACTCAAATTGTTTCATGTTTAATTCCTCTTTATTTCCTTTTCTTTCATTCCAATTTGGATAAAACAAGGTTGAATTCAAGATAACATTTTTATTTGACATTAATAAATAAGACTCTTGCACATCATGTTCTTTATGTTCTCTTTCTTCATTACCAAATCCCAAGTTTTCAAATGATAGTCATTTTTAACACCCATGTTCATTTTTATGGAGGAGGAATAGAAAAATACATCAAAATTTAAAATAAAGATCATTTAAAATAAAAGGGAATGATTAAAAGACAGAAAACAAAGTCAAATTTCAAAATCACACCAAAATATGTGATTCATAACACATCTCTTATCTCCATTCTAAGATCAAACTCCATAGTTGGCCTCATGATAGATCCAAGATACATTGGGGTGTAGTAGGATAGTAGGTTGGATAGGAGAATTAAAAAATATTCTATGTTGCTACCTACATTCTCATGCAAGTACCCAGTCTTTGAAGTAGAGTAATGGATCTATAGGGGGTCTTGAGGAATGGGAAACACACTATGGTAAGGTAGGTCCTTTTTAATTTTCATGCATATAATCTTCATGGGATGATATTCATACTTCATTTGATGACCTAATAATTGTGTGGTTAGGATAGTTTATTCAAATCTCTTAATGTCAAAAGTCCTTTTGTTTTGACAAGCCTAATCTAAGTGTCTTGAATTTGATAAAGAGTTTATCTACCTTGATTTTTCCTTCATTCCCCCCCACGCATTTCATTTCCTCCCTTGATAGGAAATTTTGATTATAGATTTTTTTTCCCACTATAATATTCTCTCTTCATATATTAAAACATGTTAGTACTAATTTTCTTTAGTTTATCTATCTTTGAAACAAAATAATATGTCTGAGTTATTATGGATCATTTTCCTTACACCATTGTTTTACATCTCTAGCATTACCTTGGTTTGTTTTCACAATTTTCCATTGTTATACCTCTTTTTTTAAACAAATACATCTATTTATATTTTCTTCTATTTTTTTCATTATTGAGTGAAATTGGTTTGTTAATTATCACTCACCAATGTTTTTTTCCCCTTTTACGCACTTTTTCCTTTGATGATTGAGTAAGGATTGTTATTGCTCACTATTAATGTTGTTTTACCATTGATTTCCCATATTTATTTAAGGATTTTTACTTATTTCAAATTGATGTTTTATTACCATTTATACTTGTATCCTTGGTTTGACTTGCTTTATTTACCTTTCTTACTTAAGGTTTACTTGTTTGAGTTTTTCAATCATTTAGAAGCCTTGAATTTTTGGTTACCTGATTTAATCTAAATTTTGACTTGGTTATTTGGTTTTAACTTATCATTTCTCATCCTAGTTTACAAAATTTTCAAGTATGTCATGCCTACATCACATTAGTTATCTTGGATTTTCAATGTTTGTTTGTTTTTTCTCTTTAGTTTTGCATCCTTGGGTTTTTCCAATGAAGTCTCTACACCCTCCATGATAAAAAAATATAGACACAATAGACAACTATCCAATGATAAAGGTAAGGTACACATACATTACTCTATTTTTTTTGTTATTTCATTTCTATCATTTACTTTTAATTATTTTACTATTTAAAATATTACAATTTATTCATATTTAGCATTGTGTGTTACTAAGTTATTTTCTTGAAGCACCATCCCATATTACAGCTAAGTGATGCATGATGAGCTTCAATTAGGGCATATGTATAAACATAATATTTTCAAACCTTATCATCTATTGATACTTTATCTCTTATAGGAACCCATCAAGTCTCAATCTCTTTGAGTGTGCACCTTAAAGGGTACACCAAAAGTGGGTGGGTAGACCATTGGTGATTTCTATGATTATTTTTACCTATAACACCACTTTTGATCAATCCAAACTTATACTATACACTTCACTAATCTTTCCCTCCCCCATTACACACTCCTCCAAAAAATTCATTGCCTTACTTAGCCCATACCTAATCCTAAAACTTTTTTTGACATTTAGCATACATTGTTAGCATAGGCTAAACTTATATTTAATTTGTTAAAATCATGTTATGGGTATAGTTAAAATCTAACCAACATATACCATGACCTAACTTGTTTTTATCAAATAATGATATAGGGTCAAATTAGTCTTACCTTATTGGGTAACCTTTCAAAAGGGTTTAAGGTTATAATCAACTATATATACACATTCATTTCACTATTTATTAGAGAGACAAAAAATTTATTATTCATTTGTACTTATTTACAATATGCTCTTACACCATTCTACTTGAGGAATTATTTCTTAGGGTTTATACTTTGATAATAATTTTAACTTGTGGAAAATTATTGTATGATTAGGCCTTTCATATTGATCCTTACAAACCACAACAACCTCTTGCAAAGAACCTTTGGCCAAGGGAGAGATTGAGTCTTGATGTGTTCATCTTCAAGGCAAGTATCTCTAACTTTACTTCTCTATTTTAGTAGATATAAGTAGCATAAGTAATAGATTTTAAATATATTACTCTCTCCATGTATTATGGTTTTATATATACATAGATCAAATAGGATTATCTTATACATGTTTACTTTTTATGTTTATTACCCTCACTTTGTGCATAATATTTGGTGAGCACTAGATTAGATTTTACTTTGATTGTAATTTAATTTCTGAATATGAAAACATAGGCCTTACTAGGGTTATTGCATGGTGCTACTTGAATAGAGAATTTGGAACCCTTTCTAGTTATGTTATTGTGGTGAGATATCCCTTGGTTAGGTCTAGTGAATCTAAATTGGTCATGACCTTGAATATCTAATGTATTAACAATCATAAGTATAATTTGGATTTATCTTATTTGAGTTGGGATTGACTAATAAGTCAAATACATTTCCATTTTTATACAATGTGTAAACACATGTGAAGAAACAAACACACCCCTAATTACTAATTTAGAGTTAATATTAAAACTTCAACTATTCAAACCTTAAGTCCCTACTTATTTACAATGTAAATCTATGGGTGTGTATATTGAGTGTGCACACATAAAACCAAATTCATCATATTATAATTATGTTTACATGTTCTGTAAAAAATAATGTTTTTATATTTCCATTTCAAGATTTAATAACCAATCCAAGTTCCAAAACCATCAATAAAATAAATATTGTGATTGTAGCTCATCTCATAATAATGTATGTCTATACCATCTCATCCTAAGGAAACCAATAATTTGATCATCTTATGCAATATTAAATAAAACTATATAAAATTTTACTTCCAAACTGAAACATTTACATGTTCATTCCCAAAACCATCTAAACATTATGACAATATTTTTCCCCATATTTCCATCTATCGAGATAAATAAAAACCCAAAGTTGATTAACCTTTCAATATTAAATAAAGTTTATACTAATAATATTTACATAGTTATAGTTGTTTATGTCTAACAATTGTTTATCTATCTATATACCAAGTTTTATTTCAATATGGCTGGGTCTCATATCTATAGGCCCAAGGATTTAGTCAATTTCCACGTCCATAACTATAGACTTGAATCCTACAATTTAAAGTCAAATGTTTTGATAATAAAATTTAGTTATCATCATTCACAAACTCAATATTATGTTTATGGGCCTGAGTATGGAACTCCATTCCACACCTACGCATATAAACTTAATACACTGATTCTAAAACAATAACATTCTTCCATTTCACTCATTTAGACAAAATATACTAAAACCATATCAAATAATCTTATTTATTTTTTAAATCTATGTTTGTAGACAATAATAAAATTACAAGTTCATGTTAAATTAACCTAATTTTGTAATGGGTGCCTTATAAATGTGTAAAACAAAATATCCTATTTTATTTCCATTAATATTGGATCTCTCTTCTCCATCTCCATCCATTATACTCCCTTTTTTCTCTTATTATGATTTTTCCAAAATCTACTCACATTTTTGCATGACCTAGTAACTCTCCTACAACTTTAAAATTTTACCATCATGAAACTTAAATTCATCAATGCCTATACCATAATTTTTACACTAACTGGAAATAAAAATATTTGTATTCAAAATTTAAAGAAAAAAAACTGTTAAACTCCCCAACTGGTGAAGTCAACTCCCAAATCAAATAAAAAAACCCTAATTCCTTTTTATTTTAAAATGCATGGCATTTGCCAATAATTAATGAACAAATAAAATCCAAAGTCATGAATTTATTTGTTAATTAATTTACTATGGGGTGATTTTATCATCTCTTTTCCTCTTTATTATGTCACCAAAAGGAGACAAAAAGTAAAAATCAAACAAGACCAATGGCACTCATGATTTTACCATATATAATGCATTGAAAGTTAACACAATATAGTTCTAGTTCCCATAATTATTTTAAGAAACATAATAACTAAAATCATAGACTAATTCAAATCATGACAAGTGATGTACCCACTCAATGTAAATAGGCCTAATTCACTATAAGGGTAAAAAATGTAAGCAATATTTACCATTTCATTAGAATAATGACTAACATTCATTTCACTCAAGAAAACTAGAATATGGTGTAAGTGGGTTTGGCTTATTTCTCTTAATCCCCAAACTTAGCATCTTCACCCCCCTCTCTGATGATACTCTCCTTATGTACTACTTGTGAGGGTAGGATATTCTTGTAACCACCTTGGTTAAAAAATAGGTAGCTTTTATAAGATTACAATAATAATCAGTATATTTAAGTATCAATAAAATTTTGTAATTTCAATCATCTATAAAAGAAATGATAGTCAACCTGATCATAGAGCATAGTGTAAATATACTCAAACTTTATCCAACATAATAATTGATCACAAAATAAATATATGACCATCAATCATACAACATACATACCCAAATCAGCTAATAAAATTAGAATTACAAATCATTAGTTTCATAATCCACTACTAATACTTAAGTAGTTTTGTAGAGAAGGATTGGATGTGACATTAACAATAGATTATGTGACATGCATAAAAATCCTATAAGGCATAATTTTTTTAATGTATATATTTACACATAAATATTATTATTAGGTTATGTTTCTTTACACCATGAGTGGGCATCACATATGTATACATAGTTTAGGAGTAGTGTTTTGAGTAGTTATTGTAGAATTTGTGATTCTTAAAGGTAAATTTTTATCATTGAAAAGATTATCATGATGTTTCTATAAAGTAGGGTCCATGTCAATATTTGTTATTTCATCTCCAGGTACATGTAATAATTCATCAACCATGTATTATTTCATTTTAAGATATGCAACTAATTTTTTTTATCTTTATCATGAAATATATAACAAAATCAATATAATTGTTCCCTTATTAGCATCCAAATAAACTATATTTTACATTATGATTATGTGAAGATAAACATTAAAAAAATAGACCTAACCTCTATTATAGAGTAAATTTGAAATCCTAAAATGTAATGATTAATCTGTAAGGTTTAAATACATAGAGTTTTCCATGCTCAAAAGAAATATTGGCTTTACTAGAATGTTTTTAATTAGTTTTGTATTTAAGTGATCTAAATTTAAAAAAATAGAGTACACAATATGTAGTTTAAAATGTACATGTTTAAATGTTATTAGATGAATTATTACACTTAATAAACATATATATGATAAAAAGATAAGGTATTATTGACCAAATTTGACTTTTAGTCAAATTGGGTCAACCCATACATATTGGAACTTTTCACAAGTTCCCATATGTCTAATAGGATCTCATGTGTGTCCAAACACCTCATCCATTCCTGCTCTAGCCTTGGTCTAAGCCTATCTTCTTTGTACTTTCCTAATCAGGCAAAGTCAACTCTAGTCAAACATGGTCAAAGAATAAAATTATCTTGAAAAATGTCCTAATGTGGTCATTTAAATGTTTTAAATTGTTCCTAAGTCATACATTGGTCCTTTACCATGTCTCTTATGTAAAATATGCCTTTTAGTCATATTTTTGGCTCATTAAATGACTTGTACAAATTGATTATGGAATAAATTTATCCCCAAAGGGAGTTTTAAATTCATAGGAGGTTAGAACATGTTATTTATCAGTCAGATGTCAGTATAAGTAGTTTCATACATGAAAATAGGGAAAAACTCATAAAAAACTAGCCCTTAATGGCACTTGTATGCACTTGGGAAGTCCACCTTCAGCTAAAAATGTGGGAATGTGCCTTTTCATCTCCCTAAAGTCTTTACCATTCTTGATTTGTAGAGAAAAGGTTAGATGGATCAAATTTTGTTTTTGTTTCTTCTTTCTTTCCTTTGTAAGCTAAGGAGATTCAAATTTTCATGCTTGGTATAATCCATATAAGTGGATTTGGTAAGAATGCTCTTGGGGGTTAAAATGAATCTAATTCATCTTCATTTTTATGGTAATAAGTTTGAATTTCATGGCTTATCCTTTATGAATCATCATTAAGAAGCTAGGTAGCTTTTTATGTTTCTTCATCCAACAGGGGTCACTATTTGAGATATATTTATAATTCATTACTTAGTTTTGATGTTTTCATATGTTTCTCAGGACCTCTTCATAGGTTTTACCATAATATTCTTTATTTTGTATGTTTTATGAACTCATAAGCCTCTTCTAGGCTTGTTCTTGGTCATAGATCATCCTTGTTGCCTTTTGCTCAAAATATGCATCTACAAGTGCCTTAAATTAAGTTTTCTATGTTAAGATGAAGGAATGGGAGGTTGATTTAGGTAAATGAATCTATTAAATTACATTTTAAGGTGTTGGTGTTAAGCACATGATATATAAAGAGCGGGGGTGAATCAATATATCATATATCTTATAAAACTTTCCCTTTATCAAATTCCACTTAATCAAACATTCAAGATATGCAATACAGTTGAAACAATAAACACCACACAAGATAGAGAGAGACACCAAATATAACATGGAAACCTAATGTGGGAAAAATCATGGAGAACAATCTCAAGTATATGAATGAGCATCAACCCAAAAAATATTCGCAAGCACCAACTTGTATGAGCACCAACCCCTTTGATGAGCACCAACCTAGAAGAGCACCACCCCCTTTGCTGAGAACCAACATAGCAACAATTTGTGAGCACCAACCCCTTTGCTGAGCACCAACATAATAACAATTCATGAGCACCAACCCATAGGAGCACCAACCCCTTTGCTGAGCACCAATACAACAACAATTCGTGAGCACCAACCCACAGGAGCAGCAACCCCTTTGTGTATACCACACAACTATCTCTCAATGTTGCTATCTCAACAAATGATAGTTTCTTACAACATCTCTTTCCTCTCTCTCTCACCTTTACTCTTCTAAGCTAGATATAACAAATACAAATCATATTCATCTCTCACAATTACTCTTCTAAGCTAGATATTACAATATCAAATAAACCTCTATCACTCACATTACAAATGGCTTCTCAAGCCTTTATTTATAGCTTTCCAAATGACCTTTGGCCTTCCCCCTTTATGACCCTTCAATCCTCATGGAAAATGGTGCCAAAATTGTATGACCCTTCATATCCTTGCCTTTGAAATGTCATGTGGTGACCCTTCATGAGCAAAACTGTCATTCCCTCTTTTGTCCTTATCTTGGTGACTTTTTGTATTACTCAAAGTTTCCCTTCATGAGAAATTGTTCCCTTCCTCTTTTGTCTTCACTTGGTGACTCTTGGAATTCCCCAAGATGACTCTTCATGGAAAAATGTGTCCCATCCTTCTTTTGTGCTTACCCCATGGCTCTTTGACTTTCTCCATGGGGCCTTATTTTGTCTCATATGCAAATAAAAATATATTCATTAATATTAAATAAATATTAACACACATTAGCCAAGATATATTTATTACAAATATTATTAAATGAAATAGGGCCTTTATCACCAATAATGCTAGACCTTTGACATCAATGACAATATTTCCATCAATCTCCCCCTTTGTCATTGATGGCAACCTCAATCTAGAAACTGCCACATTCTATCACCTACACATATTGTCATCTGAAAACATACAGTAACTCCCCCTTACTATAGCAACCTATACCTATTCCCTATACCTATTTATTCACCTATACTTGTACCTATTATTCTCCCCCTTTGACATCAATGGAAAAGGGCCTACCTAGAGCTAACACTTAGCTCCCCCTCAACTAATGCTAAACATAAATGGAAAGAAGTAATAGAAATTACTTTCAACTCCTATTAAAAATCTTTGAATGCATCCTTTGATCATGCCTTTAAGAAGATATCTAATAATACATACACATTGTTCCCTGTCCTTTGAGCATCTACAATTAACTCATTTGAATCTTTTCTTCTAATCTCATAACCTTCTATATGAAAATTTAATGTGTATCCTTGATCACATATTTGAATAACACTCAAAATATTGTGCTTAAGACCTTTTACATTTAAAACATTCTTGGTCTTAGTTCTACCATAATCCAAACTCAAAGTACCTTTTTCGGCTATCCTAGTAGTGGTTTTATCTATGAATCTCACTATACCACCACTGATATTCTTTAGAGTTATGAACTTACTTTTATCTCCTATCATATGCCTCAAACATCTACTATCAATGAACCATGAATGATATTTATTTCTTACATGCAAAGATGTCTGAACCATCATAAAATCTTTAGGTTGTTTCTTCTGCCATGAACATGTTTGAACCTTCTTCTTGATGAATGGAGCTTTGAAACTTTGATCCTTCTTGACTAACTCAAACAGGCTTCTACAATACTGAGCTATGTATCTAAAGTTGTTTCACTTGTAGCATAGTATGGTCTCTTCATCAAAGCTTGATAGAGGAGCAAAAGAGTTTTGGCATATGCTTGACTCTACTTGACTTTCCTTCTCTTTCTTTCTGAGATTGTTAGCTCTTTTTCTAAATTCTAATTTCTTGTGACCATATTTATTAAAATAAAAACAATAGCCATAAAAATAAGACCTATCTGTATATCTCTAACCTAATTACCTTTTGTAGCTTTGTTCCATCCAGCCTTCTCTATTTGAAATGTCCTCTATATTCTTAATATCTCCCCTTTTTATTTCCTCTTTTGTAAGAGCTTCAACATAGCTATTTTTATTTTCAAATTTGATCCATGTCTTATCTAAATTTGCTTTTTAACTTTCCAATATCTTATTCAGCATGATAGTACTATCCTCAAATTCAGAATCACTAACTACTTTATCATTGACTGCTTTCTCAATATCTTCTTTTAAAGAGGCAATTTCAATAACATACCTTTCACATTCTTTTATTGATATTTCCAACTATGTTGTTAGATATTCTTCATTCTTCTTGGCTTCTTCCAAGTGCATTGTTAGATCATCAACAATTTCCTTTGACTCCTTTTCATTTTTCTCAATCCAGTGCATCAATCTTAGATTCTTCTTCTCAACAGCTTCTAACTCTTCTAAGGCAAAAATGAGTTATCCTTCCATATTCACTTTAGATTACTCCTCTTCTTATTCTTGATCACCTTCATGTATGGCCATGAATAGAATCTCTTCTTCTTTTGAATCGCTGACTCCACTATCTTCGACTGAGCTAGGATCATTAGAATATAGGCTCTTTTTCTTGAATCCGTTCTTGGATTTGCCTTTAAAATTCTTCTTCTATGTAGGCTTTTCTTCTTCTTCATCATTACCCTTATTTGGGCATCTAGTTGAAAAATGTCCAATCTTTCCATAATTAAAACATTTAAAAGGTAATTTTTCTTGATATTTACCTGTTCCCCTTTTTGGCTTGTGAATGAAAAGTGCTCCATTGTCATCTTCATCATCACTAGAACTATCACTTGATTCTTGAATCTTATATTTATCTTTCTTTGATGTATTTAAATCCACTTTTCTCTTTGAGGGTTTATCTTGTTCTGTCTGCATCTCATATGCCATGAGAATACCATGAAGCTCATCCATCTTTAGCTTGGATACATTCTTCATCTCCTCAATTACTGAAACCTTTGCATCATATCTCATTGGTAGAGATATTAAAACCTTTTGCACCAATGTTGATTCTTCCAACATTTCTCCAAGACCTTAAATCTGATTTACTATTTGATCAACTTGCAAGAGATAACTTGCTATATATTTTTCTTCTTCCATCTTCAAACTTTCAAACTGTCTTCTAAAATTTTGAAGCTTAGCTTGTTGAACCTTTCCATCACATTTGTAAATATTCTCAGGTTTTACCCAAGTTTCATGAGCAAATTTACATTACATAACTTTAAAAAAATTAAGATTCACATAAACTACATAAAATAACATTTAAAGCTTTAGCATTACATTCAATTGCCTTCATTTCTACTAGAGTAATTACAGATGTCTGTGGCTCTTCATATTCCTCCACCACTGCTTGCCATATGTCAAATCCAAGGGCCATCAAATAAATCTTCATCCTCATGCTCCAAAAATCATAATTCATCCCATCAAACAAAGGTTCCTTATTTGTATAAAATCTGTCATGTGATCCAGCCATCATGCTTTCCCGATCTACCTTCACGTTGTAAAACTTTTTAAAAGGAACCTGCTCTAATACCAATTCTTAAGCATGGGATATAATGAGAGGGGGGGTAAATCAATATATCATATATCTTATAAAACTTTCCCTTTATCAAATTCCACTTAATCAAACATTCAAGATATGCAATAAAACTGAAACAATAAACACTACACAAGATAGAGAGAGACACCATATATAACATGGAAACCTAATGTGGGAAAAACCATGGAGAATAATCTCAAGTACATGAATGAGCACCAACCCAAACAATATTCACAAGTACCAACTTTCAAGAGCACCAACCCCTTTGATAAGAACCAACATAGAAACTATTCATGAGCACCAACCCACAGGATCACCAACCCCTTTACTAAGCACCAACACAACAATAATTCATGAGCACCAACCCATAGGAGCACCAACCCCTTTACTGAGCACCAACATAGAAACAATTCATGAGCACCAACCCACATGTGTACCAACCCCTTTGTGTATACCACACAACTATCTCTCAATGTCGCTATCTCAATAAATGATAGTTCATTATAACATCTCTTTCCTCTCTCACTTTTGCTCTTCTAAGCTAGATATAACAAATACAAATCATATTCATCTCT
Organism: Torreya grandis; assembly: GCA_037957365.1. Taxonomy (NCBI): domain Eukaryota; kingdom Viridiplantae; phylum Streptophyta; class Pinopsida; order Cupressales; family Taxaceae; genus Torreya; species Torreya grandis. The sequence continues at coordinate 2,306,996 of JARHVA010002464.1, read as the reverse complement.
CACAATTGCTTTTCTAAGCTATATATTACAATATCAAATCAAACTCTATCACTCACATTACAAATGGCTTCTCAATCCTTTATTTATAGCTTTCCAAATGACCTTTGCCCTTCCCCATTTATGACCCTTCAATCCTCATGGAAAATGGTGCCAACCTTGTATGACCCTTCATATCCTTTCCTTTGAAAATTCATGAGGTGACCCTTCATGAGAAAAAACGTCCTTCCCTCTTTTGTCCTTATCTTGGTGACTTTTCATATTCTTCAAAGTGTCCCTTCATGATAAATTGCACCCTTCCTCTTTTGTCTTCACTTGGTGACTCTTGGAAATCCCCAATATGACTCTTCATGGGAAAATGCATCCCATCCTTCTTTTGTCTTTACCCCATGGCTCTTTAACTTCTCCATGGGCCCTTCTTTTGTCTCATATGCAACTAAAAATATATTCATTAATATTAAGTAAATATTAACACACATTAACCAAGATATATTTATTAAAAACATTATTAAATGTAATGGGGACTTTATCACCAATAATGCTAGACCTTTGACATCAATAACAATATTTCCAATAGTTGGGATAAGTATTGAATTCATAAAATGATAAATCAATGCTCAAATGTCTATATTTCTCCTCATTATTAGCCTTCAAAGTTGAATGACCACCTACAGGTGGCTTGAGCACAGGATGTAGAGGTCACATGGAGAATTTGGAAATTTTGAAGAGAATAATATTTTTTTTACATGGTGGAATAGCATGACATACTTCTATGAGGAAATATATTGAAAAGATAAGAGGTGGAAACATGTTTGAAGGAAGAAATCTAAGTTTGGCCTTTTGTCCCTAGAATGACAAAACAAAAGACCCATTGGTTTTGGGAGTAAAATATACTACAATTTAAAAATCCCTTTGATGATACTAATATTTGTCCTTATATCCCTTGGCATGGATAATGAATGTACCAAGTTTTAAAGGATTATGTTGAATGGAAATGAATGTTTAAGATTCCCAAAGTTGCTCTTAAACACATTGAGAATAGTCAGTGTCATTTACAGGGTTGAGCCTTAAAAGGACTCCATTCACCTTACATTGAAAAGTATACCATAACCAAAATTATTGGATGTTTTTAACAATAAATGGGAGTAATTTAACCATAAATAATATCAAGGAGGCTCATAACTTATGTTCTAGACCCTCATATATTCATCTTTTATCTGTACATAGGATAAATTATAACCTATAATAGGTAGGGTGTATAAGAGCTGTGTTGACATAAATTTTTGTATCTTGTAGGATAATAAAGATAAGTATAATAATGGATACATGTGACTCAACCTTAGAGTATGTATTAAATATTTCATAGGCACCATGATAATACATATAGAGCCAATGACACCTATAGTAGGGTCCTAAAGGGAGTTGTCTCAATCACTAGACAATGAATTAAGGATTTGGTGTAGCTTTGTATCTAGGGTGTTATCAAGGAATAATATTTATAACCACACAACTTTATACCAATATGGATTCATTAGGATCATTTAAACATCTAACACCAAGCCTAATTCAATGTAAACTAACCTACAATAGACTATGAAAAGTTATCCTAGTTAGCCGAGAAGAGACCTAGTTTAGAAGGGAGAAGTGCCTTGTTGAGGGGTGAATAGAGTTAAATAACTTCATTAAGGAGATGAAAACCTTTTAGATACCCTTGTACCATGAAAAAAATTTCAAGATATATTAAAGTTATGCAAGACTCAGTCAACCCTTGAAGCACCCTACAATTTGTCTTAAAAGTCTAACTTGAAAATAGAGAAAGTTAGAGGTCTAAAACATGGATTTAAGGGTTAAAACGTGGTAAAAATATCCATTTGGAGTTGTATAATCCCCTATAACACATGTATTAGATGAATAAATATGGAAATATGCCTTTATTCTATCTCAGAGGTAGGGCAATTTTTAGGTGCAGAAACCATACAAATCTTGAGAAATAGGCAAGAAAATAGACCAAAAGTTGAAAGAGCCTTAAAATAAGATTGGTATAGTTTTTAAACACATAGATAAAATTTTTTAACAAATATAGAAGGCTTGAATTCAAAAATGGTGATCCAAGTAACCAAAGTTGTAGGTAGGGTAGCTAGGCAAGGTGCAAGCCTAATCTCAAATGAGAGACAAATTTTAGTTTTAATCTTAGTGAAGAATTATAATTCTTTGGATAATATTAATGGAGGTAAATATGATGTTTTTTTATCTATCCTAGAGGTTTGAAATGTCATAAAATAGGTTTGAACTATCAAGTTGCAGGTGAGACCTAGTCTAGGCCTAGTACCTAGAAGTAGTCCATCATCATTTTGTATCTAAATAGACATTGAGATCAGTTGAGGTATGTTATTGGGGAGGAAAAATGTGTGTCTAGACTCTTATTTTGTATATTTATCCACCAATAATCCATTTATTGGCTCAAAAATAATTAGACCTCATAGAATGCATGGAAAAGGATACGAATGACAACTTAAGATGCTTGTATCTCTCATGACACTTTGCATGGAAAGGTAAGGTGATTAGATATGTTAGATAGGGTTCCTAATATTATCTTAGAAATATTTGTAAAGGGGTTAGATGTCAAAATTTCATGAACAAAGGCTAAGACTTGAAACCACTTCAAAACCCTCAAAAACCCTCATTAATGACCCAATTAGGTAAAGAAGGAAATTGAAGCATCCAGATGGAGATTAAAGGATAGGGAAGTGATTTGAAGATGTAAAAGACTCCATAGGGACCTAAAATATTTAATTAAGGTGTTCCCTACCTATATGGATGGGCTACAATAAGGATTTTATTGACAAATTTGTGTGTTTTGTAGGCATGGAGAACTTTAAAAAGATGTAACCAACTTCGAGAAAGAGATTACAACTTTTTTAAAGTCCTCATGTTCATATATTAAGTTATATAATCTCCTAATTATACCAACAATCTTCCTGATCTTACCTAGTAATAGTGAACAAGCAGTGAACATGGTAAAACTCCAATTGGGAAGACTTTTAAGGATTGATTGATGAACTTGATGACTTTAACACTATTTAAATGTGTAATTATTCCTTGTGCATGGATAAAATTTTATAATTGGAAGGATTTTGAATGCCAAGTGTGAGAGGTACATGAGAAGGAGTTAGGTGTACCTATCATGAATGATTGCTCATGGTTAGAGGAATATGAATGATTGAGGACCAATCCAATGAATGTAGGGGATTTTCAATAACCTCTCCTCCTTATATCAATAATTATATATAACCATACTTAGTGATGAATTAGGTTTGTGAAGGCAAATCATGAGGGTGGTTTCTTATGCAAGCAAGAGAGAATATATGCCACATATAGAGGAGTTAGATGACTTGGGAGACATTTGTTGATATTTTCCTTGTTGGACCTATCTCATACCTAATTTTATTATTGTTATAAATCCTTATCATTAATTTATAAGTGTCTTAGTGACTCTTGAGATTCCCCTTCTCTCTCTCCTCTCACAATTGCTATATATTTTGCCATTTTTAGTTGTTGTATTTATCTCTCCACCTGAGTATGGAAAATAATTACCCAAATTTTGAATTAAAATAATAAGTAATGTTTTTTTACTTCATTAAATATTTCACTAAGTGCATGTTATGGTTGTTGGTCTTGTGCAAGTATATTTTGCTTACCTTCACATGTTACTCTTCCTAGTTCCTTATGTGGATTGAAATCTCTCTTTTGTATGTCAACAAGAAGTTTATAATATGGATTGTAGGTATAGTGAGTATTTCATTCATTAGTGTTTATATAATATCTATTATCTTAGTCCTCATATCCTTATCTCTCTTTAAGGCCCCATTCTTGAAGCATTAATGTAGAAGAGGAGTGTTTAATTGAATGAAGTTTGTGTGGGATTATTCTTAGTTTCAAGTGAATTTTATGTGGTATGAGTAGAATGTCTATTTCATGTATCACCTCCCCTAGATTAGATTTGTTTTTAAGTTATCATTATCCCTTTTCATCCCCAAAAATTAGTAGTAGGTTTGATCTATAGTGTTACATCAAGGGAACTATCCCTAATCTTGAGATCCACCTCAAAATTGGGTCACCCACAGCCTTGAGTTGGTTCCATTGTGCCACATTAAAGAGGAGGTACTTGTCATCTCCTCAAAGGAAGAAAATTCAAGTGATAATATTTTTTTGTAGTCCCACTGGGACTAAAAGGTCCATTCTTTGAGGAGTTTTGGTGTTCTCCTCAAGATACCAGCCTTTGGAGGTAATTACACTAAGCACCAATAGTGACTCCAAGCATAAACCTAATATTTAATTAGTATAGGTACTCTATTTGAAGTTGTTTTCTTATTCTTGTTGAGTTATGGAGCTAAAAGCTTCATAGGTATGCAAATGTGGAGGTTGCTGGGTTACACAGTAGCTAACATTAGTCAGGCCAACTGACATCGGTTATCTCCAGCTACACAGTAACCAACATCAGTTAGGGATCGGTTGACATCGGTCACCTTCAAACTGACATCAGTCATCTATGCATTTCTAAAACTATTCTAATTTTAGGAGAATAATTATTTTGCATGTAAAGACTAATTTTAGTCTTGAGTCTACATTTCTAATTATTTTTTGGTTTGGGATCTATTTAAGAGACCCATGGGGCTATATTGTAATTAAAGGACAAAAGGATTATATCCTCAAGTGTAAGATCTAGAAGCTCTACAAGAGTGCAAGACTAGGAATATCTACAGGTAAGCAAGATCAATTGATCTGTAGGGTGTGCAAGATCAAGAAGTTCTGCTATGAGAGTAGGCAATAATGGTTGAGTTGATTGTCACTTGGAAGTAGGCAACAACAACCATTGGGTTGATTTTCACTGGAGGGAACAACTCAGTGTTGAGTTGGTTGTAATTGATTGAGAGAGAGAACTCTTGAGGGAGAATTATTGTACACCCAAGAGGTGTGGGAAGAAGAGTGATATTTCTTCATTGTATTTCCTTCTAGAAGAGTGTTAATATAGATTGTATTGTTTCTCATATCTCCTATTCTTTGTTGTTTTTGATTTCTAGTTACTTATTACTTCTAGTTTAATTTTGTGTTTATTTGCTTATAGAATGGTAATCAATTGTACTCAAAGGAGGATCATGATAGCTCTATACACTTTTCATGAGTGATTCATGGATTATTTTGGTGTTGAGCTTGTCTTAACACAAGTTGGTCAAACATATCCATCTCTACCTATTCCCTCTCAATATGAATAAGTCCTTGTCCAAGATTTTCATGATCCCTATCAATCTTATGTTACCTATAATCAGCCCTATTAGTCTTGTGCTTCATTTAGTCCAACTATTTCTTTTCCAAGTTAGTCCATTGCAAGTTTAAAGAACACTCTCATTGGCTACAAGACTATATGTTAGACCTTGATACTAGAAATGGTTGTGGTCAAGTCATCCCTAGTGATTATATCAAGAGTGTGAGGGATGATTTGTAGTAAGTCAAGAAATAATAGATTCCTATAGAGAGAGATAATTGGCAAGGCCTTGTGGGTGAAATGCTTGATATTTGTGGTTTAATTTTCCATATAGAGAAGAGGTTGAAATATCATGAAATAGCTTAATCTTGACAGCCCTAATATACCACACATAAGCCTTAAAGTGTGTCAACTATACCCATTCCAAATTATAATCCAATCATGCTTCAAAATGCCCAAGTCCTTCATGTATTCCCCAAAAATTCCCTTCTTACAGGTCCATTGAAGAGAGAAACCAAGGTAATGAGGACACTATTGTTGAGAAAGTTGATCCATCTCATAACTTTATTGGAGAAGATTTTGAAAGAGGAAAGTTGATGCTAGATGTCCATCTTGATAAGGATATTGAGTTGGCAAACCAACATTTGACATAATCCATAATTGTAGTATAAAATGAGGTTCCTAAGCCTACTTTCCCAAGTGGGAGACAATATGCTAAGCCCAAGAAAACCCCAAATTTTTTAAGCCTATCATTTACTCTTCCATTTATATCTCAACATCATGAAAAATCTTCGAAACCTAGTTTTACAAGATGGAATGAAGTAGTGGCAACTTGTGGAAAGAAATAAAAAGCATGTCTAAGTGGAGAATTTGGAAATGAAGAGAAAAATAAACCTACTCAACTCCATCCCTCCCTTCCTCAAGAAGATTTTTTCCCTTCATCTCAACTTCCTCCTACTTCATTTCCTAATGAAGATCTTATTTCGCCCCAAGAGAAGTTATTCCAAGAAAACCTTACCAAAATAATTGAGGAGTTGGAAATAAAAGTGCATAATATTTCATCTATTCAAGGGAATATTAAAGATAATGAAGCCATGGGACCCATATTTCCACCTCCTCTAGTTGATCCATTTTTCCCTCTTAATGGTGAGGAATACATTGCTTCTTAGAATCCTTCTTAGGCTGAAGTTATTGATTTTGAGATGCCTAGTATGGGCATCACTAGGATGGAGAAGGAGATCAAAATTTTACAATGGGTTGAGAATGAAGAGGATTTGTCTTCCAATGAGGAGAATTTATATTGTGATGATATTTAGGATGACATTCTTTATGTTGAAGAAGGAGATTTGAAAGACATTATTTTGGATTCAAAAGAGGAAGAAATTTCTCTTTTTTTCACCTTCATGATGTTGAACAAAAAGAGGATGATGACTTGTGGCAAAGATGTGAGGACATTTTCAATGAAGTTAAAATCCCCAAAAAGCCTACAGCTCCTTTGGAGATGACTACAAGAAATGGTAAGAAAGATGTCTTGTTTCAAGAAGAAGACATGGGGAAGACCTATATTCATATGTTCAAGGAATATGAGGATTGTGAGAAGACAAAACTCATAAGAAAATAAGCCCAAGATGTTGAAGAGAAGGTATGTTTTGAGAATTATCACTATCAAGAGACTCCAAACCATGATGGAGCAATCTATGATGACTATGAGTCTTTTGAAGATGACTTAAACATTGATCCTACAACCACATGTGAAGTTAATCTTATAAACACCAAGAGGGATTTTGAACAATAAACAATCCTAGAGTGCCATGATAAAACACTTCTTGAATACTTTGAAGAGGTTGTAACAAATGAGAAGAGTAATGACTTATTTCAAGAAGACATAGAATTCCAACAAGTTGTCCCATGCATAGAGATGCAAATTTTACATGATGAGACAAAGGGACAATAATATGGGGAATGTTTTAAAAGTAAATAAGAATTAATATACTTTACATACTTTTTTGAGATGATTCCATCAAAGGACATGCCAAGCAAAGGAGTAAAAAATAAGCATGGGTCATCTAGTACTACATACAAAATGGATAATACTTGTGACCCTCATTCATCTAGTGAGGAATGAGATTCAAGATAATTTATTTTTTATATAATAAGGGAGGTATGTTTGGTTAGATGTACATATTTAGTTTGTTTGTTGTTGTGTCTTATTTTACCTAAGTACTTAGTAGTACAAGTGTGCCTTTAATTTATGTGTTTACTTGGTCCTATTGTGTGTAGTCTCTCATTAATGTGTTTTGAGGTTAATCATCTATCTCATTATTCAATTCAAGGTCTGATCTTGTTGTTTTAGAGTGCATTTGACTCCCTCTACCCAATGTATGGGATAAGGATACTAGTGCTTAACATATGCAAGCATGTTACCCATAGGAATTACCAAAGTTGTTGAATAAATTTGACTTAGTAAAATTGGGTCAACCCCTACATATTGAAACTTTTCACAATTTCCCATATGTCTACTAGGGTCTCATGTGTGTCTAAACACCTCACCCATCCCTGCTCTAGTCTTGGTTTAAGCCTATCTTCCTTATACTTTCTTAGTCAACCAAAGTTAAATCTAGTAAAACATGAAAAAAGGCTCAAATTATATTGAAATTTTCATAATGTGGTCATTTAAATTTTTTAAATTGTTCCTAAGTCATAAATTGGTCCTTTACCATGTCTCATGTGTAAAATAAGCCTTTTAGTCATATTTTTGGCTTATTAAATGAGTTGTACAAATTTATTATAGAATAAGTTTCTCACAAAGGGAGTTTTTAACATGTAATAGGTTAGAACATGTTATTTATCAGTTATATGTCAGTTTAAAAAGTAGTTTCATAAATGAAAATAGGGGAAGCTCATAAAAAATTGCCCCTTTATGGCACTTGTACAGACTTGAGAAGTCCACCTTCAGCTTAAAAAGTGGGAATGTACCTCTTAATCTCTTCAAAGTATTTATCATGCATGGTTTTCAGATAGAAGGTCCTATGGGTCAAATTTTTCTTCTATTTCATCTTTCTTACCTTTGCAAGCCAAGGAGAGTCAACTTTGCATGCTTGGTACAAGCCATACAGGTGGATTTGGGAGGAATGACCTTCAGGGTTGAAAGGAATCTAAGTTAAATTCATTTTCATGATAATAATTTTTAGTTTCATGTCTTCTCCTTTATGAATCATCCTTAAGAAGCTAGGTAGCTTTTTATGCTTCTTCGTCTAAGAGGGGTCACTGTTTGAGATTGTTTCAAAATTATTTTCTTTGGTTTAATGAATTTGATGGTTTAATATATTTATTAGGAAATATCCATATTTTTTACATCATATTATTTATTTTTGAGGTTTCATGAACTCATAAGCCTCTTCTATTCTTTTTCTTGGTCATAGATCATCCTTGCTACCTTTTGCTTAAAATATTCATCTATAAGTGCCTTGAAGTAATTTTTCCATGTTAAAATGAAGGCATTATAGGTCTATTAAGGTAGATTAATATATTAACGTACATTTTAAGGTGTTAGGACATGTATTTAATTCATAAAATGAGAAATCAATGTTCAAATGTCTATGTTTCTCCTCACTATTAGGCTTCACAATTGTATGACCACCTACAAGTGGCTTGAGTAGATGAGGTAGATGTCACATGGAGAATTTGAAGATTTTGAAGAGAATACTCTTATTAAGACATTTTATAATATCATGATATACTTTTATGAGGTAATAGATTGACAAGACAAGAGGTGGAAACATGTTTGAAGGAAGAAATGTGAGTTTGGCCTTTTGTCCCTAAAATGACAAAATAGAGGACCTTTTAGTTTTATGAGTAACAAATACCATAGTTTAAAAATACCTTTTATGCTCCTAATTATGTATCTCTATAGCCCTTAGCATTTATAATGAATGTACAAAGTTTTAAAGGATGATGATAATTGGAGAGTAGTGTTCAAGATGCCCAAAGTTTCTCTCAAACACATTGAGAACAATCAGTGTTATCTACAAGTTTGAGCCTTAAAAGGACTCCCTTCACCTTAGGTTGGAAAATATGACATCACCAACATGATTTGATATTTTTAATAGGAAAGGGGATTACTTTAACCCTAAATACTATCAAGGATGCTCACAACTTATGTTTTATACCCTCATATATTCATCATCTATCTGTACATAGGGCAAACTACAACCTATAATAGGTAAGGTGTATAAGAGTTGAGTTGACATATATTTGTGTATCTTATAGGATAATCAAGATGAGTATAATCATGGAGACATGTGACTCAACCTGATAGGGTGTATCAAATATTTCATAGGCACCATGATAATGGATATAGATCTAATGACACCTGTAGTAGGGTCCTAAAGGGAGTTGTCTCAGTTAGAAAATAATGACTTAAGAACTTGGTGTAACCTAGTGTTTAAGGTGTTATTGAGTAATAATATCTATAACCAAACACATTTAGACCATGAGGGATTCATGAGGATCCTTGACACATCTAACACAAATCCTAATTCAATGCAAACTAACTTAAAGTAGACCCTATAAAGTTATCCCAGTCAGTCGAGTAGAGTCATAGTTTAGAAGGAAGAATTTCCTTTTTGAGGGGTGAATTAGAGTTGAAAACCTTCGTTAAGTAGATTAAAAACTTTTAGAGACCATTTAACCATGAAAACAAGGTCAAGAGTTTTTAAATTTATGCAAGACTCAATCAACCCATGAAGTACCCTACAGACAATCTATCTTGAAAGTTTGCCTTAAAAATGGAGAAATTTAGAGGTCTAAAACATGGATAAAAGAGATAAAAATTAATAAAAATCACCATTATGAGTTATATAATCATATATAACACTTGTCTTAGCTAAAAAAATTTAGAAATATGCCTTTATTATATCTCATAGGTAGGGCATTTTTAGGTGAACAACCCTAAAAAACTTGAGAAATAGGCATGAACATAGACCAAAATTGGAATGATCCTTACATGAATATTTTTAGAGTTGGGAAACATATATAAAAACATGTTAAACCAAGATATAAGGTTTGAAGGCAAACATGGTGATCCAAATAACAAGAGTTGCAGGCAGGGTAGCTAGGCAAGGTGCAAGCCTAGCCTCAAATGAGAACCACTTTTAGTTTTTGCCTTAGTGAAGAATTATAATTATTTGGGTCATCTTAATGGAGGTAAATATTATTTTTTTAAGATATCTTATAGGTTTTAAAGTTCATCAAAGAGGTCTGAATCATCAAGCTGTAGGTAAGACCTAGTCTAAGCTTAATACCTAGAAGTAAGCCATCAACATTTTAGATCTAAATAGACATTAAGATATATCAAGGCATGTTATTGGGGAGTAAAAAAGTGTGTATAGACTCCTAGTTTGTATATTTTTCCACAAATATGCCATTTCTTGGCTCAAAAACATTTAGACCTCACAGAATGCATGGAAAATGACACAAATGGCAACTTAAGATGCTTGTATCTCTCATGATTCTTTGCATGGTAAGTTGAGGTGATTATATATGTTAGAGAGGGTTATTAGGATTATATTAGAAATATTTATAAAGGTATTTTATTTCAAACTTTCATGAACAAAGGTTAAGACCTAAAACTACTCCAAAACCCTCAAAAACCCTCATTAAGGGCCTAATTGGGGAAAGAAGGCAGTTGAAGCATCTAGATGGAGAGTAAATGATAGGTAAGTTATTTTAAGATTTAGAGGAATCTCAAAGGACATGAAACATGAAAATAAGGTGTACCTTACCTATATAAATGGGGTACAATATGGATTTTCTTGATAAATTTATGTGTTTTTTAGGTATGGAGAACATTCAATAGATGCAACTACCTTTTGGAGAGATATTATGACTTTTTATATGTCCTAATGTTCGTATATTAAGCTATATAATATCCAAAATATTCCTAACATCTTCCTCATCTTAGCCTGTCACTAAACAAATAGTAAACACTTAGTCAAAATGTTAAAACTCTAATTGGGAAGAATTTTAAGGCTTGATTAATGAAACTAATGACTTGGAAACTCTTGACATGTGTCATTCTTCCTTGTGCATAGATCAAATTGTAGATGGAATGATTTTGAATGTGAAGTATGAGAGGTACATGAGAAGGATTTATTTGTGACTGTCATGAATGATTACTCATGGTCAAAGGAATATGAATGATTGATGACCAATCCAATGCATGTAAGGTATATTTAGTAACTAATCCTCTGATAAATCACTAGACATGGCCCTACTTAGTGATGAGGCAATTTTTTGAAGGAAAATCATGAGGGCAATTTTCTATGCAATTAAGAGAGAATCTATGCCACATATGGAGGAGTTAGATGACTTGGGAGATAATTTTCCATATTTTCATTAAAAGACCTATCTCATGCATGATTTTATGACTATTATAACTCCTCATTTCTTGAAAATTTTCTTAATGACTCTTGAGCTTCCCCTTATCTCTCTCCTCTCACAATTGTTATATATTCTAACCTTTTAAAGTTGTATCTATCTCTCCACTTGTGTATGGTGAAGCCTTATTAAAATTTTGCCTTGAACTAATAAATAATTTTGTTTTACCTCATTAAATATTTCACTAATTTCATGTTATGGTTGTTAGTCTTGTGCAAGTTCATTTTTCTTACCTTCACATGTTACTCTTCCTAGTGCCTTGTGTGGATTGAAAACTCTCTTTTATAGGTAAGCAAGAAGTATCTAATGTGGATTGAAGGTATAGTGAGTATCTCATTCATTAGTGTTTCTATAAGACCTATTGTATAATTCATCCTATCCTAAGATCTCTTCAAGACCACATGCTTGAAACATTGATGTAGAAGAGGAGTGTTTAATTGAATTAAGTGTATGTGTGGGATTCTCTTTAGTTTCAAGTGAATTTTAAGTGGTGTGAGTATACTATCTATTTTTTTTATCACCTACCCTATATTATATTTGTTTTTCATCTATCCTTCTCACTTTTCACCCCTAAAAGTTAGTATTAGGTTTGATCTGTAGTGGTACATCAAGGGAACTAGCCCTAATCTAGAGATCCACTTCAAATTTGGGTCACCCACATCACTAAGGTGGTTCCATTGTGCCACTTGAATGAGGAAAGACTTTTCATCTCCTTAAATGGTGTAAGTTCAAATTATAATAGGTACATATCTTATTTTTATTATGTATTTATCACTTTATATACATAGTTATCTTAAACAATGTGAAATAAACATGTGATCACTTGGATTAGGTGATATAATATCAAAATCTACTAGGACATTATAAGACACCACCAATGACTAGATATGTCCATTATTTACCCAATTTTTTCTATATATTTTTTAGTTTAATTTTATATAAATGCTTTGAACTTCATGTCAAGATAATTCTTATGTAATTTCATACCTTATTCCTATGCACAAATTTAGACTTTGTTTGTATCTTCCTTTAAACCCTAGCTCCACTTTTGATAATTATTTCACATATAAAAAGGTGTTATAAATATTGGTTATGTATACTGAACCACACTTTTTTATATGTTTGGACATGTATTTCATTATAATACTCCAAAAAGGGTTCAAACTACATGTAGCTCTCCCACTTATGTGTATGTGTGCTCAATAGTATTCTACTAGAATAAAATGCATAGCTTTGGCTTTTAAATTTTAACATGAAAATTTGATCTTGTATTAAAATTTTATAATTATATTTTAGATTTTTCCTTTTATGTATTTCCATATTTTGATGTTTTTAGATAGTGCCTCAAGAATGTGCATATGTATTCTTCAATATGCAAGTGAAATTGTATATGGATAAAGATACAAATGGAATTATACTTTGTGTATGCGTGTTTGTGTATCTCTAGGTAATTTTAATTCATAACCTTTGAATGAAATGTTTGTGTTAAACAAAAGGAAGGATTTTCATTTTTAAAAAGTTATCTGAGGAACTTGGGACATTTTATGCAAATGTAAACATTTCCAATAACCAACAACATCCAAATATTGATAAAACTATCTAAGGAATAATAAATAATGATATTTATAATGGTGATATTTTTCTTAATATAGTATATCATCTTGGCACAAAATATGGAGATATTTCATATGAATTATTTTAAATTGGGAATGTTGAGTCCATAAATAGATGAATGGATAAGTAAAAGGGTGCGAAGGAGTCATATGTGTATGCAAAAGTCACATCTATAAAATATAGGAAAAATTAATGTTTACAATTATTTGATACCAAATTTATGTGTCCAAAATATCATCCAATAATTCTCCATAAATACTCTATCAATATACTTGACCTATTCCTCATTTTGTTAAATTTAAATATCTATGAGATAATTAAATATCATAATTAGTATTTAAAATTAATGATAACAACATTCATACATCCCAAATATACTTACATATTTCTGACAACCAAGTTGTATACAAGGGAATAAGAAGCTAATCTATAATTCAATCCTAGATCGGAGAAGATAAATCAAACTAGCCCTTTCACTTGTTGGTACATTTAGAAAATTTAAGTCATGACCAATATGGATCCACTAAACCTAAATAAGGGGTCTCTTACTGCATAATATCACTAAAAAGGGTTATAAAGTCTCTAGTTGAGCAATACCACATACTAACCCTAACTAGGTACTATGGCTTCTAACGAAGTAAAGTAAATCTCATCTAGTGCTCACCAAAGCTTATATCATAAATGGGGGATAATAGACATAAAACTAAACATGAAAATAATAACTCTACCACAAGTTAATGTATATTCAATAGAAATCATGGAAAGATAGATACATTCACAAGCCAATACATGCAAATCTATCTACTAATAAAAGAGGAGCAAGAGCTAGGAATACTTACCTTGAATATGAACCCTTTGAGCCTCAATATCTCCCTTAGCCAATGTTTATTTTCAAGATATTATTTTGGTTTTTAAGGATAATAAATATAGGTCAAATCTAGGCTACAAGACTTATCCTATGTATCCAAAAGACTTTTACCACAAGATAAGATTCTTCTCTCCAAATTAAGTATGAAACCCTAAGAAATGACTTCTCAATTAGAATGATGGATAATAAAATACACAAGTGAGAGAAATACATAGGTGTCCAATGTAGGTAACATTAGGTGAAACTGTAAAATAAGTGAAAATTGGATTTTTTTTAAATACACATGTAATATGTAGAATAATTATCTATGAAATTAAGATTATAAAACATATTTCAGTTCTAAAAAATATATAGTAGAATAAAATTTATGGGTGAAAAACATAATACAATGGTAAATAATTGATAGAAAATAATTTTGAATAGTAAATATAAATAGGGTAAAAAAATGAATTTGTAATTTTTATCATTATGAGAAAATAGAGATTTGAGTGACCTATTTGAGTATGGAGAGAGATCATTGTGAGGAGATGATAGCTACAACATGGAAGACACCTAGTGACTACAATCGGTGTAACTCAGGTAGTTGGTGCATTAATTTCAAAAAAATTGGTAATTTTTATTGAAATTAAGTTAGGTATAGAAAAATAGGTGCTATGGGAAATGTAGGTACTGAAAATTACCCTAGTAAATTTTTAGGTAAACAAAGAATAAAAAAAAATATTAGGTCAGAAATAGTTAGACCAATAAATACCTAATGCATTTATGGTAAATGGTTGAAAAGTTATTGTAAATTTCAAATAGATTCAGCCCTAAAAATTCAATTAGAAAAGGTGAGAGGTAAGAAGGTGTCCAAATATGTAATAGAGGGTTGAATAAGTTGTAAATATGATAGGGATGGCATAGTTCATTCTAACTAATGTAGTATGTAGTATGGGCCATTATAGTTTGTTAAATGGGGTTGACTATGTAGCAGAGGGTTGATATCGTATGCAAAATATGGGAAAGGGATGATTTAAAATAAAAAAATATGACTATGTTTGTAGGAATGGGTTGAATTCATATCATAGGTCTAAAATAGTTAGTAAAGATGGTTGATAAGGTTTATTTAGTAACAAATGGGTCAATTATGTAGGAAAATAGTGAAAAATAAGAAATAGCTAAAAACAAGTTTATGAAATAGTTAATTATTGGTATTTTTTTATTTTTAATAATGTATCTATATATTTTTTATATTTAGATCTAATACATTATATGTTTTTTGACGTTTTTCATAGATGACAAAGATTTTCATACCTAGTCTTTACATCATAAATCTCATATTTACTATAGTGAGTATCAAATGTGGACTGAGCACAAATGGTTTCTTTGGGATTTGGAGGCATCATGGAGATGTGAAAGATCCCTCTTAGTTTTAATCTAGTCATCATGTTCCTAGGATTATGGGAGCCACTAACCAACACTTTTTGATGGGAGGTGGAGGGGGATAACATAGATGTGGGCATCACCTTGGAGGATTTATATGCTTTGCTTATACTTTTTGTTATCAATACTCATATAATTTGTGATGCACTATAGGTTGAGGATAAGAGGAAATCCCTATCCCATTGGGTGATAGGGTTAGATAAGATTAACCCTAGATCTGGTTGAGCTTATTTAATGTATATATCTCAACCATTTTGGATATCCATAAGGCCATGATAGGATTTGTAACAATGCAAGTGTTGTTTCACAAGTCAAATGGGAAAGTACCATTGTATGTGGTAGCCTTATGTAATTAAATCATATATTAAGCTACTCTATATGATTTGGGTTATATAATTTGGGTGTAGCTTATGAATGACATGTATGGTATGTTGATCTAAGGGTATAAGCCTATGGGCCAAGTGATTTTGTTGAGTAATTAGATATATGATAGGTTTATTATGTACCAACCAACTTGGTTGGCCCATGTGGTGGATGATAGGCTACCTCAAGTGGTGATATGGAAGAATGATCATATAGTGTGTGATGTTATGCATGCCTTAGATTTGTATACCATTACTTTTGGTTAGATTATATGGCATCTTAATTATGATATTTCATTTAGTTGGCTGACTTGGGATATTGTTGTTATTGGTTTGGTATTCATTTGCATTACTATACATTATAATTTATGTTTTGAGCCACTTCCTATAGCTCATGTACCTAGATAGCTAGGCTTACCACAAATGGAGGATACCCTAGTAGTTTCTACTTATGGGGCATGGTATACTAGATAGGCTAGAATTATAGAGGTGAAAGATTACCTAGAAAGATACTTGTCATTAGGCCCTGGTGAGTGAAACCTTAGGTGGGTCAAGTGAAATAGTAGGTGGTAGATAGTCCTGAGATAAATGATGTGATATTTTTGGATGAAAAATTTGAGGATGTAGGATAAGATATTTCAAATCCATAGCAGGGATTACAACAACCACCATGAGCACATAGGATACATAGGCACCATCAGAGGGAGAGGACACAAGAGGTAGTAGTCATGCATATAGATCCCATGGTAGAGGCTAGACACAACTGGTCCATAGAAAGGGAATGAATAAGAGTAATAATATGCACACAAGTGGTGACTCTAAGCTTTTTACTTTAATAGATGTAGTATATAGCGTATGTGATTATCAGTTAGGTGGATGGGGAGACCATGGTTGGTGAAACTATCATTTATAAGAAATAATTAAAGTTATATATTTCTAGATAGATCATTGATTGCATAGTTGTTTATGTAATTGATATGGATATATGGTTTATATGTATATACATATACATATATACATACATACATACATACATACATACATACATACATACATATATATATATATATATATGTATGTATGTATGTATGTATATATGTATATGTGTGTGTGTATATACATACATACATATATATATATATATATATATATATATATGTATGTATGTATATATATATATATGTGTGTGTGTGTGTGTGTGTGTGTATTTATGTATGTGTGTGTGTGTATATACACACACACACACACACACACACACGCACGCACGCACGCACGCACACACGCACACACACACACACACACACACACACACACACAGACACAGACATACATACATACATACATACATACATACATATATATATATATATATATATATATATATATATATATATATATATATAAAAACCATCTATCCATATCAATATATGAGATCTAATGTATAATTGGTTTTTATGTTTTGTAGGTATGTTTGAAGAGGAGTTCAGGTAGTGTGTTGTAGTGTAAAGTTCACATCAAGATATTTTTAATGGTGTGTTAAGGAATCTTGATACTACTACTATGGAGTACCATGTGGTACCATCTACTCAAACATATGCTAGCTAGTTTGGATTAGTTGTAGATGTAGATAGGTGACTAGGGACACATGGTGATGTCTTAAAACTACTTGTACGAGTATGATATGGGGAGGAATGAGCATGGAAATAATTAACCTAGGATAAAATTTTCCATATGGTTATGACTATATAACTTGGACATGTGTAGGCCTAGGTGGCCAATTTATAGGGATAGGTTGGTGTTTTGAGATCTTTGACTGCCTCGTTATAGCATACTATTTAGAGGGGTCAGTTGCAAGCATCTATGGCTAGTGTTACTCAATCAAAATATACACATTATGGATAATATAATTAGATATATAGCTTCATATTTCTTATTTGTATTATATTGTATCAATCTCATATTATATATATATATATATATATATATATATATATATATATGGGCATTCCTTGATCTATGAGTTATACTAATGTTATTGATAGATGTATGGATGCATTTTATTCCTACCACATGCATTTTTCTTTTGCTTTATATGATATGGGAAATGTATGGTGTATGTTTCATTTTATATCATTATGTGACACACTTGCATGGTTAAAAATAAAAGCATATGATTTATAAAAGTATATAAATAATCATAAAATGTAATATGCATTATATCACGATGGAAAATGTGTAAAAGCAATATATGAATAAATATAGAAAACCAAAAATGGTAAATCAAAGGTAACAAATACCATGTATAAGTAAAATTGAAACAAATTAAAAAAAATATAAATCATACTAAATCAAGTTGAAATGTATGAAAAATTATAATAAAGTAGAAATTGTGTTATAATAAATGGTATAAAACACAAACATACAATAAAGTTAATCAATCATAATAAATCAAGATGGGAACTATGGAAAGAAAAACAATATTTAATTATTAATCAAATTAATCATACTAAATCAAAATGGGATGTATGACAAATTTAATTAAATGGTTGTAAAAATACATGCAATTAGAAAATAAGAAGATAAAGTGAAATGTTTATGAAGTAAGCATAAAACATACTAAAACAAGATGGTAAGTATATAAATCATAATGTAACACAAATTATATCAAATTTTAATCATGTAATATTATTATGAATTGGTCATAATATTAAATTTTATTGGAATATTTTATGAGGAATGCCTAGTCCTATCCAAAGTCTTCCAATGCAACTCACAAAGGGAACACCAATGAGGTGGATTTATATGTTGGGATAAATTAAAGGTATTTAATGCATTAATTTTTTATGAATTCATGGTCCCATCCAAGGTCTTATAATTCAACTCAAAATGTGAATAAAAATGAGGCAAAAGGTAATAAGGGGAAAAAATAAGGCAATATTTTGTGAGGAATGTCTAATCCTATCCAAGGTCTTACATTGTAACTCACAAAGGGAAAGCCTAGGGTTATGATCAGTTAAAAAAAAATATTCATAAATTGGAAATATTTGTATTGTTGTAATTAAATTTTGAGTGTGAAAATTGATACATTGGCATTTATAAGAAACATTAGTAAACATGAGGCATACTAGCTAAGGAAAGATAGTAAGAGGATAATGACCATCAATATATAAATGATACCTACTCCCAATAATCACAAAGATGTATATTAAAATAGGTGGGATATTAGTATCAACTCATTAAGGTTATATAATAAAGGAAATTAAAATATACCTACCTTACCACAACATGTTCTCCATTCCTTAGGACCCAATATTAAACTGTCAATCTACTGTGAAGATTGGGTAATTGTGTGAGAAAGTAGTTAGCACTATAGATTTTTTTAACTCTCCTATCCCAATATATTGGCTTAATTCACCCCAATGGACCTCAGCTCTATCATGAGGTAAAGTGTTGAGTTTGAGTTTTGATTAAAAATAGGAGATGTGTTAAAAATAGGAAATCATGTCTTTTGGTTTAATTAGACTTTTGTATGTTATATTTTCCTTTTGGATTATTAACTTTTGTTTAAATAATTTATATATTAATTTTTTTATGGATTTTATGATTCCTCCTTTATATGTATTTGTAACAATGAACATGAGTGATAAAAGTGATGCACCCAAGTGAGATTTAGACTTTGGTAAAAGGAGACTATGTAATGAGAGATACGATTGACTAAGAAGCTTAGGCTTACCTATGAACCAATATGTAATATCAAGTTTCAACCATATGTATGCTTAGTATGTTAAAATTAAATAAGTGAAAAAGGGAGATTAAATATATTGGTGTATATAAGTAGTAAAATGAGAAATCATGTTTTCTAACTGATCATATGGTAAAGATAAACTACTAAGGGAATAAAGGGTTTATAACCAAGTCACAATAATAATTGTATTTATTTGATTTTGAAATATAAAAAATAATAATCTAAGATAAAATAGATAAATATATGTGAAATAATTTAAACCATAATCATAAGTTTGAATACATGAAAAGAATGAGAATAATACATAAGTGAAATCATGTTTGACAAGTTGTCAAAAATATAAGATATGTAAATGAATCACAAATCCAATCCAAATAATGTAATAAAATGATAAAAAATTTGAGAGAACACCATGATGTGTTCAAAAATACTAATAGTTCCAACCACAAATTCCATCCATAACATCTTACAAATCCCTATACAACTAAATTTTGACGTTAGTTAGAGTCTCATTAATTTTCATAAAAAGTCATGAAAAGACATCCTTCTATGTCACCTATATTGAAAAAAGTAGGTGTAGTGGAATAAGGGTGGTGCTCATCTGGTACCTGTTATATGGAATACTCAATGTAAGGAATATTTATATCAATATGAATGGTATTTAAAGATCTATGAGTGGGTGCAACTGATGAAGAAGGAGAAGCCTTCATTTATAGGAAACCTATAGTAGGAGGAATAGCTAATACTGTTGTAGACTATGGGAAATCTTAGAGATGATGTTTAATCACTTAAAATCTACTATTATGAGGGGTATAACACTAATGACAAAGATAATAAACTACCCAATATTTAGGGATATAGTCTAGAATTAGTTTTGGAGGTGGGATAGTCTTGTCTTTAAGATATGAAATAACTGGTCATAGTGTATCAATTTAATGTCTAATATTTTCATAGTGGAAGCAAAAAATACATCTATTAGTAAACTATGGAGGTCTACTAGCTAACATGGGATAGAAATCCTATTATTCCTAATGTAAATGATAATCCTTGGTCTAATGACCAAAAACTCTATGAATATCACAATAAGGTTCATCTTCCCATTGTGCAGGTAAGGGATCAGGCTTAAGTAATGCTAAAAGACCATCACCAAAGAAGAGAGAAGTTGGAATAAAAACTAAATTATGATCATATGTAAGTAAGGTTGGTTATGTAGTGGGTCTAATAAGAGTAACTAACATCTATGGAGGAAACATACTTGAAGGATCATGATATCTATAAAAAGGATAGGGTATTATCATGGAATGATCTATAAGCATACTCCTAGAAGATTTTGATATGAATGGAGGTTTATATTTATGTTATCCATCTCTAAACTATGAATAGTATAGTAAAAACTAACATTAGTACCATATAAGAAGTAATGATGGAAGAAGAATTAAAATACTAAAATAAATAAGAATAATATCTAAGATCTTCAAAAATTTATCTTAGATTAATCTAACTAAAAATGGGTCATCTAAAGAATAACTATCATCATAATCAACTACATGTAAATCTATAGTACATGAATGAATGATGTTATCAATCATGTAAGCATGGTGAGTATAATGGTTAGTTTTGGTTAAAGTAATTGGTATTTCTTCAAAAGGTTATTGATGATATCAAGGTTGAAGACAAGGATTAAGTTGAGAGATGATATTAAGGGAGAGATCAAAAGTTTTGATATTTAATCTTATCTCATCAAGTTCATCATCATTGTATTCTAATAGGTTAGGTGTAATATTTGTGATTAGTTTTGGGTGACCATTATAACCTTGAATGGAGTTGATTGGATATTTAAAGCCTTGGTATCATCTAAATAGAATTCTAGGTAAGGTTTTATGGGTGGGTATTTTAAATACACCTCATTCTTGGGATTGTTTGAAATTTCAAGTATTCATGTCCCCTTGAATATATTATAGGTACAATCACTAAGAGGGTATGGGGGTGAATCAATGAGCCCAAATATTTCAATTTCAATCCTTTCAAAATATTAAATAATCAACATGTATCAACTTGATCAATCAACATTAACAAGAGAGTTCATTCATTAAATGTGTACACAACATCAAACACATAACACATAGTTCTTATGAGAAATCCTCATGGGAAATAAAACCTTTTCTCAAGCTTATAACACATGGACTACTTGTCCTATAATAAACTAAAAATAAGAGACTGGTCAACTCCTCTAGACCATAAAACCTTGATCAAATCCTCCTAACCAAAGTCCTTTAGTGAAACACCTATTTCATAAGAAGAAATTACACATAAATAAGATCAAGTCCTTTAGACCCTCCTTTAAGTGAACACCTCCACCTTAGAACTAATGTATTTAACACTTGATGATTGATATTTTATTATCTAACCCCTGTACAAACTCCATCTCTATCTCATATAGGCCTCTTACATAGGCATGCCACAATCTCTCTCTTTATTCACTCAAGTTTTACTCATATGCACATTTAAACCTCTTAGCATATACTCAAAATTATAGAGCACTATTCTAACACCACATCAATAGCATGGCCAAATGTTCATACACATAAACCTCAATCTTATCTACTCAACAACCCATCCATTGGGCACACTTACTCTTCTTTGCTATTCTCACAAGCCTCTTCCAAGTATCTCAAGTCTATATATCATCATATTTTATTTCTCTATTTATAGAGATTTCATGATTCATCAAGTACACAATCTTTCCTTGTCAGCCAAAACACATTCATTCACCCTTAAGGCATCTTACATAGGCCACACTGAAGCACAACTCTCTTTTAATAGGCCTAAGTCACTTTTAGGTCTTATAAAGACCCATTTAGCTCTTTAACACTTTTATAAGAAAAATTAAAGCATAGGAACACTTTAAAACACATGGATCCATGACACATAATCTATATGTCTCCATAAGTTCCAACAACCATCATAGTACCCTTCTTCTTAAGACCAAATTGCTTAAACAACATTCTATACAATAACCATTATGAGCGAACACACGATCAATTTATTAAGCATTGTTCATAATCAAGTTATATTTATCACAACTCTAAAATCCACATAAATAATCCTTATGGAGTCTAAAACACTCTCCAATATCTAAGATAACATGAAACATTGAAATAACATCAACACAAGCTCAAATAATCTTCTTGGGTTACTTGTAGAACATGCACGAACACACAATCAACTTAGAAACATAATATATTTAACTTTACACAATTTTATACCTTCAAATTTAAATTTAAAAAATAACGTTGGATTCCTTTATAATTTTTCTTTGTTTCACTATCAAATTCTACCTATATCAAAAATTATGGTCTAAAAACTACACACTGGTCTTTCCTTCATTAAATTCAAATAATTGAATTCAAACGATCATTATTAAACATCAACCACTTTACTTGAATCTCATGTCCTTGCATATTTAGATTAAATGTGCATCATCAATCTCATTTTAACTTTAACATATAGTGAAAAAAATTTTAGACATTAATATTTGAATCTTTGACCTCATCTCGTGTAATATTTCAATCTTGACCCAACATGCATCATTGATCTCTAAAGGATTATACTTGCTTTAACAATGATAGACAACTGTCACTTTGACCTCTTGACTTTAATGCACACCATTGATATAAATAAGTATGAATAATCACTCATTGTTGATCATTTAAAAAATCTTGATCTTTATCTCTGCTTAATTTTAAACATTGAATACTTGGCACCATCTTTCTGCATCTTAACATCTTGGAATAAACATGTTCCATCGACCCTTTTGTAAGGAGCTTGATCTTTACATAGTTTAAGCATAAAACACTTTGATGCATCTGACTTACTATGCACCATATATTTATATGTATGAACTCCCATGAACCATTAGATCTCTATCTACTCTTGATCTTTAATATCATGTAAAAATGATTAATTATGGGGACCATTGATTATCTACCTAGAATTCCAACTTTGGACCTCAATAACTTTTGATGTGATTAGAGCATGATATAAAATTTGGACCATATGATCTCCTCACATAGGATAATCTATCCATGTGTTAATTATCAACTAAAACCTTGGCATGTGTGAGATATAATTCCATTAATTTTCTCACTCAGATTTTTCTACCACAGAGCCAACTATGTCAATAACTTGTTTGGAAGGCCAACTTTGCACATCTATATCTTTTGATGTGCTTTATTGCATGACCTAAAACTTAGAAAAAACAAACTAATTAAAAAAATAAACAAATACATTTTATCATTCTCTCCTCTCACCTTCACATGTGTGAAATATGACACCATCAAAATTCCTACTCAACTTTTCTTTTCACATTGCAAATTTGGCTATGTATGGGAAAATATTGTCAAACTACCTGGGGGCCTAAATTTGCACTTACATATCTTTTATCATGCTTAGTTTGATGAACTAAAATTTAGTAAATAATATCTCTCATAGGATAATTCATACATATAATAATATTCTCTTGAAACTTTCATATGTGTTAGATATTATGTCACCAAACTTTTTGTTTGAATCTATTTGAACATAAAAAACACTATCAAAATGCACAGGATCCCCACTTTGCACACACATAACTTTGACTGCACTTCATTAGATGACTTGAGACTTTAAACATAGAAACTAGGGACTATTTTTTTCACAACCATATAAACAAATCTCATTGATTCATTCACATGTGGAAATTATGACATCAACAAACTGCCTACTTAGATTTTTTTCCACTAGACCCAAAATGTCTAGATGAAAAACAAATGATCAACCATATGAAATCCACTCATGCACACAAGCACTAAAATCATAGAAAAATTCTTATATGACCTCTTTCATATACTCAATACTTCAAATTCATCCCTAATTATTTATAACCATGCTAGAATACAAGATCAACCAAGCCAAATTTAAGCATACTAGGATAAGCACATTAACCACTTTGTCATTGCCACTTATAATATCAATGCACTTCATCCACTCACTAAGACACCTCCATGACATCATTAAAAATTCTCTAACAATATCCCCATTTTTTATTAATTTCAACACCCATCATGAAACAATATATAACTCACCTTCCTTCTCTCTCTTCAAGCACTCCCACAATAGAAAATTTCTCCCCCTTTGACACAATCACAAAGTGGGAACCAACATATACTGAGGACATGAAAAGACCATAAAAAATATATGAATAGCTTATAAAGATGATACAAACTCCCCTTTACCTTGTGCTTACCTTTTCTTCACCTTGTCAACTTCCTATTGGCATATGTCAACACTCTCTTTAGCCAAACATTAAACCAATGAAAATAGAACACATAAAATAAAGAAATATAATAGAACTTACTAAGAAACATTTGATAAGGAGTACCCCTAATATATATAATAAATTTCACCTCTTAATCATCTTGAAATGTCCACACAACATGAAGAACCACCATACATATTTGTTATCCTTCTTTATCAAACCACCTCAAGGACCATCAACATAACTTCATTCCACTCACCAAATAGGAAACATGCACTAAACCAACCTGATAACTCACCTTTAAATACTCATGCATTGATTTTTTGGAGAATTATATCAAAAATAACTCTTATTCATAATAGGCATGTTTAGTCTCCTTGTATCCCTATCTAGAACTTGTAGAGCCCACAACATTTAGTAGACACATCCTCATAACCTGAAACTTCATGTATAGAGAACTATTATATGTCCCTTCAAGAACACTAATTTGCAACACCTAGGTTATCCTCTACAATATACTTTATTCACAAACCAACTTGCCAATTAGCCCTCCATTTTGATAAAAAATTGAATAACTTGAAATCCACAAACCTTCAAATCTCTATGAAGCTTGATTTGAAAACCCATTTAGTCCATTAAACCTATTAATAATACTCAAATATCAAATCATATGGATACCACTTTTCTAGAATGCCCCAAAATCCTAGAATCTCAAAAATAAATAGAGTCAACAAACCTCCTTCTAGTCAACATCCACATCTGAAACTTATTTCACACTTGGAGATAACCATTACACGCTTATGGACCACATTTTAAGAATACTCAAATTTGGGAACCCATATATCCTATAGCCCATTTTGGGACCAGCCAACTCTTAAGCACAAATTAGGAAACCTAAGAGCAAACAAAAATACTCCAATTTCATAAAAAAATATCTTCAAAGCTTGAAATCACCTGAAACATTCTATAATTAGGCCAATAGACCTTTTTGTGCAAAAATATCATCTTGATAACTTCATAAATCCTCCTTCGCCACCTATAAACCTTGAATTTGTCCTTGTAAACTAAGCATATATAGATATAACTATGTAAAAAAGGAAAAAAACATATCACGACATCATTCTGACATCACCACAACATATCTCCCACCTTGACACACAAAATCCAACTAGAAACACTCATATCTAATTCAACTACATAGTCCTATGATATTAGGACTTGACCAATTAACAATCTCCCCCTAACCCCATGCTTCACTTGAAACATGACATCATCAATAATTATTCAAATAATATCTATTCATAGTCAATACTTATATAGAGACACCTCATCTTTAGAATAGTGTGAACTTCCATGACATACACAACTATTCAACAAGCATTTAATAGGCATAACAAGAACTAGGACACAATCCTTGAAGAGAGGCCTTCAACTTATAGGCTCAACTAGCATCGACCATAAACTTATTATCAAATAACATCAACCAAAGCTCAATTGGTACCCACCATGCTTCTTATTTCTTTTCAAGTATCTCCTTGAAGCCTAGACAGAGACACCCTAACCTATAATGTCCTAAAATAATGTGAAACAAGGAGTTTCCCATAAATCCTCATATGAATTATCCTCCTTATTCATCTGATACTACGAGTTCTTCTTTTTCTTCTTCTTTTTAGTCTTAAGAGAAGTAATATGTTCAATAATAGAAAGATGTTCACTTAGATCCATACATACCTCATAACTAGCATCAACCAACACCTTGGTCTTCTCCTAGGGCTTGACTTGAACTAACTTTTGATTTTCCTTTTCTTTATATACAATTGATACATTCTTTCCTTTAGACTTGTCAACAAATTCTAATAAAAAAACTCTTAACTTTCCTTCACTTTTAATCCCTTTTCAACCTTGATAGATAATCCATCAAGTCTCTTGTACTCAATAGGGTTAGTCTCCTTAGTATTTACTACCTCAAGTCTCCATAGCATATTTTAACTCTTCTCATCTTCTACAATGATCTTACCTACTTGATCTTTCTTGATAGACTTAGGTTTCCAAACCCATGTGTGACCTCTTCCTTGCAAACTAGGAGCTCCATACTCCTTGTTTTGCTTTGAGAACTCATTCATCATGTTCTTGTAGTATTTAGTAATGTGACCAACTTTATTGAAACTATAACAAATAATAATATTAAACATACCCTTGATTTAATAGAGATATGATTTCTCCAAGGCCAATTACTTCTTCCAAGGATCCATGAAAACTCATTCTTGACTATCTTCCTTCTAGCGTCCATAACTCTATGACCATACTTATTACATGTATAAAAATTATTATGGAATAAACTAGAATTATTTTAATCATTCAATTTTCTAATAGACCTTCTTCCATTGATTTCAAATATTCCATTCTCCTTGACATACTCAGGCTTCTCATGCTTCTTTTCAAGTTTATCCAACTTGACTAAAAAAAGATCATGTTGATTCTTCAAGGACCCCATCTCAATATTTAGATGAGTGTACTAATATTCTCTTGATTTTAGATTTTCATTTGTATTCTTTAACTGATCATCAAGAATATTGATCTTATCTTCATCCTCTTTGGCCTTGTTGGACATTTCTTTCTATATATATGATTGAACTTTAATACACTTGATCTATTTTTGATACTTATTTTCTTCTTTAGTGGACAATCCTGAAAAAATATCCCTCAAGATAAATAACTTTTGATTCGAGACCTTTCATCATATTTCTCATTTTATGATTCCTCTTATTCTACTCCTTTAGTTCACTTAGTGCACTCATGAGCTCAGCTTTTTGATCAACTTATTCTTCCCTGATATAATCTTCTCTACTATTATAGCAGGTTTCTTTGTCAAACATGATGTCCTTTTATTTTGAACACAAACTTGTCTTGTCATCTACTAGCTAAACCTTAAGATCATTGATAATATTCTCATCCCCTTTGGCATCCTTACTCAAATTACATAATTGCTCTTCAATTGCCTTGATCATGGCGTTCCACTGTTGATTATCTTTCTTTAATTGTTTATCCATTTTTTTACCAACACAAGATGTCCTTCAAGCTATTAAGATTCCTCTAAAGGACTGGCTCTGATACCAATTATTAGAGGTACAATCAATAATGGGGTTGAATCAATTATCCTAGATATTTGAATTTGAATTTCAATCCTTTCAAACTATTAAACAATCATCATATATCAAATTGATCAAGTAACATTAACAAGAGACATCATTGGCAACCCTGTAACCTCTTCAATAAAGTCCTCTATTAAGTTTATTGATATACCATGCAAGGTGACCCTTTCATCAGAGCATCTCGAACGAGGCCTTCTGTAAGTTCCCCAAAATGGACGAGGAAGAGCAAAAACTGGTAAAAAATGGGGATTTTTATGAGCTAGACCATATTAAAGGGATATGGAGGGATGTCTTAAGCTGTATAAGGGAGTACTTCATCCTGGACGGAAGAAGAAAACGAGTGCACAAGTTCCATTTTGTTTTCCTCAACCATTTTAGGCATAAGGTTAGTCTATCTTTTCCTTTTTATCTTCGCTATTCCTTGGTCCAAAGCTTATATGCTCATAGCAAAAAGGAAATGCGCCCTATCCTCCATGAAGGCCTTATTCTACTTATTGAAGGTTACTATAAGAATAGGGCACTGGTTAAGTACCCTAAACAGGGGAAAAATAAGGTGTCAGGAGATAAAAAGAATGAAAGAGTAATCAGGAGAGGCAATTTCAAGTCCCCCAGTCCTAAACAGTAGATTGTAGAAGAAGAAAGGGGACGGGAGAAAATTGAAGAACCTGAGAAGAAAAAACTGGAGGAAGAAGAAGGAACCAAAAGCTGGGATACTAACTCAAGTGATGATGAAGAACATTCTGAGGAAATTGAAAAAGATAAAGTGAATATTGAGGAGGATTTTGCTAATAGAACTGTAGATACGGAGGAAAACCAGAATGTGTCAGAGGAAGAATTTGACCAGGAAGATCCTGTTGAGGACCCAACTTTTAAGAACGAAAAGGAAAAATATGATCAGGATGATATTCAAAATAAGAATATGGAAATATAATCTGGAATCAAGGAGTGGGAACAAAAGAGTCAAGAAGATATCTTTGAAGAAGCCAGGAAAAGTCCTTATAAAAAGCCTGAGGACTGGAGAGGGAAGAATCAAAATGATGAAACATATAATCCTATGACCTGGGTTAACTGTAAGGTAGAGGCATCTTCCCAAATTGACTCCTGGATGTGCAGGGAGGTCATGGATCTCAAGTGAAAAGTGGAAAGTTTGGAAGACTCCCTAAAAATTTCTTAGAACAAAATAAACAACATGGAAAATCAGTTAAGCAAGATCCCAGTCAAGCTCAGAGCTTATGAAAACAACCTCCGGGAACTTATAAAGGACAATAGAAAGAAAATAGAGGAAGTAACATCCAACATTTGTGCTGCTGCTATCAATATAGGTAAACAAGCCAATGAGGAGACCAAAGCACTAGAGGGTCCCAGCAAAAGGATGAGTCAAAGCTCTAGAAAGAAAGATACACAAAAAGGAGCTCTACTGGAGGCTACCACTGAGGAAACTGTTTTGAAAGGAAAAGAAGCCATGAACTTGATACTGGAACTGGATGAATAATCTGGTCCTTCTTGTTGGTTTTTAAACTGGTACTGTTCCTTGTTTTCTTTTTGTTATCTTTTGTCTATTGTGTTACCAGATCTATGTTATCTGGGTTTTGAACGGATGTTTATCTGGTGGTTCCAGGTCCATTTAAAACCTATTTTTACTACTTACCTGTAGTGTTTTTTAGGCTTTGCCTGTGGTCTTAGACGTTTTCTCTTTCACTCTTTGTAATAGGGTTTTGGGGCCCCTTCAAAACTTGCTTTTACCCTCAATCTAAAACAAGAGACATCATTCATTCAATGCACACACAAGATTAATCACTTAACACATAGTTCCTATGGAAAACCCTCATTGGGAATAAAACCCACTCTCAAGATTACAACACATAGACTACTTTTCCTATAAGAAATTACAAATAAGAAACTCGTCAAGTCCTTTAGACCAAAAAACCTTGATCAAATCCTCTTTACCAAAGGCCTTTAGTGAAACACCTATTTCACAAAGAGAAACTAACCCTAAGGAATATCAATCCCTTTAGACCCTCCTTAAAGTGAACACCTCCACCATAGAATTGATGTCTTCAACACTTGATGATGGATATTTGATTATCTAACCCAAGCTAAAACTCCCTCTCTATCTCATATAGGCTTCTCACATAGGCATGCCATAATCTCTCTCTTTATTCACTCAAGCTATCTTCATATGCATACTCAAACCTCTTTGCATATAATCAAATTGATAGAAAACTATTTTGACACCAAATCAAAAACATGACCAAATAGTCATACGCACAAACCTTAATTTTCTCTATTCAACAACCCGTCCATTGGGCACAATTACTCTTATTTGCTACTCTCAAAAACCTCTTCCAAGTCTCTCAAGTCTAGAAATCATCTTTTATTTCATTATTTATATAAAATTCATGATTTATCAAGTCCAAAATCATTATTTTTCTTCCACAACACATGCCTTCACCCTTAAGGCATCTTATATAGGCCACACTTTAGCAAACCTCTCTTTCAATATGCCTAAGTCACTTTAAGGACCTATGGAGACCCATTCATCTCTTTGACACTTCTCCAATAAAAATAAAAACATATAAAAACATTCCAAAACATATACCCATGCAACATGATCTATAGGTCTCCTTTAAATTCCAAAATTGATTATAATACCATTTTGCCTAAGCATAAATTACTCAAACAACATTTTGTATAGCAACCAATATGAACAATCACACAATCAAATTCTTAATCATTGTTCATACTTAATATCGAATGATCACACCTCCAAAATACACATAGATCATACTTATGGAGTATAAAACACTCTTCAATATCTAAGACAACATGAAACATCAAAATAACATCAACACAAGCTCAAATAATATTCTTGGGTTACTTTTAGAACATGCATAAACATAGTCAACATTGAACCTCAATATCTTTGACTATACACACTTTCAGACCTTAAAATTTATATTTCTCTAAGTACCTTGGAGTCTTATACAAATTATTTTTTACTACACTATCATATTCTACTTAGATTGAAATTTATGGCCCAAAAACTAGACACTAGTCTTTCCTTCGTTAAATTTAAATATTTGAACTCAAATGATCATAGTTAAACATCAACCACTTTTCTCACATCTTGTGTCCTTGAATATTCAAATAAAATGTGAACCATCAATATTATTTTAACTTTAATTAATTCATAGTGTTCAAATGACTAAACATTAAAATTTGAATAGTTGACCTCATCTCATGCAATCTTTCAATCTTGACCCAATGTGCATCGTCGATCTCTATAGGATTGTCCTTGCTTTAACAAAGCTAGACATGTGTCACTTTGACATCTTAAATTTAATGTACACCATAGATATTGATTATTAAAAACACCCTTTAATTTTTAATACTTGAAAAAATCTTGATCTTTATCTCTACTTAATGATAAACATCGAACACTTGGCATAATCTCATTACATCCTGACATCTTGGAATAAACACACTGTATCGATCCTTTTGTAAGGGGCTCGATATATACTTAGTTTACCATAAAAAATTTTAACCAATTTAACTTAATATGCACCATAAATATAGATGTATTAACTCCCAAAAACCATTTTATCTATATCTATTTTTGATCTTTAACATCATGAAAAAATGACTAAGTATGGGGACCATTTCTTAGCTACTTAGAATACCAACTTTGGACCTCAATAAATTTTGATGCACTTCGATGCATGATCTAAAATTTGGACCATATGATCTCCTAACATAGGATAAGTATGCACCATAAATATAGATTTATTAACTCCCAAAAACTATTTTATCTATATCTATTTTTGATCTTTAACATCATGAAAAAATGACTAAGTATGGGGACCATTTCTTAGCTACTTAGAATACCAACTTTTGACCTCAATAAATTTTGATGCACTTAGATGCATGATCTAAAATTTGGACCATATGATCTCCTAACATAGGATAATCCAACCATATATTAAATTAACTCTTGAAACATTTGTATGTGTGAAATATAATGCCATTACTCTACTCACATATATTTTTATACCATAGAGCCAACTATGTGAAGAATTTTTCTATAAGGCCAACTTTGCACATCCATATCTTTTGATACGCTTCATCGCATGACCTAAAACATAGAAAAAATAAACTAGGCATAAAAAAAAGTAAAACCATATGATAATTTTCTACTAAGACATTCACACATGTGAAATATGAAACCATAAAAATGCCTACTTAGTGTTTCTCACCACATTGAAAATTTGGCTAAGTATGGGAAAACACTATAAAACTGCTTGGGAGCTAAAGTTTGCACTTGCATATATTTTGTCGCACTTAGTTTCATGACCTAATATTTATCACATAAGATCTTATCTCATAGGTTAATTCATAAATATAATAATATGTTCCTAAAACTTTCATAAGGGTGAGATATGACATCATAAAACTATTTACTTGGATCTATTTGAACATAAAAAACACTATCAAAACAATTGGGATCCCAATGTTTATCATACATATCTTTTATTAAAATTAGTATAATTACCTAAGACATTGAACATATAAATTAGGAACTAATGTGATCAAAACCATATAAAAACTCCCCTTGACTCATCCACATGTGGAAATTATGATGTCAGTAAACTTCCTACTCATATTTTCTACCACTAGACCCAAAATGTCTAGATGAAAAATAAATGATAAAATAGATGAAATCCACTCATGCACACAAGCACTAAAAGCATATAAAAATTCTTATGGGACCTATTTCACATTATAAATAATCTATATTCATCCATAATCATTTATAACCATTCCAAAATAGAAGATCAACCAAGCCAACTTTAAGCATACTAGGATAAGAACATCACACACTTTATCATTGTCACTTAGACTATCAAGGCACTTCATCTACTCACCAAGACACCTCCATGACATCACAATGACATAATCAACAAATTTTTAATACAATATTCTATATATAACCTTTGTAATTGAATTTGACACGTTGGCATGTAGATGAAGCAAATGCTCTCATATGATGAGTCCAAGGTTGATCGAGTAAGATATTGTATAAAATTATAAAGTTAAATATCATTAATTTAACATCAAATATGATGGGAGGAATAGTAATTGGAAAACAAAAATAATATAGAGGAGGCATTTTTATTATGTCATATCCATATAAATTTATATGTATGGATTTAAGGTTACATTCAGAGTATCCAAGTGTTTTAATAAAGTCAAAGGAGGAAACACAAGTGTTTGATCCTTCATAAATTAATGCATGCTTAATTTAGATATCACCTATTTTAACACTAATAAATAAATTAGGATAATAAAAATGAATCAATATCTCATCTAGAATCATAGAAGAGATAGGAAACTTAAGTGAGAGACAAGTGTCCATGATTTCATCAACATGGATGGAAATTTCTTCACATTATTTTAAAATGTTATCTTTAAATCCAAATAAGTTATATTCTTTCCATTTAGGAGGATGAGGGATGCTAATTTAAAAAATTAATTTAATTATGAAATTATAATGGTGGGGATAAGTTATCATAAAATTTAATAAAGGAATTTGATATGGGAGATGGGAAAGTTCCGCAAAAGGATCCCATTTATCATAACCTGTGAGAGGATTGTTAGATAGAGGTGCATAGTCTTATAATATATCCTTTAAAGGGTGGTCAAATGTGTAATGAAAACTATGTTGATAATGTGTTTTTGGTTTATTTTGGTTTCAAGTAGGTTGAGTGACCTTAGTTTATGTGTTTTTTTTGAGGCATTTCTTATGGATGAGTAGAAGAAATAATGTTTGAAATTTGAGGTATGTTTCCTTGAGGGATGGAAGTTGGGCAAATAGTATAAGTTATTTTTATTTAAATTTTTATACCATATGTGGGATTAATAAAATTGACCCTTTTCATTAGGTATCCCTTTCTAAGATGTTCAACTTAATGTCTTATACATTTTTATCATTGGTTAAGGTATTTTTTAGGAAATCAAGGTAAGGTGTTTTCTTTGTGTTAGGATTATTTAATTCATTTCTAGTGAAAACCATTATTATAGGTATTTCATGTCCAATTACAACATTTATATAAGTTTGATGAAGTAATTTTAAGTCAATGGAAAGGTACTTATATAACTTAACACTTATTAAGTTAGTTTAAGTCAATTTCAAATGAGAAGAGGTAGTTATAAGAGGTTTTCAATGCCAAAATAAGATAAGCTCATTCACTTGTATATATTTTAAGGGATCATATTAGGTTTACATGATTCAAAATTTGAATATTCATATTCCTTAAGTTAAATCTATGCTCAATATCTTGGACATGTCTAAATAAAGCAAAAAACACCTCCACTCTAACATCGAGCTCTTAGCAAGCTCACATTAATTATTTTTAGAAACTTGGTAAGAATAGGAAAGAGAATGTCAAGTAAAAATATCATATCCTAAGGTGAGTTCCCCTATTCCCTTCCAAATCAAGGTCATATTATGAGTTTCATGGGATAGTCTTTATGAACAAATGCTAAGAAGGTCGGGTGGTATAAAACCCTACAAAATTCCTACTAACTCAGTTTTCCAAATGAAATGGTAGTTTGAAGCTCATTAAAATCATGAAATAAATGGTAGAGAATATAATGGTCTTAATACTCCCTATTTATGATTTTAAAAACCTCACTTGGTACATGTTAGGTTAAAGAGGCAATAAATTTCTAGTTTGGAACAGGTTGTAAGTTGAAGACCATACGGTATTTAGATGTTCCAAGGCTCTAAGTAGCTAAAGGCATGTATTCAATGATTTTGAAATCATATTTACATCCATATAATGATCTATAATATCAAAAATTAGACCCTTAACGCTTGTATGGACCCCAAAACATCATAACATATTGGTGACTTATTATTTTCCACAAGTATCCATCATTGATCAAGATGGTAGATAGAATCTTCATATATGAGGGCCTAAAATGCATGAAAAGAGTGAGAATTATACATTTGTTTCATGTCTATATTATTAACACTTATTCAAACCTCCTCAAAGCACTGATTAGATCTAAAAAAATAGAGAGGTTATGTTCTCATGCATATCTAAATATTGTGTATAAGTTTTAGGTATGGAGGTCAATATGTCCATGAGTTTAATCCCAAAATAAACCAATGGGAGAATTATTTTCATATAGTTTCAATATTCTACTATAAATATAAGATTTTTCCAATAGGATGGGTGTTCTCATCAGCAACTTCTCCAAAGTAAGTCGATTGTGATCTCAAGCTTGAGACTTTGTACAAATATACCTATGCAAGAGTAAACCAAAGAGACTAATATTTTACTTAATGAGAGGTATGAAGGGATAAAAATAAATTATGATAGTTATGAGGTGATTAATATATGATTTTATATATAAATTACTAGATAATGCATCATAGAGGGTTTAAAATGAGAAAACTTAGACTTACAAGTTTATAGACCTATAGTCTCCTTTTTTGACAAAATGCAATAAGTATTTGCATGAATATGAAGTTTAAAGATAAAATTATATGTGGGATCCATTATCAAGAAATGGGAGGGTGTGATTAGTGTAAATTGAGGATTAAAAGTGAGTTTAAGATCCACTTTTGAGCTCTAATAGGTTAGGACCTATAAGTTTGCTCTCAAGTTATGAATAAACATGAAACTTTGTTTTGAGATTAGAGTTTTAATGGTCAAGAATTGTATAAAATGTCCTAAAAAACGTTTTCACAAGGTATATATCCTTATGATGATGAAATAAAACCCCAAATAAGCCATTAGGGTTATATTGGCCTAATTGCCCATAAAGCCTCAAAATATGAAAATCAGATTACATAACCTTTTTGAAAGTAAATGCCTATTAGAGGTAATTAATAAACATGTTATATATTTATACCAACATATTTGAGACATTTACACATAATAAAATGATATTTGAAGGTTTTAGTTCAAAAATTCTCTCTTTTAGTGTGACACACAATATTTTAAGCCTCAGAGGCTATTATTTTGAGATTAACACTTCATGGAGGATATTCATGGTTTAAAATTCCTATTTGAGGATTTTTTGGGTTATAATAAATTTAATTAATTTTTTTATGAAGACATTATGATTTTTAAAGAATGCTTAAGAATTGAGACCACCCTAAAACCATTTTATTGCCTTGTGAAGGGATCAAGAGACCTGGGTTATTTGATTGGATCTTGTAGGATCATTTACATGGGACATAAATATATTATCCATAGAGGGGGACATATATTTACTAAAAATATGTGTAATTTTTTTAGTGATTAGGGTCCTCATCTATATGAATCATCGTTAAGATGATAGGCCACTTTAAACCCTGTAAAAGACACGATGGACAAATTTGGATTTTTAAGTGCTTAAAATGATTTGAAATGGCCTAAAACCTAATTGAGTGATCTATGAACACATAATAGAACCCAAATGAGTCACTATTTTTTCACGTGTAAGGCATGGTTATACATAATTTGGCCTAAAAATGACTGGTATAGGCTTAAAAATGTAGTTCTTGAGGACTCTTCATGGAATTTGGCTGAGTGAGACCTAGTAGGTTTTATTAAAAGCATATATGAAATATAAAATTAAATAAGATGTTTATAAATACTCATTGATAGGTTTAAGGACACCCAAATTCCCTTATGAGCTAATTTTCATCTAAATGTCTTAAGAGTCATTTTTAGAAATTCATATATCATGAAGAACTCTAAGAGACCAGACCCTAATACACCTGTAACTTAGTATTTGAGATGGTTTTTATTAGGAATAGAGGTATAAGTAATATTAAAATATATTTAAGTGATATTTAAGCTATGGTGATAACCCTCAACCAAGAACTAGGCATATAATTTAATAAATAGACTTACTATGGTGGCTATTACTTGAACCAAATAAGTCTCTCAATAAAATTCTAGGTTATACTAGCTTGAAAAAACTTCATCCTTAATCATTAGGTTTGTAATGATGAAATATACATGAAATCAGCTTAGAATTATGTTAGATAACTCAAGGAAATATGACCAAGGGTGGAAAAAATGACTTGTAACTCCTCTTTAACCAAAAATGGGTAGTTTCAAATAAGGTTAATAAGTTATCCTAGAAGGTGAAGGATCATTTCATGGAACCCTTAATGAGGGATAAGACAACATGAAGCTGACACATGTTATATGAGTTCTTAGAATTACTGTGTAGCCATTCATTTATTATATCTTGCTTTCTTAGGAGATGACACTTATCATTGATCATCATAAACCTACCTCTCTCTCTCTCTCTCTCTCTCTCTCTCTCTCTCTCTCTCTCTCTCTCTCACTTTATCCTATATATGCAGCCTTGAATGGATTATTATGGATATTTTAGCTAAGTATGGTGAATCCATGCTCAAATAAACACTTTTACTATGCCTTTGAATGTTTAATAAATATGATTCTTACCTTATCATATGATATAAATTAGTGTAATTATATGGTTATTGATAAATGTTAGTAATAGTTCCTTCACTCCTCATTTATCCTCCCCTACCTGTTTGCAAATGGATTTTCTTATTATAGGTCATGTAGTGTGTTTGAGGTATCTTTACATAGTTTGGAAGTGGATATCAATCATTAGTGTCTTTCTTATACCTCTTGATTATCCTATCATTTAATACATTATCCATGACCTCCATGTTGAAATACTCATGCTTAAAGGTCCTTGTTGAGTAGTGTGATCAGATTCAGGTCAAATTCATAGTTGTAGTGCATTATGGTCAAGTGAAGGGTGTTAATTTAGTGCATTACCTCCTTCGATTAGTTTAATTTTAGTTACCTTACCATTTTAACTTGCAAGCAATAAGTATAGTAGTAGTATTAGATAATAGCATCAAGGGAGATATCCCTATATAAAGACTTACCTAAAATATTAGGCACCCACTACCTAGATCTATCTCATGCTATCAAGTAAGTTAGGAGGCTTGAACACCCTCTTCAATGGTCCAAGTTTTGATGATAATAATTATGGCATGCTCTGTGATACTAGAGACTTCATCTATTGAAGAGTGATTGGTGTGATGTTTAATTCATTAGCCTTTGGTTCTATTTACATAATCACCAATGGTGACTTCAATCACAATAATCTAGTTTTAGTATCCCAAGTATTCTTACAAGCTATTGATATTTGTATTTTATCTTTTTCATGAGATTTCATGGTTGAATTTGGAGTAGACTTATTTTTACTCAAGTTAGTGGGACCTATTAGTAGCATATTGGTCCTTATCTATAGCCTAATGAACCATTTTAGTATTATTTTGATCCATATCGGCCTTAAAATGACCCTACTTACACTCCATATGACCCTAGTTACTATTGGCCAAATTTGGCCTACATACCCGAATGTGCCTAGCCTTTGATAAGAAGCTAAGCAGGGTCCTGATAGAGGAGTAACCTAATGTCACAAGGAGTATATGGACTTCAATAGGAGATCACATATAATTTTTAACCTTTTGAAACACCTTAATTAGGCTTAAAGTGTAAATATTATGATCTTAAGGAACTAGATCATCATCAAATGTCATGTAGGAATAAATTGGTTAGCTCATCTATGCATTCTATAAGTTCACTAAAAAATCTTATCAAATTTAAATAATTACATGGACATGATGTATTTAATTCCTAGATCATGATCTATAAATTTCATGTTTTTATGATCTTGCTATCTTAAGATATAAGCTTCTAAATTTGAACTTGTAGAGTGGGATGTTCACAAAGATGTCAAGTTTATGCCTCAAGAAGTAACCATTTATATTTGAATGTCATAAATATTAACATGGTGCTTATAAGTCACAATATTATGTGAGATTAAGTCTATATCCAATGGTTCATGGTCACTGATAGTGTCAATGGGAAAATATAGATCCAATGGTGTGAGTGCAATCATACACAGAGATCTAATAGTAAGTAATGACTCAAAAAGTCAATGGATCTCAAAGGCTAATGAGAAGTTGTCAAGTGTCATGACTACATTAATAGGTAAAAAATAAAAGTATGCATTCATTCATACAGATCGAGATCAATGGTGTG
This sequence comes from Torreya grandis, assembly GCA_037957365.1. Lineage (NCBI taxonomy): Eukaryota > Viridiplantae > Streptophyta > Pinopsida > Cupressales > Taxaceae > Torreya > Torreya grandis. The sequence goes on along the minus strand of JARHVA010002464.1, from coordinate 2,267,743 downwards.
ATCAAGGTAAATAAGTTAGAACATCATGAGGAAGAGTGAGAGACTACCAAGTGTCATGAGCATGTTAAGATACTAGGAAAATTAATGGCTCATGTGCATCTATGTAAATCAAATCAATGAGAAAGATTGAAATTCAAAAGCTAAAGGGATTCAATATAGAGATTAAACGTATGGTCAAGGTCAAATTTGAGTAGATGTTTCAAATAGCTATGCCACCATTAGAGTTTATATGAACACTTCTAAGTAATGAGATAAAATCAGGATGAAGCTTCATCACCATTAAAACTCAATATGAAGCTTTGGTTTGAAGTTTTAAAATATATAGGATATATTCTACTGATCTGTAGTATGTTTTTGTTACTGTGTTATCCATATATTAAAGAATCTCCATCTATATAATAAGTTCTTGGATTCTATGAATGCTCAGAGGTAAAATAAGTTTTTCTAGGCCTAATAAAGGATCAAAGATAGGCAACTATATGTTTTAATAGATTGAGTAGTCTATAGGTTTTCATCGATATTATTGCTATATAGAAACCAATAAATAAATTGGTTTTCAAATATCATGGACCTATGATCATATTTCAAAGTAGGAGTAGAATATCTGATTATTATGGATAAGTGTTTCATCATTTGATATGGTCATATTTTTGACAAATAAGTACCTATGGCTGTCTAAAGTAGATATGGCATGATTTTGTCAGTTCCAAGATATGATAAGTTTTTACTCATTAGTATATCAAGTAGAAAATGGAATAAATTCCAAAGAAGGATACTTGGTGGTTAGATAAGGAAAACAAAGCATTTAATTCTTTTATAGAGATTTTAAAAGTTGGTTCCTTCTTCTTAATATCATGACTCAACATCCTTGAATTAATGATAATCCATCACAACTCCCTCTATATCCTCCCCTTTTCTATATATGTCCCATTTTCATCCACATTATGGCTCATCTCTAGAATTTTTTAGGAAAAAAATATTTGATATTTTAGAGAAAATACTCATTCCTTTTTTCTTGCTTAGGCTATGGCAAGATTTATACTGTAACAACTATTTGATGTAACAAAGATTGAATTCTTTTATTTCTTCAAGATGGATTGAAGTGTGTTCTATGAATATATGTGTTGTGGTTAAGTGAATGTATGCTCTCCTTACCTCTATCTGAGTTTCCTTCACCTTTATGAACTGCTTTGTTATTCTCACAAGTCATTCTAAGTATAACATATAGTTTATTAATTAGTTTGTAAGTGGACAACTACCCTCCTTTGCTAAGTTGATAGCTAATCAATGCCTTTTTGTGAAATATTTATGTGAGGGTTGGTATTCTTTAGTCTTGAATGTTTCTTATAGTGTGTCTTGTTTAAAGTGTAACTTTTTTACTTACTAGTGCATTACCTCATTTTACATGCTTTCATCGATTATTATTAATTTCTCTCCCCTTTTCTAAAAAAGTGTTAATTTAGGTCTAGTTTAGGTGATAGATACAGAAGGAAGCTAGCCTTATCTAAAGGTCTAACACAATATTTTATGCTCCATATCCTAGGGTCATTCCTATTTTGGATTATATTTGAGTAAGAGGATCTAAACAATCTCCTTGCTCATCTCAGGTACAATCTAAGACACTAACATTTATGGCATGCCCAATGGGACCAAGTGTTCCCTATAATATCTAAAGTCTAGGATTGAGAAGAAATATATGTAGTATTAGGATATATTCATCATCATCATAAGTTAAATATTCTTCAAGTTTTAGAGCTCATAGCATCATTGAGACAATGTTTTCATGACAAAAGTTACTACAAGGTTAGCAAGTAAAGGTATTCCTTTTGAATTAATTGAGCTACCTTCTACTTCTTCTAAAAAATTAAGATTCAATAGGATAAGTCCTTATCCTCTAAATAATTATTCATCTCCTGGTCATCCTATTATTTTAGTCCAAGTTTTTATCCCCATTACCCAAATCCTCATTACCCAAATGGTCAAAAGGAATCAAGTGTTTATTACATTCAATAAGGGTAGTCCCCTAAATTTAGCCTAGTATGATGATGTTATTGTATCTAAACTTAAGATTATCCCTTTATTCTAAATATAATGGGATAAAACAACTACTATTGAGCATATCCAATATGTTTCCAACCTTTGTTTTATTAACAATGTTGTTTAATATAATGTGGCTATCTAGTTTCTAGATGCTTCTTTCAAAATAAACGCATTGATATGGTATAGAAACATTATTTTGACCTCCATTGCTACATGGGATGAGTTAGGTGTATCCTTATTTATAAAATTTGAAGAAAAATGTGATCACCTATCCTTAGTTAAATAACTAACTCCGACTAAAAGACACCATCATGAGTTCATGTCTAATTTTAACCTCAGATTCCAAAAGACATAGACTAAGATACCTGTAGTTATTACACCATCCCCAAATTATGCCTTCTTATACTATATAAAATACATTAATTTATATATTAGTATGATGATATAGTCCATGGGTGGTAATACCTTGCCAAATGCCTATGAGATTGTAATAAGAGCATAGAACAATTTGATACAAGTTGGTAAGATTTCTCCAAGGCCCTTAATGCCTATATTCCAAGATTTAAAACCTATCTCACCTTATCAAGTTCCTCAAACCCCATCTATATCCCCTATTTAATCCTCTAAATACCAAGTTGTATCACCTTCTAATTAGATGAGTGAGATTGGAGATTTGAAAATTATGTTACAAGTTTTTGGGAATGAAATAGTTCAACTCAAGAGACAATAGTACAAATGTAGGCCTTATTAATAAAAAAATCATACCTCTTATCAACCTTTTAAATAAAAAAGGCCTCCTTATCATTATTTTTGATAAAATAGACCACCTTACCAATTTCAAGGAGCCATAACTTAATCTAAATCATATTTAGCCCTTGACCATAATGTACCCTCCAGTTCAAGATTTATTATTCCCACACCTATTCAAAATAGCTTCATGAAAAATTTAGGTTGGAATCATTTTAATCCAAATTATACTCAAAATCAAGCCTTTATATCATAGGATGTTTCTATGCCATAAATGATATAATAAGATTTTTCTCTTCAAGAGGGTTAGTATCAAGAGACAAATTTGGTACCCCAAGGAAAGGATAAACAAGTTCAAAGGCATCCTGAAAACATTAATGTCAATTGTTTAATATATGATCATGTTTCATTCAATAAAATTAGTGAGACAAAAATGACATGCTCATCCAAGTGCTTTCAACCCTCAAATTATCTCAAGAACTAGTTTAGAAACAAGGTGTTGTCTTGGCTAATTCAGACTAGCCAACCAAGAAACAATATCAGTAGATATATAAAATGGTAAAGGTGGACAAAACTAATTTAAAATCACACAAAAATCCTCATTTTTACCTCTCTTTGATAGTTTTTGATTATTTATTTGATAATTGTATGGTAGATAGTGAAACTAGTAGCACTGTCATGCCTAAGAAAATTGTAGATAAGCTTGGTCTTGTCTCTCAGCCAAATATTAAAGGAGTATTAAAGCTTGATGGGTCACCAAAAAAGATAGTAGGCATCATCAAATATATAAAGTTAAAACTACATGGATGTCCTAATGTCACCATTAAATAAGATGTGATAGTGGTAGACTTGCCTCCCTATTTTTCCATGTGTCTATCAATGGACATTAACTCAAATATCAAAGGATACTTATCATCTAATCAAACATATTTGATTTTCAAGACTAGGTATGTTATTAAGGTAATAATATGTTCTAAAAATATTTCATGTTTCCATTTGGAGCCATATATGCCAAGTATGGTGAAAACTAATTGTATTATCCAAGATAAGGTAATAGAGAAATAGTGAAGTGGAAATTGAGTCACCTCTAGATGGAATTATAGATCTATTATTTGATGAATGGGCCTCTGATTTGTATGAACATGATCCTTATAATTTAATTGAATAATTAATTAGTGTTTATTACCTTCATGAAAAGGATACATCAATTCCAACATTAATGAAGGATGATGAGTCTAGTGATGGTTTGTTTCAACTATAATTTGATGGATCAAGGAACAAATATGGAACTAAGGCTAGAATTATGTTTTTTTCTCTATCAAATAAAATTTATTTCTCTTGTCTCTAGTTTTAGTTTTGTTTTTCAAATAATGTTGTTGAATAGGAGGTACTAGTTCATGGTTTGTAATGGGCAAGAATTTTGAAGGTCAATACCTTAAAAGTCTTTATCATAGTGAACTGGTAGTTCACAAAGTAATGTCTTAATGTACGTAAGAATACATTGCTTAGGTCTTATAATAATATATTATGGGACTTACTTGAAAACTTTTAAGATTTTAATATTTTTTCCATTTCAAGAAATTAAAAAAAACATGCAAATAGGTTGGCTACCATTGGGTCACAATTCAGTATCCCAACTGATATAAAGAGTGAAAAGGTTCAGTCACACATTAAGGTGGTTATAAGGCCTTATATTCTAGAAAACCATGACAATTGGGAGGTGTTTGAAGATAAAAACTAATTTATTAGGTTCTTGCAAGAAGAGGCTGAATTTTCCTCAAGGAACCAAGACAAGTTCTTGTAGTAGTATGGTGACCATATTGTGCAGCTAAAAAAATAAGTTACCCAAAGGGTTTGTAACCCTTGAGAACATATTCATTAGAGATTATTATTTAAAACAATAAAATTATTCATTGTAAACAAATGAGGAACACTATACAAATGTGGAGATTAGAACTAGTAATAACTTGAAGTTAGGTAAGGTTTTTGCTCCCTTAGAGAAGGAAACTTTCATTATGTTATATTCAATTTTTATGGATGTATTTGCATGGAAATATAGTGAACTTGAAATATTTGATCTAGGCATAGATCAACACACCATTGAGTTCAAAATTGATACAACTACAATAAGACAAAGATAAAGGCCTATCAATCCAAAGCTTGAGCCTTTGATGAGAGATAAGTTTCCTAAGATCATTAATTTATCTATTATATCTCCAATAAAGCACTTATATTGGGTGGAAACCCTTATTATATTACAAAAAAATTATTGTGAAATTATAGTATTTGTTAATTATCATGACTTGAACAAGGCTTCCCTTACATACCACTATCCTTTGCCATCTATGAAACAAATTTTACAGTTAGTTACAAGTTTATGAAGGTTATCTTTGTTGGATGGATATAGTGGTTACAATAAAATTTTGGTTAAGGAATAATACCAATTCAAAATATCCTTCACCATAAAGTGGGGAATGTTTACATATATAAATATGCCCTTTGATTTATCCAATGCTAGATCAAATTTTTAGAAAGCCATGGATATGGCATTCCAAGGTCTCCTTAACAAGTTTATACTTATTTATTTAGATGGAATAATAGTGTTATTTGAGAATTTAGGTGAACATATGATTCACATCAATCAAGTGTTTTAAAGGTGCAAACAATTTGGGGTGTCTCTGAATCCCAAAAAGTGTGTTTTCTCTGTTCATGAAGGTAGGCTTCTTGGACACGTGATTTTAAAACATGGTACAATTATAAATCTTGATAGGATAGATTCAATTCTTGAACTTTCATTGCCTAAGTATAATAAATTATATAATAAGGTACATTTTAGATTTTTCCACTTTAGATAGGTCACTTATAACCATGCTAAAGAAGAATTAGATTTTTAGCTAGTCTAAAGAAGGAGTAAGAAGCTTTGAAGAGATCAAGAAAGCCATAGCTAGTGCTTCTACACTCCTGAACCCTAATTTCATAAAGGATTTTATCTTGTACACCTATGATAATATTGACACTATTTTAAGTGTTCTTATGCAACAAAATCATGAAGCCTTAGAGTATCAAATAGCCTTCTTCAATCAAGGCTTGAAAAAATATGAAATAATGTACTCTTTTGTTAAAAAACATGTACTTTTAGTTATAATGTCTCTCAAGAAATTTAGATACTTATTGTTTAAAAATAAGATACACCTAATGGTTGCACATCCAAGTGTCAAGTATTTTCTCTTGAGAAAGGATATAAATGACAAGAGATCTAGTTGGATAACTAAGGTAATATATTATGATGTGGAAATAAAGGTCACAAAGTTGATTAGAGGAAAAGGACTTTGTGAAGACCTAGCCCAATATTTGCAAGAGGAAAATGAGATTGTTTTAGTGTTAGATGATGAAGAAGATATAACTGATCATGATTTACCTTTTAAATAGTCCCAAGATTTGTTAAGATACCTCCAGGATGGTATTTATCCCTCTCACCTAAATCCTTCAAAAAGAGGATATTTCATATTTCAATGCATTCCATTTCTTCTTGTTGATGGTGTTTTGTTAAAAAATATATCAATGTCATGTTGTTAAGATGCATTGAACAACATCAAAAATAAAATATGCTTACGAATTTCCATGATGGACATGGTGGAGTTAATTATTTAGCAAGGACAATAACCCACAAGATCATGAGAGGTGGGTATTATTGGACAAGCATATTTGGTGATTGTCATGCATGGGTTAGGAAATGTAGATAGTGTGCTATGTTTATTGGAAAGTTGAAAATTATAGCCTTACCTCTCTAACCAATTACAATGAATCAACCCTTTATCCAATGTGGATTAGAATTTATTTGTCTTATTAACCACCATTCAAGTTTAGGACATAAATGGATATTGATTGTTATAGATTAATTTACTAGATAGATGGAAGCATTGGAATTGAAAGAAGCAAATGAGTTTAATGTTATAGATTTATATGAAGGTTTTCTTACTATATTTGGAGTCCCTTAAACCATTATTTGTAAAAATACTATGGCCTTTTTGGGGTCTAGAATCAGCCAATGGGTAGTTCAACATAGTGTGTTTCTCATCACTTCATCAAATTATTATCCATAATGCAATGGTCTTGCTAAAACCACTAATAATAACCTATTAAATATCATCATAAGGAATATTGAAGATAATTATAAGTCATGGTATCTAAATCGAAAGCCATCTCTATGGGTTAATTGGATCATCTATAAAATATCAGTGTCTAACTCTCCATACAAACTAGTATATGGTAAGGAAGTAAGAATCCTTATTTATCTTGAAATCCCTAATTTAGAACTGATGCATCAACTTGAGTTGTTAGAGAATGAGCCAATGGAAATTATATACGCTAATTTCATGAAGCTAGAAGAGACAAGACACCAGTCTATGTTAGCAATGGAAGCCCATTAAGCACAAGTGAAGAGATATTTTGACAAAGGAACTTCTTCAAGAAATTTTAAAGAAGGAGATTTGGTTTTCAATTAGGATGAATACATAACTAATTGAAGAAGGAACACAAAGTTTAACTCTCTTTGGAGTGGTCCATACACAATCTCTAACTACAAATCTCATAATGCCTTCTAACTTGAAAAGTTGGATGGTGAGGGGCTTCTTATCACAGTCAATGGGATACCTCTAAAACAATATTATTGAGGAATCTAAGTTCCCTGTACATAGTTAGTTGGTCTTGTTTTCATTTGAGTTTTATTCTACAAAATTATTATTTTTTATATTGTCCCAAATAAGTGTTTTTTTTTGCATATCTATTTTTTTAGGATGGTTTCTTTTTATAATTTGTTTCTTTCCTTGTTTAGTGGAATTCTTTGTCTTTGTATGTCAAAAAGATTTATTATAGTCATAAGATGAGATTATTTATTTTGTTGATTCTAAGAATCATGTAAATGGTTTGAGTTTTTAAATCATAGAAGACATGTTTCCCAGCTAAGTCACCAAAGATGTTGGCCAAATTTGGCTTACATACTAAAATGTACATAGCCTTTGATAAGAAGCTGAGTAGGGTCCTAATTGATGAGTGATACAATGTAAAAATGAGTGTATGGACTTCAAGAGGAGATCACATAACATTTAAAAACTTTTGAAACACTTTAAGAAACCTTAGAGTGTAAATATGATGATATTAAGGAACTAGACTATCATCAAATGTCATGCATGAATAGATTGGTCAACTCATTTGAGTATTTTATAAGTTAACTCAAAAATATTCTCAAAGTTAAAAAAATACATGGACATGATGTATTTCATGCATAGATCATGCTCTATAAATTTCATGTCTTGATGGGCTTCTTAACTCAAGATATAAACTTCTAAAGTTGAACTTGTAGTGTGGGACATTCATGCATACATCAAGTTTAAGCCTCAAAAAGTAACAATTTAAATTTATATGTCCTATGGATTAATGCAGTGTTGCTAAGTGGAAATATTTAAAGATCTTAAGTCTCAATCCAATGGCAAACAAGCATTGATAGTGTTAGTGAGCCCAAATAGATTTAATGACATGTGTGCAATTGTACATAGAGATCTAATACTGAGTAATGAGTCAACAAGTTAATGGATCTTAAAGGCTAATGAGAAACTACCATGTGTCACAACCACATTAATGGGTAGAATATCAACTATATGCATTTATTCATATAGATTGATATTGATGGTGTGAGAAAGTTCAACAAGTTAGAAGATCTTAAGGAAAAGGGAGAGACTGCCAAATCTCATGAGTGCATTAAGATGTTAGGTAAATAAATGGATCATGTGCATTTCATGCAAATAAAATTGAATATAAAGATTGAAAGTTGAAATGTAAAGGGCTTTAATATAGAGGTCAAACATATGGTCAAGGTTAAATTTGAGAAGGTATTTCAAAGAGCTATGTCACCATTAGAGTTTAGATGAGCACTGATAAACAATGAGATGCAGTCATATAATCAGGATGAAGTGATATCACCATTAAAGCTCAATATGAAGCTCTAGTTTGAAGTTTTAGAATATACAAGGTGTATTATCTATAGTTGTAGTATGATTTTGTGAATGTGTTTTTCATCTATTGAATAAGATCTATGTATATAATAATTTCTTGGATTCTATGAATGATTAGAGGCAAAATAAGTCTTTCTAGGCCTAATAAAGGATCAAAGATGGGTAACTAACTATTGCAATAAGATCAAGCACTCTATAGGTTTTCATCAATATTATTTCTAAATTAAAACCAATAAATGAACTAGTTTTTAGCTATCATGGACCTATGATCATGTGTCAAAGTAGGAGAAAACTAGGTGATTATTATGGAGAAGTGTTTGATCATTTGATATGGTAATATTTTTGACAAACAAGTACCTATGGCCACCCAGAGTAGATATGGTATTGTTATTTTAGTTCCAATATATAATAAGTTTGTCCTCATCAATAGATCAAGTAAAAAATGGCATAGAATCCCAAAAAAGAGACCTGGTGGTTAGATAAAGACAATATATTTTATAAAGCTTTAAAATTTTGGCTCCTTCTTGATAAGATCATTACTCAACATCCTCATATTAATGTTAATCCATCATAGCTCCCTCTATCTCCTCCCTTTTTATATATATTTCCCATCTTCTTCCACATTGTGTCTCATCTCAATAAATTTTTAGAAAACAAATCTCTAATATTTTATAGAAAAGACTCTTATGCCTTTAACTTGCTCATGTTATGCCAATATTTGTATTATAACACCTATTTGATGTAATAAATACTAAATTCCTTCATTTTTGTAATCTAGATTGAAGTGTGTTCTATGAATCTATGTGTTATGATTAAGTGAATGTATGATTTCCTTACCTCTATCTGAGTTTCCCTCACCTTTATGAAGTGATTTGTAATTCTTATAGGTCATTCTAAGTGCAACATATAGTTTATCGATTAGTTTGGAAGTAGACAACTACCCTCCTTTTCTAAGTTGATAGCTAATCAATGCCTTTTTATGAAATACTTATGTGAGGACTGGTCTTCTTTAGTCTTTAATGTGTCTTATAGTGTGTCTTGTGAAAAGTTGAAGTGTTTAAATTACTAGTGCATCACCTCATTTTACATGATTTCATATATCACTATTAATATCTCTCCCCTTTTCCAAGCAAGTGTTAATTTACGTCTAGTTTAGGTGATAAATCTAGAAGGAATCTATCCTTATTTAGAGGTCTAACCCAAGATTAGGTGACCCATAACCTAGGGTTATTATGAAATTGGAATATATTTGAGTAAGAGGATTTTGAAAATGCTCTTGCTCAGTGAAATCTAGGACACCAATAGTTACTAATGTGATGAACCTTACTATCAAGATCTCTATCTTCCCTCTTTTATTCCTCAACCTTACCAAGCTTGTCATCCTTCATATCAATTATATAAATTTTGAAATTAATAGGAGTTAAAGTATAAGGAGTGTATAGCTAATAAAATATAAGATAAGAAAGAGTAAGACTCTCAGCTACTCATGAAGATGTTTAATAATAAAATGGTGATGAGAAAGGTAGATTAAGATGTAGAATTTTTTCAAGTTTTCCCTATTCATCTCATTCAAAATCTAAGGGAATCATTAAAGTTTTCAAGGAGTGAGTGGATAGCCTTTGAGAGGGAAAATTAACTTTTCCTAACCAATGAAAGGTTATATATAAGAGATTTGAATCAATGTATGGAGGATAGACTAGTAATATGGGATGAGAAAAATTACAATCTCTTCAAGCATAATTACCCTCTCCAATTCCAATTTAGTCCTCTTGTGTTCCCAAATTTATCCAACTTACTATAAACCATCAAAAAGGCTTGATTCTATTAAATCCTCACTCATTATTCCCCAATCTGAACCTACTCTTCCTCATAAACCTTTTATTATGCTCATTCAAAATAAAAAATTTGATGAGTCTCAAAGGTATTTTGTAAGCTTCTCAAATCCTTCATCCACCCCTCAAGTTTCAACACACCATTAAGAGGAAGATCTTAATTCCAAGTTTACAAGTTTGAATAAAGTGGTAGAGTCATGGGGAAAGAAATATGATCCATTTTTAGATAATTAAGTTGAAGCTAAAAAGGAACTTGTGCCTATTAAAGTATCATCCACCTCTCCTCAAGAGTCTAAAACTTTCCCATCATGAAATTATATCCAAGAGTACATCTAAAAGAAGAGGTAGGTCCCAAGATTCAATCCAATTCATGAATCTATCTAATCCCCATCCCTCCCTCCTCATGAACCTAAAACTTTCTCATCATCTAAGTTGATTCAAGAGAGTATTCAAATGAAGAAAGAGGTCCATGTTGAGAAAGATGAAGATCAAATAATATCAAGAGTAGATGTATTCACTAGTGAATAGAAGGATAAAAAAGATAAACAAACCATATTTGAGGAATAAAATTCTCTATTGTAGGCTAATGAAGGTCAAGTTGTAGTTGTAAATAAAAAAAATGAAGGATATGAAGAATAGTCTTCAAATGAACATGAGGAAGAACTCATCATTGGCACTTCCCTTGGTGATTAAAAGAATAAACTAGTATTTGGTAATGAATGAGAAGGTTATATTAATCATGTGGGATCATGATTTGACAGATAAAATATTCATAAAGATGAACAAAGCTCAATAGGAGTGGTTAAAATAGTAGCACAACCAACTAGTCATCTCAATGAGACCATGAATGATAAGGAACAATAATTATCATATCCTCTTGATGAATTGGATTATCTAGATGTAATTGAGATTCATGTGGATAATTTAAAAGATTCCTAAAGTAGCCTACAAGAGGAAAAAGTTTGTTTTGAACTCCCTCCTTTGACTTAAAGTGTTGGTCTTCCTTGTTGAAAAGAAGAATTGGTGGAGTTAACAATAGATGGGTATCAAGAAAACATTTGCCTAAAAAGTCTCCATGAATAAGTTGTAACTAGTCTTGAGATATAATATCTCCTAAATAAGTAAGATGAAGTCTTGAGTAGGCTTTAAATATCCTCTAATGAGCACGTACCATTCACTTTTGAAGAATAAAGTAAAATTGAAGCAATGGTTGATGACCTTCTAAGTGATCACTATAAAACTCATGATCATATGACAAAAACTAGAAATTTGATGCAAATAGGTCCTCAAGAGTACAATCATATGAAACATGCCTTCCCAAATCAACATGAAGAGTTTCAATATTATAGGTGTAAAAATAAATTTATAATGAATTTGGGGCTCTTCAAGGGTATACCTCCTATTGGGTAGATTGAGGATTTTTGTTGAGGATACTATCCTTAGTTAAGAGAAATGTGAGAGATCTCAATAAATCATTCAAGATAAAACATGACATTTCATGGAACCATAAGAGGCCAAAATTTGATTCTACCCCTATTAGCCAATATGTAATCATGATTAAGGTGAGTTCAAACATCAAAAAACATTATGAGAAGGGTCTTGAGCCACATAATGAGTATGTCTTCATAGGAAACATGTTTTTGTTGATAACTCACTTGAGATTATACAAAATGAGCTAGAAAACAAGAATAATACTCCACCAAGCATCAAATATAAGAAGAAACTTTCTTTACACCATTGCTCATATCATGGAGGAAGATTTTTAGAAATTTTACTTTTCATCTAGGAGGAAAATATCATAAGGTTAGTTGTTTTCATTAGTAATCTTATGATTTGTTTTCCCTAAATGATTTGTACCACAAGTGTGTCTCTTGATTTGGTATGTTTATTTATTTTATGTTGTGTTTTTGAAGGTGGTCAATTGCTTTATTTTTTTTAATGCATTTTCAGTCAAGTTCCAAGTTTAATTTAGGTTTGATATTGAATGAGGGATGATTCCATGCCCAATGGATGGACTAGGAAATTGGTCCAAGGTGAAAAGCAAGCATGAAATCGTAGGAGGTCACCAAATATGTTAGCCAAAATTATCTACCATAAGTGGGATTAATGAAAAACTTGACCTTGTGCATTAGGTCTCCATTTTAAAGAGGTCTAAATGAATGTATTATACAAGTTTAACATTGTTTAAGGTATTTTTGAGCAAATTAAGGTAAGGTGTTTTCTTTGTGTTAGGCTTGTTTAAGTCATTTCTAGTGAAAAACCTTGTTAGAGGTCTCTTATGTCCAAGTATGAAGTTGATCTATGATTGATTAAATTAATTTAATTCAAGGTAAAGGTACTTGCATGTTCTAACACTTTTCAAGTCAATTTAAGCCAGTTTCAAATGAGAAGAGGTAGTTATAAAACATTTTCAATGTAAAAGGAGGGAAGTTAATTCAATTTTATAGATTTAGAGGGATCATATTTAGGTGGAAATGATTTAAAATCTATCTATTTATCTTCCTCAATCCAAATCCATGTTCAATAATCTTTCATAGTCCAAAGAAAACAAAAAACATCTCCATTCTCCCATCGAGCTCTTGGCAAGTTCACAATGGTTTTTTCAGATGCATGGTATAGACATGAGAGAAAATCTCAAGTAAAAATCTCATAGCTAGAGATGAATCCCACTATGACCTTAAAAATCATGGTCATAGTCATGATTTTAATGGTCTATGATTTATGAACAAATTTTAAGAAGGTAGGGTGGTCTAAACCCTATAAAACCCCTACTAGCTCAGTTCACCATTAAAATGGTAATTTGAAGCTCATTGAAATCATGAAATCAATGGGAGAGGATATAGTGGTTCTATATAATCCCTCTTTTTGATTTTCCAAATCTTGCTTGTCACGTGTGAGCTCAAAGAGGTAAGAAATTTTTAGTTTGGAATAGGTTTTAGGTTAAAGACCATGCAATTTTTAGATGTTCCAAATTTCCAAGCAGTTGAAAGCACATGGTGAATGATCTAAAAATAATATTTACATATATAAAATTCTCTTATAGATCAATAATTATACCATTAATTATTACATGGACCTGAAAACCTCACAACATGTTGGTGACCTTATTTTCCATAAGTATTCATCATTGATCAAGATGGTAGGCAAAATATTGGCATATGAGGGCCCTCAATGCATGAAAAGAGTTAGAATTATAAAATTGTTTCATGGATTTATTTTTAACACTTATTCAAACCTCCTCATATTATTATTTAGATCCAAAAAAATATATAGGTTATGTTCTCATGCATATCAAAAGATTGTGTATAATCTATAGGTATGAAGGTCAATATGGCCATGAGTTTAAGACAAAAAGAAACTACTAGAAGAATTAGTTTCTTATAATTTAAATATTAAACCATACATATAATATTTTTCAAATATTATGGGTGATATCATCACCAACTCCTCCAAATTAATTCTACTATGATCTTAAGTTTGATAATGTGTACAAATTTATCTATGTAAGAGTGAATGAAAGAGACTAATCATGTACTTAATGAGAGGTATGAAGGTATTAAAACCAATTAATACTATTGTGATGTGATGAAGATATAATTTTAGACACAAATTACTATACAATGCATCATAGAGGGTTTAAAATGACAAAACATATACCTATAGGTATGTAGACCTGTAGGTCTCCATTTTCAAGCAAATGCAATAAGTCCTTGCATGGATATAAATTTTAAAGATAAAAATATATTTGGGAGACATTATAAGGAAATTATAAGGTGTGTGTATAGTAAATTAGAGACTAAAAATTATTTGGAGACCCAATTTTGAGCTTTGTTAGGTTGTAAGCCTAAATCAAGACCTACAAGCCTAATTAGGACTTATAGGTTTGCTCTTAGGCTATGAAAAAGCATGTAACTTTATTTTTAGATTGGGGTTTTAATTATAATTAAGGTTATAAAATTTCATAAAAAAGGTTTTCATAAATTTTGTATCCTTATTATGATGAAATCAAACCCTAAACAAGGACATTAGGATCAAATTACCCTATTTACCCATAAACCCTCAAGAATTTGATTTAAAAACATTTTAGAAAGTAAATGAATATTATAGGTCATGGAGAAACATGGTATATATTTTTATCACAATATTGGATTCATTTTGACACAATATAATTCACTTTGAATATTTTAGTCCAAAAAAACTCTCTCTCGGTCTCACACACAATCTTGCAAGCCCGAGAGTCTACTGTTTTGAACTTATAACTTCATGGAGGATATGAATGGTGGAAAATGTATATTGGAGGATTTGAGATTGGTAAAATAATTATAATTAATTTAATTATTTTGATCAAGACACTATTCTTTATGAAAAATTCTTAAGACTTGAGACCACCCTAAAACCCTTCTATCACCTTTTGAAGGGCTTAAGAGACCTCACTTCTTTGCTTGGATCTTGCAAGGGAAATTTAAAAGGGAATAAAGCTATTATTAATTAATGGGGAAATTTTTTTTCTAATAAAATGTGTCATTGGTTTAGGTATTAAGTATCTCATCTTTATGAATCATCATTAAAATGATAGGCCACCTTAAACCCTACTTAAACCCTGCAAAACACCCAATGGACAAATTTAGCTTCCTAAGTGATTAAAATGAATTTAAATGGCCTAAAAACTAATTTAATAATATATAAAAACCTAATATAACCTTAATGAGTCACTATTTTGTCATTTTTGAGGCATGGTTGTATGTAATTTGGACTAAAAATGATTGTATAGGCCTAAAATTGTAGTTCTTAAGGACTCTTCATGGAAGTTAGTGGAGTGAGACATAACATATTTTATTGAAAACATATATTACCTATAGAAGGTAAGATAATAGGTTTATAAATACTCATTTATATGTTTTAAGACACCTAAATTCCCCTATGAGATAGTTTTCATTTGAATGTCTTAAGAGACATATTGACATATTCATATGTCATATAGAGCTCTAAGAGACCAAACCCTAATGAATTTATAACTTAGTATTGGATATATTTTTGAGTATGAATATAGGTAAAATAAATCTTATAGGTTAACTAAGTGGTATTAAATATGTGGTGATAACCCTGAAGCAATTACTAGGCCTATAATTGAATAAATATACTTATTATGGTGGTTTTCACTTGAACCAAATAAGTCTCTCAATAAAATTATAGGTTCTACCAGATTTAAAACACTTGAGACTTAATAATTAGATCCATAAATATTAAATAAACATGTAATTAGCCTATAATGTCATTGGATATCTTGAGGAAACATGAACAAGGGTGACACATGGCAAAACAAAGTCTTGTAACTCCTCTTTGATCAAGAATGGGGAGTTTCAAACAAGGTTGAAGAGTCATCCTAGAAGATGATCATTACACACCACCGTTGATGAAGGAGAAGATCACTTAAAGATCAAACATGTCGAAAGAGTTCATATGACTACTCTTTATCAATTTTATTCATTGTAACTTATTTTATGAGGAGATGACACTTGTCATTGATCTCTCTCTCTCTCTCTCTCTCTCTCTCTCTCTCTCTCTCTCTCTCTCTCTCTCCTTCTCACTTTATCTTATATATGAAACCTTGAATGTATTGTTATGAATCCTTTGGCTAAGTATGTTGAATCCCTACTCAGCTAAAGACTTTTAATATTCCTTTTAGTGTTGAATAAATTTGATTCTTACCTTCTCATATGCTTACAATTAGTGTACTTGTGTGGTTGTTGATGAATGTTAGTATAAGTGCATTCATTCCATCTCATTTGTCCTCCCCTACCTCTTTGTAAATGGATTGTATTATTATAGTTCACATGTTGAGTTTGAGGTAGATTTTCATAGTTTGGAAGTGGATTTTAGTCATTAGTGTCTTTCATAGAACTCTTTATTATCCCTCTCTTTTAGTATATTATCTATGAGCTCCATGTTGAAATACTCATGATTGAAGGTCCTTGTTGAGTAATGTGATCAGATTTAGGACTAATTCATGTTCTTAGTGCATGATGATCAAGTGGATGATTTTAATTTGATGCATCACCTCCCTAGATTAGTTTACGTTTAGTGTCCTTACCCTTGTCTTTTGCAAACAATAAGTCTAGTAGTAGTTTAGGGTGATATCATCAAAGGAGTTAGCCATATCTAGAGATTCATCTCACTAATTAGGCTACCCACATCCTAGTGGTGTATCCATGCTACCACTTAGGAGGATTAAACACCCTCATAAAGGGTGAAACATTTGATTATAATAGTTATATCAATGGTATGAGAGGTATGGTCAATTTGTGTTTTTGGGGGTGATGATTGTATATGTGTTGGTGCCTCATGCCCCAATTTAATGAGATGTTATGGGGAAGTGTCATAAATAACGTGAAATGTTGAATAGGTGTGATGGTTAATTACAGGGTTTAAATCAATATAAGAAAAAAATATTCTCATATTAGTTATATTAACCACATTTTAATCATTGGTGTTAAGGTCTATGATACTTTCAATGTTGTTAGTAGTAGGGTTAGGTTTTTCAATGTTGTCTTAGTGATCAAAAAGGGGATCCTTGTAGATAGCTAAAAAACCATTAGCTTGGTTTAATTATTTATTTTTAGTTTGAGTTTCATGACATTTAAGTGATATGTCATAATCTTGTTAGAATTGGAATATAATGGATTCATGGTCAAAGTTAGGACCGAGGAGAAAATCCATAGCAATATTTCTTAATTTTCTGCAAGTCTCATGAGAGTGGCTCCATCTTGCATGCAACCATCAAAATTTAATTGGACCATACCATGTTTTCATGGTTCAAGTAGGGTTAAGATCTCATGGTAAGGGCCTTTGAATATATTTTTGAATTTATATTAATGACAAGGGTTTGTACACATTAATATGATTATTTTGAAAAAATGTGGGATTATGATTAGAATTGCTATTAGTGGGAGGAACATGCTTAATATTATTATTTGTAATAGTGAATTGGATGTTGTGTATGGTTTAATAAGTTTTTATAACACCATAATTGGTTTCATGAGGGTTTTTATTTCTTATAAGCATGCAATTTCCCATTTTAGTTTAGGGAGTTTGAAATTGATGTATGAGGAAATCTTAGCATTTGGCTTGGTAAAAAGCCTTTTCCAAAGTTTTTAAAGAGAGGATCCTAACATGATATTTTAATTTAGGGTGGAGATAATTAGTAAATATGTGGAATATTTTTTAATCCACCATATTATGATCATTTATGTTAGACAAAGTTTACCATAGTTTGATGAAAACTTTTATCTTTTTGGTTTCTAGTTGTTTATAATTGATGAAATAAACTAAGCTATTTTTTTGGAAGATCACTAGTTTGGAATTCTTAGACCAGTCAAGTGACCAAGTCTTATAATATAGTAATGGAGTGGGTTTTTCGTTTATGTTACCATTCTAAATCATCTCCATAAATTGTTTTAGATAAGATTTTAGTGGCAACAAAGGTATCGAGCTTAACCAAATCTCTATAAAGGTTGCCAAATGTTTTTGAATGTAAGGTAAGATCTATAGATCTATTATAAGTGATGGTGGGAGTAATACCTCCTATGTAAATGTTGTAAATTTGAGTTACTAGAGGTTTATTTTGTAAATGTTTTATAGTTTTGTTGATAAGTGGGGGTTATGGTAGAAGGTTACCATGTGAATCCCTAAGGGGATAAGGCGGGGGAATTAGGATTTTTCACTCCCCATTACAACATGGTGGGGTTGATTTTTGATATGTATTAGGTGATTTTTCATTTAAATCATTTGATTTGTGTTATTAGTTTGTAATTTATTCATTTGGTTAAATGCTTTTAATAATATTTGATTGGTTTGAGAACTATTTTGGATATTGGAAGCAACATTTTATGTATTAGTGTTATGTAAGGTATCAAGGGCTTGAAATGAATTATTAGTGTGAGATAAATTAGTGACATACACCAAAATATTGTAATGAGAAGCATTATTAGCATGAGAAACATTGGTATCATGAGATGCACTATTAGCATGAGAAGCATTAGTATCATTAGTATCATGATATGCACTAGTAGCATGGGTATGGGTGTGGGTACCCCATTAAAGGTTGAGTCTTGCATATTTGAGTAAATACCTAGCATAGAGGTAGAAGAAGACATAGAGGATGATGTCATAGTGTGATACAGATACATGATAGAGGGGAAAGGTGTAAATGAAAATAAATGACATGCCCCAAATCCTTGGGAAAAAGATAGATGAAGGTGAATGGGGTTCTTCAATATGGCATCCCATCACGAGTTTATATATCTTTAGAATCCTTTCCTCTAAATTGACTATTTTCATTGATGAAAAAGATCATTTCAGCCTTGTAATCAAGATCACACTCATCTTCTAGTGAAAACAATGGGTTAAGGGCCATGGAAGAATAAGGATGAGTCCCATAGTTGGTTATGTGGGTGGAAACATGGAAATTGCTTTGATTTATTGTAGGGGCCATAAAATATGTACTAGTAAACTATTGGGATTAATTAAACTCATAATTTTTTTTTGATTCATTTTTATATTATCATCAAACAAAAAAAAATCATGATGAGGGAGGGAGTGTAAATACTTGTTTATAAATGAGGATAAAGTAGTATGATATTGGGTCAAACTCGTAAACATTGTTCTATAAGAAAATAAGTAGGATAGGATGTGCGAGACATAGTTAAATAGGACAATTATGTTATGTAGTTGGTTAAACTAATAAATTATATAAGACAAATAATTGGATATTTCAATTGTGTATTGAGGGTTAATAGAATAGTAAGTTTATAAGAAATAAGGTTGATCATGATGATTATGTCCTATAAGAGGGTAAAAAGACAAGACTATGAGAGACTACGTCAAATAGAATGATCATGTTATATAGAAATAAAACCTATAAAAGATAGTGAAATGGGTTGATTGTGTTTTGATTGTATAGATAGGTTTTTATAGTTATGACTTTGGGTGATATAGTGTTGTTTACAAAAAAAATGAAATAAACACACAGGCAACTAGGTTGAACTAGTCGATCTAGTTATGGAACATAACACAAACCTTGTACCAATGTTAGCCATTACATGTTTTTAAATACAAAATAAAATTATCAAAGAAAAATAAAAAATTCTAAAAAATAAAAATACTAATCTATGTGGTCATTCATGCATGTTTTAAATTATAACTTTATAAATAAATGTGATAGGGCATTAGCTTTAGAAAATAACTATAAAGGTAAGCTAAATATGGTTTCATGTTGTCAAGCCTAAAATATATATGTATTGGTGATGGTATTAGCTTGGTATTGGTCCCACCCCTTCACTTCACAATCCCACAATGATAAGGGTGTTGGGTGTTTTGTTAATTTATATAATTAACCACATATTTATACTCAACTAAAAAACTGAGTTAGCTTCCCCCTTCATGATGAAATATAAGTAGGTAGACCTTGGGTATAATTATTTAATGTTATTTGATATTTTTTGGTTTGGATGTGTTTGAAAAAAACAAAAATTAGTGTGACTAAATTGATATATTAAAATTTCCTATTTAGTCTATGTGTGATACTCTAAGCAAGCAAGCAGTAAAATGAAATATGGATTAATTAATAGTAATGTAAGTTAAATCCTTTTCTATAATATTACAAGTTTGATTGGGTTAATAGATTATGAAAATAGTATAGAACATAATCAAGTAGGTCTAGTCTATCTATTGAAGCAAGGTCCAAAGAAACACATTTGAATAAATTAACCAAGTCTCCTAGGAAAGAAGCAACTATAGAGCTAAGTTGATCCAATAAACTTAGTTTAGTATAGGGTAATAGTTTTATAGAATAAAAACCATAAAAAATAATACTATAATTAATAAAATAATGACTAAGTTGGTGAGAATAAATAATTATTTTAATGATGTTGAATTTTTTTTTTTTAAGTTGTGTCATCTAGATGAATATATTTAACCTTCTAACATATTCAACTTGGTAAACTAAGTCTAAAAACTATATATGTAGAAGTCAATTGAGTCAAAAAATGATCCAATTACCTATAGTTGAAGATTACTTGCATAATGCCAAACATAGTAGATTGGATTGACCGTGTGTTAAACCTATGCAAATAATGTTATACTAAGTTGATAGATTCGATCTAGTGATGTAAAAATTAAATAAATATTAAATGATAATAAAGTAAATCATGAAATAAAACATGAAAGGTTTAGTTTCATGTTGGATTCACCATAATGTATAGAAGGGAAAGTGAAACTGAACTATAAATCAATCATATTTTAGAGAATATAAATCAAACTAGCCCTTTCACTTGTTATTCCATGTAGATAATTAGGGTCATAACTAATATAGATCCATTAGACATAATAAAGGGGAATATTACCATATATTATCACTAGAGAGTGTTAAAAAGCCTTTACTTGAGCAATAGCACACAATAACACTAGCTAAGTTTTATTATTTCAATCAAATTAAAGTAAATATAATCTAGTGCTCACCAAAGCTTATGGCAAAAATGAGGGATACTAAAAATAAAATAAAACATAAAAATAATAACTCTAATCAAGTTAATATATAATTAATCCTAAGCATCGATATATAGATACATTCATAAGCCAATAGATACAAATATATCTACTAATAAAAGAGGAGTAAGAATTGGGAATACTTACGTTGAAGACAAACCAATTGAGACTCAATCTCTCCCTTGTAAAATGGTTCTTTGAAAAGGATTGTTGTGGTTCATAAGGATAAAAAATATAGGTCAAGTCTAGGATAAAATACCTCTCTTGTGCATCCAAAATAATTTTCCCACAAGGCAAGATTATTCTCTCCAAAGTAAGTATGAAATCCTAAGCAATGACTTCTCATGTAGAATGCTGGATAAGAATATGAAAAAATCAATTCTTATATCTATATATCTCTATGAAAATGGGGTAAAGTATGTGTTCATATAGTTGTACCTAACCCTAAACCCTTCTAATGTTTTATGCAACATAGTTGGCTCAATCAACCTAGTTGTTTAAGAAATAAAGTAGTTAGGTCCTAGACTAAGTTAGCTATGCTGACTTAGTCCCATAACATGCTCATTTCATAGAACATTGTCAACCATTAAAATATGTTAGAAGGATGAAAAAAAGAGGTTTTTGATTAGGTATGGGTTATTTGAGGTGGTTAATTTATTTAAAGAGAATGTAAGTTAGGTGTTAAATCTTAGGAAAAAATATAGGATGGACTTGTTTTGGTTTTAAGTGGTGGTATAGAGAACAACAATATTTAAAATCACCAGTGGTCTGCCCACCCATTTCTTAGTGCACCTTTCAAGACATACACTCAGAGAGATTGAGACTCGATGGTTTCCTACAAGAGATAAAGTATCAATAATTTTTAATGTTTAAAAATGTTGGTTGTATACATAAGTTACAAAAGTCTTTATCCTTATGGGATAATACTGCACTAGTTAAGACATGACCTCAACCCAACCATGTAGACTAGTGTGGCTCTTTCTCCCATGGTATAAATTTTAATTTTCAAATTTTATACATTTAATTCATCCCTATTACACTTTTTATAAATTTATTTATCAATTTTTTTTCAAATATACCATTATATAAACACATCAAGGTCAATCTAGGCACTACTTAGCAAGTTGATAATTTTACAAAAAGGACTCTCTATACAAGTTACTACACATTAAAAAAATATTCTTATTATTCCAAATTCAAGTTATGATTTATTACATTATCCATATTCCAATATTGAATCTATTTTAATTTAGGTTGAGGTAATTCATTTTTAATTATTCAAATCAATTTAATAGTTGCATCCATATAGTGAAAGTATCAAAATTCAAAAACTCATGAGAAGGAGAACCACATTGGATTGAGGCATCTTCTAATATGTAGTAAACACTCACATTACATGGGATTTTATAGGAATAGATCAATTATTCCATTTATATATTCCCCCACTTGAATTTGATGTCTATTTGGTTATGTGCAAGAACTAGGGTTTCAACATTGCAGGTACTTTCATTGTTAGTAAACTATGAGTCATAAAATCATAAAAGTAATGTACAAGTGGAATTTTTATGATGTATAATATTTTTATGTAATGTATATTGTGATTCAATACAGAAAAACTATATAATATGAAAATAAGCCTTAAATAAAGAAGTGAAATGTTAATAATGTGAAGTGATAGAGCCTCTTCACAAGTATATAAATAATTATATGTATAGACTCATAATGAGGTTTTATTGATTCACATTATTGGACTTTAATTTCCATCATGAAGGAGTATTTTAATCTTTTACATTCATTTGGTATTAAAAAATAAGCTACATTACATATAAAATATTCTACATCATAAACTTGTCACTTATACATTACTTTAATAGTTTTACACTTAATTATTAACTATTGATAAAATTTTAATGTAAAATAATCACTCCAAAAAAAAATAAGCAGACCAATTATAATAATAATAATAATTACTTGAGTATGAAAATAACTTGCATAGTAAACTCAAATTTGATACTATCCAAATAGGCAAGGTTATAGTATGCTCATGTCTACCCTAGTGTAGTCCTATCCTAGTACATTGCAAGATTTTTTTATAAAGCATGACTCACTTTATATATCCTTATAATAAGCTCCATATCACTGATATCTATTCACATTAATTTTAAGTCATATTTGGGATATGTTAGCATATTTCACTATAATATATTATTATAACTCATTCTTAGTTTATTTAATTACTTTTATTTTACATAAGTCATCATAAGTCATATTTAGAATAGGTTGGCATATTTCACTAAAATTTACTATTTATTTTTGTTCCAAGTTTTTAATTCAAATTAAAATAGTTTAGTGTTTATAACAATTATTGTGTTAAAATAAAATAACCATTTAAAAAATTACACTCACACTCACAATTACACCATATCACTTAAGCCTAAAGACTTAAGTTATCACTTGAGGCTTAGAAAGATAACTAAGATAAAATAATTTATATAGAGATAAATAAGATTAAACAAATCATGAACATATAAGTCATTATTCAAACCCTATAAACTGCTATGTAAACATCTTATCAATTCCCATCAACACTCTTTTGTATATATATAAAATTATTTACAAAGTAAAACATCATCATACATATTTCATATTTAGGAACTCCATTACATAAATTTTATTATATATATAAGATAAAAACATATAAAAAGTGTATACAAAAACTCCCATGGCTAAATATATCTATAATCCCTAATATTGATATTCTATGTTTTTAGACTTTTAAAACTAGTAAATTATAAAAATCATAAATATATTTCAAATGAGGGACTAAGTTCCTATTTATGGGTTTTAAAAACCCCCTTGTAGCCTACCAAATAGTACTAATTCACTTTCAAAATTTAAATCTACAAACTATCTATACATATATGTGCAAAATATCCTTCCTTTCAGGCTCAATACTAGCCCATCTGTGTGATGATTTCATTATTACTTGACACCTACTATATATTTGTCTCTTTTGATTTATGCTTATTTTTCTTTACAAGATGTTATTTTGTCTCTAAAAGTGTAATTTTTACATATCACACATTGTGCATTATCTTGTGTGTGCATTATACTTATCATATACATCATACCTATATATAATTTTTAAGATTTATTAGTATGAAGGATTTTGTTTCATACACAATATTTCACACTTACCCTTATTTTTTATTTCCTTTTGTATCAAAAATTAGGTTCAATAGTCAATATAATCTTCCACCTTTTGTTTCTCAGATTATCAAATCCAACTCATATGTTTTTTCACGTGGAGCCTCTTTTGGTACAAGTATAAATAAATAGAAACCATTGATATCATTCCAAAGTATCTAGGAGAAAAAAATATTGGTAGTGTGCAAAGGACTTGTATAATTATTTGATACTTGTTATTAAAATAACTTAGGATGATTTGAATATATAAACTTATAAAATAAAAAAATAAAGACCCTATGGCATGTAAATTGACAAAATAAAAAAATGAAAAGACAAAAAACTTAAGTCTACACAATGAGAAAACATGAATAGGGTTAAAATTACCCATAAAGGATAAATGACCACTTTTTCCAGTGCCACAAAAGATCAAACAACTTTTAATGACACTAAAAATGGTCATGCCATAGATAAAATAGAAGAAGAAATATAATGGATATATTTAAGCATAGAAAAATATAGATATACGAAATAGAATAAAGAGAGAAGTATGAGACAACATAAAGAATATTGGAGAAATAAAAATAATAAGGAAATGCATCTATATGTGTCTAATTTGAACCAATGATCCATATGAAAAATAAGCATGCTAATAACATTGAAATAATAATTATTTTAACAAAATTAAATGTATAAATAATTCTCCACTTTAATGTGTGTGTTTATTCATGTATGTGTGCATGCCAAATTAAAATAATAATTAAATATGGATACCTAATTACATCATAAGGGATTTAAAATTAACTATGAATTTATATAATGGGTGCACCTATGATTTGATGTCAAAAATTTGAATGTGGTTTAATGAAAATAGGAATGCCAAAAAATAAATCAATGTCATGGTAAATTGATGATCAATTTAATAAGCTATGTAAAAAATGAAACAATGAACAAACAAATAAAAAGTACACATTATGGTATAAAAACCATGATGTAACTCTTGAAATTATAGAATCGACAATAGAAAGATAGAAACTGAAACAAGAATTAAAAATCAAGTTCATCATTATAGTGGAGAAAATATACTTCCTAATCATGTAAGTAAATATATGTTAAATCTTAATCTCACTTATTATATTATGGTTCATCTTGGTTTTACTTTGTCTCTCATTGTCCCACTTGGTCTAGTTAGTTAAATTAGATATATTGGAGTTTATAGCTAGCAATAGAATAATCTATGTAGATTACCCCCTTTAAGGTGAAGTATGTTCTTTCATATAACTCATCTAAAAAATATTCATGAATGCAACATGTAATATAAATAAAAATGATAAACTTAAAACATCATGAAAAATCCTATATAACATAAGTGTCAACACCTAATTTTTGTAGAAACCCATTTTCCATAGCATCTTTGTCATGATTTATCACACATAGTCCACTTATGTACATTTGGTTACCTTGATTTGTATTTATTTCATAATAAAAACCTCAAATTTGTCATTTATCAATACTAGTATCCCAATTAAACATCATCTATTTAGCTTGACTCCTATTTTGAGACCCTTTCCTATTTATTTCAAAACTGGCCAACTATTGATTATGACCATTCCCCTTTTATGAAACTTTTTTAACTTCACATAATTCTCCATTACTTAATATTAAATTTCAATGTCTTGTAGGTTTGACCTATGTTGGAAGTCTCCTAAGAATCCCTATATATAAAATTAATCCTAATTCATTTAGGTCATCTTCTCATATAAAGTAAAGAAATACAAGGCTTATTCAATTGAGATTTATTACAAGCAATTTATCTAGATTAAATTTGTTAAGCCTTATCATTTTTTTTGCACATTAAACCAAGGATTATATACATGGAGCCTACATTTCATGTACATTATTATATGTCTTGTGTCTTCACAACTTGTAATAATAGGAGTTTAGAGAAAACCTTATAGTTTTAGTTTATTATCTAGAGTGAGGAGGTGAAGTGTTTTATCTTATTGGTTTGGGAATTACTCATAATAAATATAAATACATAGATAGTTAAACATATGTGATATAAAGCTTAAAATACTCAAGAGGCTTCTCAGGCCAACTAACTTATGTAATATTTTATGCATGGATTACTGAAGATTAAATCACGATCAAAGGAGAATAAAATAAAATATTTATGCCTATAAATTTAGTGAATATTTATTATTTGATCAAGTATAAGTAAAATTTTTGCATAGATCTCGTAATAAGAAATTTTACAAATTTATTCAAGACAACACAAAAACTAGCAACACCAAATGAGTTAATCTTTCAAAATGACCGAAAAAAATAGATAAACTTATTAAGAAACTCCCTAAAAACTCTGTGAAACCTAAATTAAAATTTTACCAACAACTAAATAAAAATAGACAAGGTCCTTTTTTAGTATTAGACTACTTTGAATCAGAATATTTCACCAATTTGTCTTAACCAGTGTTATCATTATCCTATTTGGCTTTTACTTTCATGACCTATCCTTGGTAAATTTTCATGAGACTTCATCCTTGTCTGACCTTGCCTTCTTATTTATCAAATTTTTTGGAAAAGATTTCACTACCTTATCTGATTACATACCACATTTTTTCCATTCATTATTCATATTACACTATCTATTATTTTTATGTTCTTCGGGTTATGGTAGACACATGTATCACTATCCCCCCTTTCTCCTTATTAGGAGTACTTATTTTCCCCATTTAATTTGAGGCATAATCCACATGAATTTACTAGTCTCCAAATCCGTGATAAATTTCTCATCCTCACCCTTTACAAAATTTTAATATTCCATAATTTTCATGATAAGCTTTCCCTAATATTCTAGCTTATCCTCCAATTCCATCAATTTTAGATATAGGATTGAATAAGGGGCTACAGTGTCTTTCCTCTCATTCTTCCCCTTGGATTCCTTCAAAGGTGATAGGGAAATATTCCTCCATTATTACTTCATGTATTTAATTCACTTCCATTTCAGACTCTTCAAACCTTGAAATTTGTGTTTACCATTTTTTGTTTTGGGTATAATCCCCACCGAGTGAGTGCTTTCAAAATTGGCTTCATCCAAATTTTTTTTAGAATACTCAAATATTTCTTCCTCAACTTCATAAAATTACTCAAGGTTCTCCTTGGAGTATTAAAAAATCTCCTTTTCCATTAAATACACCTCCTTCATCTTACGATCATCCCCTATTTTATCAATGAAACAAATAAGACCTTGATAACTAAGGCATCTCGAGGAATTTACTTAGAATGTAGTCATCATTATTTGAAGTGAAATAAACAAGAAACATGGAAAAATAATTATATCACCCTTAAAGTGATTCATGCTAAGGAAATGGTCAAATAATATCACATGAAATTTACCTTCTAATGTTATGTATTTCCTGATCTATAGGTAGATGTTTGGCTAGTACTTTGTTAGGTTCACCTTTGGGAAGCCTTTCTTCTTCATGATGATGTCCAACTCATAATTGAATAATTTATTCATAAGCTTCTACTTCATATTTTTATCCTTAAATTATTTGGTACCCTCACCAATCATTCCTATAATTTTCCTAATAAATTATTTTAAAATTTTCATCTCCATTCCTCTCATATGCACTTTACGATGGTGCTAGCCTAGGGAAAAGTCCTTTGATAGTTCATCATTGTATCAAGTACTTATTGTCAAAAAATCAACTAGACCTCCCTCTTCTATTTTTCATGAATCTTTTGGATTATCATTATATGAAACATAGAATATGGGTTTAATTCTATCCCTATCCTACTCATTGTTATTTTTTTCTCATTATCATTTTTAATATCTAGACCACTTTTTGACATAACTTCACCTACTTGACCCAAAAATTATAAAATAATGTTAATAATTTTACCATGCCTCATATTTATCACTCACTTCACCCTTAAAATTAAATTATTACAAATTATTTTTCAATTAAGACTCATTAATATAGGTCTAATCATTTATGATTTCTCTCTATGTGAATACACCCCCTCCTTGGGCCTAATGATGAAACTAGAATAGCTGACATCAAACTTAGAAATTTAGGGTAGAATAACCTAGTAATTTTGAGATTTTTTTTTTTATTATTTAAAATTATATTATCCATCACATTGACTACCTTATTACCCTTCCTAAACACATGAAAAATATAGGTATTTTTACAATGTTTCAATAATTCTCTTCCATCTTTGATTTATTATTTAATTAACCAAGAATGTTTAGATTTTATTGAGAGGTAATTGAGTATGTTTAGGTAGTACCCTTTTACCACCATATTTTTCATACCTAAAATCACCACCAAATAGATGCCCCAAAAAACTATTTTATTCTTAGCCACATGGTTAGTCTGGGAACCCATTAGCCCTGTGTAGGTAGTTATGATACCCAACTTTGTGTATTTAATAATCCCTAACTTTTTGGAAAAATAATGAATAATATGGGGGTTGGGGTGAATTATTCACTTAAAACTTTATTTTTTATGTACTTTAACAGTCTTTAAACTACCAAAGTAATACAAAGATACATCAATGCATAAAAATTCATTCACATGAGCATAACACAAAAAACACATATATGAGTGGGAAACCTTCAGGGGGAAGAAAAACCACTGATATTTTAAAATTTAATAAATTAATATAATACAAACATAAATTATTATTGAATTACCCACTTCACATGAAGCACCAACCCCAACTAGCTAAGAAGTAACTCAACTAGGATTTAGCAAGTACCCATTTTTGAGGAGGCACCAACCCCTTAGATTACTTAGCACCAACTTAGCCAATTTATTTTTTTTATCAAATTTAAAACACTTTTTTATCATAAAACATATTATTATCTCATTCTTCATATCTTCTCTCTCTTCTATCCTTCTCAAACTGCCTTCCGGGCTTCTTTGCTCAATTACTCCTTTTCTTGACATGATTAGGTCATCTAACATTAATTTTCATACATAGTAACCTTTTAAAATATTAATTATATTTTATATAAAACATTATAATTCTCTAAAATACAACTTTAATCTATTAAATTTTTTATAGCATTCACTTCAACTCACTCATTACTCTAACTAGTCAATTAGGCCTACTAGGCCCTATTCTTATACTAGGGTCTTGCTTATACACATTTTGGTAGGATATACACACTTGACCACTTAAATTTTTAATATAATAGGCCTTAATATATTTAAAAACATTAATCAAACATTAAAATAGTTTGGTCATATCATATAAGACCAATACCCCTTTTAGGCCTTAAGGAGACCTAATTTAATTAGGCCATTAATAACACACGTTACCTTTTGAAATCCTTAGAACAAAATAAAAACCCTCAATAATAATTAAAATATCATATTTAGCTCAAATATACCCATAAAAATATAATCTTAGGTCCATTAAATCATTTATCTCTAATCACCTCTTGAAGCACGCTATTAGTACTATTAACAATTAGGATTGTGCATACCTAGAAAGTATGTCTTGAACAATTGAAGTATAAACAATTTTTTTAAAAACAACCATAAAAAAAAATAACATATATATAATATAAATTACCTTATGTTCACCACCATATTATTTACACTTCAAAACCTATGGATAAAAGACTCAAATCCTTCTCTTTAAGTAGCCCACTTAGAATTGTCGCTTAGCCTCAAAATACAGTCATGAAAATTTTAACTTTTGACATCTGAAAGAACATAGTAAACAATTTACAATTCAGTAAATATATCCTAAAATATAATTTTAAAAAATATCCAAAAAAAATTTATAATATCTAATGGCAATATTGGTCTTATAAACCAATCTCATGATATTATTGTACATAGGCCTCAATGAGCTAGACAAATCAACTTTGAGAGCAAATTTTTTCTATATAAAATGATATTAAAAAATTATATACAACATTAATATGTATTAAAGGTATTTAAAAAATTATCAATGCATTTTTATTCATCCCTAATCACCTTCTCACTTTTGCCTTGGTTTCTCATTATTTTCACCATTAGGCCTGTTAGCAATAGGTTGTCTTAGATGAATATTTTATGGAACATAAGTGATATTACCTTATAATAAACCACCATGGACCTAAAATATAAGTCTAAACCTTATTCCTCCATAAATTCAGCAACATTTATTTTTTCAACTCTGACTGCTACAACAAATCTTTAAGAAACTAGAACTTTATTGTAGGGTCTACTCACACACCTAACAAATTGATCACACTTGGAGGTGCCTGGGAGAGTTGAATACATGACACAATAGTTATTATAGCAATTTTAGACCACTATAGTATGTTTTAAATAATATATTTCACATTAGGTTATTGTTAGGGTTTTAGATAGGGTTAACACTATTTTTGGTATTAATGATTATTCATAGAGGATTGCCACTTATTTCCAAAACTAATTCCTAAAGATATTATCTAAGATAATTATACATATATCCTTAATAACTCATGTTCCCATGTAGAAGTTACACATGCCAATGAACACTTGAAAGTGCTTTTCGGGTTGAGAATCTTTCATTTTGTGCACTTAAGAAACCTTAAAACACTTTTTCAAGCTTGATCTTGTAAATCATGACATAAAACTTGGTAAACACACCTAGGATAATCTATAACACCACTAATAATTCTCACTTTATCATTCTTATCTTTAAATCTAAATCTCATACCTCATTTGGCCACCATCTCTCTCTCTTCATTTTTTATAACTTGACCTGCAAATCACATTAGGTAATAAAATTGACCTTCATGCCTTTTTTCAAAGTGATCTCCACCTTACTCAAAAAATAAATCCACCTATTTCATGCTCAAACATTAATTACATCCTTCATATGCCTTGAAAATATATCATGATGCCTCATTAGGCCAGGTAGGGTTTAGAAGTGGTCTAGTTATAGACTTAGACTTAAGGTATTTCCCCTATAGGCTAACCTTAAAACTCTCTTGAATTATCTAATGCCTCATATAAATGCTCAAGAAACCTTATATAACCTCTTATGCCTCTATGCATCCATATCACCAATCCACCATGCTCAAATATTCTCACAATGTCTCTTCAAGCTATGACTAGTGCCATGATTAGGATTCTCAAGAATTTAAAAGTTGACTAATAATCTTGAAACACTAATTGATGCTTCTACACCTTGATCAAATTCCTTACAATCTTCAAAAAATGTCATACATCTCAATGATGCTATCAAATAATAACATTCTTCAATGATCTCATGAACACCTTTCTTAATAACCTTCGACATCAATGAAAACATCAATGCCAAACCTCAAAAATAGGAATAATGTTCAACAGCCTCCTCCTTTTTATTTGATCATAAAACATAATGTAAACTAGTCATTATTATCTCCCCATTCCGGTATGTCTCCCCCTTTGACATAAATGAAAAATTAATGTCTACATCTTCTTGTATCACACTCCTTGCAATAAAAATACTCAACAGATAGCACTATGAGTTTATGAGGCATAAAACAAAACATGTTCCCACTATCTCCATACATACCATCCTGGAATAACTCACTTTTTCTTGGAGTTAATTAACCTAATTATCTCCCCCTAATTACTTTTCATTCTTTAATGATTTATATGGGTAAGAATTACACCTAGTTCATGTCTTAAGTGTTTAAAAGTTACCTTTGGAAGTGGTTTGGTCAAGATGTCTACAATATGATCCTATGTATAAACATACTCAAATACGACCCTTTATTCACTTACCTTATCTCTCATAAAAAGATACCTAATGTGATTGTGCTTTGTCTTTGAGTTCATTATAGGGTTTTTGGAGATGCTTATAAAACTTGTATTGTCACAATAGATAGGGTTAGGACCATCATACTCCACCTTGTATTATTTTAGCATCTATCTCATCCATAGGACCTGAGTATAACATGAAGCTACTACAATGTACTAAGCCTCATAAGTGGATGATGATATTGATGGTTACTTTTTGCTTATCCATGAAACTAGGCTCCCACATAAGAAGAAAGCTACTCCACTGGTACTCTTCCTATAATATATACTTCCTACCCAATATACATCTATATAGGCTATCAAATTAAACTCCTTTCTTCTCAAATACCACAATCCATATTTCATAGTCCCTTTAAGATACTTGAGTATATTTTTGACTGATTGTAGATGATTCTCCCTTGGATATACTTGAAACCTTCCCATAATACCTATTATTTTCATGATGTTAGCTCTAGAGGTTGTGGTGTATAAAACAATTGAAATCATTAAACTTTATGATGTCTAATTTACATCTGATAACTCATCTCCTTTGCTTAACTTACACCTTATGATCATGGGTTTACTAACTGGTTTCCAATCTTCCATCTCAAACTTCTTCAACATATCTTTTATGTACTTGGATTGTGAGATGAATATACCTTTTTTAGATTGAGTGATTTGTAACCCAATAAAGAATAATAGTTCCCTTAGCATGGACATATAAAAATATTTATTCATCATCTTTGAAAAATCATTGGTCATGTTCTCATTATTTACACCAAAAATGATGGCATCTACATAGATAAATACTATCATTTAGTGGTCATATTTTGTCTTGATGTATAGATTACTTTTTGAATCCCTAATCCAACATATACACGTCCAACCTAACATACCAAGCTTTAGGAGTTTTATTTAATCCATAGAGAAACATTTTCAACATTCAAACATAGTCTTTATCACCAAATAGTGATAGCACTAAGGCTTCTCAATGTACACTACCTCTTCCAAATTCCCATTCAAAAATGTAGATTTGACATCCATCTAGTATACCTTAAATTATTTGAATTTTTCATATGATAGAAATAATTTGATGGCCTCCAATATTGATACTAGTGCAAAAGTGTCCTAAAATTCTACCCCTTTAACTTATACATGTCCCTAGCATACCAATCTAGCCTTATTTCTAGTGACTAATCGATATTCATTTAACTTGTTTCTAAACACCCATTTTGTGCCATTGACATTCTTTTCTTTAGGCCTAGCCTTATTTCTAGTAACTAATCCATCTTCATTTAACTTGTTTCTAAACACCCATTTTTTGCCATTGACATTCTTGTCTTTAGGCCTAAGAACTAGTTCCAAAGTCTCATTCTTATCTATTTGGTCTAACTCATCATTCATAACACCTATCCAAAATTTGTCTTTGATTGTTTATATAAGACTCTTAGTTTAAATCTTGGATAATATATAAACATTCTATTTATTTAGATTGCTTACCAATCTTCTCCTTGTTTGCATACCTACATTTTTATTACCAATGATTTGATAATTAAGGTGATCTCTTTGAATCTATCTTGAGGATCCTTTTAAATCCTATCTCTCTTCAACTTCTTCTTATTCCTCATCAACCTCTATAGTCTCCTCTTTATTCTTAAACTCCAAATTCTCTAAAGTGGCCTTTGACTATGGCTATGAATTCTTTGTCTCATCAATCTTCACATTGGTGATTTTCAATATCTTTTGTAGTCTCTTGTTATAACATCTATAGGATTAGCTCATTTATGAGTATCCTAATAATATACCTTCATTATATCTAGAATAAAAATTTACCAAGTCTTCATATCTCTTTTAAAGTGTTCCACATTAGCAGGTATGCCATTCTATATTTCATAAGAAGTCTTGTTACCATTAGTCCTTATCTATCCTCTATTCAAAATGTATAATATAGTACTTATTGCCTCTCCACAATATCAATTATATAGAATAGACTCATTTAGCAAATTTCTATCCATCTCTTGAACTTTCCTATTCTTCGTTTTAACTACCCATTCTATTGAGGTGTCTTAGTTACTGATAATTGTCTCCTTATTTCATAAACCTCATAGAAGTCATCAAATCATTGGACAAAAATTATCCTCCTCTATCAAATCTTAGGCACTTGATATTCCCATTCTTCTCATTCTCAATAAGATCCTTGAATGCCTTAAACTTGTCAAGAGATTCTGACTTTAATTTTAAGAATGCAACCCAAGTCATTCTTGTGTAATAATTTATGAGTAGAATGAAGTAGATATCTCCTTGAATTATTTTATCCCCAAATAGATCAATGTTTATTAACTCTAAGGGTCTTGTAGTAGAGTAATCCTTAGACCTTAACAATCTTATAGTCTTCTTATGATGTTGACATGCCTTGCAAAGTATCTTTATTTTTTTGGTGATCTTAGGCATGTTCTTCAAAAAATTATTAGTGTTAATATTGACCACATTATCAATGTTTTGGTGACCTAACCTTCTATGCCATAACCAAATTTCATATATATTTATCATGAAACATCTCTCCTTCTTGATCTCATTCAGGACATATAGATTGTTCTTAGTCCTATTATCATTGGCAATCAACCTTCCTAATTTAGTTCTTCTTATATCACACCCTCTATCATAAAAGCTTAGTGTGTGTCCATGATTAAAAATTTGACTTAAAATAAGTAGGTTATGTTTCAAACCTTCCACATATAACACATTTTGTGTCTTGGTCTTCCCATTATCCAAAATCAAGACACCCTAGGAAACTATATTAGTAGTTGTGTTATCTCTAAATCTTACTACTCCTATATTATTATTCTCTAATGAGATGAATTTATTTCTACCTCCTATCATGTGGATTGAGAAACCACTATCTATATACCATTTCATGCCTTCATGTGAAAGGCAATATAAACTATCATAAAATCCTCTTTGGTCTTTTGTTCTTCCTTGGCAAATAGTCCATCTTGACTCTTCATCTCAATATGATCCATCCTAAATTGTTTTGGCTTTCATCCCAATGTTTGATCCTTATAATGCATTATAGGATCTTCATATGTCTTGCTAAATCTTGAAGGAATTATAACTATATTAAATAATAATCTTGTGATGTGTCCTATATTGTGATATATGCAAAAAAAAAAAATTGTACTTACCTCTTGACTAATTAATCCTTTTCCCATGGTTCCATGATGACATGTTCTACATTTCATTGGGCTACCTGATTGGTATTTTCATGTTTTTACTCTTGACTTATTATAAATTCTCACACTCTCTCTAAAACATTATCATTTTTTATATGAGATGATCATGTTCATATTTGAAGGAATCAAGCTCTATCTTCAACTAGTCATATTTAAATTCCTTTGACTTAAACCTTGGATCGATACCTTCTAACTGACTAATGATATCATTGATAGTCTTATTTTGATGCTTAAAATCATCAATGGATCTTATGATCTCAGATTCAAGTCCTACTTTAGATTTTCCTTATTCACTATCATAGTATACTTCTTCATCATACATGTTGTCTTCTTTGTATTAATCACAATATAAATTATGCTTCTTAGGATTACCTTGAAACTGTTAGACTTTTCTTAAAAGGAATAGGCATTGATACCAATTTTTGGAAACACAATTAATGAAATCAGGGTGAATTAGTCTCTTAAAAATTTATTTCATGTGTACTTTACATTCCTTGAACCATCAAATCAATACAAAGATATAACAATGCATAAATAGTCATTCACATGAGCATAACATAAGAAACACATGGTAAAACCTCAAGGGGAAGAAAATAAAATGATATTTTCAAATTCAATACATTGATATAAGACAAACATCAAGATTTAGTGAAGCACCCACTTCACATGGAGCACCAACCCCAACTGGCTAAGATAAACTCAGCTAGGATTTAGTAACCACCCACTTACAAAGAGAAACCAACCCTCTAGATGAACCAGCACTAGATAAACCACTTGAAACCATTGATCACATTTATAAAATTTTATTTCTTATACAATAGATGATGATCTCATTCTTCAGCTCTTATCTCTTTTTTATCCCTCTCAAACTACCTTCTAGGTTTTTTCACTCAACTAGTCCTTTTCTTGACTTGATTAGGTCACCTAAACTTAATTTTCATACATATTAGCATTGTAAAATATTTTTAATTGTTTATATACACCATTATAATGGTATAACATACCTATTTTATCTCTTAAAATTTTTATATCAATTCACCTTAACTCGCTCATTACTCTAACTAGTCAATTATGCCTATTAGGCCTTATTTTTATACTAGATTTTGATCATACACCTATTGGTTAGACATACACACTTTACCACTTATATTTTAAATAAAATATTCCATATTAAATTCTAAAAAAATTAATAAAACATTAAAATATATCATAAATATCATATAGGACCAAAACCCCTTTTAGGCCTCAAGGAGACCTAATTTAATTAAGCCTTCAATAGCACACATAACCCTTTGAACTCATTTTAATAGTTTAAAAATCATCACACAATAGTAAAATATAATATGTAACTAAAATATACCACTAATAATCTCATATTATTTCCATGACAACTTTTATATCCAATCACCAATTGAATCATGCCATTAGTACTGTTCACCATTAGGTCTGTGCATACCCATAAAGTCTCTCTTAAACAACTAAAGAATAAAAAAAAAATTCCAAACAACCATGGTAAAAAATTATATATATATATATATATATATATATATATATAAGATAAATTAATTTATGGTTATCACCATATGATCTATACTTCATAAATCATGTAAAAAGGACTCAAACCCTTCTCTACAAGCAACCCACTTAGAATTTCCACTTAGCCTCAAAACAAAATCATGAAAATTTGAGCTTGTGACACCTTAAATAACATAATAAAGGACTTAAAACTCATGAAAAATATATTAAAACATAATTATAACAATATCCAATAAAAAAATAATTATCTTTGATGGCAATATTAGTCTTGCAGACCAATCTCGTGATCTCACCGTACACAGACCTCATTGAGTCAGACAAGTCAACATTGAGAATAAAGTTTTGCTATATAAAGTTATCTATAAAACTTATATCCAAAATTAACATGTATTATAGGTATTATAAAATGTATCCATGCATTTGGATTCATACCTAATCTATTATAACATATCCATAATCACCTTCTCATTTCTTCTCGGGTGTCTTACTGTTTGCACCATTAGGCCTGTTAGTGATAGGTTGTATTGGATGACCAATTTATAAAACCTAAGGGATAATAGATAATAAAAAACCACCAAGGAAATAAAATATAAGTATCAAAATTATTCTTCCATCCATTTATCAACTTTGACTTGGTCAATTCTAATTACTATAATAAATCTCTAAGACACTAACACTTTCTTATAGGGTCTACTCACACACCTAAAAAATAAATCACACTTTTAGGTGAATTATAGAGTTTAATATATTATAAAATAGTTTTTATATCCACTTGAGACCATTCTTATCTATGTTGAACAAGATATTTCATATTGGGTCATTTTTAGGGTTTTAGAGGGTTAATATTGTTTCTAGTGTTAACAATTATTCATTAAGGATTACCCATTATTTACAAAAATAATGATTATATATAATATATAATACCCTTAATAATCTATCCTTAACATATAAAATTCCCATGCCTAGGTTTCACATGCAAATGAATGCCTAAAAGTCCTTTTCAGGTTGAGAACCCTTCATTATGTGTGGTGAAGAGACCTTAACATGATTTTTCAAGACTTATCTTGCAAAACATGGCCTTAAACTTGGTAAACACACTTGGAATAATATATAACACCATTAATAATTATAACAATCTCATTATTATGATTAAATCTTAATCTCATACCTCATTTTTCCACCATCTCTCTCTTTACTTTCTAGACCTTGACCTATAAATCACATAAGGTCTTTAAATTGACCTTCATGCCTTTTTCAATGTGGTCTCCACCTTACTCAAAAAATAAATCAACCTCTCTCATGATTAAAAACTACTTAAAATATTTAGAGAGCTTGATTATATATCATGGTGTGTCATTAGGCTAGGTAGGGTCTAGAAGTGGTGTAGTTGCAGACTTAGACTTAAGGTCTTACCCCTGTAGGCTCAACTTAAAACTCTCTTTAGTGATAAATTGATTCATATTAATTATCAATAAACCTTATACATCCTCATATTCCTATGTGCATCCATCTCACCAATCCACCATGTTCAAATATTCTCACAAGGTCTCTTCATGTTATGACTAGTTCTATGACTAGGCTTTTCAAGTACTTGAAACTTGACTAATGACCTTGAAACACTCCTTGAAACTTATACAAATTTATCACATTCCACAAATTCTAATAAAACAATATCATAACTCTCAATTATTCTATCAAATAATAACATTCTTCAATAACCTCATTAATACCTTTATTAGAAATCTTCGATATGAATGACAACATCAATGCCAAACCTCAAGAATAGGAATAATTCTCAACATCCCCCTCTATAAAAACACATGTTTCCATTGGACACCCCATAAAATTTCAACTTCCTCTAGTTATTCTAAGGTTTTGACCATTTTACTTGACTTTTGTCAATTTTATGAACTAATTTTATGATCATAGGTTCAATATTCCATGATTTTTAAATAAATATGTAGTCCATGAGGAGATGATACATCATTTACTTATTAGACTTACATATAACACACCTATTTTTTAAAACCAAGGCTCATTTGGTCAGGTTATCAATAGTGAGAATTTAATTCTAAGTGTATATCCAATAGAATATGTTGATCTTATGGGTGATATTTTTGATCCATAAGTTAGTCTTATAATCCCATTCATGATCCCTAATTAAATCAACCAAATAGCCATATTTAGGGAGTCATATTTGGGATAAATGGAAATGTTAACTATCTAAAGTTTTGATTTCAATTCTAGGAGAGCCTAGATAGTATCCACATAGTTGATACCACTTGTAAACTCTTAAAATTATTTAATCCTTCACCTTCATCCCAATAATATGTAACTTTCATCTCACATATATTTTTGAAAACTAAACTTAGATCTAACGAGGGATATTTTTAAGTGATGAAATATAGAAAAATCTGAGGATCCCAAAAATTGATCTTTTATGCATTTACAACCCTCTATATATAACCTTTTATTAAAATATTATTACCAAATGAAATTTATTTATAGAAGGAAAATCCATCACATGGTCCATCCTCTTAAAGTAGACTATCTTATTCCCTTCCTTCTAGATATTTGGATTTGATGATCCTTCTCTAATGATTTTCCTCATTAATCACCTTATGTCCTTGTTTACTGATGAGTGTGTGGTTAATATTTTATACCCTCCTTCATATAAGGCCTCCATTTACCTTAGGTAGACAATAATTTTCCTAAGATACTAAAAATACTATGAATCTATTTTTTGCACATTTCTAGAGAAACTTATATTGTATTTGCTCCACATTAATAGAGACATGAAGAACACATAGACACTTTGGATAGATATTTTTAGGATTTAAATTTTTAATGCTTGAGAAAGTATAATACCTTTCCATCTTGACATCTTCCTTCAGATTCTATCCAATAGAGGGTTCAAAAAAGAGGAGTGAATTATACAACTAAAAAAAGGTATACCCATGTATGTGGAAGGGAACATACGTATTTGACATCCCAAGATATTTTCCATTGTATTCTGAAAACCTTTAGGGGAGTTTAGAAAATACATAAATATTCTACTATAATTTACACATTGATATGATACCAATTCTTAATCCTATAGTAATACTTTGAATGCTTTATCTTTACATATTGTTGCTTCACCCATAAATAATGTATCATATAAAACGTTTTCATGGGTGACTAGGGGTTTTCCTAAGGAAAATTTGATTCTATCAATCAAAACTTGCCTCATAGCTACATTTAAACTTTTGCCAAGGGTCTCAACCATTAGGATGAAGAGATATTATGATAAAGGGTCCCCTTGTCTTAGTCCTCTTCCTCCTAAAGAAAAACCCTTTTGGGACACCATTAATTAGAATAGATAATATAATAGAGGAGATACTCATATGCATAAGGTCTTCAAAGGTGTTACAAAATCTAAATCTTTCCAATGCCTTCTCTAGGAATTTCTAGGAAATTCTATCACAGGTTTTATTCATATCTAATTTTAGACACATTCCTTATCTAGATTAATTAGATATAAAATAGATAGCTTCATGTACTATTATTATCCCATATATGATTTGTATTTCAATAAAAAAATAACCTTATTTCTAAGATATGATATTTTTTAGGAGTGATTGACACCTTGAGGACATGGTTATAAATAAAATTTTACAAAAATAATGCACAAATTGATGGGCCTAAAATCCTTCATCTAGTTTACTATGGGTTTATTAAGTACTAAAACAAGGAACATGTTATTCAGTTCCTTAAGAATTATTCCTACTCTGAATAGCTCACTCACGTCTACCTCCACTTTGAAATGAAAGATTTTATAGAATTATTGAAATAAAAAATAGGGAATCTATCTAGCCCCAAATCTTGATCATCCTCCATTGAGAAAAAAATTGCTTTGACTTCTTTTGAGGAAGGAATTTTTATGAAATTTAGGTTTTCACTCTAACCGGTCACCTTCTAGATGAATTGTAATAGCTTATATTTTGTTTCTTTATCCTTTAGGATATTGTTAGACATAATATTCTTATAAAATATTGTGATTTTCTCATAAATTATTATCTCTTATTCACACTTACTTCCATCTTCCTAGATCAATTCTGATTACTATTTTGTGTCTAGATGCTTATAGATGGAAAAACTTCATGTTATTTTCCTTATCCTTTAGCCATAGACATCTAGACTTCTATATCTAGAACACTTCTTCTTGAGATTTGGCATTGTCATATCTACATAGTAGCCATTTTTTCTTTTTAATCAGATCTTCATTTGTACTTAGGGTGGAATATATGTTTTCTAGCACAAGCAACTCCTCAAAAAAATTATTTTATATTAAAATGTTCCTAAATACTTATTTTTTCTAAACCTTTAATTTATATTTTATGTAGTTTAGTTTCTTAGCCAAAATGAATATGTTAGATCCATAAAAAGGAGCCTTCCACCAATGTTTGAGGGATTCATGGAAATCTAGATGAAAGGTCCATATTTTCTTAAATCTAAAGGATGTTTTGATATGATTTCCCTAGGTAACATAATAGGATTATGATTTGATCTATTTCTAGGAAGATTAGATAAAGAGCTAGAATATTTGATTTCTTATTTAAGAGAAATAATGAACTAGTTGAGACTAAATTTTATTAGATTCTCTTCAAGTCTCCTTTTGGTCCAAGTAAAAAGGTTTCCTTTAAAATCCACATCAACTAATCTAGCCTCTAAAATAAAGTCATTCAAACCTATTGATGATGGAAATTATATCATCAATGAATCAACCCTTTATCCTATCATGAAGGTTAATTTGGAATCATACCAGTCTAATCATGTGGTTCTAAGGGTTCATCTATGATCCTAAAAATATAAGGGTTTTTTTTTATGTTTTAGAAAATAATAAACAAGTTATCAAATTCAACTTATTCCATTATAACAATTAGAAATCCATTTATTAA
Organism: Torreya grandis; assembly: GCA_037957365.1. Classification (NCBI taxonomy): domain Eukaryota; kingdom Viridiplantae; phylum Streptophyta; class Pinopsida; order Cupressales; family Taxaceae; genus Torreya; species Torreya grandis. The sequence goes on along the minus strand of JARHVA010002464.1, from coordinate 2,225,901 downwards.
ATCATTAATCTATTAAGATAAGAATTTGTAATATATTCTATCTGATAGAGAAAACCTATGAGTTATATAGTCTATTGAAGAATAGAAATATTATTTAATAATTATTCATATATTCTAAAATATTTCACTTCTTGATGTAATATTATCGAAGTTAATTCCAAAAGATGACAATTAGAAAAGAAGACAGATTTAGGATAAGAAAGATAAGGCATTTAATCACTTAAATAGAAGACAGAGACAACCAACAAATAAGCTAAAGGAAACTATCCTACTAAGAAAACAAACTACTAAATATATAAAAACTAATTAAGATAAACACTCAAATTAAAACAAGCTAAAAGGAGTAAAGTAAAAGATTAAACAATGTGAAAACCAAAACTAAACAAAAATAAACTAAAAACAAGAATCAATTATTATAACTGAATATAAACTAAACCAAGGCTATTAATCTAAAGACTTGAATAAATCTAGAAACTAATTATAAATAAGTATAAAATTAAATAAAGAAACTAAAAAGGAACTAAACTATGAAATAAAATACCAAATACCTAACTTAAACAAACATAAAAAATTATTAATTAGATAACTAAACAAATTAATAAATAATAGAGATTTAAGATAAAACACTAAAGAACTAGAATTCTAGAAAATAACTAAAAGAAGATTGATTAAAGAAAGATCTATAGTTAATAAAATAAAAGGAAAAAACTAATAAACAAATAAACAAGAATGAACTTAACTAAAATAAAAAACTAAGAAGATAAATAGAAATAGAAATAAAAATAGATTCAGAAAATAACTAAAGATAAAATTAAATTAAAGTTAGAGTCAAATAGATGACAATAAAGCATGAGAGTCTCAAAGGAGAGTCATCTTAGCTAAATAAGATAACTTTATTGAGAAAACCAACATTCTTCCTTTACAAAAACTTGAATGATAACTTTACAATCAAAATAGATCAATGAAGTGTCACAAGATAATGAAATATTCACCATTAATTAGGTTGAATACTTGGAATCTATGGATAAGACTTCAAATAGCAATCATCGAAAGGTGTTAATATTAATAATATTCAGATAATCAATATTAAATTATAAACAAAACTATATATACCTATTTTTCATAAGAAATTACTCAACCGTTAGATAAAGTACCATTGGGTCTATCTACAAAAGTTGTACTATCTCAAAGGATTCACATAGAAATAAGAAATATGAATGATTGACTTTAAAAAATATCTAATTTTTTAATACCCGTTTATTTTATTTACAAATGAATCCTTGATCTCTTCTTAAACCTTCAAAATTAGTTACAAATAAGTTATAACTAACTTTAGTTAGTTATTAGTTTATATTAACTAAATGATTTTTAAAAAGGTAATTAATTATAACAATTACTAGTTAAGGATAGGTTTAATTAAGACTTTAAAATTTTAATTGATCAATTTTATTGAATATAGAATAGAGGTACTAATCTTAATGGGTGGGGACCGTTATGATTAATAATATAATAGAATACATATTCTAATCATAAAATAAATAACTTAAATATTAATAAACCCTATTTATATTAATCCATAAGGCATATTAAAATAAATTAAGCATATATATTATATCAACTACTAAAATTGATATATTTTACAAAATTTATCAAAATATATCAAAGTCTGAAACTAAAGTATCAAACTAAAATATCAATTTCTATCATGAAAAGTTTAGCATAAATAAAAATTCTATCCCTTAGATGATCAATAATCATTTGAATTAGATAGCACCTCAATTACATGTTTATCTTGTTCATGAAGACAAACATTATATTCCATAACTATAGCAAAAAATGACACCAATCTTGTTATTGAATCAATTGTGTTGTCATCAATCTCCAATTTTATTCTCTTCAACATCTTGACTTCCCTTGGTATATCTATCTCAGATTGAAATTCAAGTCTCATTTTTGAATTCCTCTTTTCTATAGTAAAATATGGAATGTATAATATCTTCCTTCTACATGCATAACCTTGAAATCATGAATTCAATATTTTATTTCTCAAAATAGGTTCACTATGGCTAGCAACAAGACTCAATATTTCACATTTTCTAGCAAGATCTACATGAGAATGAGAAGGGACATCTGAAGGGATGGCCAAATTCTTAAATTTATTAGCATGGGTAGTCTTTATCTTAAGCTATGTGGTTTGATTTGTATTAAAAGATTCAACATTAGGTTTAATTCTTTCAACATGAAGAGGTTATAATGGTAGATGTTAGGTTCATTATCTAGATGGTGAGATGAACTGCTTTGAGAAGGGGTTCAGGATCCAAACCTATGACCAAAGAAACCTATATTACCTCTATAACCCTTGTTAACTAGATTAGTAGGAAAATTACTTTGAATGCCCCAAAATTTAGGTTCATAAGCATCAAAGTGTATGGACAATCTTATTCCCTTATAGAATTTAGGGCCAAAGTTTCTTGCACAGAAGCCACCCTTAGGAAAATATCTATTGGGAGTATAACTATTTGAAATTTATCCCCATCCCTAGTTATCATTACTTCTTGCCAAACTAGGTTGACCCCCCTTACATTATGATCAATCTAAAATATAACAATCAAATTTAAAATTAGGAAACAACAAATTCCCAAAAATAAACAAGACTGAAGGTTGTTATATCTCAATAAACTAAAATTGAAACATATCATGAATTAAAAACCATCTATCTATAAAAAAAAATTGCCTGAACACTTTAATGAAACTCTAAATACAAACCAAGAACCTATCTATAATAACTCATTATTCTATTGATAATGGCTCAGCTTTATATCAATATAATCTAACTGGACTGATTATCTTTTGAATTTTTTTGAAACTAAGCCATTTAAAATCAAGATACCAAATCCTAGAAAATACTTTCAAAGTAACAAAAACAAATAATATCTAATATCTTATTTGTTTGTACCAATATAATATTCTGATATAAATTTCAAAATGAGAAGTATTAAGGAACCTTAACCTCAACATACATTTTCAAAGAAAAGCTTAAAACTTCAATATTAAGGTGAAATTTTAACAGAAATCACATCTTATCTAAAACCTTAAATCATCATTGAAACTAAAAACTAAAAGATAAGTTTACAATCTAAACAATATCTTATATATCGATGACAAATTTTAGTATACATTTTAAAAAATGGTTGACTGATTGCATTTTAATTTCCAAATAATGATTTCAAGTTCTAAAACTATCAACCTAAAAATCATTTGTACTAAAACTAATAACTTAGATTTTTTTGAGATTATCCCCATATTTCAGTTCTATCATAGATTACCATACTGAAACCAATTCTTAAAGTTCCAAATTTTTATACTTCTAAATTACACAAGCAAAAACATTAACTTTCAATATACATGCAAAACTATTATAAATAGATCGTATGAATAGATCTATTTATAAATCTTTTGATATACTTACATAAAATAGCCAACTGAGTTTATTTATAATTTATCATATAAATCAACATATGAAAGTTTTTGAATGAACAAAACTTCCTTGACAAAGACCCAATCATGCATAATTACTCTTTAAAATGTTCAAAATTATGCTAAAATGAGTGGTTTCATTAATGAATTTTCAAGGTTCACATAACTCTTCTCATAAATGCTTTCAAATGTATCATTATAATTATATTGGGTGATTCCCCTAAATTATATTTGGATGACACACCCTTAGAAAGTGATATAAAACCATTTAAAAGGAACATATCTTCTATTTGAGATTAAGGTTTAAAACAAAATTTAAATCTTTGACTTATGTAAAAACCCTAACTAGTTAATAACAACCACTTGTGCCAAAAGAATAATATTGACCCACTAAAAGAGAGCCTAAAAAATTAATAGCTAAACAAACTCCAAAGTTTGAAAGAACTATCAAATCTAGCATATTTATAGAGACTAGGAGGACCCATTAATTTATTTCCAAATTAATTGTGACTTCCTTCGACAAGATGGAAAAGATATGCATATATGACTATCACACTGTCGAATAGTCTAAAAAAAATATGAGATTCAAAAATCTTTTCCAAAAACAACCATGTATTTCAAAACCCAAAAATAATTCCATACAAAAGTTCATAAAGGTTTCCAAGATTGAAAATCATCTATTCCTCTAAAATATAAATGATTAGAAAAATGTTTGAAACTATATCATAGAAATAACTAAGCCATAATGTTACTCTTACTAAATATAAAAAATACCTATTACATCCATATAAATCATCAACTAAATCCTTGTATCCTTACAATGTTTCACAACTATAAATATATCCTCAAAAACCTTTCAAAATGACTACCATATCTTTTCAAATATTTTGCATGTAGTCAAACTCACATATTTTCACTTTATATCTCATATATATACATAGAGAATCATACCAAGAATATTGAGAAATTTCAATCATACTCATGTAGATTCAAATATGACTATTCCTTCATTGAAAACTATAAATTTTCCATAAATCACCATAAAAAAATGAACACTGCACAACATACCTAGTGGTATACTTGAGATTTCTATCCAAATATTCTCAACAAATATTGGTCTATTCCTCAACAACTATCCAACCAGGACTCCAATTTCACATCAAATCTTAAAACCAAATGAACCAAAAAACAATAAATTCACAAGTGATATCTTCTAACTTATCTTTGTAACTAACCAAGTGACGTGCTTGAACCTGAATGGTTCTCATTAATTGAAAGCATTTTAGCAATTGTATTAAGTCACTATCATCACAACTCAAATTTAGTGATAACTATCCCTTTATAACACATCATTCACTAACTTCTACCATTTTAAGTGTGATCACTTCACATCAACTCCCTATGCTACCAATTCTCCAAGATGATCTCAAAACATCAAAGACACGTTCTTATTAAATGTTAATGCCAACTAACATTGCCATGTTGGATTTTGTTTGCCAACCAATTACCAATTCAATTAAGTCAATAAACATGCTTTGGGATTGATTCATAATCAATCCACATGGCCTTAAGACTTAGTGAAAAAACTTCATGATGGACTTTGTACAATTGTAATTGTCTAAGTCATACACCATAATATAAAGGGTCTAACCGTGTTATAAGCCTTTTAATCAATTTCAAAGATTTAAGACAAGTAAAAACTAAGCTATGAGAGTATATAGATTTTAATAATCTCATGAACACCCTACACCATTGAAAATTATTCTATGAACAAATCTTGAATCAACCGATTCACCTTTTTGATATATGAACTTTCATGCCCAGTGAGATACAAAATATGGTATACATGCCTGGAGGGTTATGTTCATTGAATTTGAATACTTATTCAGATCTCAAATTGACCAAGAATTAGAATGTCAATTATATTACCATGATATTAAACATGTACTTTGGTAATCATGTCATAGAATCAAAGGAATAAGACTGCAAGCTGTTAAAACTAGAATGGAAACAACATTAAATCAAGTTAAGCATATTAATACTTTAAATGTCCATTATATGACAATAGAAAACAAGGATGACCTATGAACTTATGTATTCTAAAAATAGTCTTTTTAGACAAATGTATTATTTTCCAAATGAAATAATCATGAATGTCATCCTTTGTTTTGATCCATCAATCAAATCATATCATCTATGAAAAACCAAGAATCATTATAAATTTGTCTAGACTAAAAGTGCATTTCCACTGAAACTATCTCAAAACTAAATTGAACTAAACATTAAAACCATTTATCACATTCACAATTATATATGAATATTTTATTCATTAGTCCACCATGATTTTTTAAACCAATTAGAAACATAAACATGAATTCATCAAATAATCATTATTATTTCATAATTAAAAATGCATCTAAAATACTATCAATCAATAGGGTCCCTAAAATAGTATTAGATTTTATGATAGGGTCATCTCTATGGCAACAAGTATTGAATTTTTGAAAAAAAAATAAGTGGTGTATAAAATAGGCACAAAAGAATCAAACATGTTATCAGTAAAATATTTTATTTTTTTCCATTGGGGATAGAGGAGAATTTAAGTCTCCTACAACTATCCATTTATGGTTTCCACTATTCTTCCTAAAAACTACCAATTCTTTCCATAGTTTCTTCCTCCCTTATCTAAAATTTGGGTCATATATGTTAGATAGGATACATTCCATTTTTAAATCTCTAGTTTGAATAACACTACAATGTGGTAATGTTTTTGGACCAAGGCCTCTCCTTATAGGTTTTGAGGGTCCTAAAATTTTACTAAACCTCTAGATTACCCATTGGACCTGACACTAATACATTTTTAATTTTTTCAAATTTTGTTACTAAATTTATTTAGAGATTCCCTTAACATTTTAGATTATTTTATAATAAAAATGTGGGGGTTATTCTTTTTCCTTATGTTCTTGACTATTCTATGTTTATTGGTGTTACTGAGATCCCTTACATTCTAAGGAATTATCTTCATTTCTTAGTTGTAAATTGTTTATTAATGGTTTTTTTGGTACCCTTATCTATCTCATTTGTTGTCTCATTATTCCTTACCACTTTATTAGGACACCTTCCTTGACTTTTAGGATCCTCCCCTATCTCAATTTTATTCCTTTATTTTATTGTCCTCACTAGTGTCCATTTCTCTTCTTTTGCCTTTTGGTCAATAAGCCTTGAATAAGATATTTGGCCCTATTTTTTTACATTATATATGGACATGTATTCTGAAGTATTAGGGGTAACAAGATTCTCTTGGGATGGGGAGATTATACCATTGTTGCCATTGTGTTGCTTGGATCTAGATCAGGGGATACATACAGATGGAATATTTACAATTGTGTTTCCACCCATGACCATCCCTTTCACATCCTTATCCATTTTATTCCTACTCAAACCTTATTCAAACTTTAGGTTCCCTTCTACTCTACTTTTTTGAAAATCTTGAAACTAAAAAAATTGTAAGATGGACCCCTTTCCTTACTTATTCCACCTATTTTATTTTAATTATAGTTATTTGTTATTTAGATAAGGGATTTATAATCATGGGTTCCTCTCTGGTGTTCATAAACTTAAGAATTTCCCTTTCTCATCCTTTCTCTGACTAGATTGACATAAGACATAATCCTTTAGGTTTGTTATTTCAAATAGTGATTTAATCAATGGGCCCATAGTATGCATAATCTTTAGATCCATGAGAGAGGAGGGGATTCCCAAACAATTTACCATCTCCACAATCCCATGTTGTTTGTATATTCCTAAAAAAAAATTTACCTCATCGACATCCACCTGGCCATTCTAAGAAACGTTTTTGACCCACTAGGATTTTTCCATTTGTGGAGGACTTTTCATTTTTAAGGAAATATTTATTTGTATGAATTAGGATATTGAAATTATTATATATGATTGTGTTTATTTTATACACAATGGGTTGGGTTCACTCCCTATATTTTGATTTAATCTTGATGGATTACAAGAGAGGATTGTATGCTAGAATGAAAACATTGAACCTCACAACTATCCTCATACTCTTAGATTTAGTGATTGGGTTAATGTAAATATCTTATCCCAAGGCATTAAATATTCTAATTATGAATTTATGTTCTCATAATTTTAGGGGTAGCTTAGGTAACAATACCCACATGGGAATATATTCTAAAGTAGATCTATTTAAGTTGGTACAAGCTTTCCATCTTCTAATGCTAAGGTTAAATTTTCCCATAACCCACAAGAATTCTAATAGGTCCCTAAATCAATTATCAAGGATAGTGAAATGGACCCAAAAAAAATTCTTTATCATGTCCACCACTTCCAATTGAACATTTGGTTTCCATCTTCCGTTGGCCCAATCTATGAAAGAGTTAATGTTTTGTCTAAAACCATTAACTCTATCCAAGATTGAGTTTACAAGTTTTAAATCAATATTAAATTTAGTTAATATAATAAATAAATATATTTTATCATTATTCTACATAAATTTAAAATATTTATATAATCTAAAAATTAGTAATATACACAATCATCTGTAGAGGACACAATCACTGGACATAATTAGTAACTTTTCAATTCTAACTTAGACACTATCAACCCTTTGTATATTATAACCCAATTATAGTTCATATTCATATTTAAAATGAATATTTTACACCAATTTTATACTCTATTACTAGTTTTGTAATTTATTTATATTTCCCATGTGCATTCATTTCACTCTTTTTTTCTTTCCATTGTTATTACATGTTAAATTGTTTCACTTTATATTTAGTATTTAAATTTACACATTAAGGTTTTTGTATTACTATAATTTTATTTATTAATATATATCTCTCATTTTCATATTATTACCCTTTTATATAGCAACACCTACCCATTGTCTCATTATTTGGTACAAATAAATAGTGAATCCCTTTTTTTTTTTAACATAATCAACCTTAGCTTTCCTTATTCTTCATCCCTCTAGGGTTTTATATACACATTTTGGATATAGATTTTAGTTTTGGGTGTGTTAATTATTACTATATTATTAACCTTGGATTATGTCATGTTTGTCATGCTTACATCCTATTCCAAAAATTATAGATCTTTAAACCCCACTAGGTAAAATGCTAGATTAATTGACAGTGTTTATGATTTGATTCAACTTTCTTTACTCAGTATGAATGCTTATTATATATATATATATATATATATATATATATATATATATATATATTAATGAAGTTCCTTATTCCATTCTTTTTTATGATGCATATGTGAATGATAATACAAAATTAAAATTAATATGAGTACGAAGACATTGATTTTAATCATTGTCTTTATTTTTTATGATATATATCATAGAAGATTTTGTAGAATTTCTTAGTTATGAAGATTAATTCATGAAAAATTTTCATTTTTAGAAACCATCTTACTTAATTTCAAAGGAAATAGAAAAATATTTAGCTAAGGAATATACACCTGATAATGTTATCAATGATCCTTTGAATGTTCTTAATATATTTTTTTCTTATTTTGTGAATGATATAATCTAAAATCAAAATGATAAAAATTAATATTGTGTATAATATGTAAATAATCATAAAAATTTGAATATAAAAGGGATATTTATATTACACTTAGATAATATGAAATTACAAATAACTATGGAAGAAAGGTACTTAACTTATTTCCATATTATGTTGATCACTATGTTTTTCACTATCTCTAAAAATTATTTATGTGTGATTTGTAACTAATGTGACCAAAATATTCATTTTTTCATAATAAAAGGGGGCCTTTATATTTAAAAATTTCAAAAAAATCAGCACCCAAACTAAACCTTGATTTATCTTTTTTCATGTGAAAATCCCAATTAAACAAGTATTTTTTTAGTAAAACCATCAATTGTATGTTGTGTTTAAGAACATATTGAAACTTTATGTGTGTGAGAATCAACTATCCCATTGTAATTTTAAGTTAAATTTAATACTTAGTTATTTCTAGGATTCTAAATTTATTTCTACAATAAATTTCCTTACATAGGCTTTTTCCCAGAGCCATGGTCTTGGAGTTTGACACATCATTCTATAATAAGAATTTAATTTCATAGGTAAACATATATTTTATTATGAGGAATTTTTTATGAAAATATTTATTTCTATGATTTGTATGTCCCATAGTGTCAGAGCTATCAAAGCTTGAGAACCCAAATCAATGAGGAGATGACACATGTTGCTTATCAGTCTCATGGCATGAAATCTACTAGAGTATAGGATCCTAAAAAATTTGGGAGACACCACATGTTTATTTTTAGTCTCATGGAATTATATATTACAAATCATTGGAGCTTGAAAAAATGAAGATATGCCACATGTTTCTTATCAATCCCATGGTTTTATAATTACCAAAGCCCAAGAGTCTAAACCAATGAGGATATCTCACTTGTTCCTTTTTTGTCTCATGGAATTAGAGATGTTATATCTTGAGAACCTAATACAATGAGGATATTCCATGTGTTTCCGTCCAATATCCAAAAATTATATCTATCAGATCTTGAGAGTTTGACTAAATGAGAAGACACCATATGTCTCTTGATAGTCCTATAGTTTTAGAGATATCAGAGCCTAAAAGCCTAAACCAATGAGTAAAAACCATGAGTTTGATACCAATCACATGGTGTCACATCTATCAAATGTTAAGGGATTTAATTAATTAGTATATGTCATGTGTTTCTTATTAGTCTCATGGAATCAAATCTATCATATCCCATTAGACTAAATTAATGAAGAAATGCTACATGTTTCCTATCAATCCCATGGTGTCATAGATATTATATCCCAAGAGACTAATCCAATGAGGTTATTCCACATGTTTCTTATTGGTCATATGGAATAATAGCTATCATATCTCAAGATATTGAGCCAATGAGGAGATGCCATGTGTTTCCTTTTAGTACCAACATGCCATAGTTGTCAGAGCCTTAGGAGGCATGATCCAATGAGGAGATGCCACATGTTTCCTAATATTCCTATAGTTTTAGATATTTTAAATCCTATAGAGGCTTGATCTAATGAGGATATGACACATGTTTCCTTATAGTTTAGTGATGTTAGAGCTATCAAAGCATTGAGAAGCTTAAGTGAGTAGAAGGGAAACACATTTAGTTATATACAATAAGGTGGTATAAGGTACTAGAATGTAATATGAAATTTATAATAAAGTATTATTTATACTACCAATCCAATCATAAAATTACATGTGTAAATAATACATATAGACTACTAACTCAACTAATTAAAGTTGTATAGACCCAAGGCTCCCCACTGGATCTAGTCAACATAATACTCACCAAGCTCACTATTCATAGCATGACACATGTCCAACACAAAAAAATCATAATACCATGAAGGATATATAGGTATGTGTTCCCCATTCTCATATTTATTGACTTGGCCAAGAGAAGATCTTGAGTAGACATCTTAATAACTCTCATCACTATTGACCAGATCTAAATGGTACTTATTTTCTAAATCTCAAATCAATGATAAATTTGGAAATAATAAAGTTGGACATATACCATCAGCTTAGATATTAATTAACACAACATCAGAAAACCATATTCATTAATGTGGAAGATACCTTGGATCTCTATAAATTTCCATTGAGATTGGCTTTACCATCATCTATTATTTTCCTACTCAAATAATTTTGATCCCTTTACATTAAATTAAATCATAAATCCTTGAGAATACCCTATGTTAAGGAATTATGCACATCAATATCACATAATCTAAAAACGGCCACCTCATTATCAAATCCCATACCATAATTAGATTTATGAGACACTACTTTCTTATAAGTCATCACTATGTTTAAGAACTATATAGAGATATTTAAAACCATCAAGGATATTCAAAGCCAAAAACATATGATGAGGTAGAGGAAAGTGATTCAAATATATAAATAATATCATTATTATCAAAATTTTGGTACTACATAGTTATAATTAAACATAATTTTTCCCTTGTGTAGACTTATTTAACAACCTCTTTCTCTCTTCTTAGTATAATTAGTATATCGTGAGGTCACCAAACATTGGGATAAAAATAGTAGATATATTTAAGGATAAATTGAATAAATATTATGAAATCTTAGAGTAACCATGACTTATTATAAAGAGTTCATGGATAGCTCGATGAAAACCTACAACATGTATGAGGTCCTCAAGGATTGGTTTGAGGACTAGAAGCACTAGGTTAACAAAGAGGAACTTGATTCATACATAATTAGAACCTTAAAGGAAGGTGTGTGCATGATCATGATTTTACTCAATTAATTTTATGGGGAAAATAATATAGTGCACATCAACAAGTGTTGTATTCCCCTTCTTAGTGTCATCATAAAGGGATAAGAGGTCCTAGATTTGGGTAACCTCATCACATTCAATGTCACTAGATAGGTGAATGGGGTTCATGTAATAAAAAATTTATTCATGATTTCATACATATTATACATTATTTATCCCACCTTGTAATTTTTATTCTAAGTGTTTACTTAATTCACGTCAATATCCTCTCTTGTTACCATGTATAGTTCTAGAATACCTCATAGAGTAGGACTAACAACTTGTCCATGGTCTATTTGGCCACTAACTTAGCCAAAAATAAAAGTCATATCCACAATTACATATGATTTTTAAAGAGGCATTAAATAAATTCCTACACTATAAAACATGACCCATCAAAGGGACTCTTATAGTTTGGGTAAAGTGGATAATAGGTTATGAGATCCTAGAGACATAGTGAAAGATCATGTCGATAAAAAATGGGAAATGATCAACATTATTTATCACCATGAGGACCATAATTATGATATTTTAAATATCAACCCTATTAATGATGTGGATGTGGTCATTAATATTTAATTATTTCATCTCTTAAAGGTGCAAGATCCTAATTAACTAGTCCTTGAGGAGAGACCAACTCCTCCACAATAAATGCCCACTCTAACAACCATTTATGTTATGAAAACCACAAATACATTTTATAGGTATATATTTAATGGATTATAAACATATAATACTCTAATATCCTTGGGATCCATTTCTCTTGTGCCACCTCCCCAATTAAGATATCCACAAGTTGATCTTTTTCTTTATTTTGATATCAATCCTGAGTCTAACCCAACTAAGGACCATCAACATTATTTATCACCATGAGGACCATAATTATGATTTTTTAAATATAAAACCTATTATTGATGTGGATGTGGTCATTAATATTTAATTATTTCATCTCTTAAAAGTGTAGGATCTTACTTAACTAGTCCTTAAGGAGAGACCAACTCCTCCACAATAAGTGCCCACTCTAATAACCATTTATGTTATGAAAACCACAAATAAACTTTATATGTATATATTTCATGGAGTCTAAATATATAACACTCTAATATCCTTGGGATCCATTTCCCTTGTGCTTCCTCCCTAGTTAATATATCCCCAAGTTTGTCAGGATCTTGCTCTCCCCAATAAGAGTATATATGATTACCTTTGTATTAACAACTAAACACAGAATTATACCAGAATGAATAAGTAACTATAGATATGAAACAACACAAGATATGAGAGACAATACACAATTATATTAATAATCACTCAAAATAAAATACAATAAAGAAGATTCCACTTCTTCTTCCACCTCAAAGGCTTGCCACACCTCAAGGACTTCTTCCCTCTCTCTCATGGTCCCAACACACAAATCCAATATAGAATTGGTGTTCACCTCTCCAACTAGTCCATAAAAATGCTGCCAGTACACCAAGTACACAACCATACTCCAAGTAGATCTCCCTGCTCCTGCAATCAACCTAAAATCACTAACAGACCATACTCACCATGTAGATATCTCTACACCCTGAAGAATCCTTATCCTTGCCTCACCAATTCCTTATGATTCTTCAACCAGTACCCTAGTGGATCTTCTACCCAAAATTTCAAACCTACAACTCTCCAAGATCATACACATTCAGCACCCCTTTGGAACTAGGAGGAACACACCATGCTCTCTTCTCTCTGAAGGAGCTAATTTCTGCTCTCTTACTCTCTAGCACACATTTACAATATAGCCTATGAGTCTATTATATAGATCTCATGCATACAATAATTAGAATTTATTAATTACAATAATTAGACACGTAACTCAAGACTATAATTAGCCTTTAACATGTAAACACTCAGTTCAAGTAACTAACTGTTCATGTAACAAACAGTTCTAGAACACACAGGCAACCGACGTTGGTCCCTGTCTACCTAGAGGTGACCGAGGTCGACTGACCTCGTGCCAATGCTGGTTGTCTTCAGTTCACACCTGCCGATGTTGATTTCCCTCTGCACTATACTCTGCCGATGCTGGTTTCCCTAAAACTCAGCAACCTCCTCCATGTCTGCAACAGTTGAATCTTTTAGCTCCACAACCTAACAATCTCCCACTTGGAGATAAATAGATACAACTATACCTATACCTGTACACCATCTAATTTTTTTCCTAGCTTGTATCCCTCTTCAAGCTCCCATTTGAAGACCACCCACCACACACCCTATGATGCCGTTCCTGTCATCAGAGTAACCTGCCACATTCAAACCTACAACTCCATGTAGTGAAGACTTTGACCCTGCATAACAAGTTAACCTACTGTTAGTCCCTCTCAGATACCTAAGAATCCACTGAACTACCCTCCAGTACTTCTTCCATGAATTGGCTCCAAACTCTCTGACAACTCCCACTGCTTGGGAAAACTCAGGTCTACACTAGAACTTATGTGATTTCAAATCCTATTCTAAGCTCAGCTTGAACTATCTAGCCCTTGGTGTGCTTACCAATTTTGTATCTTGCATAATGAATCTCACCAACATCTTCTTCACATCAGCTCCCACTTGAGACAAAAATCTCCATGTCTCTCATGCCAAAGAATTTCACTACTCCCAAATCCTTCATGGCAAACCACTGAACTAACCTTACCTTTAGCTTAGCAAAACCCTGTATGTACAAACCTGATAGCAAACCATCCACATATAGTAATAGGATAATGTCATGACTCATCATCCACCTGGTAAGAACAAACACAATAGTTACACTGACATTGATTGAAGCCCTGCTTTGTCATCCACCTATCAAAACTTGTACCATTATCCTGCAGCTTCCTCAAGACCATATACCTTGGCCTTCTATCTCACGTATCCATCTACTCTCTTCTTTAACTTTGGAATCCATCCATCTCTTAGTGCTTTCTTCTAGCTAACAACTCCACCAAAAAACTCCTGTTTGGTTCTTCTCCAAGGACTCACACTCCTCATCCATGCCAAGCTCCCACTATTTCTAGATTCTACCTGCATTGCCTCTTCACATCTTCCTAGTTCTCAACCATCAGTAAGCAACTAGTAAGAAGGTGAACAATGAATATGAGGTCCACTTACCATTTCAATCCTCCATATGGGCATTTGAGACTCCTTGATAGCTTGTTGTCTGCCCAACATCCATTCCAGTAACCAATCTTGGCCATCTCCCAATCTACAACCGACTGACGTTGGTTCCCTGCAATTGACCCTATCTACTGACATCAGTTTCTTGACCAATGCTGATGTACCTCTTGCTGACATCAATCACTATATGACCGACGTCAGTTCTTGCTACCCGACACCACCGACTCTGCTGATCTGCACATGACCAACATCGATGTCTGTCTGTTTGATGTCAGTTCCTCCTGACTGATGCTGGTACATGTGTTCGCCTGTGAGTGATGACATTTTACCCATGAGCTCCTTTTGGGTCAAACCCTTGTCCATATCAACATAGCCCTACTAAGAATAATTTAGTCCCCATAGCTGATCTCTATCCGTCATCTCCTCCATGAACACTAAGGCTTTCCAGTTCTTAAGTTTATCAAAGATATATGTCTTCCACTTAAGAACATGCATTCCCTTCTTACATATGTAACCAAGCCTACAAATCCACATCTCTACAATAGAAGGTGAATCAATAATATAAGTAGATAGATAAAGGATACCTACTTTCTTACCACCATCAAATTCAAGTGCATTCGTTGTGAGAGTTACTGTGCATCTCTCATCACCTAACTTTCCTGAAGAAATTAGACTCATCTCCAAGACTGGTACGTGTATGACCTCATTCAACACCCGTGTGTTATCTATCTATAATTTTAGCTTCACTTCCCCTTTGCCAATAATCTGAAAAGGCTCACCAGCTCCTAAATAAATCTCTCCAAAGTCTCCAAAGACATACCCATGAAAAGATGCTCTATTTCGGGCTGCATGGAAAGAGGCAAAAGAATCTGTAGACCAAGATTCTACTTTATCTAGAGCAACCTATGAAACAACCCCTGCAACATCTACTTCTACACCTTGATCTTCTACTGGCCAACAATCTTCCTTTACCTACTCTTTCTTTCCATCAATCAGACCATTCGTGCTATTCAGTTTCTCCATTCGTAGCTTACCTTTTTTACCATTGCTATACTCCCACTCAATTTGAAACCCCTGAGAGTGACCTATAATCAACAAACACTAACTAGATCTGAACCACCTATTAGTCAACCCAACTAAAAGCTCTGATACCAACTATCAGGATCTTTCACTCCCCAATAAGAGTATATATGATTACCTTTGTATTAGCAACTAGACACATAATTATACCAGAATGAATAAGTAACTAGAAATATGAAACAACAAAAGATATGAGAGACAATACACAATTGTATTAATAATCACTCAGAAGAAAATACAATAAAGAAGATGCCACTTCTTCTTCCACCTCAAAGGCTTGCCACACCTCAAGGACTTCTTCCCTCTCTCTCACGGTCCCAACACACAACTCCAATACATAATTGGTGTTTACCTCTCCAACCAGTCAGTAACAATGCTACCAGTACACCAAGTACACAACTATACTCCAAGTAGATCTCCCTACTCCTGAAATCAAATTGAAATCACTAATAGACCATACTCACCATGTAGATATCTCTACACCCTAAAGAACCCTTGTCCTTGCCTCAGCAAGTCCTTATGATTCTTCAACAAGTACCCCAGTGGATCTTCTACCCGAACTTGCAAACATGTAACTCTCCAAGATCATACACACTCAGCACCCCTTTGGAACTAGGAGGAACACACCATGCTCTCTTCTCTCTGAAGGAGCTAATTTCTACTCTCTTACTCTCTATCACATTTTTACAATATAGCCTATGAGTCTATTATATAGATCTCATGCATACAATAATTAGAATTTCTTAATTACAATAATTAGACATGCAACTCAAGACTATAATTAGCCTTTAACATGTAATCACTCAATTCACCTAACTAACTATTTGTGCAATGGATAGTTCTAGAACACACAGGCGACTGACATCGGTCCCTGTCTGCCTGGAGGTGACCGACGTCGACCGACCCCCTGCCGATGCCAGTTGTCTTCAGTTCACACCTACCAATGTCAGTTTCCCTCTGCACTATACTCTGCTGATGCTAATTTCCTTGAAACTTAGCAACCTCCTCCATGTCTGCAATAGTTGAAGCTTTTAGCTCCACAACCTAACAAAGTTGATCTTTTTCTTCATTTTGATATCAATCTTGAGTCTAACCCAACTAAGGACCATTTAGTGGATATGGAAAGAATATCCACCAAAAATTATGGAATTCCCATGTAACCCTTCATAATTACCCTAATTTTCTCCATTCCATCATAGTCTTCCCCTAATATACCTCCAAATACTTAGGTAATCCCATGTTCTTAATTCTCTTATGCTCCTTCAATTTCACCCTTCCTTTCCATCCCTAGTTCCCAAATTCCTCCAAGTCATCCCATATCCTAATTATGGCCCTTATATATCCCAATAGCATGTTATACTCCCTTAATGACCATAAAAATGGCCTTATAGTCCAACTTGACCCTTGGTAGAGATTAAGCTCCCAGTAATCATCTGTTCTTAATGACCCTAATAGGTGTAATTGCCATAACAATAGTGGCCCCTCCAAGTGTTCCAATCACTCTGGTGACCCCATTACTTCACGTGATCTTATATTAATAAATAATATTTGTTTTACCAAGTCATTTTTATTTAAATTATCCAATCAACCTCCACAAGATCCATTAGGGGATACTTATACTACTTCTACCTCAGTGCTTGCATCACATATGGATTATAACAAGAGACCAAATAAGAATAGATTGATTTCTCCCATGTATCCCATTCCTCCTCTTATATCATTTGCATCCCATTCCTTTCCACCTCAATACATCACCCCAATCCCCAAAGGATTTAGATTTAACTGATGAATATATTTATTTACTCTGAATACTCATCTCTTAGGCACCATTAGCCCCTAGGTGTCCATAACCCTAGACTATGATAGTCTTACATGTTCACTATGCCTCCTTCTTGGTTCCTCCCTTTTCTCCCATGTCATCCCATCCAAACTTATTTTTAATTTCCCCCTTCATGTACCATCCCATTCTCTATGCCACTTCAACTCTTTCCTACTTAATCCTTCCCTCCTCTTTCTAATTTAGTTTCCACCATCCCTCATGTATCATCTTAAACTAGCACAGGTACCTCAACTAGAAGGTATGGATTAGGACCATTGGATATTCAAATGCAAATAGGATAGATATAGTCTACCATGTGGAAATAGATGTATAATTATAGTTTGATTAGGAGTTAATGAGGATGAAAAGGGTGCTCACACATACCTTTAATTAGGAAGAGAACCATGTGGTGTGGTAGACCAAACATGATATATTGTTCATCATCAAAGCGAGTATTATAATAGGAGAAGAGAAGGTAGCTAGGGACATAGTCTTAGTGCTCAAAGATACTAATGAAATATCTAAAAATTTAATTAAGTATATTAAGGATCAAGTTAAGATTCTTGAGTCCTAAGTGAGGATTACCTTCCTTATGGGTTTAATTGGAAAAGTGGAGACAACACTGATATAGTTGTTTACATCCCTTGGTGAATTAATTTAATCTCTCTTCATAATCAAATACTTCTCCAAAGAACTAGAAAATAATTATATGGAATAATTCACATGGATATCAAGTGAAATAAGGTAGTTGACATCATTTATAAGGGGGGTTTTATAGAATTGAAGTTGATGCAAATTGACTATTTTATCCACCAAGAGGTGTTGGGCATTTACATACTAAGAGAGGTATATTTTTTTTACAAAATCAGATAATCGTTGGTTGAGGTCTTAACTATCAAAGTAATCTTGAGGCCTATTTGGACATGACATTTAGTGAATGATAATTTTATAAGAGTTTGTATTTGCATCGTTTGGTCATGAATCCCTATTATCTTTTTAGGAGTCCAATGCAAAATCTTCTAAAGGTCTTGTAAAATTCCCCCCCCCCCCCCATCATATTTTATGGATTTGAAACTAATCCTAACACTTAAAATGCTATATGAAGAATTTTATTTTAGGTTAAAAGAACATAAATGTTTTTAAATTTTAATTATATGATGACAAGGATAAACCAAGTGAAAATATGCAATGACATTTCAAGTCATAAGGCTAATATTATAGATTTTAATGCCTGAAGGGAAATGTTGTAGGTTATGATAACTCCAAAAACATTCATAGTGCTCAATATTGGGTCTAATAAGATCTATTTCTATTATAACCCCTACTTGGGTTCATTTATAATTCTCAAACATGCAAAATACTATCATCAAGGCTTAAAATGGATTTTTTTCATGATAACTATTTTTTGAGAATGTAAACTAAGGATAAATGAGTATCATAGGATTATATTAGACCATAATTATGTTTCAATGTTGTAGTTTTTATCACTTTCAAGAGATCCATTGTAAATGATAAGTATTGAGAAGATATTTTTGGTGTATGAGATAAAATCTGAGATCCTGAAACCCTAACTTTGAGTTCAAGTTTGAACCCAACTCTAACCTCCCTATGAGATCACTTCAAAACAAGTTTTATTATTCTTCCAAAAATATAAAGATTTATATCTAAGATGAAAGTGAACCTCTTAAACTCTCCCAAGTTGTGAATACAAGTGAATAACTACTTTGTAGGATTCATGGATGAAGTATAATTTGTCCATAAGCATAGGAATAACCTCATTGATGTGAGTATGTTATTATCCTCAAGCTAAAATTTGAGTTCAAACTCAACCCTGAGATATTCTATCTTAATACTAAGCTCTAAGAGGCACAAGGATGGGTTGTGAGCTCTAGGTGAGCATCTTGAAGAACTTTAATTTGTCAAAAATTAGTTGAAAAAGAGTTTGTAATCTAGTTTGAGAAAAACTAATAATGAAAAATAGGGGTTTTAATGGTGATTTAAATTTTTAAATTTTTTTTTTCAACAAGTGGAAAAGGGTTGGGTTTGGACTTAGGCTCTCCTTATCTCTTAAATAATGCTCATGGTTTCTCTCCCCTTATATCTCTTCTCTGACAAGAATGTTATATCAATGATTTAATGTTTGTGTTATAGGGGGGCCTATTTTTAAGGAGGGGGAACTTGTTTCCTTGCTTCATAATCCATATTAATCATTTTTATATTTAAATACTTCAACAATCACTAATAAGATGCATGTAGGACTAATAATCTTAATGTTTTTCAAGGTTTAGATTCCAAGATTGAGTCACATCACTATTGAGCCTAATTTTGATAGCCAAACTTGAGCCCAAGTTAGATTGTGAAGTCAAGTATGAGTTACATTGATACAACATTGTGCCAATTTCTAAATATTAAGTATGATATTGTGAATCATGCCTCTACTGAGTCAAGTTTACTCAATCTCGATCTCACCCAAGCATTAGGCATAGTGTTATCATGCTATAAAGGAAGAAGGGATATCAATGGTATTTTAATTCTTCAATGGTGACCAATAGGTTGGATATGGGATAATTATCCCAAGTGATATAAATTTTTTTCAAGCTCATCATAGACAAACTCAAGCTACAATATCATTCATAATCTTAGGATACACTATCATAGTTGTACCTGACTTGCATTGTGAAGGCCAAATTTGAGTTGCATCATGTTGATAAATGTCAATCACCAAGAATTTACTAAGGTAAGATACCCAACATGTGAGTAAGTTTAAAAAAAAATAATTGATCATAACTTGGTCTAATGACAAAGCATTATAGGGGTGTTTGAATATATCTGTAGGGTAAATTCTTCTATCATCACTAATGTGGGACTAAAAGTCTTTATTTTATGAAATTAATGAACTTGATCTTAGATTTAAGTTTGAATATGACCTAAATATGGCACTAATGAAGTCATCTACTAATCTTGTGTACTCCATAATGTATTTTTAGATTATGCACCCTCACCATCAAAAAATCAAGGTATCACTTTATCAAATGGTTAATGAGATCACAACAAGAAGGGCAATAGGTTAAGATCATCAATACCAAGCTCAATGATCCATAAGAAAAATTAGGTAAATTTTAAGGAATAGTCACACATAGACAATGTAGGTGGAGGAAGGGGCTTTGTATGTTCAAGTATTGTGTACCGACATGGTTCTACATAAACTATTTTGTTAAGCTTGAACTTGAGAAGAATGTTGTAGGAGGTTGATTGTCAATGCATTCATAAAGAAGGAAATTTTTTTTCAAGGTTATGTTAAGGGCCATATAGGGGACCTTGGGTTCAATATCAATCATGTTAATTATATAATCAGTTATTTTGAGCTCATGTTCAGCCACAAGCTTGATCTCAGGCCCAATTTTGAGCTCACTTGAAAAACATAACATAGTGGAAGTATTAGTTCCAAATGGACTAAGAGGGTAGGTAAGAAAACGTTTATAAACTAGTGGGTGACAAAGATACTCAATATTACATGGGCAATTTAGATTAAGTAATAATGTAATTATTGGGCTATTAATGTGCACAAACTGATGAGTGACACAAATCAAGTAGAACATGGAGAGAAATTGGTATTGATTTGAATCTCAAATCAAACATCTTAGCTAAGCTCAAGGTCAAGCTTGAGCTTGGTTTCCTCAAAATTAACTTTGATCTTGAATCTGAACTCCTCAAGATCAAGCCTCAATTTGATCTTAACCTTGAACTCCTATAGCTCAAATTTGAGCTTGTCAATCTTGAGCCCATTATAAAAAAAAATTCACCCCATTACAAAAAGGATTATTAAATCCCTAAACCTTGGGATTTTCATTTTGGGCTTGTTAACACCACTATTTTATAAAAGTGGGGATGAACACCTCAAAATTCAATCAAGTACATGACAGGCCTCAAAGTGTGCAATACAATAAGATTTGAATCCATCTTAAGGTTTGAGATTATTAATTGAGAGCATAGGATTTGTATAGACATCAATCCCAAGATGTACTTTGTATAAGTTCCTTCATACTCTCTATGATCTGATATAGGTTTTCAAAGTGGAAGATGGTTTACAAATTTCAAAATAAGATGAAAACCTAGAATGTAGGCATTCTAAGTGAGGAGGATTAACATGATAAGTGAGGTCTATTTCTATAGGGTTTAGATAAGATTTTAACCTTGATAATATTCACACATATCTGCTAGTCCAAGATGGAGATGTTAAACTATAAAATCTTAGATTACTAAGTTTCAAAAATGTTTTTAGTCTTAAATGAAGTCACGGGATTAAAGTAGGAAAAGAAGTTTCTTCAAAGTTTTGAGGTGTCACTTTTCAATGAATAAAATCTCCTACCAAAGTGACAATGAGGTTTCACCTTAAGGGAGAGTATACTAGACTAAAACCATAAGAATGAAGCTCATTAACCTTCTAGATCTACATGTTTCTAGTGTAAATTCAAAGATTTATGATGATTCCAAATGTTTTTAGTGTAGGAATATAAAAACTAGACTAGTAATCTTAACCAAGAGTTCAAGTATGAGATTACACAAGCAATGTTTTAGGATTGAGAGATGTTATGGAAAAGAGGATGGTGTTGGAGGAATATAGGCCTCAACCATTCCTTTTCCGTGCATGAAACATGAATTCAATGGGAAGTTGAGGCTAAGGATGGTGTATAAGGCTACAAGAGGGGAATCAATGGAGGACTAAATGTAGTTTTAATTGATAATTCATCAAGAACCATGCCTATTTCTTGTATAAAATGGTAATTTTGGTGAGTTAACACCATAGGGATGTTGATGTAACTATATTTTTTCCAAAAATATGCCTTTTACTCCACCTCTATGCCATACCAAAATTGAAGTTCATTAGTGCACCATCTACAATGTATAGAGGAATAATGGCTTGATTCATTCAACATTTCTAGATTTGAAATTGAAAATGAGATGTAATGCAGCATTTATGATATTATATCACTCTCTTCCCCTTTATCTCTTCTTTTATTCCTATATATACACATGAAAATGACTTGATTTGGATCCCTCTAGTCAGTTGTAGTAAGACTACCATTTTGAGTTCTGTTGTACTGGTTTAAATGCCTTGAAATTAATATAGATTGAGTTTACCTTATTAAATAAATATTGTATTCTTTGTGAAATTATTATGAGTTTTTCATCTCATTCTGGTGAAGTAATTTTTCCTTTTATTTTTACCCAACTCAACTTACCTATATGAAGGAATCTACTCTTTTGTAAGTCATACACTATGGTAGGGATATTTTAGGTGTGTTTTAGTTGTGATTAGAGATTTTTCCCTCCAAAATAATAATAATCTACTAACCTCTATATGAAACACTAGTGAAAAAGATATTGGACTTGAATATTATGAAGATAATTTCATCTTATATATTTCATTATGCAAGTTTGAATAAGCAGAGGAGATAAACATCCTAGTACATCACCTCTTTTAGGTCTTAGGTTTAATTTAAGCTTTGTTTCCTATCCCTCTTCCTTTTTGTAGGAAGTTAAATATATGTAGTTAGGTGATTCATTAGGGGTACATATCCATCTTTAGAGACTCCCTCTTCACATAGGCTCACCCATATCCCTATAAGGGATTCCATTATGTTAGATGGAAGAAGAGGTCCTGAAACCATATCTCCAAAGGGTGCATTCCAACCTAACAATAGTTTTTGACATGCCCATCGGGACTATTAATTAAAGTATTGAGTATATTTATTGAGGATTTAATGTTTTTATTGGTAAGATAAAGTTGTTATATACCCATACCCATCACTTTGAAACTCTGAATGAGTTTAAAAATACCTTGGTTGTAGACTATCACCTAGATTTCATGCTAAAATTAACTACCAAATCATCCTGTAAAGGCAAGGAAGCTGATTTTTTTGAGTTGATACTTCATTTATTAAGAAGGAAAAGATATCATAGGACTGATCCATATCCTAAACCTTTTATTAATAATTATACTCAACATAACCTAATACCACCTCATACCTTCCACATGGGTATGCTTATAAACCAATATTTTATCACTTTTAATGGAAAGAGTCCATTAAACCTTGCCCAACATGATGACATACTTGTAGAATCCATCAAAAGTGTTCCTTTTTTCACTAAAGAGGACATAACTATGCCTATTGAACACATCAAAAATGTTTCAAATATTTACATCATATTATCCAAGAAAATGTTTCCATTAGATTTTTAGTTGCCTCCTTTAAAGGTAAGGCATTGTAGTGGTATAAGGTTTTGAGGTTAAATTCCATCAATGCATGGGATGAGCTTAGAGAGGATTTATTTAAGTATTTTGAATATGAATTAGATCATATATCCCTGGTTGAGTAATTTTAACCATTAAGAGGGCACCACATGAGAATATGTGTAATTTTAACTTCAAATTTTAGAGGACATGGGATAATATGCCATAATTGGTAAGGCCTACACTTTAGTATGCTTTTATATACTATTAAGAGTGTTGAATAGTGACATCTTAGTTATGATACAATCCATGGGTGGTAGGATACTTTTAGATGCCTATGAAGTAGCCATAAAAGCTAAGAATAGTCATATATAGACTAGAAAAATAGAACTAATACCCCCTATCCCATATTCCTAAATTATATCCTTCACCACTTACCCAACCAATTTTTTCCCTTATTCCTATGCCTAATAGTTAGCTTGTTAGAAAAGAATGAAATCTTTCTAGTGATTTTGATTTAATAATTTTGTGAATATAAGAGTCTTATTCCTAATTCAATTTAGGGTCTTGAATAAATAAATTAGTAAATAATATTGTAATAATTATAGTACTGATTTATATAATTTACTGTGCCTTTTAAACTTTTCTAAAAATATCAATAAATAAGGAGAAATGCAACTTACCTTAAAACTAGACTGAGATGGCTGAGACAAAAGTTGAAATTGGTTATGTAGGATAAGGATAGTGTTGTGAACCTAGATCTAGAATTTTTTTGGTGAAAGGATTGGAGCACCAAAAATAGGACACTTTGGGGTCCAATGCTATAGTCTAGGTCCTACCTCTATTATCTATACTAGTCATAAAGATCCAAATTTTCTAGGTTTTGATTATTCTCCTTGTGTGAGACTTTCTATGAAATTTTGAGTCTTGAATATTGACAAAACTCTTTGTAGAGTTGATTCAATCTTGAAACCCTATACCTTAATTGTTCTTGATAAAACTTGAGAAAGAAGGGGGTGGGTTAGTGTGTGTAAGATTCACTGAACGTGTATCCACACCCCTTTTGTGGGCATATTGCCTATATACTAATATTTCAAAGAAGGATAAAGCTATATGTAGTTCTGCCACTTATTTTGATTTATGAAATAGTGTTATATAGATGCAAAAAATGCCAAACTAAGATTCTTTGAGGTGGATAGAGACTGGTGTGAGGGTTTGAATATGTTTTCATCTATGTTGGGTGATTGTATGCAAAGAATAGGGATATTTTTCTTAGTGGTTTGATTATATTCTTTCTTACTTTTTAAGATTTGTCACCTCCTTTCTAAATGAACTTTGAATGAACTTTTATAGGTATTTATTAAGCATGGGTTAAATGTATTCATGTTAGGCTAACATAATGAAGAATAGGATTCTAATGAAAATAGTCATTTGGGATTGAAATGTGATTGGATAGGCATTTTGAAAATGGGACACCCTAGGGTATAGCACTATTATAAGAGTTTGGTGCTCCTTTACTATAGGCTCAAGACCTGAGGTGATAATATTGGCCTAGGAAATGTAGCCTATCTGAGCTACAATAAGGTTTTAGAAGCCTATAGATGACTAGTTATGAGCAAAAAGGTGTTTATAAGGGTCATAAAAGCATGTGAGAAGGTATTATGGATTGGGTGTCACAAGCCATACTTAAGCTACCAATTTGGACATTTTATATGACTACATTTTCACGTCCCTTTATTCTAGTGATGCAAAAAAGCAAAATACTAGGATAAAGAAAAAGTATAAAGCATACTTGAACTTATCTACAAGGGTGACGTCCATGAAGCTATGTGATGTTGAGTGTTTGTAGAGAGAGCACATCATGAAGTGTAAATATTCAAGAGAAAAATAAAGAGTAGATCAATTCTTACTATATATGTTATATCTAAAATAAGAATATACAAAAGTTGGGTGAGAGAGAGAGGAAGAGAAAGGAATGAATACACTTCATCGGGTACATAAACAAATACAAAACCTATTGTAATGTTGAGTGATGTTATGTAATAATGGGTATGTGTTATAACAAGAGTAATATCATAAACAGAGCTGAGTGCTCAATTCCTTGATAGTGGTTCAAGAATGCAAATGCTAGCCCTTTGGCTCCATCATCACCTACTAAGTGAATCTATGTAATCCTACATATTCTAATCAATATTTGGACCATTTATCCAATCCATCTAAGTAGGTGTCTTAAGAATACAAAGGCTAGCTAGTCATTTCATTCCATCATTACCCACTAAGTGAAGTCATAAAATGGTACTAGTATAAATGTGTGTTGTATGAGATGGCTCTTGAAGCCTATAAATTATCTAAAATCTAATAATGTGGCATGGACAGCTGAATGTTTACTAGAAACTAGGCCAATCTTAGCCACTCTAAAAAGATGAGATTAGGCTTGTATAAAATCCACTTCATAATTGGGAACTAGGCTTATGTGGAAGCCACTCAAGAATGTAGAGGTTAGGCTTATATGAAAGACACTCAAAAATGATGCCAACCACTTGTATATTAAATAAGGTATATAACTACTAATAATTCTTGGGTAATGCACTAAAATTGCAAAGAAAAGAAGTTAAATGTGCCATGTACATTTCCCCCAATCACTAGTGTCTAGAACATAGATTTTGATGTATAAGCTATACCAACTACCCAATCTAAAAATAGAATTAAGAGCCATCATAACATGCATGATGCCCCTATATCTATATTCTATAATAAAATTATACTAAAATTGTTGAATCTAAACTAATCTATATTTGAAAAAAATAATAGTTGAGCTTCCCTTTCTACCTATTTATGGAAAATCTAGGTTGTTTGTTGTTTGGATAGGAGCAGCAAAAATAGGACACCCTACTATCTAGAATTATTATCCATGTAAAAAATTTCTATCCTTTGCTAAATATGATGGATGTTTTATAATCGTCACTATTTTTTTGGTCTACTCTGCTTGGTTTGGGTTTTGGTTGTTATTTTGAGTATTTTAAAAACTAATTTTTTGACTAGTAGGAGTTATGATCTTTATGAAAAACCCCTATTTTTTGTCCCCTCTTTTGAGGGTAGGAATTAATATCCTATAATTATTTCCCTCATAATAAATATCCCTACAAGTGTGTTATGCTGTGAAATGCTTGATATAGCAATGATAATAAAAAATATGTCTCAAGATATAGCATAGATTGTATTGGAAATTGTTGGGGATCAACCAATAATGGATTGCACTTGTGAAAGCAATAAATGTGGAAATAAATCAGATAGATAAGTAACTGAAATGATAAATAGCACAGAACAAGAGATACAAGAAAACACCCTGAAAACTTGTATTAAAACTCTTTACAATAGGAATACAATTGAAGAAACTTCATTCTTCCACACCTCTCTCAGATGCACACAAGATCTCTCACTAGATCTCTATTCCTCAAGAGCTCTCTCTCAAGTACACTCAAATCCAACAACCTATATTGATGCAACTCAGTACTGTCCTTCAAACATTCACAATGTTCTACTCATACTATTCAACTCACTAGGCTAAGAAGATCTTTCCTACATATAGAATTAGGAAACTTGAGCATGCTCTTACAACAAACAGTTAAGCCTCTTGAACAAGGGCTCTAAAAAATAATATTGCTAATAATAGAGATGCGAGCTTGAGTCTACAACTCAAACTCATCATGCAAACACTCGCTTTTGTCCTCAGAAATTGCTTTCTAGACACACAGGTAATCGACGTCGGTTCCTGCCTATTCGCCTGTGACCGTCGCCGGCTGACCCTACTACCGACATCGGCGCCTCTGCAACTGCAACTGACCAATGTCGGTCACTCCTAACCGATGCCAGTGTCTGTGTAGACCTGAAACTGTTTGAGTTTGCTCCTTGGTGAAGCTTTTAGCTCCACACCCTAACAATCTCCCACTTGGAGATAAACCAGCTGCACCATTACCTGTACAGCAACATCTTCTAGCTCCTCCATCTTCAACTCAATCATGAAGACCAATAGAAGTTGAATGAAGATTCAACTTCTCCTTAGTAACTGGCTTTGTTAGCATATCAACAGGATTCCTATCTGAATGGACTTTCTCCAGCTTCAACTCACCATCTTCCAATACCTGCCGTATGAAATGGTAACTTAGCTGTATGTGCTTGGTTCTTGAGTGAAAGGCTGAGTTCTTAGCTAAATGGATTGCACTCTGACTGTCACTATACAATCTGCAACTCCCATGCTCCCTTCCAAGCTCTTCCATGAACCGAGTCATCCATATCATCTCCTTGCTAGCTTCT
Source organism: Torreya grandis (assembly GCA_037957365.1). Classification (NCBI taxonomy): domain Eukaryota; kingdom Viridiplantae; phylum Streptophyta; class Pinopsida; order Cupressales; family Taxaceae; genus Torreya; species Torreya grandis. The sequence continues at coordinate 2,197,476 of JARHVA010002464.1, read as the reverse complement.
GTAGCTGCAATATACTCTGCTTCTGTAGTTGACAAGGCAACAACCTTCTGCAACTTAGATATCCAGCTAATCGCTGTTCCACCTACAGTAAAAACATAACCTGTAGTGCTCCTCCTGCCATCCAAATCACCTGCCATATCTGAATCTACATAGCCATGTAGAGAAGTATCTGAACCTCCATAGCACAAGTGCCTACTGCTATTTCCTCTCAGATATCTAAGGATCCATTGAACTTCTTTCCAATGTTCCTTACCTAGATTGGCCATATACTTACTTACTACTCCCACTGCTTGGGCAATATCTGGTCTAGTACACACCATTGCATACATCAAACTTCCTATCGTGAAAGAATATGGAACCTTACTCATGTACTCTACCTCATCATGTGAATTAGGACATTGTTCTTTACTCAACTTAAAATGTCCTCTCTTACACAAATAGAGAGTACCTTCTCTCTTACCTCTGGCCATAACAAGTGCACCCTTGGTCACCTTCCAAGAATCTGCTGTGAGAGTTACTATACAACCCTCATCACCTAGCTTACCTGCAGAAATCAAATTTCTCTTCAAACTAGGAACATGCATCACATCTCTCAACACCCATGTGTTGCCATTCTGCATCTTCAGCTGCACTTCACCTTTGCCAGTAATCTTACAAGGCTCATCATCCCCTAAGTACACTATTCCAAAATCTCCATGGATATAGTCACTGAAATATTCTCTGTTAGGGGTAGCATGGAAAGATGCACCAGAATCTAATACCCAAGATTCTATATTATTATGCAAAGAGAAAATAAGAGCATCCTGTGTAATACCTGCAACCTTTGCCTCTTCCTTTCCTTCGTGCTGATTCTCCTCCTTAGGCTTTGACCAGCAATCTCTGCTTATGTGCCCCAACTTTCCACAGTTCCAGCATTGTGGCCTTCTGCCATTTTTGGATTTGGATCTGCCTCTTCCCTTAGACTTAGATCTTGATCTCCTCTTGCTCCTTTCTTTTTTCCTTCCCCTGCTCTCAAGATTTAAAGCGTTCCCAGATGTCTCTTCTGTGCTTTTCCTACGAATTTCCTCACTCAAGATAACACTAACCACATCCTCTACTTTTAAAATATTCAAAGCAGAAGCAGTATTAGAAACTGCCATTACCAAGCCATGCCAGCTTTTAGGCAAAGAATATAATATTAAAAGAGCTTTTATTTCATCTTCCAATACAATATTGACTGAACTTAACTGATTAACAATACCATGGAAATCATTCAGGTGATTAGAAACAGATCCACCTTCTTGCATATGCAAATTAAATAACTGCTTCATTAAATATACCTTATTAGAAGCTGAGGGTTTTTCATACAAATTTGCTAACGTAGTCATTAACTCTATCATAGTTTTAGCCTGTGACAAATTAGATATCACAGTGGAGGCAAGACTCAGTCTTATAGACCCAAGAGCCTTTCTGTTAAGAACTTCCCATTCTTCATCCTCCATGTCCTTGGGCTTCTTTGCTATCCCACCTAACGGTAAGTAAAGATCCTTCTGATACAGATAGTCCTCTATCTGCATTCTCCAGTGTTGATAGTTCTTGCCATTAAACTTTTCCATTCTCAACTTACTTTCTTCTGCCATTGCTTCTCCCACTCAAACAGAAATCCCTGCAGAAACCCCTATGAGCAACCTGTAATCTGAACACACTACATAGATCTGAACCACCTGTTAGTGAACCTGAGCTATGATACCATTTATTGGGGATCAACCAACAATGGATTACACTTGTGAAAGCAATAAATGTGTAAATAAATCAGATAGATAAGTAACTGAAATGATAAATAGCACAGAACAAGAGATACAAGAAAACACCCTGAAAACTTGTATTAAAACTCTTTACAATAAGAATACAATTGAAGAAACTTCGTTCTTCCACACCTCTCTTAGATGCACACAAGATCTCTCACTAGATCTCTATTACTCAAGAGCTCTCTCTCAAGTACACTCAAATCCAACAACCTGGATTGATGCAACTCAGTACTGTCCTTCAAACATTCACAATGTTCTACTCATACTATTCAACTCACTAAGCTAAGAAGATCTTTCTTACATATAGAATTAGGAAACTTGAGCATGCTCTTACAACAAACAGTTAAGCCTCTTAAACAAGGGCTCTAAAAAATAATATTGCTAATAATAGAGATGTGAGCTTGAGTCTAAAACTCAAATTCATCATGCAAACACTCGCTTCTGTCCTCGAAAATCACTTTCTGGACACACAGGTAACCAACGTTGGTTCCTGCCTGTTCGCCTATGACCGTCGCCAGCTGACCCTACTGCCGATGTTAGCGCCTCTGCAACTGCAACTGACCGACGTCGGTTGCTCCTGACCGACGCCGGTGTCTGTGTAGACCCGAAACTGTTTGAGTTTGCTCCTTGGTGAAGCTTTTAGCTCCACACCCTAACAGAAATTGTTAGATCAATAGGGGTGTTCCTATATAGATATATATATGTAATAACATGTATATTATACTAAATTCAAACTAGAAATCTTAGTTTTTATTTATTATTTATTATTTGTAAAGGAGGCATGGAACGTGATGTCCATCACGTCATCAAAGAAAGCAAGATAATTCATGATGTGGATAATGGAATTGTAAATAGTTTAGAAGAAATGAAGCAATAAGCACACAAGGCAAGAAGTAAAAAGCATAAAAGAGTTTCCAAGGGTCCAAGTGAACAAGGTACATGTGTACATATCACTCAAAATAAAAATTAGGCATACAGAACATATTCAAATACCACATACACATACAATTGGAAAGAAACAAGGCTGGCATGAGGTTCATAATCACATAGGAGAGTATAGGTGAAGGGCATTGGTAATTTTCCTAAGGCACACACAAGAATAGAAGCAAAGGATATTCAAAAATGTCCTAAGGTGCATACAAGAGACAAAATAAGAACTAAGAAATGCAATCACATCTAGTTACACAAACCAAGGTAAGAAATCCTATAAATAATGAAAATAAAATCTTATCTAACTAATCAATGCAAGAAGTGAAAGTATGCAAAACATGTAGTACAAGACTAGGAATATGCTAAGAAATACACAAGTGGTATATACTAGTGAATTCCAATAGAGTAATATATGTAAGTTAGTAAATAATGTACATTAGCATGATAGCTAGAGTGTGTGGTATAGAATGACATAACTTAAATGGTGTAGTCATGTAGAAGATGCCCTCAGTGGATATATATGTCAATACATGACTTGAATTTATAAGTAGGATGCCCCATCAATGGGTAAAGTGAAGCAATCAAGGATCTATATGTCACTGGACATACTTAAAGAAGATCAATTGAAGCATGGTAATGTAGATAAATCATCATCAAAAAGCATAGAACATCAAAACGTAAGTCTAGCATGGTAGTAGAAATGTAAAGCATGGATAATGTATATAATTAAAAAAAATTGTATTTTTGATATTTTATACTATTTTTATATTTTGAAATATATGAATATATTTGAATGTTTTTTATATCTTGACCTATTATATTATTTTTGATATTTTTAAAATAAGCTATGTACAATCAATCATAAGGAGACTATATACATGAAATTGAAAACAAGTTATATACAAGTAAGCTTAAATATTATTTATAAGTAATTTGAGAATTTATGTACAAGAAATTGAAAAGAAGCTATGTATAAGAAAGATTGAGAAGAAACAATACTAACTGATGAGTCTCATGAGAGACTCCCTATCATGGTGTCATGTATCAAACAAAGGAATCATGCATGATTATGAATCATGATGAAATGATTGAAAATATGATTTTGAATATTTAGATTCATTTTTGATATCTTGGAAATCATAATAACCCATATTGTTCCACTCATCATTATCATCTTGATTTTGAACCAATGGAATTTTAGTGTTGATTTTTTCTATATCTAGATCTTTTCCTTTGATAAATTATGTTTATGAATGATTTGCCTTAGGATGTTCAATAAATCCCAAACTTTGGTGACAAACATTATCAACTGCAATAATAAGAGTAGTGATGCCTTGAGCATGCTTGTCCAACCCTTAACCTTGATTATCAATCTATTGTAGATATTTTTTACCAAACCCAACTACTTTGAAAGTTACACCTCATTTTGGAGAGGTATATTTTCATCTTTTTTGTGTTTTACATGTGCTTGTGGTACTATTTGTTGTTCTAATTTTGGATTTTTATCCTTTTACTGTTATGAGTTATTCTTTGGTAACCACTTTTTTATTGTTTCTAAATTTGACCCTTTATGAATGTGTTCCTAAGTCACAATGGATTGCTTGACTGATTTATCTTGTATAGGGTCGTCATTATCAATTATCTATTGTATATGTTTTTTCAATGCCAAACATGAATCTGTGTGATTTCCATGCAATCTATGATATGCATAATAATATCTAGATCTTTTCACTAGATGTAGAGGAGGTATTTTGATCAACTTATATTTAATTATTTCCCTGAGTACCTCATTTTAACTCTTATTTAATCTTTTAATGATTTTTAAATCACTAGTTTTAGAGTTATTTTGTTGTTATTTCTTGTTTTGATATATAACATTGCTTACAACCAATTGACTAGGTAAAGGTGTGTGTGTGTGTGTGTGTGTGTGTGTATATATAGATATATATATTATTGGCACTAGGGTGCCTTTGAGGATTTTGTATTATAATCTAATTTTCTAATGTTGTGACGTTTTCATGTAATAGCTGATCCTACATTTGTAAATTTGATATTATTTTTCTCATACTTGTGATTTGATCCCTTAGAGTCTCATAAGTGAAAACCCTAGTAAATTTCAATTGAACATGTAAGCACATATGTTGAATAGGGTGTGAATAAGCTATAGGTTGAATGTATTCATTAGGATAAATAGTATAGGCTAATTCACCTTTTTTAAGGGTGAAAACATCAACCTAGTTAGAAGGAAATTAGTTATCACCCTCTTGGGGGAGAGGAGGAGAAGGAAATTCTTTCATGTGCATAGGATATGACATTGAAACTTGATAGGTGGTTGTTAGCTTATGAAATGGATCCTCTAAGTATGTAAGGATTTTATTCTCAATTGAATTAAACATAATAGAGAGATAACATTTTAAATAAGTAATGAAACCTTGTATTAATGAAAGGTAAACATTGCTTTGAAGGAAAGGGATCTAAACATGTTTAGCATTAAATTTATTAATATCATCCCATATTATAAAAAGTAAACGTGAAAAGGAAAGAATGAAGATTTGCATTAACATATGGTAAATTTCATAATTCATATACATGATAGGACCAAGTATGAATTCCTTTTTATTTTCAATAAATGTTTTTAAATGAGTAAGATCCATTTATAATTTTATGTGGAATCTAAATTAGATGTAAGGTGATACGTCAAGAATAAAGGGACCTAATCTATTCAACTAGGGTTTGAAATAAATTATTTTTTAAACTTACTAAGGTGAATATAAAAATTAAATGTTAATTTATAATTTAAATATGTAAGAAAAATTAGAAAAATATTTCTAAAATAATCAAGAAATTTTCCCTAGGGTCTTTAGGGTTTTTGTGTGCAAAAGGACCTAGTAAATTCAATTAGGGTCTGGAATAAATGATTTTTAAAAAATTAATATTGTAAATTTAAAAATTAAATGTGATTTTATAATTTAAATATGTAGGAGAAATTAGAAAATTATTGGAAAAAATAGAAGTAAAGTTTCCCTAGGGTTTCTAGGGTTTTTATACACAAACAAAGTAACTCGGGTTCACCAAATGATTTAACTATTTTAGGAATATTTTATCCTTATTCATAAGTTAGTTAAGGGTATAGAATAAATAAATAAATAAGTAAATAATATTTTAATAATTATAGTACTAATTTATATAATTTTTTATGCCTTTTAAACCTTTCTAAAGATAACAATAAATAAGGAGAAATACAACTTAGCTTAAAACTAGACTAAGATTGCTAAAACAAAAGCTAAAAATGGTTGTAAAAGACTAGGATAGTGTTATGAACCTAGATCTAGATTTCATTTGGTGAAAGGATAGGAGCACCAAAAAAAAGACACTTCAGGGTCTAGTACTATAGTCCAGGTCTTGTTGCTATTGTCCATACTAGTCATAAAGATTTGAGTTTTTTAGGTTTTATCTATTGTCCTTGTGTGATCCTTTCTATGAAATTTTGAGTCTTGAATGTTAAAAAAACTCCTTGTAGAGTTGATTCAATGTTGAAACCCTAGAACTTCATTATGCTTAATAAAATTTGAGAAATAAGGTGGGGGGGCTTAGTGTGTGTAATATGCATTGAACATGTATCCACACCCCTTCTATGGGCACATTTTCTGCATACTAATACTTTAAAGAGGGATCAATCTATATGCAGTTCTCCCACTTGATGTGATTTATGTAATAGTGTTATGCAGATATAAAAATGCTAAACTAAGAGTGTTTGAGGTGGATAGAGACTAGTGTGAGGGGTTGAATATGTTTGCATCTGTGTTGGGTGATTGTATTAAGAGAATAGGGAGATTTTTCTTAGTGGTTTATTTGTATTCTTGTTTACTTTGTAAGAGTTGTCACATCCTTTCTAAATTAACTTTGAATGGAATTTTATAGGGATTTATTGGTCATGGATTAAATGTGTTCATGTTAGGCTGACATAATGAAGAATAGGAATATGATAGAAACAATTGTTTGGGCTTGAAATGTGATTGGATAAGAGCATTGAAAATGGGACACCCTAGGGTTGGCACTATTGTCCATGTCTAGTGCTCCTTTCCTATAGGCTAGGGACCTAGGGGGATAAAATTAGCCTAGGAAATGTAGCCTAGCTAAGCTAAAATCAAGTTTTAGAAGTCTACAGATGATCGATTATGAGAAAAAATCTATCTAAAAGGATCATGAAAGCATGCAAGAAGGTCCTATGGATTGGGTGTCACAAGCCACACTCAAGATAATAATTTGGACATTTTATATGACTAAAGATATCTATGAGGTGAAGAGTCTACTTTACAATTTTTGGAATGAGTTAGTTTCCTTGAAGAGGAAAGACAAGTGAAAAGTATACCTTATCAACCATAAAACTAGTCCTTTCAGCCCAACATGTAGACCTTCATGGAAATGCTCAAGAACTAGGTAATAATACCTATGATAGACTCTATAATATACATAATACCATTATTCCTAGCATTTCTAAGATAATTCTGCCTATTTAGAACAATATTTTCCAATATTATGAGTGGAGATTTCCCTGCAACTAATAACATAATCAAGAAACCTATCCTTACTTAAGCATTTATGGTACAAATTTTAACACATCTCTAAGACACACAAGCTAAACTACCACTTCAAGGTGAAGCTTCTCAAAGTTAGGTATAAGTTGATTCTACACTCCTAAATTAGCAGGAGCAAGAAAAATGTGACATAAAATAGATAAAGGGTTAAAACATGGCTTCTACCTCAATAGCATCCAATATAGAAGTAAAGGAAAGGGTTGTTGAGGTGGAGCAATTAGATTTAAGGGCTCATATAACAAATTCCAAATATTTTCAATGGGATTAAATACCTATTTCAATTCTAAAATCTCAAAAACATCAGATAGAAAGGAGGTTTAACCCAATGAGCACACGTATCCCAAATAAGTTTAAGATCCCACTACGACTCCTAAAACTAAGTCAAAGGTTGTTAACAATTATTAAAATGTCCTTGATCAAATGAAAAAGACCAATGTTATAAATATTTTTGTATCCTTAGACAATAAATTTTGTTACAAGAATCCTTGCCTAATCTTAGTCTTATAAGTGAATCATCCAAAGAAACAAGGTTTGTCCTCACCAACACAACTCAACCTATTGACTATTTTGACCACAAGTCAAAATAAGTAAAAACCCTATATTTTAAAACTTGTATAGGGATATATTAAGGTCTTATATGGTGTATCTTGGTCTTAGATAGGGGTCATTTAATGTGTTATTACCTTGGTCATATTCATCTTTAGTCATATGTCACTTAAGGTCATATTTAGGTTATTTAATGAAGATTGTATAGTTTATCATTAAATACAAGTGTTCCAAATCCTATATAAACATGTATGATGTTATATTATTCTATTTTTCATTCCTATAACTAAAAATTGGTAGGGATCTATGTTGAAGACAAGAAAATAGTTGAGAAGAGGCAATTTAAGGTGATTTTGGTAGTTGTATAAGTTATATATGAGTGTGAAACATGTGGCTAGATGATAAACTGACCCTTAAACTCCCTTGAACTCAATTTAATTCTTGATCAATCCTAAATATCTAAAAATTTTCCTAAAACCATTTTATTTTTCCATCACTCCACTAGGTAGGCATAATGACTAACTAGTTTTGGTTTATTATGGACAACAGGAGTTGATTTATGTCAAATGCACTTGGTTATAGATAATAATATTAGTGTACTTATATTTAATGGTGATATTTCAAGAATCAATTGCTTCTAATCTATGAACCATTTCTTAGAAGTTCACTACCTTTTTATGCATGTTCATCCCCGCCACCTCAAGGTTTCTCTTCTATTTTCCTAGTTCTATATAAACTAGTGGTTGTAATTGATTATGAAGAGTGTGAATAGCCTTATCACATTTTCATTGGTTTTTTTTGTACTTGTGTTGAGAGAGAGATAGGTAGAACACCTCAGATTATTAATGAGAAGCACCATTGAGTTTGTATAAAGGTTTCACCAAATTATAGAAAGTTATTGTTCTTGTAGTGGTTTAAAATGGAAGATATGATGTTTAAACTTCTCAAATATCATGGTAATCACCTTAAATTATATATATTTTACTCAATAATGTCTCATATAAAAGAACATAGTCAGCCCATTATAATTAGTTTCCTACAAAAAAGCACCTATAGGCAAAGAAAAGAGAGTCTTGAGCAATCATGGTGGTAGGAAGAAGAATTTAAAAGGTCCTTAACATAATCTCAAAGTGTGAGAAACTAATATTGAACCATTAAAATTTATTAAGGTTGGATTTTAGAAATAATATAATACATAGTCACACACCTTGCCTTCACATATTGGTATATTGTAATGACACCTACAGGAAGCTCACACAGAGGTTTATGAACATTAAAATGTATGTGTTCAAAAATTGTTTGAACCTCTTTAAGGTTTGAGAATATGGAAAATGTCAAGGTAGCCATGGTAGAGTCATTAAGTGGAAAATATACCTATTATAACTATCCATAAGCTGATGAAGTGACTTAAAGGAAAAATTACCTTAAAGTATCCAAAATGGGGTTTTCACCTTTCATTTGACCATTCCATATTGAAATACATGAGGTATAAATAGGTTTGAATTCTTCCATCATGTAAACCAAATGTAGGGGAAATTCCTTAAAAAATAACATGGATGTTTAGACAAGAGAAGGTGAAGTAATTGGGTTTTAAATTCACACAATCTTTCACCATAGTTTCTTAGTGTTATCTACATTGTTTTGAAGTTAAAGTGACCCTATAAGGAAACAATGACATGTAGTGCCTTGTTTTCAAGACAAGTGATCTTAATGAATGAATTAAGTACTATTCAATAAAATAAAATTTAAATGAGTTGAATTATTTGGTCTTAAATCATATTATAATCCTATAAAGACTCCTTTTGTCTTCAAAATAGGCACCTATAGTTGATTGTAGAATGATGGCACAATGTACATTGAGAGATTTAATTTTTTGTTTGGATTTAGGTCTAATATGAGTGTTATTTATTATGAATGTGATTTAAAATAAATAAAAATTATGAATTATACTATGTATAACAACCTATAGGATCCATTTTTCTTTCAAAAGGGCCACCTACAATCTTACTATAAGCACTACATTGATGATGAGTTAGAAGTGGATAACCTGTAGACATAGATATTTGCCTATGAAAGTATTATATGATTTTAAATACCTCAAGTAGGTATTTGGGAATGATAAATAATTTATAACTTAGAATGACACCCTAGAATAAACCTAATTTATTCAAGAAACACACCTACAATTGTCCATAGTACACAATCTACTAGCTAGTCCTAGGTTTGGAGAGATTTGAGGATTTGGAAGAAGACTAGGGTGTTGTATATGTTTTATATGACATTAATGGTGGTTAAATACACCTAATAGTATGATGAGGAAAAATAAATAGAGTAAGGAGGGTTTAAATATCCAACCTAAAGTCAATGCAAAAATTCTGCACACAGTTAATGCTACATAATTTGTCTTAAGGGTTTTTAGAGAATTAAGGGGTATATTGGTATGATATATATATAATAATATATAAAAATAATCCATATTATTATATTTATCATCTCATTAAATCATTTTTATTGGGAAAATAGGTTAAGTTCCATATGTTCTATCTTAGACAAAGGGAATTCTTAAAGAAACACACCCTACATATTTGACATGAAGAGGACAAGTAGATTTGTTGAGGAGGTTGGAGAATTTAAATAATAATGAAGATAGATGTATTGATTATTAAAATACATTATTGATGCCTCATATCTCTAAGAAATCAAATATAGTAGCCATGATCCTAGATATATAGTTAGGCCTACAAGGCCTAGACTAGGTCTAAATCCCTAATGGGATCTCAATACCACTTATAGGGAAAAATTAACCTTAAAATGAAATTTAATACCTTAATTAGAGGATATTAGGTTGATCATAACCTTTTTTTTGTAGAGATGTCTCATAGAGAAGCAAATTTTGGCTAAAACCTATGAGAGGGTATGTAAAATGCACTCTCAAGCTCAAGAAACCATCTTTAGAATCTCACACTTGTACAAAAAATAAACATGGATACAAAAGGAGTTAAAATATGTTTAATATGGTCCCTAAAATTCTTCTATTATATTTTTTTTTATGTTTCAATGTCAAGAAAGTATGAATAATCCTTAAGGGTCTAAACCACCTAAAACCATCCAAAACCCTTATTTCTAATTAGATTGAAAAGATAAGGAATAATATGAATAAAAAATTCAAGTTTGGTATATGAAATTATTTGGACTTGTGGATAACTCCATCAGACTCCTTCCCATCATATTGGTTGGTACCTTATTTGTACAAACATGGTATATAAAAAGTTTTCATGAATAATTTTGATAGTTTTATAGGCACAAGGGAGTATCAAAATATGAATACCATTTGGGGAGGTAAATTAGGACCCAATATATCTCTTAATGTTTATTTATTACTTTAGACAGCACATAAACACCTCTTCTAAGTATTTCGATTCAAGTAGTCTATGGAAGACAATGAGAATGAAGGGTGACCACCAAGTGAGAAAGTGATAAGCCTAATTGGGAGGAATTTTAACACATTTCTAATGGATTGTGATGAAATGATACTATTTATAGGTGTAATATCATGCCTTACATGTGTTTTATTATATAATTGAAGATTGTATTGGTGCCAAATGAGAAGACAGACTTGTAAAACTAGTGATGGTGACTACAAATGATGAGAACACTTATTCAAAATAATACTAATGGTTAGGGACACATATAATGAAAATTGTATATTTTTTATAACCCCACATTCATATTACATATGTGTTATCTCTTCCTATTTTAGTTTGGACTAGTTAAAAGATGCCTCATGATGAAGGTAGTTTGCAGAAGGTACCTGAAGGGTCCTACACTAGTTTTGAGGAGTTTTCAAGCCTTAGAGGAACATTTGTCCAAAGATAAATTTAATGGTATATTTAATACTCCATACCTATACCATATAAATAATTCTCATGCCTTGATAAGTGACATTATGACCCTTGAGATCCACTTCTCTCTCTCCTCTCACACATTCTATAAGTGCAAGCCAATTTAGCTCTTGTATTCTAATTCCACATCTAGTATGGTGAAGCATTAATGGTTTGATGTTATACTTTACCTTTGAATAATACATTTAATATAGTTTTATTTCATATAATATCTTATAAAAGTGTGTGAATATATGTGTAGTGAATAGTTAAGTGATTGACATCTATCCTTACTTTCTCTCAATCCTTCTATGTTTGATGTAGGATTATCCCACTCCAACAGGTAACATGAAGTGTTTTTAAGTGTATTAGTATATTTTAAAGTTTTAAAGTACCCTTAATGTCTAAAAATTATTTATAGTTCACTTACTTTGAGTGGTTTGCATGCATATCACCTCCATGTTAAAATACTAATGTTAGAGAATTTTAAGACTTTGAAGCTAGTGTTGTAGATCATTTATCTTAGTGAAAGAGTATGATATCATTATGGTATATCACCCCACTATAATAGTTTAATTTCATTTATATTTCTATCCATTTTCACACAAAAAATTAGTTAGTGTACCTGATAAACACTTAAGGATTAAATTTAGGGAGTTAGCCCTTAAATCTAGAGGTTTTAACTTATAGGCAACCCACAGGCCTAGAGGTATTCCAATGTTACCCAAATCTTAGACTATGCTTGAAAAACCTCCTCTAGGGTTAAATATTTGGTGATAACATAACCTAAGGAAGATAAACCATGTCTAAGTGGTAAAACCTCACCTTTATATATCTCAATAATAGTTGATCATTTGGTCCATAATTGCATGATTAATAGTGGTGCAAGTCTAAAATGACTAAGTAGATTGTTGCCAAGCTAGGATTGGAGTATGAACCTTTTTCTAAGGTAATAGTTTATTTGGATGATAAAACCATCAATATAGTTTTAATTAACCTCAAAAGAGTGTTAGACCTTGACAAGTCTACAAATATTCCAAAACAAATAGTATAACAAGACCAATAATCAACTACTATAAATTTTGGATCTATAGGATAGCCTTAAGAGGATAATATTGGCTTAGATTTCACTCTTGATGAGATTTAACATCTCAAAATTTTAGTGACATGATACAAAAACATTATTTCATGGGCCTATGAAGACCTTCAAGTCTTCAACTTCAGTGTGATCATGTATACCATCTCACTTAAACTATAGTATACACCATTTAGACATAGGCAATGACTCATAAACATAATTATATATACCATTATCCATAAGGAGGTCCATTAGATCATCTTGGTTGGGATGAATTTCTTATTTTTCTACTCTACATGAGTCACCAACCTAGTTCTTATTTGTAATAAGAGTGGAGAAATTTAACTGTGCATCGATTTCAAAAATCAAAATAGGGCCTATGATAAGGATAAATACCCTTTTCACCCACTATATGAGTTATTCCAAATGGTATGTGGATATAATTTTATGTCCTTCTTGAATTTATTATTTATATATAATCAAGATATGCAAGATTGAAAGATAGAAACAATATTGTGTTCATATCTAAGTGAGATGCCTTCAATTATAAGCAAATTCCTTTCAGTATGTCAATGTAGATGCCACATTTCAATAATCCATAGACTTTGAAATGAATTATTTATCTGTAAATGCATAATTAGTTATATTTATGACTCTTTTTATCAAATTATAGGTATGATAATATCCAAAATCTATATAAGATATTCAAAAGGTGTAGAAGGTATGGTATCTCCCTTAACCTAAAGAAGAGTGACATTAACATTATTGAAGATTAGATACTTGGTAATGCTATCATAAAGGAAGTTATTTATATTGATCCAAAATATATTAATGTAATTTATAAAATACCTCTTCCTAATAATAAGAAGTAATTAAAATATTTATTAGGTAATATTAACTTTGTGTGAAAGTTCATGTCTAGTTTTTTTTAGATTGTTAAGCCATTAGATGTAATGTAAAAATAGGAAGCTAAAGTGGAATGGACACTTTCATATGGGAAATAATTCTAAGACATCAAATATTCCATCACATAGGCACATGCATATTGTTGTTCGATCCAAAATATTAGTCAAAATTTCACCTATGAGGCTATATTCACTAATCAAGTTTAGGTAATAATTGGTGGAAATACAACCTCTAATTTTAATATTACTTCTAAGATAATATAGGTCAATAACTACAATTAAGGGTCTCTATTATATATATATATATATATATATATATATATATATATATATATATATATATATAACTTGGAATAGATCTCTAAGAGATGCAATGCTACCACCAGTGGTCCAATACCATTTTTTTGATTGACTTACAAAACTTATACACTTATAGCTAGACCCATCACAACATATTAAATTTAAAACACTACTTTTCTAAACTTCACTATTTCTAAATGGAGGGAAAGATCACATGTTCATAAATAGACATCAAAAGAGAGGGAGGGTAAGGTAGAAATATTTTTTATTATTAAAATGGGATAAAATATTTCTAGGACTACAACATCCTTATCTATAGTTGAACCACTGTATGATAAGTTTCATTATGTCTTGAGCTTTAGTCACATAGAGATAGAGTCTGAGAAGAAAGAAAAAAATCTTAATTTTAAGGGTCTTTTAATGAATTAACTATGAAAAGACATGTAGTTAGTTATACACATATCCTTACAAGCTTTAAATTAAGTGAAAGAAATAAAATAACCTAACTAAAATAGTAGAAACACATCCTACTTAATACATAAATTATGTATAAATCAAAAATTAAAATCCTAAACCATTATTATTGATCCATTAAGAAAAAATAAGGTGGAATACCTATAAATAAATTAGATAAATTTACACAAAAAATTAATTTTGCATCATTCTGACAGTGTTTGTTTACAAATAGATTCAACCTTTATAACATACTAGGTAATAGTATATATATAAGGGAGAGATGGGTATTACCTCTAAGAGGCATGAGATCCCACTCTTGGGAATCATGGCCATCATGGTATAATAACATTAATTTGAAATATTCCTTATTCCATAATAGATAAGACATAATGGAAATTCATGGCTCACTAAGGATCCTTGAGTAGAGGTCTAATGTGGACTGTGTCCTAATTTTTTTGTCAAGATATGATGAGATTCCAATGATCTATTGATGAGGTTGAACCTATGAAAGTTAACAAAAGACTCATGGAGAAGCATATTTTTTGGAGATGTTATGAATAGGTCGTTTGGGGATCACATACTTATTTTGTATTTATGGCACTATTATGGCTAAGGGGTTGGCCACATGGTGATTTGTCAATATATTTGAATGTATAGTCCTAAAAAATATAAATGTTTGGCTATAATGTTTTAGGGTCCACATTTTTGTATTTTACTAATGTGATGAATTTGAAATAAGTGTCCTAGTTGAGCTCCTTAGGATCATGACACTTGTCTATTTATTAGTCAATTAGGACATGTGAACCTTGTCTTTAGTTCATGTACCAAAATTGATCTATATGACAAGTCACTCTTAAAATGATAAATATATATTTATAGCTCCCACAGGACCCATATTAGTGTATTTTATCTACTTTATTCATGTATTGATACTTAGCCTATCCTTGCTCTTCCACTAGGTTTGAATTCAACACATAGCATCTTAGGCACCCTTTAGTAGCAAGAAAGTGAGATTCCTACATGTGGAATAATATTTTTGATCTGATGGCTTGAATAATCTATATAATACTTTGATTTATGTACAATCTACAAGTTAATGGGATGTTACCACAAAGATGGTCCTCATTTATCTAGGTTATCAAGTAATGTGGGACTTGGGATACATTACAATTTTGTCCAAAGGAATGATATTTCAAAATGTCTCTCAATATAATTAGTATATATGATATTAGGATCCACACTATATTTTTCTATGTACTCTATATCTAGATATATGATATGTTACCATATGGATAAACCTTGCTCATCTAAGGAGTATTCAATTTTTTACTATGGAACTATCTATTGGTTTTCTTCATAAGCTATGGGTGAGTGGGATCATGCCATGTGGCACAATCTCACTTATCAAAGGGTAAATAAACCTTAGAATTTGTATTTATATCTATAGGTTTTATTTGAGTAGGATGATTCCATGTGTATGACCCTTGCTCATTATAATGGTCTCGTATATTTGAAGTATGTGATTCTTCATATTTTTCATAGATGAGTGGGAACATGTCACATTGCATGATCTCACTTATATATATCATGAGGGAACCTTATAAATTTTTCCTCTAACTATAGGATTTGGATGAGTAGATCTTGCCATGTGGCATGATCTCAATTATTCATAGGGTCCTCAATATTTAGTACTTAGGCCTACCCTTATCTATCATATATGAATGTGATCATGACATGTGGCATGATATCATTCATTAATATGCTCATATGGTCCTTGCCTTATTTGTTTTGAGTTGAAATAAGTGAGTAACTAAGATGAAGACACATATCACAATACCAATTTCTTAGGTGCTTAAACAACTTAGACTTAGAATATTTTGCCTTAGAAGCCATACAAAATCATGATTAATACATTAATCTAAATCATGTTAATATTAGGTATCATCAAAGAAAATACTTAGTCATTTTAAAGACCCTTCATGAGGTAGGTGTCAATACCTGAAATGATCCTAAAGCTCAAGGTCTAACTATTAGAATTCAAACTTGAGGACTTAGACATTATAATTATAATTCATTTTCATTCTTAAATTTTATGGTTTTTCTAAGTGTGAGATATACATTTGGCATTAGTCTATGTGAAAAAATTTCAATAAAATGACTAAGTATGAAAATTTACTCATATTGCAAGGTGATATTATTGAGTTGGACCAAGTAAGTTTTGTAAAAATGGCCTTGTGGGGACATAACACTCCTATAAAGGAAAAAAAACCTTAGGAAAAATAAAATAAAATTTAGCTTGATTAGTCCATAAAACTAGAACCTAAATATGATAAACATCATAGTACTATAAGACACATTTTTATAAGATAAATTCAATGGACATGTTTGTTTTAACCTTTAAAATTAGGGATCAATTGAATTACTAGGGTATTTATTGAAACATTCAATCAATTTAGAATCAAATGAGTAATTCATTCTAGATAAACAAGTTATATTTAAGAAAATGACTTATAACTTATATTAGGATTGATTCATTTCATAATAGGACCTGAGCATTGAATCATAAGCTCAAAGAGGGTCCTCATTTGAAATGGGGAATGTTGGACACAATAAATCTTATAGAATTAGTATTGATACATTAAGGAAAAATAAAGTGGAATATATTCAAAGAAAATAGACACATTTATATTGATTTTTATTTTTGAATTATTATGACAACATTTATTTATAATTAAAGTTGACCATTCTAACATACTAGGTAGCCATATATATAAAAGGGAGAGATAGGTATTGACTATAAGAGGAATGAGATCTGAATCTTGGCCATCATGGCTTGAAATGGTATAATAACATTATGTCATAATATTCACAATTACATCATAGATAATATATAACATAAAGTCTTGGCCCATCAAGGAGCCTTAAGAAGAGTTTTGATGTGGATTGCATCCTAATAGTTCTAGTAGGCTAGTTGAGCTACCAATAATTAGTAAATGTGGTTATACCTATGGGAATTGACAAAAGAATCAAAGAGGAATTTATTTGATGGATCTATTATGCATAGTATGCTTATGGAGCACACACCTCTTTTTTCTCTATAGAACTATGAATGGTGGAAGGGCTTGCCACATGACACATTATTAATATCTTTGATAATGAATTCTTTATAAAAAGACAAATGTTTAGATATAATGTTTTATGATCCACATTTTTGTATTTTACTTATATGATGAAGTAAAAAAAGTGTCCTAGTCATGATCCTTGGCATTTTGAAACTTATCCATTTACCACTCAATTGGGACCTATGGACCTTGTCTTTAACTTACGGACTAAAATTAATCTAGATGCTAGGTCATCCTTAAAATTATAGATATGTCTTTATAGTTCCCATATGAACCATCCTCTTATCTTTTGTATACTTTATTTATGGATTAGCACTTATCCTATCCTATCTCTTCCATTGGGTTTGAACTCAAGACTTAGCATGTTACTCCCCTTTTAATAGGGAAAAAGCAAGATCCCTACATGTGTCATAATATTATTAATATGGGGGCTCACGGACTCTATAAAATCCTTTTTATTAGTAAAGTCATGAGTTAGCGATATGTAACCATGTGAATGAACCTTATTTATCTAGGTGTTTAGTGAACTCAGGCCTTAGGTTGATTCACCATTTTACTCTAGAGAAATGAGATGTCAATACATGGCTTAATCTCATTGATCTAAGGGCTCATAATCTCCACATTATCTTTTACTATCTATTCAAGATCCAAATGGTTGGGATATTTCCACTGAATGACCCTCAACCATCTAGGAGGTATTCAGTCTCTGACTATGGGACATGTCATTGGTATAATTTTCAAGCCACATATGAGTAGGATGGTTCCACAAGGCATAATATTACTTATCTAGTGGTTACCTAGCCTTAAAATGTGCATTATTTATCTATGATACCTATCTGAGTGGTATGCCACCACATAGATGGTCCTCACTTATCTAAATTCTCAACTATGTTCAAATTATAAGCTTATGCCTATTAATTTCAAAAAAATTAGGATTTACCACATAAAATGATCTTGATTATTTGGATGATAAAGGAACCTTATGAATTGTGCCTCTACCTATAAGTTTTAGATGAGCAGAATCATGCCACATTACATGATGCCATTTATCTAGAGGATTTTTGATCTTTAGGACCTCAGCCTACTTGTATCTATCATGATTGACTGGGATCATACCTTGTGGAATGATCTCATTCATAAAAATTCTTTTTTTGGTCCTTACCTTAGCTGTTTTGAGCTAAAATAAGAGATTAACTAGGATTAAGACACATGGCATAATCTTAGTTACTTAGGTTCTTGGGGAACTTAGAATTATAACCTTTTTTCCTATAAAATATAAAAAAGTGGGATGAAAACACATGTTTCATTAATTTTAATCTATGGTCTTTCCAAAAAAAATACTTCATAATTTTTAAGACCCTTCATTGGGAAGATGGGTGATAACACATTGAATGATCCTAGATCTTAGGGCTTGATCTTTAGAATTTGAAATTGGAGACTTAGCCACTAGAATTTTAATTCATTGTTGAACTTAAATTTTATATTTTTTATAAGTGTAAGTGATATGCATGAAAAATATCTATGTGTCGATATTTTATCAAAATGATTGTTGGTGTTCTAAATTTGCACCCTAGTTGAGGAGTGGATTGTTCAAATCTTCCTACTCAAATCTAGTCCAACATGGGATTGATCTTAAGCTATGGCTATTATAGTAATAAATAAGACCTATGAATAAGGATAGATTACTTCTTTAGAGGTTTGATATATTATTATGATACATATAACCTAGGATCAGTCCCATATTGGACTAGATTTGAGTAGGAAGATCTAAACAATGTCCTTAGCTAGGGTACAAATCTAGAACACTGATAGTTTTGTCATGATTGGTAAGATCAGATTATTTGGTATAATTAAAGTTTGAATATTGAGAAGAATAAATTTTATTAGCAAAAGAGATCTACCATCATCAAAAATTTAAGATCCTTTAAGTTGTAGAGTTCATAACATCTTTTAGATAGTAATTTCATGCCAAAGGTTGAAATAAGATCATCAAGTAAAGGTAATCCTTTTGAACATATTGAATTGCCTTTTAATTCTTATAAAATATCAAGATTCAATATAAAAATACCTTATCCTCCAAAGAAATGTTCATCCTCTATTCATTTTATTATTTTAGTCAAATATATTATCCCCATAAGCCAAATCCCCTTTTCCCAAATGGTTATCAAGAATAAAGTGTTTTCCCCATTTAATAGGGTTAGTCCCCTTAATTTATCCCAATATGATAAAATTCCTATGTCTTCCCTAAAAATTATCCCTTTCTTCTCTAGAGAATGGGATAAAACTATTGCTATTGAGCATATCCAAGATGTTACCATTCTATGTTTTATTCATAATGTTACTCTAGATAATGTGGCTATTAAATTTATTATTGATTCCTTCAAGGGAAAAGTGTTATAATGGTATAAGAACCTTCATTTGAATTCCATTGCTACTTGGGATGAGTTAGGTGTAGCCTAGTTAGGAATTTTGAAGATATGTCTAATCATATATCTTTAGTTGAATAACTGACTACCATACAAAGGTACCCCCATGAATTTATGTCTAATTTTAGCCATTGATTCCAAAAAACATGTACTAGGATCCTTAAATTGGATAGACCATCCCTAGAGTATTCATGCTTTTACTATCTTAAGGCCCTAATTCTAATATAAGTGTCATGATATATCCTATGGGTGGTAATACCTTGCCAAATGCCTATTAAATTTTTATAAGGGTAGAAACTACCTTAATATAAGCTAGTAAACTTTCTCTAAGGCCTCTAATGCCCATATTCCCAAAATTGTAACCTATCCCTCCTCTTCAAGCTTCCCAAATTCCATATATAGCTCCTATTCCATCTCCAAAATTCCAATTTGTAGCTCCTCCTAATCAAGCTAATGAGATTGGTGATCTAAAAATCATGTCACAAGCTTTTGGAAATGAGAATTTTCAACTCAAGAGACAATAATACCAAGGTAGAACTTATCAGTAGAAAAACAAGAATACTTATAAGTCTTTCAGTAACTAAAGACCCCCTTATCAAATTTTTAAGGACAATAGGTAACCTTATCAAAATCAAGGAGTCATAACCGAAACTAAACCATAATAAGCTCTTGATCCTAATGCACCTTCCATTTTAAAATCTATTGTTCCCCAAAATTCCCATGACAAAAATGCCATAGGAAGAGTTCTCTCTTCAAAGTGGTATGTATCAAGACATGAATATGGCATCCCAAGGAGAAGATCAAAAAGTTCCAGGGTAGCCTAATGTTATCAATGTTAATTGGAATTTGGATGACCATATTGCATTCAACCAAGTTTGTGAAACTAGAATCATAAATTATCAAGTGGCAAATCTGACTATAGCTAAAAGAAGAGAAGTTGAGGAAGCTCAAGATATGAGAAATACTTATAGTGTTCCTAATTTTTTTTCAAAGAGTGTCAAATATTAATTTATTGTTCTTGTAGCATAGAAAATTTAGAATATAGAGGCAGTTAAAGTTACCCAATTTCCCCTAAATAGAGGACAATAAGTGGCTCAAAAGTTATAGCCAAAAGTTAGTGAAACATATTTTAGCATAATAGAATAAATGAAGAAATAAAATTTTTGAATTATCATGTGGGATTATCTTTCCATTATATGGAAAAATTACATGCTTATTCTAGAACTTTTAGATCTTAAGTTATTTAAAGAACCAGTTTAGAAACTAAGAGCTATATTGGATAATTCAGACCAACAAATCAAGCAACCTGATCAATAAATACATAACATGACAAAGGTGGAAAAAACCAATGTCAAATTTAAAAAAAACCCTCCATTTTATCTCTCTTTTATATTAGGTGATTGATTAATCCATTATTTTATGGTAGATAGTGGAACTAATAACACTGTCATACCCAAATAGATCGTAGACAAGCTTGGTATTATATATGAGCCAAAACCATAGGAGTATTGTAATTACATGGTTCACCAATGAAGATAGTAGACATAATAAAAGGATTAAAAATAAAATTACTTGATTTCTGAAATGATTTTATTTATCTAGATGTAGTTGTAGTGGACTTGCCTCCCTATTCTTCCATGTGTCTATCATGAGACTTTACTTCAAATATTGGAGGATACTTATCAACTAATTGGAGCTATTTAATTTTCAAAAATAGGTGTGGTAATAAGGTGATAATATGTTTTGAACCCATTTAAATATTTAATTTTGATCTATATATGCCAAGTATGGTGAATACTAATTGTGTTATCTTAGACAAGGTACTAGACAATAGTGAGGTGGAAATTGAATCACCTCTAAATGGAGTCTTAGATATTTTCCCTGATGAATGGTCCTATAATTTGAATGGACATTATCCCTAAAATTTAATTAAATAATAATGACTTGGTGTCTATTTTCTTCATGAAAATGATGTACCAATTCCAACATTAATGAAAGATTATCAACCTAGTGATGGACTATGGCAACTATATTTTGATGGATCCAAGAATAAACATGGAACTAGAGCTGAAATGATGTTAATTTCTCAAGCCAATCAAATTTATTTCTATTATCTTAATTTTTAGTTTTGTTTTTTATTTAGTATGAAGCACTAGTGCATAGTTTGTAATGGGTAAGAAAGATGAAGGTCAATTCTTTACAAGTTTTTGGAGATAGTAAACTAGTAGTTCACCAAGTAATATTGTCGCTAGTAGGCAATATTGTTACTTGGTGAACTACTAGTAATAGGCAATATCAAATTCATAAGGAGATACATTTTAAATTTTTTTGCTTTTTCTAGGCCACTCACAACCAAACTAAAGAAGGGTTAGAGTTTTAGTTGGTCAAAAGGAGTGAGAAGTTTTGAAGAGATCAAAAAAGCTAGAGCTAGTGCTCCTACACTCCTAAACCCTAATTTTACAAAGGATTTATTCTTATACAACTATGTTAACATTGAAAAAATTCTAGTTATTCTCATGTAGTAGAATAAAGAGACTTTAGAGTAGCCAATAGCCTTATTTAGTCAATGCTTATAATAATATGAAATGAGGTATTATTTTATTGAGAAGCATGTTCTTTCAATCATAAGGTCTCTTAAAATTTTTAGGTACTTGTCCAATAATAAGATACATTTGATGGTCAAACATCCAAATGTCAAAGATTTCCTTCTAAACAAATATATAACTGACAAGATATTTGGTTTGATAACCAAATTCATGTAATATTATGTTGAGATCAAGGTCACAAAACTAGTGAGAGGCAAAGGACTTTGTGAGCATCTAACCCTAGACTTGTAAGAGACTAATGAATAGGTTATGGTGTTAAATGATGAAGAAGTTTCAAGTGATCAGGCCTCATCTTCTACTCGATTCTAAGATATGGTAATATATCTATAAGATGGTGTTTACCCTTCTCATCTCACTCCTTAAAAAAGGATATATTTTAGATTATAGTTAATTCATTTTCTTCTTATTGACAATGTGTTATTTTAAAAGGATATCAATGGCATACCACTAAGATGTATAGAAATAGGTCAAACATAGAGGTTACTTGAGTATTTCCATGATGTACATGGTGGAGGACATTACTCAACAAGGATAATAGCCCACAAGATAATGAGAGGTGGGTATTGTTGGCCAAGTTTGTTTGGTGATTATCATGCATTGACTAGAAAATGTAGATAGTTCTCCATGTTTGTTGGAAAAGTGAAACTTGTAGATTTACCTCTCCAACCTATTTCAATAAATCAATCAAATGGGTATTTAAATTTATTGGTCTCATCAACCCACCTTCAATATTAGGACATAAGTGGATCCTAACTACCACATATTATTTTACTAGATGGATAGAGGCAGTGGCATGAAAAGAAACCAATTAAACCAATGTTTTGGACTTATATGAAGGTTTACTTACCATATTTTGGGTCCCTTAAACTATAATTTATGATGATTATATGTATTTTTTAGGTCTAAGATCAGCCAGTGGGAAGTTAAACATGGTATTTTCCTTAGTACCTCATCAAGCTATTATCCACAAGGCAATGACCTTATTGAATCCACCAATAAGAATTTATTAAAAATTATCAAGAAGACTATAGAATAAAATCAAAGATCATGGCACTCAAAATTAAATTCATTTTTTTGGGCTAAAATGATCACCTATAAGAGGTCAATTGCCAATTCGCCATGCAAGCTAGTATATGGTAAGGAAGTAAGAATGTCTATTTCTCTTGAATTCCCTACTTTGGAATTGATGCATCAAATTGAGATTTTGGAGAATGAGATAATATATGTTGATCTCATGGAGATAGAAGAGACAAGGCATAAATACATGTTGGCTATTGAGGCCAATCAAGTCAACATGTCAAAGGGATATTATGGCAGGATATCAAGGACTCATGTGCATTCACACAACAAAGGTATAATGGTGTGAGTAGAGTTAATAAGAATAAAAATAGTTGGGCATAATTAAATGGGATAAATTAATTTTTTATGGTTAATAGAGCAAAGGTGAACCCAAACATTTTTGATAGAACTCAATGGGGTAGGTTTCAACTCAAGTATGTAAATGCAAAAGAACCAAAGCTTAGATATGATCCAGATAGAACCTATGGGACCAAGTATTGCTAGCATAGATCCATATAGCTAAAACACATTATTTGGACCTAGTAAAGAGACCATTGGTTATAAATCAAGGCAAAACATGTTGTAGTATTTTTGTGAATATTGTGACTGTGTGAAAACAAATGATCTAAAATTGGTTTTGTGTCTATAAAATAGACCCAAGTTTGAGTTCGAACAAATGAAAATATAAATGTGATTATTGAGAGACATGTATCACCTATCATCAAGGTCACTTTTAAATGATCAAATACATTTGGCCACCCAATGTAGATGTAGCATAATTATGCCAGTTCCAGGACATGATCTTTATTAGTATATCGTTAAATGATACCATGGAGTTCTAATAAGCCACTGGGTGGATGGATAAGGATAATGAGCATTCATTTATTTTATATAATTTGTACCTTATTGATAATACCATGACTCAACATCCTCAATAATGTCAATCCTTAGAAAATGGTTGGGAATTTTTCAATGCACATATCTCTTTCTTTTCTCTTTTCTATAAATACATGCTTCCAAGCCTTAAAACTAATCCCTCTTTTTTGTATGACTAGATTCTCTAAAATTCATATTTTAACACCTTTTTTATCCAATAAGGACTGAATTCCATCTTTTTATAAGTTTGATTAAAGTGTGTTCCATGAATTCATGTATTGTGGTTAAGTGAATGTATGTTACTTTCTTATGTCTGAGTTTTTATCACCTTCAAGACATGCTTAGTATTTATTATAGGTAATTATAAGTGAAATTTATAGTTTATTATCTAGATTGAAAGTGAATACCTTCCCTCTCTTACTAATTTGATAACTCATTAATGCCTTATTCTAGAATATCTATGTGAGATTGATATTATTTGGTCTTTAAAGTGTCTCATAGTGTGTATTGTTTGAGTGTGAGTGATCAAAACATTGGTGCATCACCTATTTTCCATGCTTTATAAGTTATTATCAAAATCTCTTTCCCTTTTCTAATCAAGTGCTAGTTTAGGTTTAGTATATGAGATAGATCCATAAGGAAGCTTGCCTTATTTGGAAGTCTAAACTATTATTAGGATACCCATAACCTAGGATCAATCCCATGTTGGACTAGATTTGAGTAGGAAGATTTGAAAAATATCCTTACTCAGCTAAGGTGCAAATATACAACACCAATGACTAAGTATTAAAATTTAATCATACTATATGGGAGTATTTCTTAGCTAGACCATGTAATTTTTGGAAAGGTGTCCTTATGGGGTCATGACACTCCTACGAAGGACAAATAACCTTGGGTAAAAGAAAAAAATAGTTAATTTTAATATGATGAACATCATAGTACTACTATATAGATAATGTTTTAAATAGGCATGTTCATTTTGACCTTTAGACTCAATTATTAGTCAAATTACTAGGGTATTTTTGGAACATTAAACCATTTTATAGCCAAATAAGGACTTCATTCTAGATATATAACTCATTTAATATAATTAATTCCATTTTAGACCATGACTAATTCATTTCAAAATAGGACCTGACTAATTCATTTGAAATTATTAAAATGGGGCATTTTGACCATAGTAAATGGAAACTTTTTCAAGGAAAATGTTTCTTCAACATTTAGAATCTAGACTGTTGGTCTCCATTACTGAACTATGAGATAAACATATAAATATACCTTTATATGAACTTACAAGAAAAGAGAGTGATAAATTCTAATTCAATAAACAACATATTAGGACATGATTTATTCAAAGGGTTTTGTTAATCAAATAATGATTATGTTACTATTTCTAATCCATTGGGTAAGCTCAAACATATCTTAGCACTTAGAGTTCTTGAAAGGTAATTTATTTATAGAATTTGGCTAATGAAAGAAAGGCCTAGGAATTACTCTTCTTTGATCCAAGCATATATAACCTCCATAAATATGTCTTTGACCCCACTCAATGCCTTGTTCCATTTCTAACTAGGCTAGAAAGGCTATGATGGAGGTTGCCTAAATCATGCTTACTTATGAAGAAACTTACATTTTCATGAGATTCAAACTTTCTTGTATTTTGATGTTTATTTTTGTTTAATACTTGAGGGTTGGGGACAAATATATCCAAGGTGTTAGGATGGTTCAATAAACTCTTTGCATCAATAAGGTCCTTTCTTACTCATTGACTTGGTTACAATTGATCTATTCTTTTTAGTGTTGATGACATTTATCAAAAATAGGGATTTTCTCAATTCACTTGCTTAGTTTTGAATCAGTGACCTCTAATCCTTATAGTATGTCAAGATAAGTCCATTTACTTATCATTTTTTTTATAATGGGGGCTTTCCTTTTGCCTTCCAATTTGGGGACCATGTTTTTAGTTCCTTTTAAATTTAAGGTGACCAAACTTGGGATCATAGGGATCAAGATTTATATTGGACTCTATCTTACTAAAACTATCTTAGATTATTATTAATATGAATAATGTTAACATGGTATAAATTTTGTAATGTTATCAAGGGAAAAAATAGAAAACAAGAGGAAAAATAAAATAAAATAAATGCATGCCAAAACAAAAAAAAATATGGACAAGAAATAAAAAACAAAATAAAACATAAGCAAACACTCAACTAAAATAAACTAACTCTAAACTATTATTTACAAGGTGCATTTGGCATGGGGCTATTCTAAAATTTCATTGGAATGGATTACCATAACTATGATTCAATAAAATTCCATTCAAAAGTAGTGGGAGGTTATTCCCTCAAAGGTATTTCAATTGAAATACATTTTTTCCTAGTAACTTAGAGATCTAATATGTGCCAATCCAAAATGGGTCAAGTTTGGAGTGTTTCCCTTTCTTTTTGTGTGATTTTTTCATATAACAAGACCAATTCTAATATCCAAAAGGAATTGACCTTTTCCCTCTTATTTAACCATCTCTTGACTAGTATTTTATGTTTTTTGATGTTATATATAGTCTCAACTTATATATCCTACAATTGGGAAATGTCCAATAGCCTCAATTTTATATTTTTAGTATATTTCATGTACTATTTAATAAAATTATATGTTGGAAACTTAAGGGTCATTAAGAAGATGGGATCAAACTCTTATACTATTTTAAAATTAAATATTTTAAGGGCATACTTATATCTAGTGTGGTTATCCTAAAGAGCATAGTTCAAAAATGAATGTCAGCCTCTAGGCTTATTTTTGGCATATTTATTGATGGCATAGATCATATTTTAATTTTTTGACTTAGCCAAACCATTATGTTGAAGGTATTATTTTTATGAAAACATTAGGGTAATTCCATTTTCATAAGCCCATTTTGTGATATTGATTGACTAAAATATAGGTTTATTGTCATATACTAATGATGCTAGTGTGCCAAATCATGTTGTTATATTTTCCTCAAGGAACTTGATGACTTCATTGCCTATGATATTCTTTGTCACTACTACCTCTATCCATCTTGAAAAATAGTTAATGGTTGTAATTATTAATTTATGGCTAGTAGATGAGCTCAAGTTGATGACCTCAATGAAGTCAAGTCCCCACTGAGTAAAAATATGCTCTTTTATCATAAGATACAAATGAATTATAACATGAACTTCCTTAATGGATAAGTTCTAGCACTGATGGCATGAATGCACATGGGTGTGGACATATTTTAATATAATGGGACAATATTACCTAACTCTTAGAAATTTGTATGTAGTTGTAATACCTAAAGTATGGAAACTACCCAACTTCTCAAGGAATATATTCATGACTTCCTTATCTTAGTTTTTTCATATACATCTGAGATAGATGCCTTCCTAGTTTCTTCAATAAATCACTCCCTTATTCAACATGTAGTGAGATAGATACATGTATACTAAGGAATATTTTATGAATCTAATTAAGTCTTAGAGGATGAGTTATATAGAGGGAGTAGTGGACAATTTGATCATACCACTCTTGATGCACCATTATGACTAGTCTAATTACACCATCATGATCCTTATGCCAATTTAAATGATGAATCGAGTAATACCTTGACCTTGAGCTAATTTGAAATGTTTTAGTTCAGGTCATACTCCAATATCTAGGTCATTCATAAGAATATACATTCCCCTAGCTCATTCTATCCCAACATTACATTTATAGCTAGGTTTAGGATGATGGAATGTACCTTATTTATTATAATTTAGTGCAAGAAATTTTTGATAACATTGACTAGTACACAGTAATGCTTATCCGATGTGGGATACTTAAGATCTACACCTTTAATTTTTATACTCATGAAATTAATTAGGTTCTCATATTCATCCAAGTTATAAGTGGGAATTATAATTATGGTGTGTTTTGACATGAAGGAATAGAGGTATGAGTCCTTTTCATAGTCTAATATTATTAAGACTAGTGCCTACTTGATGTATTCTTCAATTTATTTGAAAGATTTCCTAGTTATAGGATCCCATTACACTTTTGATTCTAATTGTTGAAAGTTTTAATTGATTTCATGTGTTTTTTCACTATAATTTATGTCAATAAGGATTATTAATGTGAGAGTTTTCTTTGATTCCATATACATGAGGTCAATAATGTCAAAGGAAGTATGAGGTCAAGTAATGGTTCATAAGAAGGTGGTTATGATATCATGAGACTTGGTAAAAGGATAATGATAAAAGATGTTATGGATAATATATTATATGTTTGGAGGTAAGTAGTGAGCTATAATAGGTTTCTTGAAGATCTCAAAGTATGGCTCCTAATAGGTCTATGTAATGGACTAGTCCTTAAGCATAAATATGGTTTGTAGAGGCATGATGGTGGTGATATGGATTGAAGTTGTGAAAATAAGTGGTAGATCATGTGATAAGATTTTTTTCAATATGTTAACATGTGTATAAGGTATATAATATTTTAGATTATTTATTCTAGGTTAGTTATTGGCTTAGTCTTTGCATAAAGAGACCTAGTGAGAAGGCATAAACATGGTTTCATAATGAGGTGAGTAATCTAAGGAATTTATGAAGAATATTGGTAGTGTATGATAATTATATTATATTTTATTACATTAATATGATGGGTTGAGATTAATTAAATAGTTTTCAAGGTATGTTCAAGGTCTAAGTGTGACTCATAGTTCAAGGCCTAATGTGGAAAGAGACCTAGTGTGACCTAATGAGGAGTCAAAGTCACTTTCCAAGGTTATATATCTCATGTGAGATTTTAAAAAGGTTTGATAGGTTTTATAAATATTTATCATGATTTTTTAGGTCTTGATTTGAAGGAGAAAACATGAAAATTGGGTCTTGAGGTATATCGAGTGCTAGAATGAAGAGTTACAGACTCAAGAAGGAACTTTTGATTCTTGTTGGTGCATGTGAATATTTAATGGGAATATGAGACATTATATAGAGATTTATAATGGTATTATGAATGTTTTACAAACATTAGGATTTGGTTTCAAGGGTAAATTTTTATGAACAAATGTTAAGAATGGAAACTAGTATAAAACCATACTAAAATCCTCATAGTGACCCGATATGGAAGATCTTAATGGAAATGGATTATAATGGTTATGACCTAATTTTTTAATTATAAAATTTAGAGGAATTTCCTAGGTACCTCCAGGTGTCATTGGTCTATACAAAATTAAGTAGAAGCTACATCAAACCCCTTGTTTCTTAAATTTTTGATGTGATAGGTAGGGTTGACTAATTGAAAGCATGCAAATAATTTAAGGGTGATGTGTGAGAATTTTATTTTGTGATAATGTAATTTTTTATTCATGTTTTATACCAAAAATGTGTTAAAGTGATCATGAAATATGAGTAGTCACTAAAAATCCTAGTGAGGAAGATGATGAAAAAACTAGGTAGAAGTGAGAATGAGAGTATGGATGTGTAGACATGGACTAGGAATGAATAAATTCTAATGGGGTTTTTTAAAGACATATAACACAATTTAATTTTTTATATATATTTTGGAAGTCATTGAAAATGTTGTTCACAAGATGACATGTCTAGTGAAGATGAGATAGTGAAGGTGTAAGTTTTAGAGATCAGTTTATATATTTCATATTTGAAATTAGAACTATATATATTTTTGTTTTTAATTTTATAAATATTAATAATGATAATAATCATTAATAATTACTTATTTATTGTGTATACATATGTTTTGGAATGCATGTTTACCATGACTAGTTCACAAGGCAAAATGATAGCTCTATGTATGCAAGATGGAATGAAGTGTTTGAGACTCTATGATAGTATTAAATGTATATAATACACATGTTTTTTGTTTTTTTATATATCTATTATATATCCATGATATATATAATATTGAGAGTTAGTATAAGGAGGTGGAATATGGAAGCTAAAATAGTTTGTATGGCTGAGCAAGGACTATGAGAGAGAAGCTCAACAAATTAGTTTGAAAGACCAGTAATTGACACTATAAATTATGACATATATATTTTAGGATGATATATAGGTCACATATAAATAATTAATATTAATTATAATTATTTTAAGTGTCCTTATAGGAGCTAAAGACAACATCCTTTAAGATTGTGTTTTTAGAGCTATACGCAGCTTTCTATGTATGAGTGAGAATGATGTTCGTGAGCCTTTTTGAATATATTTTAAGAAAAAAAATCATATTAATTTTTTATATAAGAATAATAGGTTAATTTCATATATTTTTATTCATGATAAATTCATATCAAGGTGTGAAAAGTCAAAGGTTCTTGACTGGGTTCTTGAGTCTTGTTTGTAGTTCTGAGTGGTCATATTGTAAGCTTGCGTTATAGGATTTAAGATCTATGTTGAAATGTATAAATAACATGGTGATTAACCTGAGGTAATATAAGTTGTATAAATTTTATTTTTTTATGGTTATATGGAAAAATAAATTATGCTTTAATAATGTGAGACAGACTTTTTGGGTGTGTGAAAACCTAGTTGTGAGTAATACTAATGATGTGGTTCAAGTAGTGAAGTGGAATAAAAGGTGGTATGGACCTATATGAATTTTATTATGGGTATATTTTATGGTTTTTTTAAGTTTTTCATATATTTTTTAAGGATCAATAAGTTTCAAGAAGGCTAAGTGTAACGTGTTGCTTGAGATAAACATAATACATTAGGTCTCTACTAGGCCTAAGAAGAGAAGGTGGTCTAAGTGAGTTTGTCTAAACTAATAGTGAACATATTTTTATTTAATATTGTATTTATAATGTCCTAATAAATTTTATAGGTTTGAAATTTATGTATTATAGTCTTGGCTAACCAAGAGAGTATGTGAGTAGGTGACTTGTATTTATACAAGGCATAATAGGCCTATTTAAGAGAGGAAGAAAAATGTGTGAATGAGAATAAAAGAGCACCTTGAGGATAAAAATTAGGTCATTTATACCTTCATATTGGATTACATTATCAGTCACAAATATAACACATATTTTTTAAGTATGATGAGCAAGGTCATATGACCTAAATCTATAAAAAAGAGGACTAGTTGAGTGAAGAAGCCTACTATGATGTTTGATAAAGATAGAAGAGTGTGGAGAGAAAATGATGTTTATAATCATTATTTTATTGAAAAAATGGTGTCCTAAGGTGATCAAAGGTTTTAGGTCATTGATTTGGTGCTAAGTCACCTAGGGGGTTGGTTCTTCCTTGTAAGTTGATGCTTGTTAAAGACTAGTTGAGAGGGTGCTTGACTAGGCAGGGGTTGGTATTCCTTATGGATTTAGTGATTCAATAAAATAGGATATTTTAAATATATGATTTAAGTAAATTTTCAATTTTCAGTGGGGTTTATCCTTCTTGAGGTTTTCCCACATATATGATGTGTATTTTCTTTATGTTATTATGTATGTTTGTTTATACATTGATTGATATATTTGATTGAATGAATGTTTCATAAGTGATAAATGGAGTGAATTATATGTTTGAAGACACTGATATTCTTCCAACACTTATTTTAACATTACATTCAATTTTTTAACATTTTCATCAAAACAAGTTATAAATTTCCATACAAATCTAATCCTACCAAAGAATGACTTTAATTATTTTTTACTATTTGGAAAAGGTATCTAAAAAATCACATTAGAACACTAAAGGTTGATATAAATACCTTCATCCACGATGATGAGATCAATAATATTACTTTTATTAACACCAAATATGCTTTTATTTGAGTTAAGAAAGATATCAAAGATTTTACATATTTTGAATATCTGATGAAGATGGTGAATATGATCAGGGCTATGTTTTAAAAAAAAAGTCAAGTCATCCATGTAAATAAAAATTCATTTACATATTTGTTGAGGTCAGCATACCCCCATTTTTTGAAAATTTGGACCATTGATATACTTCTAACCTTAACACTAAAAACATGGCATGTCTTGAACATTACTAGAATTTGAAGATCATCGACTTTGATAAAGTTGGCCTACTGGTTTATGGTTTTGCTTTAAGGTTACCTGATGTTGCTAATAGTTTCCCTTCATGTGATAATTTTTAGGATTAATTAATCCTTTATGAATGGATCATGCTTATACCCTCATAGTTTATCTTCATCAAAATTTTACTAGCCTTTGATATGTGAAAATTCAAGCCTAGATTCATGCTCTAAAAATGTTTTAAATAATAGTGGATAATGCTTTGAATGAATTTATGAAAATGTTGTGAATGTTACTAGATAGATGTTAAGTAATCACCACGCAAGCATAAAGTGACAAATATAAATATCTTGTGTGATAAAAAATGCAAACATATAAAGGCAAATGTCAAAATCAAATATAAGGCATGATTTAGTCTAAGTTAAAATAATCCATCACCATTAAATATTTAAGAGAGCCCCAAAGTTACATAAAAGGCCCTAGTTTAAATTTGGATTGATAAAATTTAAGCTAAAAGGAGTTCAATTGTAATTCAAGCAATTAGAATTAACCCAAGATCCATTTTAAATCTTAGTGTGAGTAGTTTATAAGTCTAGTAAGCCATGTCATCTTGAAATAAAAAACAAAGGGATGATACAAAGCTATATCTATCAATATATAATGAGTGAAGGGTTTTTAAAGACACAAACCTTAACACTGTAGCATTAAACATGAGCAATACAAACTGGTCCAACCTCTTCTAAACCATTAAGGAGATGAAAGCCATCATGAAGGAAGAACAAAAAATTTCCACCATCAACTAGAGGTATTATGACTTGGTTATAGTAAAAATGTCTATCCTTCACCATGATAAAACTAAAACTAAGGTAATCCATTATATTGAAATCCTTGTTCCTATTTTTAAAGATTATAGAATCAAAGAAGATGGGATAATTCATGAAGGAAGCTCTAGGAGAATTGCATACATTTCCCCATTAGATTTTGAAATATATTAAAAACTATAAAAACCCCAAGTCAATTTAACCACCATTAAATAATGGATTGGAAAAAATGATTTAGCACCATCCTTAGGCTATGGTTGCACCAAGGGAACCATTTAATTTAGGACCTTGTAGGAAGAATCCCAGTTTCCCAATTTAGAGAGGGGATTAGGGTAATTATGACTCTATTAAATATAATATCTTGGGCCTCACCCACCACATATGTCAATAATATTTTGGTATATTATGTTTATTTCATGGTAGATAAAGAGCTCACTACCCTAATTGGAGAGGTGATCAACATCCATCTAGAATGACAATTCAAAACCATTAAGAAGAAAACTAGTAACCAATTATTCATGATGTCCTATCTACTAGATGTCTTACTATCCTCCACCAATATCCCTTATATCACAAATTGGTCACCTAAGCATAGATTTATAGTCTCCCATTATTATTATAATTTAAACATTTTCAAATATAGACACAATATGGAGTTTATTTGTGATTATGTTTATCTTATTTTAGTATAATTCATTACATGGATTTGCATGCTCAAGATTATCCCTCTAACCAATAAATATGTAGAGATAATGGGAGATATTTGGTTGTATCCAAATTTTACCATGATAAAAATTGAAGGTTTTTTGATTCAACCTTACAAGTTACATGTCTATGTTCCCACCAAATTATCAAAGAAAGAAAATGCATATCAACTTCTTCATGGTGTTGATGGAGTATGCAAGGAGAAAAGGAAAGGCCTCCTCCATCCCTTTCCTTTGATAATTGGTGAAACTATTTTACAAGATTGGAAACATGTGGAAATTATTTTTAGACATAGAGGCTCCTTCAAATTTTAGCTAGATGAGTTGAAGCAATGGGACCCTAATGGCATTGTCTCCACACATTTGAAATCTAAGAAATTTCCCAAGCTAGTATATAAGCACCAACTCAGGGTTCATGACACCTTATACATAAAATAAAATAATTTTTAAGAAATATTAGCTAGGCTTCAGGAATATAACATTATACTTAAACATAGATTGGCTAGTAATTAGAAACCCCCTAGAGATATATAGAAAATGGGGCCCCTGTAGTACCATTTATTGCCTGGTCCTTCAAGGCCCCCTCAAGATCAACCAAAAATGGAAGTGCCACAACACCAAGTGAAAATTTAATAAGGTCCTAGTAAGGAAATATTAAAAGAGAGACTTGGTGAGGGCCCATAAACCTTAAAGACCAACATCCCTAATTGAATTCCCAAGCATGATTGCCCTATACCCTGATGAGACATTGGAAGATCCCCTCAAGGTCCTTACTAAGGCATATGGATATGATGAAGAGGAGGAATATGTTGAGGGATCCCAGGCCCAAATAGAGGAGGTTGAGAAAGAAATAGGGAAAGAGGTTGCCTTGGTTCCAGTCCTAGTTACACCATTGAAGAAGATAAAAGTAGAATTGGCAATAGTCCCAGTTGGGATAAAGAAGCCCAAGTTGACTTTCACTCACCCCATGAGTGAAATAAACTTATTCATTAATGATTAACCCATAAATGGACCAATAATCCCTAATTGGTTCATCTATGAAATAATATAAAAGACTCTCTCCTTATACCACTCATGGTCCCTGACCCAAACTATCAATATTGATGTACATGATGATATCAAGCCATGGATAAAGGATTTGATGGAGGAAGAAGAGAGAATAATAGTGACCACTTTAGGGTAAAAAAACAAATGGATTCTCTAAGAGAATCAATCATCATAAATATGGAGACTCCTGAACCTCCAAATTACACATAACCAACTACCATTATGAAATTCAATCTTGAGATAGCATGCTTAGAAAGAGTGACAACTAGAAAGGCCATGGTGGTGACTGAAGAATAAACCTTTCAAAAGGTTGATCCATTTGTAGGCTTAACTCCATTTGGAGGATAGAGACTTGGAGAGCATCCCATCCATGTAGAGGACATTGAAAAATTGACTGAGACTCACTCAACTCAAGTTAGAGAAAACATTAGGGGCATGAAGCAAAAAATATATAACTTGGAGAAAGAAAAGGTGAATTTGGAAACACATGCTATCTTATTAATGCCTAAGGTAATGGTTAAAATTCTTGATGAATCTTTCCTTAACATGTTTGATGCATTGAAAATAATGTAACTAAGGTTGAGTAAATTAGTGTAGTAGAATATAGTGGCCAAGGGTCTAATATCATAATGGCAAGCTTCAAAGGACAAAAGAATAGAGTTAATCAACTTTCAAGTTAAAATTTAGGTCCCTAGGTTCAGAAGAATTAGTTTGGGATAGTTGAATGAAATTTTAGGAATTGTCTTTGAAAAGGTCTAGAGTTTGAATGCTTGGTCATAAGAACTAGAGAGACTCCTAAAAGATAATGATGAGCTAATATAAAGTATTAAATATCTCTTTGGAACCATGTAGACTAACCCTACATAAACCTCTTTCTTAAGCATCATGGTAGATGATGAATTCAAACACAAGGCTATTTTGGTGATATAAGAAATAAGAGTTAAGGCTAGTCTAGAGCAGACAATTATAGTATCCTAGACATGATCCTTAATATAGGAGAAAGGATAGCTAAGGATAGAATCATCAAGGAATCCATGGCTAAAAATAATAGGGAATTGAATGAGCTAGCTGAAAAAGAGGAAGAGTGTCTCCTAAAACCATTTGTGGACTTAGAGCTTGTTAATGAACAACATCAAAAATCCATGAACATACTTTAGCATCAATAAGAAATTTATTAGGCATAAGGCCCACCAATTAAATAGTATCCCATTTTGAAAATCTTTGTAACATTTTGAAAATGGAATATTCTTTTTTAAATGCATACGCTAGTTTGTTAGCATATTCACCTATAGGTTAGTCCATTTTAGAAAATTAAGTGTATTATAGAGTTGTAAAGAAGGATAGTTGTCATTATCTTTATACATTTGTATCTTGTAATTATTATGTATACTTTTTTGTCTTTCTATAGAAGGTAATACTACCTTTTTGTAAAGGGAGATAATTTTGATCAAAATTTGTATAATTTGAGTAGTTAATACAATCAAAGAACTCTATAAAGATTGTCCAAGTTTATGTCAAGTTTTATATGGCTTTTCTCTCAATTTCTAGTCCCAAGTTTTAAATTCTAATGGTCTATATAAATTCTAAATTACATCTTTGATTATAGGGTTGATAATTTGTGCTTATGCTATATTAGTTGAATGATCTTGAATTTGCTTCATTTTATATGCTTTGCATTATAATGTGGAAATGTTATTTTAATTTGGTACCAAATCATTTAAGTAAATTCAAGTCTTACTTGTACTTATTTATATCATCCTTTTAAGTTTGCCTGGTTTGTAGTGAGATTTGAGCTTATGCTATTTTGCACTATATACTAATTAAATGCATACTCATTTATAACTGAAACTTTATCAAAATGTTTGAGGCTAAGATCAAAAATCACTTATTCTCTTTTTGCCTTACCCTTCTCTTTTGCTTCCTTTTTAACAAGATCACTCTAGTTTAGATTTCATTGTAAATGTCCATTTAGATTAGTATATAGTTTAAAATTTATTCATAATTCACTAATAATAACATAGATACTTTCACTTTGGAAAGATTTAGACCATGATGAATCCAAACCATCAATTAATATAAATTTTATGGAATAGTTAAACATTTCTCTACCACTATTTCACCATAGGTAAAATAATTTTCCAAAACCTATTACTCATGCTTTGAATTACTAGAATTCTAAAATGAGAATTTTTATTTGAACACTAAGGGCACCTGTGATACATTTAAAGGCATAAATAGGAAAATTTTCTAATAGAACTAGAAGGAGGGCCAATCTTTTTGAATTGGTTGAATCTTTACTAAGCTCCATGCGCTTTGATCAAAGATTGATGTTATCTTTACACCTTTGCATAATTCTTTGCTTAAAAGTGTAAAGATCATTGATCTTCATGGTCCTTGACTCATCTTATTGATTTCTTAAAACAAGATCATAATTATTTGAAGTTTGATGTCTAATTTTGGTAAATATATCTTAATATCTAAGAATCCATAATATTTGAGGTTAGAATAGCTTGTTTTGATCAAAGGTTGGTAAATATTTCACAAATTTTAGTTTATTCTAGCTTAGAAGTGTAAAGATTGATCATATTTTCATAATTAGGCACATATTTGAGCTAACTTAGTCAAAATTTGATGTCCTTTACTATTCTTTATTTTGGGTGAATATTTTGTCAATCAACTAACTGATGAGAAAAATAGGTCGTATCAACCACAACAAGGGAGATTGGTTAGCTAGATATGCAAATTTACTACATCCGAGGTGGAAAAATATCTCCTCTCATCAAGGGGAGGTTCCCTATTAAATATGAGGAAGTTATATACTATATATATATAAGTATAAAGTAACACTCAGGGGTAGGATAACACCATCGATCTCTCTTTTTTCAGAGATGATTTTCACAAACAAAGGAGAAAATCTTGGTAAAAACACTGAAGGCACTTCTCTTCTTTCAAAAGTGATCTTGTAGGAAGAAACATGAGTTCTTTCAAGTAGTGACAAGTAAATGGTAACAAAGCGCATAGTTACCAGCAGATTGAGATGTAGCACAAAGTCTCCACCTTGACTGCCCAAGAGTGAAATACGAAGGACAATGAGGGCACAAAGTTGGCCCAAGGTCCTTTACATAAAAATAGAAAATAAAAAAACACACTAAAGGAAATTGTAGATAGCACAAAGTCTCTCCATAGTTGGCTTTAGGACACCTTCATGATTACTTCCACTAGTTCTACTTATTTCATTAACTGGACATAGAAACATTCAGAAGATAGACATAAGAATAATCTCCTAAAATGACACAAGCTATAATATCACAAAGTCTGAAAGTAAATTGTTTTCTTATTCAAACAAAGAAATATGATGAATAATTTGAACTTAAAGTCTCAATAATCACCTCTCAATTTTGGCATAGTTTCACTTCTATAATGGAAAAGTCTCTGCGCATAACATAAGAGATTACAATATATAGTAGCCAAGAAAGGCTTGGCACTTTATTCCATGGAATGACCCATGCTACATTAAATGATTTGAATTGATTTTTAGTTTAGCCAAAGAGGGCCATGCTAGAATAGGGTGGCTTCCTTAATTATGGCATGTCAATTCATCTCAAATGTCTTCTCTTGGGCCTAAGTCATCTAGTTTGTCACCTAATGTCTACGAAGCTATCCATCTCACCTTTACTCCAAGGGAGACAAATAGGTTGTGCCTTCAATGTTTTCAAGCCAAAATATCTACTTGGTGGACTATTCCACCTACTGGAATAACTTTTACGTATATATTTCTAGCTTTTCCCTATGTCTATTCTTAGTTTTTGTCTTTTCTTTGCATTTGAGCTCTTGGGGCTGAATTCCCAGCTTTGTTGGCTCTTTTGGCTCTCTCCATTCACGGTTCTTCCTTTTGGAATTTTGGCCATTTGCATTTGGGTCTACATTCAAGCCTTTAAATATCAACAACTATTTCATTTCCATGAATTTGATGGTTTGGAGGATGTCACCAGACATTTAGATCCCAACGGCTAGTTCATGGTGCTTAATCTTAACATCTTCGGGCCCATCACCCTCCTTGGCAATTCCTTTAGCTTTCTTATTTGATCCTTCCCAAAGGGGACCTACCCTTTCAGGTCTTGAGAAAGGTCTATTTTGCTCGATGAGAGCCCCCCGCAAGGGTATCTGCCTTTCAGGGTTCTTTGGCTTCAATTCCTTTAGACAAAATGTCT
This sequence comes from Torreya grandis, assembly GCA_037957365.1. Taxonomy (NCBI): domain Eukaryota; kingdom Viridiplantae; phylum Streptophyta; class Pinopsida; order Cupressales; family Taxaceae; genus Torreya; species Torreya grandis. The sequence continues at coordinate 2,158,133 of JARHVA010002464.1, read as the reverse complement.
GAAGGAATTCCTTTAGACATTTTGTCCAAAATAAACCTCTCCATTTACTTTCAGTCAGCTTTCCCTTTGGTCAGGCCTTATTCTTTTAGGCAAATTCCTTCAGATAAAAGTTTGAAGGAATTCCTTCAGACTTTGTGCCTAAAGGAATTCACCTTGTCTTTTATCGCAGGAAATCTTCCCAAAGGAATTTCAAATTTTCTACCTTATTCACTTTTTCAAAGAAAACCTTACCCTTACGGCCTTTTACAATGGTCCATTTTGCTCATCACCTACCCTCCACAAGGGTACTTTCCCTTTGAGCTTTGGGATTTGAACTAACCAATTGAAATTTCCTAAGTGGGGATCTTATTTCTTTCCTACAGATTCCATAGAAATGAACCTACGGAGTGCGTAGAAAAGAGTCCATAGAAACTAATCTATAGAACCAAGAAACAAACCTATAGAGTTTGTATTTTCAAGCCTATAGAGTCCATAGAAATGAGTCCATAGAACCCAGCTTATAGAGTTTATATTTTTAAGCCTATAGAGTCTGTAGAAATGAGTCCGTAGAACCTAGCCTGTAGAGTCCATAGTTTCAAGCCTGTAGAGTCTATAGTTTAAGCCCTTAGAGTCTGTAGAAATCTAAAAAAGCCTAAAAAATGGAGAATTTGAAAGCCTAGAACAATTTTTGATAAGGGAAGAGAGAATTTTGGCCTATAGGACCAAAATAGTTCATATGTTGTCTCAAAAATGAGTGACAAATTTTGGGAACAATAGCTAGCTCTAGTTGGGGAGTTTACTTCAGTTCAAAACTTGGAATAGCTAAGGGGATTAGAAACTAGAATCTCCAGTGCCTTCAAGTATGTCATTGGGCTATGGAGTCATGCTAACCAAAAAAAAGAAGTTCTAAAAATGAAAATGAACAACACAAAATAAAAACAAACACTATACAAATATACATATATACAGATGATCTTATCTGATGCTTCAAGAATTGAAGCACTTCAAATGCTGCCCACTATGAGATAATGAAAATAATATTTTGTCTTGATAAACTAGTAAGAAACCATTTTCTCCCTAGAATCAATGATGGGCAAATGGAAATTTCCACCAAGAATCACATTTTTTGTGCACTCCTTTTGGTTCTCTCTTCTTGCCCCATGGCAAGACATGGTTTCTAATCTAAAAACCATAAATCCTTGCTCTTTTGTAGAAGAGTTTATTTTCATGACTTTGACATGCAGTATTATGGTTCATTACCATAATTTTTTTTTCTTCTAGTTTAGTGAAGAACATTATTTGATTGCCAGCATCAAACACCTACCAATGGTTAGCTTTATCAGGTACACTTGGTCAAAAGACTAGTTTGATAGTGTACCTATTATCTTTGAAATCAGGGTGAGGAACCATGAAGGTTGTAGGGATAGCCAATGAATTTGCATAATTGTGAGGCTCTTTGGGCACTACAAAAATATTGAAAGCTTCAAAACTTTTAATTTAATCCCATACCAGATTGTGGTAATGGCACAATCTATTTTTATTGGTTTGACACAGGTTCCTCACCTGAGAGACCATCAGTTCAACATTTCCTTTGGTGTGAATGAGTTTAACCCCTCTATCTTGAGCTACCTTCAACTTGTGTAATAAATATTCATACTCAGTAGTGTTTTTGGTGTTGCTAAACTACAACTTGTATGAAGAAGGAAAAATATCTCCTTGAGGAGATATCAACACAATCCTGGCTCTTGAACCAGTAGAGGAGTAGCTACCATCAAATTCTAGAATCCATACCTCATCAGACATTGATTTTTCTTTAGATTCATCTTTCTTTGGAGGGTAAGATTCCTATTTACTTGTACTGTGCTCCACCAATCCTTCTATTGTTCCCTTTGAAACAATTTTTGGGCTATCACATTCAGGAGCTTCATCAGACATCTCATGGAATTCTTCCATGGATAAAAATTAATTACCCATGCCTAAAGACTCAAACATAATTTGAGATTTAGGTGCTGATGTTTGAGTGACCACATATTTTGCTTCCTTCTCAGGGAGCAACCTCTACATAACACCTTTGATAGGGATTCTCACCTTAGATAGGTCCATGCTCAACTCACCACCAATATCCTTGTAGAAATTTCACCTAAGAAGAATGTCGTATGATGCTAGGACATTGGCCTCTAGGACAGTCATCTTGATTCTCTTGTTTGGGAATGTTGCAAATGCAAATTGGGTGTCCTTGATTTCTCCCATCAGTGGCACTTGTTTGTTCTCCATGGAGAAACATCTCCCAAATGTCTTGGTTAGTGTGAGACCAAGGGATTCTACCACTTTAGAAGGAATGACATTGTTTAAAGCTCTAGAATCAATGATGCAATTGTTTAGTTGATGTCCATTTATCAGTAGGGAGACATAGAATGGTTTAGTCCTTCGAAGAGTAGTAGGAGGAGTAATGACAAGGTTATTCCTAGTGGATGTGTTCTTGGGAGGACCATGAGTTACCTTTGGAATTGTTTGTCCTATAGGGATGGCTTGGTTCTTTACATATTGAACCAACTTATCCAACTGCTCAGGGTTAGACTACAAAAATTCAAATTCATACATTTGAATTTTGGTTTTCTTTATATGCCCAATTATGTCAAATGTCTGAAATGAACTAGGAATAGAGGATGGGAGTTCATCCTTTTTATTTTTGGGAGGGTGAGGACTGGTCTACAAATTTTAAGTAAAAGCTATAGGGATATTTAAGGTACTTACCTTTCTTGCAATCATTGGGTCCTATGGCTGGAAAGGCAGAGTGGTTCCCCAGTTAGCAATTGAAATTGCTAGTTGAAGTCACTCCTCTATCTTCTCTTTATCAGCTTGCTTGATTCACTAATTCTTAGATCAGGTGAACATAGCATATGATCCATTAGCTGCTTTCCCTTCACTTCTTGGTTTATCCTGGTAATTTAGGAAACCAATGTTGGAGTCACTAGCTAATTCTTCTTCTTCCTCAGTGAAGAGATTAGTGTCATCTTCTAGGTTCAACTCAGGCTAGAAGGAGAAATCGAATTCAGCTTCAAGATATCCAACTATTGAATTGGTTGGAGGTGCTTCAATGGCAAGGTTCCCCATGGGGGAGGAAGGTGATTTTTTTGCCCTTCATTCTTGGTATCATTGCCTTCCCTTTGGTATGATTGATTGGGGAATGTACTCCTTGGTATATCTCTATATAAAGGGGTAGAAGACATCCCTTGTGCCATTTGCTTTTTAAGAGCTAGAAATTCATTTGCCATCTTTTATACCATTACATTAGTGGTGGTTATAGGTGAGTATTCAAAAGATGAAGAGGATTTACCTTTGTTAGGATCTCTCCTTATCTTTCCTGCCAAGATAAGGTCATCTTCTACCTCAGTATCCAAATCTTCAGTAGCAGCAAGGTCTATGTGGCTAGCCCATCTAAGTAGAAAACTCACTACAGGTAGTTGTGAGTTGATGAAGAAGCATTTAAGGTTTTCAAGTGTGGGCTATGTAATGGTAGGAATCTAGTTCCTCAGCTTGTCAAACTTTGCTATGAAATCCCTCATAGGTTCATGAAGTTTCTTCTTCATCTGGGTGAGTTGGGCCAGAAAGGCATGCACATCTTTTGAAGGCTTGAGCCTGGCTTCAAATTTAGCTTTAAGAGTGTCCCAGTCAGTCACTGATCAACCCTGTAGATGGTAAAACTAGTTTGCAATAACACCTTACAATGTTTCCATAAACAACCTGACTGTTATGTCTTCATACTCCACACCTATCACACCACAAACTATGGTGAAGGCAACAATATGATCATCAAGATGAAATTTCACATCACCAAATAATTTGGGGAAATTCTTCCTTAAACTACATGGTAGCTTATGTAGAGGTAGAGTTAAATTGAGTGGACCAAAAGATTTACCCCAGGGGCCTTGAGCCACCATGATTTGATTATGAAAAAGGTAGATAGCAAATCTAGGTGGAGTATAGACAGGCAAAGCTCTACTAACAACTAGAAAAAGAAGCTCTACCTTGTGTTTGTGACTTGGTATGGGTAAGAGGAACACTCTTGGATCATTGAAATTGAAGTTGGGGAGGGAACAAATTGAAATTTCCTTGCTGAACCAACTCAAAAATAGGGTCAACAACACCTTGGTCTATCTAGTTTTTGGTATAATGTGGAGTTGCCATATTTTAGAATAAAAATGGATAAGAACTAGCCCTACTCGTAATGATCCCCAGTAGAGTCACAAAAAAATTGTTAGGTGAATATTTTTTCAATCAACTAACTGATGAGCAAAATAGGTTGTATCAACCACAACAAGGGAGATTGGTCAGCTAGATGTGCAAGTTTACTGCATTAGAGGTGGACAAATCTCTCCTCTCATCAAGGGGAGGTTGCCTGTTAATTATGAGGAAACTATATACTATATATATAAGCATAAAGTAACACTCAGGGGTAGGATAACACCATCCATTTCTCTCTTTTCAGAGATGATGTTCACAAACAAAGGAGAAAATCTTGGTGAAAACACTAAAGGCACTTCTCTTCTTTCAGAAGTGATCTTGTAAGAAGTAGTAGGAGTTATTTTAGGTAGTGACAAGTAAGTGGTAACAAAGGGCATAGTAACCAGTAGACTGAGATGTAGCACAAAGTCTCCAGCTCAACTACCCAAGAGTGAGATACGAAGGACAATGAGGGAACAAAGTCATCCCAAAGTCCTTTACATAGAAACAAAAACCAAATAAACACACTAAAGGCAATTATAGATAGCACAAAGTCTCTCCACAATTGGCTTCAAGACACCTTCCTAATTACTTTCACTAATTATACTTATTTCATTAATTGGACAAAAACACATTTAGAAGATAGACATAAGAATAATCTCCTAAAATGACACAAGTTATAATATCACAAAGTCTGAAAGTAACTTGCTTTCTCATTCAAACAAAGAAATATGATGAACAATCTGAGCTCAAATTCTGAGTAATTGCCTCTCAATTTTGGTAGAGTTTCACTTCTATAATGAAAAAGTCCTTGTGCATAACATAAGAGATTACAATATATAGTAGCTAAGAAAGGCTTGGCACTTTGTTCCATAAAATGGCCCATGCTACATTCAATGCTTTGAATGCATTTTCAAATTATCCAAAGAGGGCCATGATGGAACAGGGCAGTTGCCTTAACTGTGACGTGTCAATTCATCTCAAATGTCTTCTCTTGGGCCTGAGTCATCTGGTCTATCACCTAATGTTTACACAATTGTCCACCTCACCTTTACTCCAAGGAAGACAAACAGGCCATGCCTTCAATGTTTACAAGCCAGAATATCTACTTGGTAGACTATTCCACCTACTAGAATAACTTCTACATAGATATTTTTAGCTTTTCCCTCTTTGTCTCTTCTTGGTTTTTGTCTTTTCCTGGCATTTGAGCTCTCGGGGCTAAATTCCTAGCTTTGTTGGCTCTTTTAATTCTCTCCCTTCATGGTTCTTCCTTTTGGCATTTTGGCCTTTTACATTCAGGTTTACATTCAAGCCTTCAAAGATAAACGACTATTTCATTGCCATGAATTTGATAGTTTTGGGGATGTCACTGGATGTTTGGATCCCAACAGCTAGTTCATGGTGCTTAATCTTGACATCTTCAGGCTTATCACCCTCCTTGGAAATTCCTTCAGATTTCTTGTTTGATCCTTCTCGAAGGGGACCTACCCTTTGGGGTCTTGAGAAAGGTCCATTTTTTTCAACGAGAGCCTCCCCCAAGGGTATCTACCTTTTGGGGGTCTTTAGCTTCAATTCCCTTGGACAAAAAGTCTGAAGGAATTCCTTTAGACATTTTGTTTGAAGGAAACCTTTCCACTTGCTTTCGGTCAGCTTTCCCTTCAATCAAGCCTTATTCTTTTAGGTGAATTCCTTCAGATAAAAGTTTAGAGGAATTCCTTCAGACTTTTCATCTGAAAGAATTCACCTTGTCTTTTGCCTTAGGAAATCTTCTCAAAGGAATTCTAACTTTTTTCCTTGTTCACTTTTCAAAAGAAAACCTTACCATTTTGGCCTTTTGCAATAGTCCATTTTTTTCATCAACTACCCTCCACAAGGGTACTTTCCATTCGAGCTTTGGGATTTGAACCAACCAATTGAAATTGCCTAGGTGAGGAACTTGTTTCTTTCCTATAGAGTCTGCAGAAATGAACCTACAAAGTGCATAGAAATGAGTCCATAGAAACTAGTCTATAGAACCAAGAAATTAACCTATAGAGTCTTTGGTTTCAAGCCTACAAAGTCCATATAAATGAGTCCATATAACCTAGCATATAGATTTTTTAGTTTTAATCTTATAGAGTCTATAAAAATGAGTCCATAGAACCTAACCTATAGAGTCTGTAGTTTTGAGCCTATAGAGTCTATAGTTTCAAGCCTACAGAGTCCATAAAAATCTGAAAAAGCTTGAAAAATGGAGAATTTGAAAGTCTAGAACAATTTTTGAGAAGGGAAGAGAGAATTTTGGCCTGTAGGACCAAAATAGTTCATATGTTGTCTCAAAAATGAGTGATAGATTTTGGGAACAACACTTTATACAAATATTTGCAAAATTAGCTTACTGCATAGGTTTAATCCTTGTTTTTTATAAATATTAACATGACACATCATATTTCAAATAATATATTTAATATTAAAGATTGAATAGACAAAGATCCAAATAATATCACATTTAAAGACAAGATTGCCTTTAATTGAGCTAAAAGTACATAAAAGAACCAAGCGAAACAAAGGCAGACTTAGGCATTTAAAATATTTGCCAACTTCACCTCTTCAAGGTACCCCTACCTTAGAACTTCATCAAAGTATGGCTTGGTTAAGATAATCTTTTATCAATGTGCCAAGTGTGGTACATGACCTCCAACATAATCCTAAAAAATACTTACCAACATTTAGTCCAACTGGTATTATAACTATTGAAGAGCATATTAAATCTTTCAAAGCTACTTTAAGGTTGATAAATGTCATACATGAAGATGTATCATGTAAATTATTTCCCATTTAATTTTAAATATGTTTCATATAAATGGTTTCTCAATTTTATTGATAATTACATTACTAGCTGGGATGGTTTCACTAATGTTTTCATTGACTAGTTGGGCAAAAAAATTAGTCCATGTGTCATATACCACCAGTTCACCACCATCAGGAGGGATGTAAATGAGCCCATAAGGTCCTTTAATTATAGGTTCTATAATATGTATATTAGTAATATATACCATTATAAACCTAATTACTTTTTAGCTATGGAAATCTATAAGGATGCAGTAGATCCTATGACTTATGTATTTCTAAAAAGATCTCTTCTAAATATAACTCCATTAACCAAGGCTTATTCTGAAGTAGTGATCATCAATGATCAAATGTAGCCTTGAGGACAAATGGTCTAATTTATTCAAAATATCAATCCACATTTTCCCATGTTTAACATCTTCCACAATAAAAATTAGAATGTTCTAGCCTTGAATCAACTCCCAAATTTGAATCAATTGCCTTTGAGTCATGCTACTCCTAATTAGAATTTAGGTTTTTTGAGTCATCATGTTGCTAATAGATTCAATGAAAATTATTAAAGAAATTTAGTACCATTTTTGGTACTAATAATAACTAGGTTCATAATTATTAAACTCCTAAGATTGAGAATCAGTCCATTCTGAAAATGATCCAAAAGATAAGCATTGGTTTCCTTCAATTGAAAAAATAAGCTAGAAATATTGGAGAAAGATTTGGTAGGAAATTTTCATTCTAAAGGTTAAGTAGGCCTAAAAATATGTTTTAGAATGATATTTTCTAAAAAAATAATCCTAATGAATAATCTTCTAGAAATAAAACCATGTATAATAATCTTACTAACATTACTTTGCATGTCTATAGTATAGTGTATTGCATAGCCAAATATGGTGAGATTGATTACATTGAGTTTTGTAAGGTTTTTGAAGCTTTCCAATAAGATTTAGACACATTTTAAGTGATACCTAATAATGATATTGGTGTAGGTACCTCAGGATCCAAATCATCTGATCAAGTCAACATGGTGGAAACATTCAAATTGCCTTTTCAAGAGGACAATGAACTTGATGATGTCCTCAAGGAAATCCAAGTCTTCCAATGATTCTTGAAGAAGAATTATCCTTTGAGGAATAGATAATAGAGGTAGACCTTGACTACCTTAACACCTCCAAATAAATTTGGAACTCCTCTAGACACTTCTTCAAACAATGATTTGGAACCACCCAAAGGGAGTACCTCGAAGCATAATAGTGATGTTCCTAGTCCTTCAAATAAGATTCATTATAATATTGTTTAAGATATTGTTAACACTGGGATTTTCCCCCCTAAGGAGATGCCTAATTCTCTTCATCCAAGTGACACCATGGAGACATTTCTCTTGTTATTGGTGATAATATTGAGAAATGAATCTCTAGATGAGGGGCTAGCTCCCCTTGATGCACTCTTTAAAGCTTTTCTTTATCTATTAATTTATATATGAAGAGGGATTAGGAAAAAAACTAAGAAAACCAAAAATGGTGATGCACCAATATGTATTATCCTCCTACTTGATTGAAAATCCACTACTTAAAGGTAAATAAGACTATCTCAAATAAACTCACAACATAGAATGTATTGGCACATCAATATTTCGTAAGTTAGATCCAAGAAGGTAATTGACACTTAGGAGAGTACTAGATGATTCCATGAAGGGAATATAAATATTAAATTTTTTTAAGAAACCTATACACTTAGGAAAGGATAATAACAAAGACCTAGAACAACATCTCTCTTTGCACATTAGTAAATGACCAAGATTGACATGCTAGAAAAGTAACTTTTTCACTAGACAATATCAACAAGATTCAAATATATACTTAGTATCATAATATGTGAGTATAAAAATAGCTTTTATATTTACTCAAGAGTCTTTTAAATACAAATTTGGTTAGATTTTACCCATTAACTGATGGAGGCTACTCAGAAGAGCCAAAAGAATGCATATATGTAGCTTTTGAGAGGAGAAGCTAGAAAAGGAAGTTAAAAGGCCACTTGGCCATGTGTCACCTTGATAAAATAAGTTATAATTACATGTGAAATAGGGGTGAGGTGATCCATTCAATTTTATGAGGTCTACTCTTCCAAAAAAATTCATAAGAATGGTGAAAAGAGGCATAAAACCTTCAAAATTGGCATAGGAAACTACCTCAATAATTTTCCTTTGTTTAAATTCCATTATCCTAACTAGGGATATGTTTGGTGATTTTTATGTGAGTTAATGCCTATAGAAATGAAATCCCATTCATTGGTTCTAATCTAAATCATTTATAAACTCTTGGAAAAGAGGAAACACCACCTGTAGTCTTGAAACTCCCTATTTTTAGTCACCTTTAGCACTTGGCCTTGAAAATTCTTTAGTTTCCCATGTAAATACATGGGAATGGATGAATGACACTTGGAAATATTATCCATGAACATATATTCTTCAATTTCCTATTAAATGATATCCCATAGAGTTTTTCAAAATTTTCACCCTTACATGTATGATGCCTGTCTTGACTGGTTGAAAGTGAGGCCTTAGTTTGAACACGTAGAAATTTTTTCATAGTATAAAATGAGAATAGGGAGTTATTATAGGTCTGTAAATTTCCAAAAAACTTTTATTTCACCTTCTATAACATCATATACCCTACAAAATAAAAAAATGGTGAAAAAAACCCTATATTACATGCTCTTCCTAAAAACCCATACATCTACCTCACATGACTGAAATCCTTGCAGAGTCCTCTACATCATCAAAGTAGTTTCATGACCATTCCTTACATTATATATTCTCAAATTTCCTCATCTTCCCAATTAGGTTTCTATAAAGGGTATGCAAATGTTTTGAGTGGTTTTCATTCTTAAAAATCATTCATAAAAATGGCACATTGTAAATCCTTTATAATTACACTAATATATTCACAATTTCCCTATCTATCATTCTTAAATATCTCTAGTTCCCATGTAAATGTTTAGGAAAGATATGAGTATTTGAAGTTACCTTTTGAGTCCCTCTCATGCTTCCTATGAGGGGTTAAACATATTTTAGGCCAAAAATGGTTTCTTGTTAAGTTTATCTTCCAAAAAAAGGTTGTATCACCTCTATTTATATCCTATAAACATTATCAATCTTTTGTATAGACCACCAAAAGTGAAAAATGGAAATGACCCCTATTTTGGGATGAGGTCTATACCTTGCCAATGAGTCTGCTTGCATTTTTTAGATATATATAACCCTTATTTGAACTTAATATGAATTATATCAGATTTTAAACATAATTTTAACTCCCATATTCATTATAAAAAACACAAAAATTCTTTTCAATGGTTAGAACCTGAAGTGGTTTTGCATTTGAGGCTAGATTGGCATGTTTCCTTACTAGGTCTGCTTGCAGACCTCCTTGTCTAGACCAACTTGTTTAGATTCCAACATTATAGGCTGATTTTTTTTGTCTCTCCATGTTTCTCCCATATATTAAAACCTCCTTTACTAGTCCAATTGACTTCTGGTTCATCATTCAACACTTTTCCCAAAAACTACCATTCTTGTGCATGAAGGGAGCACCTTACCTTTGAGACAAAACAAAGAGTATTAGACATATGTTTTAGTTAAAATTTAATATATTTTTATTTTAATAAGGTTATATTTACAAATTTTACCAAATGGTTTTGTCCAATTCCATGGTTATGGGGTCTAACCATCTCAATCTTCCTAAAAAGGGGTTTAAAAACCCTGCTTCTTGCATGTTATTTACTCAAATATCCTTGTAGGTACTCCCTCCAAATTGATTTAATGATTATAATTTATTTATACCTATTATAAACTCTCATTTAAATATTAATAAACTTTTTAAACCATCAAAACCTTTTCTTGTTAGTGAAACCCTATACTTATCCCTTGAACCAAGGGTTTCCTTAACCTGCCTGTACAAACTGAGTTTATTTGGCTAAGAGAAAGGGGATTTGGATAGGTTAAGAGTGTATTATGCATATAAATAAATTAATATTATTATAATTAATTATTTTATACTATTTTATACTCTTTTTTCTTTCATATATAACCCAAACCCCTATCTTGCTCTTGTTAAACCAGAACTTTATTTGCTAAGGACTAAGACAAGCCTATAGATGCATATCTGAAAATTCAACCATTTTATTTTGATTTGATATGGAATTTATTACATTATAATAAATTTATAAAATACATCATCAATCTTTAATCTATCTGTAAACCCTCAATCCATATATATCCATACTAGATTCTCAGTTAGGATGTCATGCCTTGACAGGATTGAGACCATTTATCATGCCTGTAGGTCTAGGTATGATTTTATAAGTGTTTTTTTTATCTCATTTACATGGTTATTATGTCATTATTCCATCCTAATTCTCTACAATTTACCTTTTAATCCTTCAAACTATCAATAGTTCATGTCTAGGTCCTTGATTAAGGCATCTATATCTTGACTGTGTTTGTGTATTTTAGGCATGTTGTAGGTGTATATAGGCCATTTACAACTTTTTTAAAGATTAAATAACCCATTATTAATATATATTAATAAAAAATATCATTTTAATTCATTCAAATCTAAAATAATCTCTAAAATTCCACCTTTACTCCATTGTCTAATAATCTTATAAACTATGATTAAGCATCTTAGACCTGTACAAATAGGGGAGGGTTCTTAGGAAGTCCAAACATCAAATTATATTTGTATCTATCACACTATCTTAGGAATTTCATTTGTACTAGTTCTAATTTTATCAACTCGGTATCATAGTCTAAAACCATCAACATGGAGTTCAAGTCACTTTTTCCATTCATATCCTATAGGTATAACTATCTATTTTTAGTGATTTTTTGCCAACATAGAAACCTCAATTACTCCTTTTATCTTCAAAATTTTTATTGTTATTTTAGGTGGATATGGATATTATATTAAATAAATAATAAATTTGGAATCCATTCTATCATGGAAAATGTTATTTCACAAAACCTCAAAGATCTATGTCTGGTCTATTTGGGGACTGAGAACCCAATACAATAAACTCACTCTTTGAAGTGGAAACATTTCCTTATATATAATATTAAGTATTCATGACATGAAATATAATACCCTTGTGTAATATTAGGATCTTAAAGATGAATTGTATCATACATCTCACCTTTTAGACATTTGTATAACCTCTTTGAGTTCCTTTAGAAGCTATTTGTGAGTGAACAAGGTAGTGGACAAGGAGATTGAACAATTTTCCTTAGAGGATGTTGATCTTATGTCTTATAAAAATGTCATTCAATTTATTAAGTTACAATCATGGACACAAGCACATTAAACACTTCATGTACCTTCTCCCATGTTGATAAAACTTTAGTTCTGCACCTATGACTGCCAACTTTGAGAAACAAGCACACTTTGGAATCCTCCTTCAAGGGAATTAAAAGATAAATTTCAGATGATTAAAACACCATGGAGAGGGTATTATTAGCACTTTACAATGCGTTTAAAATATCACATGGCTCCATGGACCTCTAAAAATAAGAAATAGATGCACAACCATACCCCCCTTGAATGCAAGTTGATAAAAGGCTATTTTGAGTGTTAACAATGGCTCATAAAGGAGGAGGAACTAATATGAGACTCCTTTCTATGAAATTTAAGTGGGATAAGATTAATATCCACTTGTAGAAGAACTTCCCTAAATTCCACCTGTATGGCCCATACTAAGCATCACAAGTTGACCCTTTTTTGTTTTCCAAGACAAGAAGGAAGAAAGAATAGTTGTAGATGAACCTTATAATGAAATTTATACATTCCAATCATGGAAATGGGTTAGGGTAGGTAAAAATACACTCCACCCACATTTTAAGCTGATGGTAAACTCAAGAAGTCTATACATCTACCCAAAACCCCCTAAAATGAAGGGAAAACTATCATATACTAAAGATAACCACTTCTTGGACTATCATATACCTGATTTTTACATTCACTAAACTCTCCCACATTAAACATAGCTTGATGAGAAGTTTATCTCCTTCTCCCATCCATACAGTCCTCTTTTCTAGTTATAAGGTGGCCCCACAAGGCAATTTTTATATATAGAACATGTTAAGGAAAATTAAATAACTTAGAAAGATCTTAAAGCATATTAAAAACCATATTAGTTACCATCTATCATAATTTATGTCTATGAATAGGATTTACCTTGTTTGACTAGGGTTGAATTTCATTGACTTAACTAGTACAAGGGGGATAGACTTGAACCAAAGCTAGCCTAGGGATAAATGAAACATCTAGATCAAAATGAGACCCCTATAATACATTAAAAAACTTATAATTTATTTATAAATGTAGGGGTTGACTCAAATTTGATCAAAGGTCAAATTTGGCCAACACTTTTGGAAAATTTTAGGGGTAACATGCTTGCCTATGCTAGAGACTAGTAACCTTATCCAACAAAGGGCCAATGGAGTCAATGGATTCTTGAAGATGACCAAAAACGACATTCCAAATAAAAATAAAAGTAAACACACCACACTAACCATAATAATATCAATAAAATACAACACAAAACAAGATAAAATATGACTCACACATTCACATAATCACTTAAGCAACACAAGGCAAAACAAGAAACTATGTACAAGGGAAGAGGATAACCTTAGTATCAATGTTTGATGTATATCCCATTGATTGGGATATAAAGCTCCTCTCCATAAAACTTTGAGAGTTGGAAAGCATTGTGTGACTTATATTGAGTGATCACATATGGTCCACTCCACAAAGCATCAAACTTTATGTGTTTTCCAGGTTTGGCCCTATCTTCATCCCATTTTAGAATAATGTCTCCTTCCTTGAAACTCCTTGGCATGGATTTATTGTTGAAATACTTATTTTTTTGCTCTTTTTAAGTGTTTAAAGTTTTCATAGCTTTATCTCTTGTCTCCTCAAGATCCATTAACTCACATAACCTAACCTCCATGCTCTCATTCTCCATCAATTGCAACTGATAAGTGAGGTCTAAAACTAGTAACTCAAGTTAAATAGGTAATCTAGCCTCCCTTCCATAGATAATTATGTATGGTGAGTTTCCAATTGCTCTCTATGGGGGTGATCCTATCAACCCAAAAGGTTGTCTTTAACTTGGAGTGCCAATCTCTTTGATTCTCTTTCATTGTCCTCTTTATGATCCTTGTTAGATTCATGTTTGTGGACTTAGCTAGTACATTCCATTGGGGATAATAGTTGTAAGAGGTGATAAGATAGATGCCATGCTTCAAATCCCATTCACTTGTCCTTACTAGTAGAAAAGATAATGTAGTATCTAAGATGATTATTAAAGGAGATTCAAACATAACTACTATACATTCATAGAAATCTAGGACCAAATTTTCATTTGCCTCCTTTAGGGCTACAACCTCCACCCATCTTGTAAAGTAATCAGTAGCAATCAACACCCACTTGTGACAATCACTAGAAGGTGGATTGATTAGGCCTATAAAATCCAAACCCCAATGCATGAAGTGTTGCTCAACCTAGATTTCATGAAGAGGAAAGGCAACAAAATTTTATTTACCATAAAAAAGAGCACACTTTTGTCATTTTATTACCAAATCATGGGTGCATTTAAACAAGATAGGCCAAAATTATCTACCCTTATAATCCTAGAAGTTGTAGTTCCTAGATAAAAATGACCACCAGTTGGTCCATCATGGAACTCAAATAGTACTTTATCAATCTGATATAAATCTAGATACCTCAATAACACACTTAAAAAGTTCTTCCTAAATATCACTCCATAAATAAGTACCTAGGGAATAGATTGTAACCTAAAATACATTCTTCTAGCTCTATCAAGACCTTATGGACACTCACCAGTTTGGAGGAAATGGATCATGTCTTGTGTCTAAATATTCATGGATGAAGGTATAAATGTTATAGGGGCATCATGGAGTGCCAAAAAAACTTCTCTTTGGTCCTTCAAATTTGAGGCAAGGTGTTCACATAACCCTTTTCCCTTCACTATCTTGGTTGTCCTGATTTCCACATCATACTCCATCACTTTGGTGATCCAACCTTCCCTTTTCTCATTCAAATCTTTGCTCAATAGAAATCCTTTTACACTAAGATGAGGCACAAGTATATGAATCATTTTATTTTATATCATGTGTATAAACTTATTTAGGCTCCTAACAACTGATATCACTTGTTTTTCAACATAAGTATCTCTTATCTCATAACCTTATAAACCTTATCTAAAGAAAGCAATAGGTTGTTACAAATTCTCATCATTTTATTGAGTAAGCATGTAAAATATCACCTCTTCATTCCAAAAAGTATAAAAAGTTAAATCCTTGGAAAATTTTGGACTTGCCAGAGTAAGAGCTTGGGCAATGGCTTGTTTGATCTCTTCAAAACTTTCCTTTCTCCTTGATGTCTAAGTGAACAATTCATCCTTCATTAGCATGCAGGTTAGAGGTATTACCACGTTATCAAAGTTATGAATTAATCTTCTTATGAAATTTATCTTACCATAGAAACTTTTCAAACCTTTCTTATGTTTATTCAAAGATAATGCTAAGATGGCATTCAAATATATCCTAGGAGTTTTCCTTCATGGAAAAAACACACACTTATTTGGGTTTATAGAGATCCCAAACTCCCTAAACCTCTCAAAAATTTGCCTTTAGTGCTTCAAGTGATCATTTGCATCCTTGCAAAAAACTATCACATCATCAAGATATACCAAAATAATGTCATTGATTAGTCCTTGAAAATCCATATCCATTATACATTGAAAATTAGACCTAGAATTTGAAATCAAAAGGTAATATTACTATAGGCATATGTAACCCATTTGGTAGTGAATTTTCTCTTGTATTGGTCACTTTCTTTCACCAAAATCTGATTGTACTCAGAATACCCATCTAGGAGAGAAAACCTCTCACTACCTATCACAACATGTAGAATTTTTTCCATAGAAGGGAGGGGATAATGATATTTCAAAGAGAATATATTCAATTCTATAAATTCCACACATAACCTAATTTCCCCATTCTTCTGTCTAACATGGACTAAGTTGGGCAACCAAGAAGAATGCTTGATAGGAAAGATGATTCTACACTCATAATCAACTTGGTGAGTTCTTTCTTCATGAGGGGTTTAACCTTATGATTGATTGGACATTGTAATTTTAATCTACCTATATGGTGTGTTTAGATAGGATTTGATCAAAACCCTTCAAGTCACTATACTCTAATGTAAAAATATCACTAAAATTCTTGCATAGCTCAATGAAATCATACTTATCTTGACTAGTGCATACCATTCCAAGTTAAAGTATCTTATCTATAAATATTTATACCCTTTCCTAGTTCTCTTTCTTGGTGGGGATGATTACCTTCTTATTCTTTATCTGGTCATCCTCATTTAATATGCTTTCAAGATTCATTAGGCCTTTGGGAATCTTGTTAGACTTCAATTGGATAATTTGCCCTCCATATTGTTGTTGAAGCTTGGACTGATTTTTTGTAAAGAACTCAACCTCATATTTTATAAAAAGGAATATTTTTGGGTCAATCTCAAAGACCTACCAATTAGTGACATTATCTTGTATGGAGGGAATAATAAGCACCTTTATATGAGGTTGGTTTTTTCCTTCTTTTATACCTCTTGGAACATCAAATTGATCTCTAATAGATGACAACCTATCAACATGTTTGTTGTCCTCCCTTGGGATGTATGCGATGTTAAAGGCTTGGAAATAATCCAAAATATCCCAAACTCAATTATTTTAAGAATTTATCAAAGATTTCTTGGTCAAATTCTACCCTCTAACCAGATTTACGACAAGCTCACTATCTCCATATACTTGAATCTCTTTAACTCCCCTTTTTTTATCCCATTCAAGATCATGAATAAGGGATTTATATTATATAATATTGAAATTGAATTATAATTTTAATCTAAAGGTTAAAAATTACCTTTCTTTAGAAGGTGAAACCAACATTTCTCCACCATCTACTCTAATATTGCTTCTAGACCCATTAAAGAAGAGTTACCATAAACCACTCACATCTTCACTTAGATTCAATAGATTGGGTCTGAAAGTGTCCTTATCATGCATCTATTACACCCCAAGACTATATGATTCAATAAAATTTTAAGGGCCATGATCATAATGTTCATTTCCCCATTCATCTAGGAACGAATTAGAAACTCCTTCAACGGAAGATGATGGGGATTGGTCAATATGAAGTTCCTCTTCATCAATGATGGCATAGTTAATATTTTCCACCTTAGGTGATAATAGATCCAAGTTATTTTTATGAATATTTTATAAATCCATCTTCAACTTATAGCCATACTTTTTCCTAAACACCATGTAGGACCTATTAAGTATCTAATACTCACCTACCTTAGTTATAAGATCTCTTGACAAGCAAAGGGAAAAGTATGGATGTAAATATACCACTACCACATCATGAGGAATAAAAAAATTGACACAATAATGTAGCATTAAATTCAAGTCTTTCACTATCCCCAATATCTTGGCTGGTGACCCATCCAATTGCAAGACTCCCTTAGTCATTGGCTCATATTTGAGGCCTAGTTTATTCGTAATACATTTGGGCATGACTAAATTACTAACCCCACTATCTATGATAAAATTATGAATGAATAAATAAAAAATAATTATAGATATATAAAAATGAGGAGCTTTCTAATTATTTTTCACTTGACCATCAATAGATTCAGTTCCATTAACTATAACCACATTATCACTTCTAGGTGGGCCAGCTTGCTTACCCGATCCATGTAATTCATTTTTTAGTACATCTTTCTACATTGTTATTTTCAAAGAGTACCAAAATTATATATTAATGTGAAGCTTATTCATATGGTCCACAACATTGATGGAAGGATTACTTACCTTTTGAATCTCTTTGGGAGTACTATCACTTTCTGATGTAGCTTATGGAAGTGGAGGTGTAGGAGCTGACTTCATGTTTGTAAATTTATGATTTTATTGTAATTTAGGATATATATTAGACATAATAACCATTAGTGATGATGAAAGGATCAAAATAGGTCTTTGATTATCCCCTTGAGCTTCTACAATAGCCCTCCTTTTGGATCTAGTGTTGGAAGACACACTAACATTTATGTTGCTTGGATTTTCCAAATGATTTATGGAACAAAATTCTCCTTCCAAGTGATTGATGAGAGTATAATCAGACCACACTTGTAAATTTTCCATCCCATGCTGAATTGACATCTCAATATTTGGAACTTGTGGTACTTGGTTTCCTTGCATTACCATGGTTTGGTTTTACATCTCATTTACATAAGCAACTTACTCTTGGTTTTGCTCAAAAGATGGATATCAGGGCTATTCTTAGACAAGGTTATTTTTAGTGGGAATAAGGGATTTATAAAATTAGGTAACATTAGGATTACAGCTTTGATAAGGCCTAGATTGGGTTATTTGACCTTATCCTTGAGCATTACATTGGAAAAGAGGTTTATTGGTTTGTTTAAACTCGTTATAGGATTGGTATGGTATATAACCTTGAGCTTGTTGTCTCTTGAGGGCCACCAAATCATTAGTAACACTTTTTATCAAAATTTTGACTTCATGAATCTCATTTTAATGAATAATATAATATTTATCATTGTTAGGCAAAGGAGACAATGTAGGTGACACAAATTGACTAGGTGGTTGCAAATCAAGGAATAATGGCATGGGAGGCCTAGAAGAACTCTTCCCTAATTAGAAAAGGTAATTCTCAACATTTATGGATATATCATAGGTAGAAAGGAGTGTATTCCCACCCATACGCTAAATCATCATAGAAACATCACTATTTAATGCTTTTAGGTAGTATAAAAATGCACAATTTAGAGTAGGTCTCACAAGAGTTGGGATCCCATTCCATGTTTTTTGAAATCTAGTGTTAAAATATTGCATAAAATCATGTGATGCCTTATTAATAGTATTAAATTTCTCATCTAGAGACAAGTGGTGACTCTTCTCCCCAAACCTCTTAGTCAATATATCTCCCAATTCATCCCATGTGCCAATGGAGTTTTGAGGTAAAGTACCATAGCAATCCGAAACTTTACCTTTGAAGGACAAATCCAACAGTCTAATAGCCACATTATCTTGGGTAATGTTATGGCTATTAAAAAAGTTTGCTATGTTTCTAATATGTTCAATGGAAGTACAGGACCATCCCCACTAAAATATGGAACACTCTTAAGGGTTACTCCTAGAATTTGATCATATTGAGCAAGATTCAAAGGGGATGATCTAGTGAAAGCTAAAAAATGTTGATTCCTACGCATCTTGTAATGAGAGTTATAGATGTTTGGAGTTTAATTCAACCAAAACATAGATTTCTTAAACACCAATTCTCTAGAATATGGATGGGTATTTAAAAACCTAAACCTTTTTGTATAATATGGAGGTAGTTACACAAACTCAAAAGGTACACCTTTAGTACCACACCTAGTGGTTAGCTTTGAAATGGAAATAGAAATTGATCATCAACCAAAGACTTGAAATATTCAATGGAGTCACCACGTACTGAATGTATTTGCAAAATGCCAAGACCAACACCAATCTTGAATAATCTTCTAGTTACTATAAGTCCCACCACGCATGCTAAAAGCTATTGACACTTGGATTTTCACCCCTAAGGAGATGCATAATTATCCTCATCCAAGTGGCACCATGGAGACATTTCTCTTACTATGGGTGACCATATTGAGAAATGAATCTCTAAATTAGGGGCTAGCTCCCTTTGATGCACTCTTTGAAGCTCTTTATTATCTATTGATTTTTAGATGAAAAGGGATTAGGAAAATAACTAATAAAACTAAAAATGGTGATGCAATAGTATGTATTATCCTCCTACTTGACTAAAAGTCCACTACTTAAAGGAAAACAAGACAATCTCACACAAACTCACAACATAGAATGTATTGTCACATTAGTATTTCATAAGTTAGATCTAAGAAAGTACTTGACACTTAGGAGGGTGATGGATGATTCCATGAAGGGAATACAAACATGGACCACTTATAAGACACCTATACACTTAGGAAAGGATGCTAACAAATACATAAAATAACATCCCTTTTTACACATTGGTATATGACCAAAATTGACATGCTAGAAAATAAACTCTTTCTCTAGATAATATCAACAAGATTAAAAATCTATACTCAATAAAAAAATATGTGAGAAAAAAAATTACTTGTATATTTCTTCAAGAGTCTTTCAAATAAAAATGTTTTTAGAGTTTCCCCATTAACCAAAGGAGACTACTCAAAAGAGACAAAATAATTCATCTATATATATATATATATATATATATATATATATATATATATATATATATATATATATATATATATATATATATATATATATATATATATATATATATATATATATATATATATATATATATATATATATATATATATATATATCTTTTAAGAGGAGAAGCTAGCAAAAGAAGTCCAAAGTCCACTTGGACATGTGTCACCTTGATAAAATTAGTTAAATTTTTAGGTGGAAGAGGGGTGAGGTGATCCATGTCATGTCAAGAGTTTTAATTGTCTAAAAAAAGTCATAAGAATGGTAAAAAGTGACATAAAACCTTCAGAATTGGCATAGGAAACTACCTCCATAATTTGCCTCTGTTCGAATGCCCTTCTCCTCATTAAGGATAGGTATAGTGATTTGGATGAGAGGTAAGGCATTAATACATTCAATCCCATGCATTAGTTTTGATCTTAATCATTTATAAACTCTTAGAGAAGAGGACACACTACCTACAGTCTTGAAACACCCTATTTTTGGTCACCTTCAATACTTGGCATTGAAAAATATTTAGTTTACCATGAAAATACATGGGAAGGGATGAATGACACCTGACAAGCTTATCCATGACCCTAGATGATGCAATTTCACCTTAAAAGGACATATATCAGAGGTTTTCAAACTTTTCACCCTTGTATGCATGATGCTAGTCTTGACTTGCTGAAAGTGACACCTTATTTTGAACATTTATAAACCTATTCATAGGATAAAATGACCATAGGGAGTTATTATAGGTCTATAAATTTCCACCAAACTTCATTTCACCTTTTGGAACCTTATATACCCTAAAAAATACAATAAAATGGTGAAGAAAACCCTATTTTTCATGCATTTCCTAAAAATCCATACATCTCCCTTACATGTATAGAATCCCTAGAGAGTATTATATATCATCCAGTTGGTTTCATATTTCCTACGTTCTAGTTGCTCAAATTGTCTCATCTTCCCAATCAGGTCTCTATGGAGGGTTTGCAAGGGTTTTGAGTGGTTTTCATTCTTAACAATCATTCATAAAAATGGAAAATTTTAAATACTTTATAACTACACTTATATATTCAAAATTACCCTATCTATAATTCCTAAATATATCTAGGTTCCATGCAAAGGTTTAGGACAGATATGAGTATCTCATGTTGCCCTTCGAGTCCCTTTCATGCTTCCTATGAGGGTCTAAACATATTTTAGGAAAAAATTGGCTTATTTTGGATTTTATCTAACAAAAAAAGGCTGTATCACCTCTATATATACCCTAAAAACATTATCCAATCCATTGGATAGACCGCCAAAAGCCAAAAATGGAAATGACCCCTATTTTGGGATGAGGCCTATACCTTGCCAATGAGCCTAATTGCATTTTTGAGATATATAACCCTTATTTGAAACTAATATGCATTATATCAGATTTAAAACATAATTTTAACACAAATATTCATTATACAAAATAATAAAATTCTTTTAAATGGTTATAACTTGGAGTGCTTTTGCATTTGAGGCCAAATTGGCATGTTTCCTTACTAGGTCTGCTTACAGACCTCCTTGTCCAGATCACCTTGTTTACATTAAAACTTTATACACTAGTTTTTTATGTCTCTTAATGTTTCCCCCAGCTATTAAAATATACATAACTTATCCAATTGACTTTTGGTTGATCATTCAACACTTTTCCCAAAAACTACCATTCTTGTGCATGAAGGGAACACCTTACCTCTTAGACAAAACAAAGAGTAATAGCCATATTTGTTTTTGGAAAATGAATATATTTAAAGATTAATAATGTAATATTTAAAAATTTTACCAAAGGGTTTTTTCCAATTCCATGTTTGTGGGGTCTAACCATCTCAATCTTCCCAAAAAGGGGTAAAAAACCCCGCTTCTTGCAAGTTTTTTGCACAAACCTCCTTTTAGGTGCTCCCTCAAAACTAATTTCATGCTTATAATTTATTTATACATATTATAAAATATTAATTAAATATTATTGAACTTTTTAAACCATCAAAACCTTTTATTTTTAGTGAAACCCTATACTTATCCCTTGAACTAAGGGTTTCCTTAACCTGCATATATGGACTAAGTTTATTTGGCTAAGAGAAAAGGGTATTTTTATATATTTATATTGTATTAGTAATGTAAATTAATTTATATGATGATAATGAAACATTTTATACTCTTTTATACTATTTTTTTTCCTAGACAACCCAGACCCCTATCTTGCTCTTGTCAAACCAGAACTCTATTTACTAAGGACTAAGATAGGCCTGTAGATGCATATTTGGGGATTCAACCATTTTATTTTTATGTATTATGGAATTTATTCCATGATAAATTTTTTTATAAAAACCCTCCTCATTCTTTAATCCATCTATAAGCCCTCAATCCATATTGATCTATACTAGATTCTCAATTAGGATGCCCTGTCTTGACTGGACTAAGACAATTTATCATGACTATAGGTCTAGGTCTAATTTGATTGGTTTTTGTGGATCTCATTTACATGGTTATTATGTCATTATTATATCCTAATTATCTTTAATTTACCTTTCAATCCTTAAAACTATCAATACTTCATGTCTATGTCCTTTATTAAGGCATCTTTGTCTTGATTGTGTTTGTGCATTTTAGGCCTGCTATAGGTGTATATAGGTCATTTTGGACTTTTTAGAAGATGAAATAACCAATTTTTAAGATATTTGAATAAAAATCCACCACTATAATTCATTTAAAGATCAAAAAATTCCTAAAACTCCACCTTTACTCCACTGTCTAACAACCTTGTTGATTGTGTTTAATCATCTTAGACCTGTATGGATAGGGGAGGGTTCTTAGGAAGTCCAAACATAAAATTATCTTTATCTCTATCACACTAGATAAATAATTTCCTTTGGAATAGTTTTAATTGTCTCAAATTATTATAATTTTCTTAATCAACATGGACTTAAAGTCACTTTTTCCATTCATACCATGTAGGTATAACTATCTATATTTAGTGATTTTTTGCCAACTTAGAAACCTCAATTACTCATCCTGTACTCCTCATTTTCTATTAAAAATTTTCACAATTGTTATATGTGGATATGGATATTATATGAAAAAAATAATACCATTGTGAATCTATTCTATCATGTCAAACTTTATTTCACAAAACCTCAAGGATCTCTGTTTGGTCAATTTGGGGACTAAGAACCCAATACAATAAACTCACTCTTTGAAGTGGAAACCTTGGCTTGTATAACATATTAAGTATTCATGACATGAAATATAAGACCTTGGTGTAATATAAGGATATTAAATATGAATTTCATCACGCATCTCACATTTCACACATCTGTATAACCTCTTTGAGTTCTGTTAGAAGTTGATTGTGAGCGATCAAGGAAGTGGACAAGGAGATTGAAAAATTTTCCTTAGAGGACGTTTATATTCTATATTAACACATGGTAATTAAATTAATTAATTTAAAATAATGGGCACAAGAACATTAAAAACTTTATAGAGATTCTCCCATGTTGATAAAACTCAAATTTTGCACCCATGACTGCCAACTTTGAAAAACAAGTATACTTTAGAATCCTCCTTCAAGGGCATTGAAAGATAAATGTTGGATGATTTAAAAACCATGTATAGGATTTTATTACCACTTTAAAACATCACAAAAATATCTCATAGCTCCATGGACCTCTAAAAATAAGAAATAGATGTAAAACCATACCCCCCCTTGAATGAAAATTGATAAAACATTGTTTGGAGTGTTAAAAATGGTTCATAAAGGAGGAGTAACCAATATAAGAGTTATTTATATGAAACTTAAGTGTACTAAGAACACTATCCACCTATAAAAGTGCTTCCCCCAATTCCACCTATACAACCCATGTTAAGCATCACAAGTTAACCCTATTTTTCTTGCCAAGACAAAAAGGAATAAAAATGATTTGTAGATGAATCTTACAATTAAATTTATACATTAAGATCATGTAAATGGTTTAGGAGAGGTAAAGAGACACTCCACCCACATTTTAAGCTGATGGTGGACTCAAGAAGTCTGTACAAGTGCCCAAAACCCCCTAAAATCAAGGGGAAACTATCATATACTAAAGATAAATACTTATTAGAATATCATAAGCCTGATTATAACATTATATGACTTATCTCATATTAACCATATCCTGATGAAATGTTTATCTCTTTAGCCCATCCATACAAGTTCTCTTTTCCAGCTAAAAGGTGGCCTGACAAGGCAATTTTAATATATAGAACATGGTAAGGACAATTAAATGACTTAGAAAGATCTTAAATCATATTCAAAACCATATTATGACCCATCTATCATAATTTATGTCTTTTAATAGGTTTGAACTTATTTGACTAATGTTGACTTTCATTGACTTAACTAGTACAAGGGGGCTAGACTTGAACCAAGGCTAAAATATGGATAAATGAAACATATAGATCAAAAAGAGACCCCTATAGGAAATGAAAAAACTTATAGAAATTTTATAAATGTAGGGGTTGACTCAAATTTGACCAAAGGTCAAATTTGGTCAATAGATATGAAGAAGATAAAATCTTACATCACATTGCATGAATTAACTTAGATCATAGAACAAAAGGACCTCTTGCTATAATAATTATTAAATAAATCTAACAAAATACCCAAAGAGGACAATTATAATGTGACTATTCACAAAGCTAAGGCATAATCTCCTCATTTCATGTTTGTAGTTAAAATGTTTGGTAAGAATTTGAATAATTATATTTTGGATTATGTTGCATCCACCAATATCTTACTAGCAGGTATTTGCAAACAACTTGGCTTGACACCTATTAAGTCTAATGGATTTTTTACTCAATTAGATAAATCTAGATTCAAAGTGGTTGTAGATTTATTAAATGTCCAAATGCAATTGGATTTGAGCCTAGAGAATAATAGTTTATTGATATCCAAGATGTTAACATCCCTGATCGTTATGGAATCTTGTTTAGAAGGAAATGGACCAAAGCTTTAAATAGATACATGTCCATATATTGTTCAGATCTATGTCTACCTTGGAAAGGAGTTTAAAAATAGATAAGAGTTGAAAGGGAACCAAGAATAAAACACATGATCATTGAGTACAATGTTGCAAATGAAAGGATCAACATAATTGACTCTTATTTGGGATTTTTCACCTTAGAAACTGTAAAGGCATGTGATCCAAAGAGTACTCATGCTATTATTGGTAAATTGAAGCTACATTTTGATGGTGTTAGGTGTAAGTCTAGGTCTGGGGTAGGCTTTGTCCTAACTGACCCTATAGGTAATAAATGTCATGCATCTTATAGGCTCTAGTTTTCATGCACCAATAACCTTATTACATATGAGGCCCTCATCCTAGGTTTGGAATTTGCTATCAAAAGAAAATTCAAAGAATTATTGGTTTATGGTGATTCAAAACTTGTAGTCAACTAGGTAAGGATTAAATATCAATGTAAACTATCCTACCTTAAGAGGTATAAATTTAAGGTCTAGGATCTAATTGAGTCTCTTGATGCCTTTAAAAATTTCTCCATCCTCAGAGAGGAGAATAAAGTAATTGATGAGCTAGCCTATACTAAGACCAACCTCATGCCTAACTAGGACTCACCCAAATTCAACATTGAGTTAATACCTTATCCTTTTATCCCTAATAATGTGAATCATTTCAAGTCTTAATGATGATCAACAAATATTAGATTTCATGACGGATTCAGGAGCATTTGAAGCTCATGTCATTGATGAGGCTAATGAAATTACTTGTGGAGAAAGAAAATTTGATGGTAGAGTCATTCAATTGAATGACAACAAGATCCCTAAAGTCATGATTGCCTTAGAGAGATTATTCGATCATGATAAACTAGCTGAGACCCCTAAGGTTCTAAAGGTAAGTGGGAAAGATTACAATGTAGTTGATCTTGGCCTTCAAGATCAACCTTAGCTGGTCAATGTTGGGAAAGCTTGCACAAGTGCTAAAAATATGAGAGCTAAAGAGCTGTTAACAAAATACAAGGATGTCATAGACTAGTCTTATGATGACTTGAAGATATTTGACCTAAGATTTGTCACTCATACTATCCCTCTCAAGGAAAATTGTAATCCCTTAAATTAGAAACAAATACCTATGAATCATGTTTTAGAGCATATGATCTTCAAAGAAATTAAGAGATTTATAGATGTTATAATTGCATTTCCCATTAGGCACTCTACTTGGGTGGCCAATTTGGTACCAATCAGAAAGAAGAATGGTTAAATCAAGATATGTATTGACTTTAGAAATTTTAATAAAGCATATGAAAGGATAATTATCCTCTTCCCTCTCTTGACCGAGTAATAGAAATTATTTTAGGTTTAGCCATGATGTATTTTCTTGATGGGTTTTTAGGCTACAACCTAGGATTGGTAGACAAGGAAGATAAAATGAATATAAATTTCACAACTAACTGGGTCACCTTCACATACAAGAGAATGCCTTTTGGGCCCATAAACATAGGAGCTACTTTTTAAAGGGCCACGGACTATGTCTTCCAAGGTCTGATTAGTAAGTGTATCATAATATGCATGGATTATCTAACCATTTTTTCTAAAAATAAGGAAGATCAATTTATGCATTTACAAAAAGTATTTGAGAGATGTAGAAGGTATGGAATTTCCCTCAATCCCCAAAAAAGCATCTTTTATGTTACTAAAGGAAAATTGTTAGGCCTCATTATAACTATATATGGGATCTCCATAGATCCTAAAAGAGTGGAAGCTATATCTAAGATAGAGCATCCAAATAGTAGAAAATAATTAAAATCATTCTTTGTCAAGATAAACATTGTAAAAAAGTTCATTTTTGGCTTTGCAAAAATTGTCAAACCATTGAATGATATGTTGAAGAAGGATGAAAAGGTCACATGGAATGAGAAATATAGGAAGGCATTTAATGACATCAAATAAGCAATTATCAAAGCTCCAATCTTTATAAGTCTTGAATTTTCAAAGGAATTTTATCTCTATTATTTTATATCTATCCATAATATGGCTATATTTTTAACTCAAAAGATTGATGGGTATGATCACCCAATAGCTTTCATGAGTACTAACTTTAGGAATGTTGAGTTGAATTATTTACTGATTGATAAACAAGCATGTGAATTAGTTAAGGTAGTGAAGAAATTTAGGCACTATATCCTTAAAAATAAGGTGCATGTTATTTTACTTGACCCTACCACAAAGCTCATGTTGAGCCAAAATGATCTTGGAGAACATAGAGGTAAATAGATGTCAGTTTTGCAAGAGTATGACATATAAATGAAAACTAAAAAATTGGTAAGGTACCAAGGCTTGATCTAAATGATTTTTAATGCTAGCCTTAAGCTAAGTATCATGCAAGTTTATCAACAAAGCTTCAAATCTAGTGAGTGGTATGATTCCATCATTCATTTACTAATCAATGTCACTTGTCTTGAAGGGCTGACTAGGGAGTAGAGAAGATATTTTAGCATCAAGGCAACTCACTACCTCATCAAGAATAGGATACTATACCAATTTTTTTTGAAGGTGTGTACCCGAGATGTGTCTCTAAAGAAGAAGCCACTAAAATAATGAGCACTTTCCATGAGAAGTTGGGAAGTGGGAATCCATAAAGAAGAACCAAAGCCCATAAGATCCTCAGAGCTGGATACTATTTGCCCAACATCCTCAATGATGCTCATAATCATGCAAGGAAATGTCATTCATGCCATCTTCAACATGAAGGAGCCAAAGGCAACAATACCTTTAGAAGTATTCATGATTGACAAACCCTTTGTATAATGGGGGTTTGAATTTTTAGGGGTAATCAACCCCAATTCATTAGAAGGTCACAAGTCTATCTTGACTACCAGAGATTATTTCACAAGGTGGGTTGAAGCTATAGGCACTAAATAATTTAGGATGGAAGAAGGGATTATTTTATTGGAGGAAAACATATGTACTAGATTTATAACTCTAGTCTCTTTAGTGTGTGACAATGGATCTACATTTATATCCATAGAGATGACAAAGTAGGTGTATGATAATGGAATTTGACTTAAGTTTCCATCTAACCATTATCCTCAAGGAAATGGAGTGTCTAAATCTACCAACAAGAACTTAATGAAATCAATCAACAACTATACTATAGACAAGCCTAGGACTTGGCATAAGATTCTCAAGTAAGATCTATGGGTAGATAAGATAAGGATCAAGGAAGACTTAAAGGCATCACTATTTCTATTGGTGTATGGCCAAGATCCTATATTCCTTATCACTCTTGAAATTCCTACATATAAATTCATACAAGAATATATGAAATAAATCTAGAATCATGCAAATTTTAGATTGATATACATCATCCAAATGGAAGATGCATGGGAAGAAGCCTTTGTTAACTTTAGTAGGCACCAAACCAAAGTGAAGAGGTGGTTTGACAAAAGGTCAAATGTGAAGGTGTTTAGGAAGGGAGCCCTGATCCTATTTTGGGATAAGGCATATTAACCCAAGGGAAAACATGGTAAATTCACACCCCTATGGATTGAACCTTATCAAATTATAGAGACACTTAGAAATAATACCTTTAATTTCAAATACCTTCAAGGAGAAAAATTCACATTGTCCACTAATGGTAAATATCTCAAGCATTACTTTGTTTTTGATCCACCAGGGCTCTTCATGGAATAAACCTGTAAGATTGGTTAGAGCTAGTATAGGTAGGCTAGTTAGTTCCTTTCAATTTTTTCCTTCCTATCCCTTTTTTTTACATAAACATATATATATTTGTTTACTTCCCCTTTGTTTCTTGATTTTCTATTTTTTTTTAATGTTTTTGTTTCTTGTTTCTTTGTTCCTTGCTTCCAATAAGTCCTTTTGGACAACCTTTAGCTCAAATTTTATTTAGCTTGCTTGAAACTCCTAAAGTCTATGAATGTAGGTATGCACCTCATACACATGGATTTGAAATATGAGCTAGATGATCTAATTTAAAGGAACTATCAAGGACTGATGAATAGGTTAACTATTTTATGATAACTTGAACATTACTCTGACATAAACTTGGTTTTAATAAGAGTTACATATGAGTAATGAAAGATTTAGATACTAGAGTACAATCATGCTCACACTTAACAAACATACTTTCCTAAGATAAAGTTCACATACATAGGTGATTACCTAAAGATCAAACACTTGACCAAATCCTCTAACTTGGATACCCTAGTTCCCAACCTTTTCTAAAAATCCTAAAAGATCTAAAAATACAAAGAAAATAAGAACTTACTACAAAATCAAAAGATTTTTCAAGCAAAGATGATTTTGGTAACCTCCACTAGGGCTATGGATGCTTGAATGGTAGTGGATCAAA
Organism: Torreya grandis; assembly: GCA_037957365.1. Classification (NCBI taxonomy): domain Eukaryota; kingdom Viridiplantae; phylum Streptophyta; class Pinopsida; order Cupressales; family Taxaceae; genus Torreya; species Torreya grandis. The sequence goes on along the minus strand of JARHVA010002464.1, from coordinate 2,128,320 downwards.
GTTATGAGTGGATCCAAATGCATCTCTAATAGGGTTATAGATTCTTATATGGTAGTAGAGTAATGTCCAAGCCTTCCTTGAACTAGAATCATGGTCCTTAATGGATATCCAAATATCCTCTAAGTCACTATTAATGATTAAAGGCATAAAGATTATAAGTTGTCCCTTGAATCCCATGGAAATTATTAACTAGAATTAAATAATACACAAAACATGGCTATGTCTTAATGTTTCACCCTAATTCTACATGTGCAAAGCTTGTTTCAACCATGAATTGATCTTGATGATGGCATATATCAAGTGAAATAGGTGGCATAGTCACTTGTCCAAACCAAAGCCTCTGAGTTATAACATATATCTATGTTTCCCCCATAAGTCATAATTTTTTAAGGCCAACATACCCCCATTTTTTGAAAATAAGCACACTTGAGATACTTTTAACCTTAACACTAAGAACATGGCATGTCTTGAACATTATTAGAATTTTAAGATCGTCCACTTAAATAAAGTTGGCCTACTAGTTTATGGTTTTGCTTTAAGGTTGCCTAATGTTGCTAATAGTTTCTCTTCATGTGATAAGTTGTAGGTTTTATGGAGCCCTTATGAATGGATCATGCTTAGACCCTCATAGTTTATCTTCATCCAGGCTTTTACTAACCTTTGGTCTATGAAAATTTAGGCTTGGATTCATGCTCGAAAGACCCTCCTTCAGAAAACCCTAGATTAAGTCCTTGGTTTAAATTTACATTTGGTGGGATCAAATTGGTGAGAATATTTCAAATTAATTTGGACTTAAGCCTAATTTTCATGTTAAGGCTTGTTCATATTTCTTAACATGACCAAACCTTAACCTCAAAGTCTTGATTGGCCCCTTTTTCCCCTTTTTTCCTTTATTTCTAACCAAGTCTAATGTTCATATTGGTAGGGTGCATTTTAATTTACCTAATGCAGTCCCCTTTATTATATATTTATATTAGAGTCTTAATCATAAAGCCTCATCATATTTATTAACATAAAAAAGACCTTAGTCTTAACACTTTACCATAAGTCTTTATCATCTTGAGGCCTGACTTAAAACACTTTTGGATTTTGTAAAATTGATGACTCTTAATACATCATGGATTTTGATCGAATGAAGTGAGGATGACATTGATATGTCAAATCCCAAAGCAATCACTATGGAGGTTACAAGATTCACCATCTCATGGACTCAGACATATATCAACAACTTGTGGGTCATCCCTAAGGTCAATAGGGTCAAAGCTCAAGAGCCCCATAAAACTACCACATGGCATTCCCACATTCAAAGCTTGATGTTAATATAACCCGAAACCAATGGTGTACAATCACTTGGATCTTTATTGGATGGCTCTCACTTCATCATGTATCTTAATTAGATGGAGTGAATTAGATCCAAGATATATGGAATATAGGAATTTTATGAGCTTAAAATTTATGTTAAAATGAAGTCATTTGATGTCTGTGAGGCCATCATTGATGTCTATGAAAACATCAACTTCAAGACCACTAAAACTAAAGAACTTCATGAGATTAAATTTGACATTCTTGAAAACATCATTTGACATCTTCAAGGCTATGATTGACATCCATGAGGTCATCAAATTCAAGGTCTTCAAACATTTTACTTAGATAAAGGGGTGTGTTTTGTGTCATTTGAGGGGTCATTTGATATCATAATTTAAAAACATAGCATAAAATATTTTATCCTAAATCTATGGCATGTTTATTGACATGAAATTAACTTAGCTTAAAATATTTTAGCCTAAGTTCCTTTCCATGACCATGCACTGATTAAAGTTCATGCATCTTGTAGGATCAATGGCTCACACTTCATCAAGACTAGGTGATATAATGATGTGAAATTATTGATGAATATTTAGTAGAACTTCAACAGCCCAAGGGGTTGAAAGATGGTAGACATGCATTCAATATGCAACCAATGTAAAATACATAGCTCAAAAATCTTGTGAAGATGTTGAATGACACAACCATGGGGTTGTATGTAAAGATGATTGATAACATGTGAAACCTTAGATCATGATCAATGGCCAATGTTAATCAATGGGTAATGATCCAATAGTGCAAACTAAAATGCAAATTTTAAATAACAATGGATAGTGCTTTGAAGTCATTTATGAAAATTCTATGAAATTTGTGAGATATATGCCAAATAAGCACCATTTAAGCACAAAGAAATAAAAATAAAGATATTGTGTGCTAAAAAATGTAAACATATAAAGGCAAAGGTCAAAATAAAATATGAGGCATGGTGAGCCTAACTCTAGATAAGCCATCACCATTAAAGATTTAGGAGAGCCCAAAAATTAAATAAAAGGCACTAGTTTGAAATTAGATTGATCACAATTAAGATAGAAGGAATTCAATTGAAATTTGAGTAAGGAGAATTAACCCAGGAACCATTTGTAATTTGATTGCGAGGAATTTTCAAGTCTAGTAAACCATGGTAGCTCAGAAGAAACAATAAAGGGATGAGATAGAGTTGTATCTATCCATAGACAATGAGGGAAGGGTTTTCAAAGACACATACCTTGGCACTATAGCATTAAACATGGGTAATAAGAACTGGTTTGAGTTCTTCTAGACCATTAAGGATATGAAATCCATCACAAAGGAAGAAAAAAATATTACCACTATCAGCTAGAGGTATTATGACCTAGTTATAATCCAAATGGATAGTCTCCACCATGTTACTATTAAAACTGAGGTACTCCATTGTATTAACATCCTTACATTTTTAAATATTGTAGAATTGAACAATACTAGATAATTCATAAAGGAAGCTCTAGGAGAGTTGCATACATTTCCTAATTGGATTTTAAAAGATATTAAAAAATAGAAAAACCCTAGGTGGATTTGCCCACCATTAAATAATGGATTGGCAATAATTATTGGAAACCATCCTTAGGCTATGGCTATTTTAAGGGAACCATGTAATTTAGGACCCTACAGGAAGAATCCTAGTTGCCCAATTTAGAGAGGGCATTAGGGTAATTATGAATCTATAAAATATAATATTTGGGGCATCATCCACCATATATGTCAATAAGATTTGGGTATCTTATGTATATTTCATGGTATAAAAAGAGATCGCTCCCCCAATTAGAGAAATTTTCAACATCCATCTATAATGATAATTCATATCCATTCAAAAGAAAACTAGTAACTAGTTCTTCATGATGTCCTGTCTACTAGAGGCCTTGCTAGCCTCCAACAATATCCCTTGTATCAAAACTTGGTCACCTGATATTAGATTTATAGTCTCCCACCATTATTCTAAATTACACATTTTAAAATATAGACAAAATATGTAGTTCATTTATGATTATGTTTATCCTACTATAGTAGAAGCCATTACAAGGATTCCCATGCATAGGATTAGCCCTCTGATCAATAAATATGTAGAGCTAATGGGAGACATTTGGTTGTATCTATATTGTACTATGATTAGAATTGAAGGCATTTTTATTTAACCTTATAAGTTGTCCATCTATGTTCCCAACAAACTAGCAGAGTAAGAAATTGCATAACAACTTCATGGCATTGATAGACTGTGCAAGGATAAAAGGAAAGGCCTCCTCCATCTCTTTCCTTTGATCATTAGCATAACTCTTTTACAATATTTGAAACACATGGAAACTATTTTTAGACACACATTCTCCTTTGAATTTTACTGAAATGATATGAAGTGGTAGGACCCTAAGGGATTTATCTCCACACATTTGAAAACTAAGCAATTGCCCAGGCTAGTATATGAGAACTAGCTTGATGTTCATGAAATATTATACATCAAAGTAGAAAAATTTGAAGAAATATTGGCTAGGATTAAGGTACATAACATTAGACTTGAAGATACATTAGCTAGTGATAAAAAACCCCTTGGAGATATATGGCAAATGGGGCCCTTGCATTACCATTTGCTACATGTTCCTTCATGGCCCCCTCAAGACCAACCACAAACGGAAGTGCCTTAACTATAGCCACAAATTGTATAGGCTCTAGCAAGGAAAAACTAGAAGATAGACTTGGTGAGGGCCCATCATCCTTATCCCTACTTCAAAGACCAACATCCCCCATTGAATTTATAGACATGATTGCCCTGGAGCCTAATGAGATATTAGAAGACACCCTCAAGGTCCTTGCTAAGGCATATAGACCTGATGAAGAGGAAGAATATGTTGAGGGACCCTAGACCCAAATAAAGGAGGCTAAGAAAGTAAGAGGGAAATAAGTTTCCATAGATCTAGTCCTAGTGGTACCATTGAAGAAGAGAAAATTAGAATTGGAAATAGTCTCAATTGGGCAAGAGAAACCCAAGTAAAATTTCGCTCACCCCATGAGTGAAATTAACTTATTTAGTGATAAATACCTCATCAATAGAACAATCATCCCTAATTATCTCATCTATATAGAAATGTAGAGGATCCCATCCTTATCCCACTCATGGCCCTAAACCAAACTATCAATATTGATGTACATGATAATATCAAGCCATAGATAAGGATTTTGATAAAGGAGAAAAAGAGAAGAAAATTAACCACTAAAGGGTCAAATAAAAAATAAATAGATGCTCTAGGAGTATCAAGAAACACAAAGATGAAGACTCCTAAACCTCCAAAGTACAAAAAACCAACTACCATTGTGCAATTCAATCCTGAGATAGTAGCCTTAGAAAGAGTGGCAACTAGAAAGGCCATGGTGAGGAATAAAGAATTCACCTTTTAAAAGGTTGAGCCAATTGTAGGCTCAACTCTAGCTAGAGGCTAGAGACATGGAGAAAATCCCATCCATGTAGATAAAATTGAATAACTAAGGCTCATTTAGCTCAAGTTATAGCAAGCATGAGGGGCATGAATCAAAGAATATATAACCTAAATAAGGAAAAGGATAATTTGGAGACACATGTTGTCTTATCAGTGTTTGAGGCAATGGTCAAAATGCTTGATGAATCCTTCTTTGACATGTTTGATGCATTGAAAATAATGAAACTAAGTTAGAGTACATTGGTGTAGTATAATATAGTGTCTAAGGGTCTAATATCCTAATGGCAAGTTCTAGAGGACAAAATAATAGGATTATTCAACATTTGGGTTTAAAGTCAAATCCCTAGGTTCAGAACAATTAGTTTGGGACATTTGAGTGCAATTTTAGGAATTGTCACTGAAAAGGTCTAGAGTTTGAATTATTGGTCATAATAATTAGAGATACTCCTAAAAGATGATGAGGATCTAGTAGAAATTATTAAATAACTCCTTAGAACTATGTTATTTGAATCGACACAGACCCCTATTTTAGGTATCATGATAGATGATGAGTTCAAATATAGGGATACTTTGGTGATATAGGAAATAATAAATAAGAGTTAAGGCCAATTTGGAGTAGACAATAATAGGATCCTATAAATGATCCTTAATGTAGGAGAAAGGATATTTGAGGTAGAAGCATCAAGGAAGCCATGACCAAAAATTATAGGGAATTGAATGAGCTAACTGAGAAAGATGAAGAGTGTCTCTTAAAACTAGTTGTGGAATTAGAAATTTTTAATGAATATTATCAAAAATACATGCACATCCTTCATTATCAAAAATAAAGTTCTCAAGCACAAGACCCACCAATTAAATAGTTTTCCATTTTGAAAAGTTTTGTAACATTTTGAAAATAGAATATTCTTTTGTAAAGGCATATGCCAGTTTGTTAGCATATTTTTCTCTAGGTCAGTTCATTTTAGCAAATAAGGTGTATTATAGATTTGTAAATAAGGACTCTATCCTTATCTTTATACATTTCTATCTTGTATCTGACTGATATAATTCCTTGTCTTTCTATAAAAGGTTATACTACCATTTTGTAAAGTGAATGAATTTTGAGCAAAATTTATATAATTTGAGTAGTTAATACAATCAAGTAATTATTTAAAGATTTTCCATGTTTGTTTGTGTTAATTTTCATATGGATTTTCTCTCAATTTTTGGTCCTAAGTCTTAAATTTGAATGGTTTTTACAAATTCTAATTTGCATATTTGATTAAAGGGTTGTTAATTTATGCTTATGCTAGATTAGTTAAATGATCTTGAATTTTATTCATTATATTTACTATGCATTAGAATTTTCAAATGTTATTTGAATGTGGTAGCAAATATTTAAAGTAAATTCAGTTCTTACTTGTACTTATTTATATCATCCTTTAAAGTTTTCCTAGTGTGTAGTGAGATTTGAGATAATGAAATTTTGCACTATATATTAGTTAAACGAATATTCATTTTTAATTGAAACTTTTTCATAATTTTTATTCTAAGATCAACGATCACTTATTATATTTCTACCTCACCCTTCCCTTTTGCTTCCTTTTTAGCTAGATCACTCTAGTTTAGATTTTTTTATAGATGTCCATTTAGATTAGTATGTAGTTTAATATTTGATTATAATTCACCAATAATAGCATATATACTTTCACTTTGAAAATATTTGGACCATGATGGATCCCAACCATCAATTAATATAAATTTTTTGGAACAGTTGAACATTACTCTGCCATTATTTCACCATAGGTAACATAATTTACTAGACCTAATACTCATGCTTTGAATTACTAGAATTATAAAATGAGAAGTTTCTTTGAACACTAAGGGAAACTATGATACATTATAGGGCATCAACAATATCATACCTTTGAAATTATATTTCATGAATCTATGAAAGATGTCTTATGTATTAATGAGGTAATATGGCACTCATTTTAAAGTGAAATTACCCCACTTGTTTGTAACTTTCATATTGTATTGGTATTTTTTGTTTATCATAACCTAATTATATATTGAGAATCCATCTAGGAAGGACATAATTTGGGATGCACTTTTCATATATATTAACTCATCTAAGGAAGGGAACAAATAGTTATCTTTATGAGAACATTAATTTGGATTTATGAAATCTACATTGTCATATTTCTCCATTATTTTTATATACTAGCACTAAGTTAGTTATCAAGGTAGAGTGATAAATTAGGAATATGACCCCAATTTAGAGGATTTTGTGGACCTCCTTGTGAACTAGTGGTTATAGGATTAGGTTCATGAGCCATTGTTTATGTCTAAATGGATTCTAGTTCTAATTGAGTGGGATAGTTTGGGTTACTATCTTCAAGTAAAATACCTTAAGGTATTCATAAGCATAGGTAATAATGTCTTGATACTAAAATAGTATTTGTATACATTGTTAAACTTCAACAAGAGTGCAATTCAAACCAATATGAACATCTTATATCTAGTCTGATGATCTTAAATTAATCATTCTATAGTTTTGGTCTAAGTGTATTTTCATCTCAAGTCTATGTGTGGGATTTTAAAGGTTTATAAATATTTCAAGGGAGATCATCCCTTTTGTAACTTATTTTTCATTTAATCTCATAATGTCATCCTAGTCACATTATTTCCAAGGTCATCTCTTTCTACCTCATTAATAACTTAGGTCTCAAATACCCCTGATGTGTTAAGGAATTATAAAATTTGGCACTGATCTTAAAATACCTATAAATTATTAACATTATCTATTACTAAAGTACATGGGATGAGATCCAATTAAAAAAATCAACCCTTAATCATCTAAGGTTGTCAAATTTATAATAATGGTTGATAATGAATCAATCACCTAATTTTATTCTCTAGAAATGGGGATGATATTAAAAGAATTAAAAATAGAATAGCTTACATTGGAACTTATTCCTAATTTAGTTCACTACTAGTTCAAAATATCCAAACAACTAAACTCTTTGACCCTAATTTTTAATGAAAATTGTAGTCCTAAGATCAAGGATTCATATTCCATTAAGTTATTAGTGCAAGGGCACTAGAGCTAATAGTTTATGTGTCATTTCCCTTATGGATTAGTGAGAATGATTCTTACTCTAGAACCTTTTTTAGAATGGGATCTATCAATATACAAGGACCATAAATCTATAATTTGGGACCTTTACCTATTTGGTCTTCAATAAATTTTGTAGATAAAGTATAAACACCTATGTCATAGGATTCTAAGTTCATTATTTCATTGAATACATTATATTCAGTGATCATCTATTTCATGTCATCACACACACACACACACACACACACACACACACACACACACACACACACACACACACACACACACACACACACACACACACACACACACACACACACACACACACACACACACACACACACACACACACACACACACACACACACACACACACACACACACACACACATGATTGGCTACACTTCTCCAAGATGATCATATATAGGAAAATTCTAGATCCATGTAGTTTTTCAAGGTTTTAGACCAATCTCTACTAGGTTACATCCCATAAGCCTTAGGGATATCCACTACTTGAATACCCAAAATTTTTTGGACCTTGGGCTCAAATTCCAACTGCATATGGACATTCAAGAGATTTCTCACTACCTTAGTTTTAGACATATTTAACTAGACCACTATTTTTTTGACTTCATAGGGGTTTTTATTAGTTTTTGATAGATTTATGTAAGCATGGAAATTATAGAGTCTCCTAAGCTAGCCAGATAGTTATGGAGATTCTTTCCAAATATCCTAACCCTAAGGAGGAAATGTGTGACCTCAAACTTATTCTTGTGTATCAACATATTCATTTTCTTAGGATAGGGTTTGTTCTAAACCAATTTTTTTATGAGGAGATATCATTGATCAAGACTCTATGAAAGCTTATATAAAGTGATGTTTGCATTCATATTCTTCATGACGTACACAATGTTGTACCCAATCTTTCTAGTGGTAGGCTGAGTATATTCAATTGAATTATGATTTTTCTTATTTTGAGTTTGGAGGGTCATTCCTTGCTCTTGGATTATGGGGAGTGGTATAATTATCTAGAGGGGTAGATGTGGTGATGGGATGATGATATATATAGTTATAAATATCACAATTAATTCTTTGGAATTTTGGGAAAGCATGCACCTCATTGGTGGCATCTTATAGTTATTATCTTCATGTCTAGGGAAGTATAATGTCTCTAGTACCATGGTAGAACTTGAAGATATTGTATAATTAGAGGTCTCAACTTGATTCATTGCCTTAGGTTAGTTTTGGACAACCTCATGCTCTTCCATATCTTTGTATAACATGTCAAATGAACTAAAAATTAAATACAATTAAGTTTACCATGTTGGGTCATATTATGCATATGACAACAATCAGGTAAGGCCAACTCATAGATGTTTATCTCAAGGAGTTTATTAGGTAATGGATCTAGTTAGTTTATAGATTAGTTTTTATAAGTCTGGACTACACCCTTGAGGTGGAGATGTTTCAGACCTATCTCATCTAGTTGATATAATGGGATCACCTCTAGGTGCAGTTAGTCTAGTTAATTAGGTAAATATCTAATTTTTGGGGCTAGTTCCAATGATGCATCATCTATTGGCTCAATTCAAAAACCTACTAAATTATTGATGAAAAGGGATAAAAATATGCATGAAAAAAAAATAATATAAGAGAGGTGATGCACCAATAATGTTTTGTCCACTCTAACTAACCCTTCAATAAGACTTGTGTACTAGACAAGGACTAATGATTAGATTACTCTCTCCTAGAGTTTCCTAAGTGTCAATAATTCACATAAAGTCTATGTTAAGTGGATATAAATTGATGATAATAAATATAAGGTATGATTTCATGACACTTACAATCATATTCTACTTCAATCATAGTCACCAAAACCTATACACATCATATGACCTTTTTAATATAATCTCCTATCAACTAGATGAGAAAAAGGACCTATAAAGGAATATAAGACTAAACACTTATGAAAATATACAAGTATGAAACACACTAAGATATCATAAAGAATATAATTAGTCCTTATATTCATTGAAAATAATTACAAGATATAGTTTGGGTAGAGTTTCTTCATACCCAATCGAAGGATGCATATAATGGAATTTTAGCCTCAATTTATAAACAATAGAAGGAAAGGGAGGAATAAAATAGCATGTAAGTGTTGATAAGATTCCATAATTATCCTCATTTTCTAAAAAATTAGTTATAACCATGAATAAATATTAGTAATATCTCCTTGATTCCACATATGCACTACCTTGAATTCATAATGACCTTCAATGAGAGTATGGCATAGGAAATGGTCTAGTGGAGACTCGTTAAATTTTGATTGAGCCCATTAAAAGTGTGAGCATGCCAACCTATTCAAACACCTTTCATTTTAATAGTTACAAAGGTATAAATATGGTCCATATTAGCCTTTATGAAGCATTAAGTAACTTACCTCTCTCTTGCATGTCAATAAGGCTTGAAAAACTTCTCCATCCTCCATAATGAACATGAAATGTGTATGATAACCTCCATTAATTAATTAAAAGTATTTTTATGACTCTGAATTTACTCTCTTATCAAACCTCTATTCCAATAAACATCTCCCTTAGTTGACCAAATATTCTTATTAGGTAATTACACTTAGTCACTCAATGCTAGCTACTTCGATGGCATTGAGACTTACATAAAACCTTAAGATCAACTAAGTATATTTCAAGTCTAATCAAGCATCTCACACCATGACATATGCCCTTCAAATAGTGTACACTTATAACTCTTGCTCATTTAGGTGACTAGGTCACGTCTTACTAGCACTTATAGACTAGCTCTTTCGTTTAGGCCTCTAGGAGCATTTATAGGAGGAATTGGGAGGGGTTTTTGATATTAGAGTGTGTACTAAACTTCACATTATCCTCTTAAATGATTTTTAACTATTCATTAATATTTTTACCTTGAAATCATCACTAAACCTTATAATATATAAGTTTTGGTACATCTATACAACTATCTATATATACTAATGCCATGATTAGCACCTTACCATACTACATAATGTTTTCTAATTGTCTTCAAGATAAATTCAATGCATTTAAGATATAAAATTTTCAAAATCTTTCTCATCAATCTTTTATTAGGGTTTTAGAGAGGTTTATAGGGTTTTAGACTCTTAATAATAGTTCATAAAGGTTAGGCCTTCAACCTATTAATTAATGACACTAACTTATAGTATAAAAGGCCCCTAAACCTTATCCACTTGGTCAAGAATCTATAAAGATCCTCCATATAGTTTTGAGCACAAGATGGTGATTGTCGTGTGACTATTTTACATTATGTGCACTCTTAAGGTAATTTTGGGCCAAAATGGCTAATTTTGAGCTCTCCTTTGTAAACAAACACTTATTTCACATATTAAACTCCCTTATATAAACTTACTTGTTGGTTTTATGTCCCATTCAACTCTTTCTTATCCTCTAACTTTAGTCTCCAAGTAGTAATGCTTTGAGAAGGGTATTAGACCAGTAGACCTAATGATAGTGTTTTTATGTTTGCCCTTAAAAGGGAGTCATTTGATAAATTAGACACTTATGAGATAATGGAACCTACCCTTTATGGCCCTTAGATCACTTGTATTATTTTGGTTAAGCCACTTGCTTCCTCTTCAAGCATACACAATCAACTAACCAAGCACGTAGGCATGTTTGTAGGTGATAATCAAGTATGAATACCCCTATTGGTGACCATTATATATTTTTATCAACATTTTGGTATCATTTACTCTCCAAAATCATGAAAAACATGCAGACATTCTCTAATTTCCTACATATAGTCTTGTAGTGATCCTCTCTAGGAATGTATTAGTCATCTTTAGGCCTAATTTGTATACCATATAGTCTACACATGCCAACTAATGGCTCATTTGGATGCCCATTATACCTAAGAATACCATATATACCATTTCAAGACTCAAATACCTTATTTTAAGACATTTTAGGCTAAAATTGTTTCACTAGGTCCTTATCAAAGTTTAGGAAGGGTTTTAGTGGCATATCATCTTAACAATGGTTCATAGAGAACATGCCTTAGATTTCAATCTTAGTTAAATTTATGTTGATCCCATATACCCCCCTAAAACTCCTTAATATATTATATTCTTATGAACCTTGTAATGTGATCTCTAAGTTAAAATTGGTAGCCTTCGAGTCTTCATTAAGTATTCTAGGTGGGTTGACATTGTTAAGGATCATTAATAAAGTTGAGATCCTAAATACAAATATATCTACCCTAGATAGTAAGTGAATATGGTTCCATAACTTTTCCTACTATTACTAGGCCACAGTCATCATGTCATGTAATATATGAGCATATGAACTAGCATCTCAAAATGGTAAGATGGGGTGATGGAGCTTTAAAGGGGTAGTTATGACAAATTTACCATTCCTCTACCTTCCTCTATTTAAAACACATTCATCAGGACTTGTATTTTCATCATACACCTATTCATGACCTTAGGTCTGACATGGGGGACTTGTTATGTCACAAATATGAAGATGGGGTTTTAAGGGCTTAAGGAGGGTTTTAAGCATTATAGGCCTAAATTGAGCCTTATGATTTCAAACCAAATGTAGGTGTATTCTTTAATTAAATGTCATATTATCAATATTTTTCATCTAACTTCAACCTCTTACATAGTTCATCAGTTTCTCGAGGTCCATCTCTAACCTTTTTTCTCTTCTAGGTCTATGATGACCATCCATGGCCTAGTCTAAGCATTTGGATCAATTGGTTTTAGTGACTTGAGTGGTCTATTTATCTCCTTCCTTAATATTTTTAGGGTTTTTGGATCATGTAATGTGATATAAAAGTTTGATAACACCCATTTAACTTGGATTCCCTCAATTTTGCTATCAAAAATCACTTTTATAGTCATACACACATGTTTGTATGCCATGGATGTTCAATCAATACTAAGTAGGTCTCTAAAACTTGATTTTACCTTTATATATCCTAAGGAAGATGGATTCCATATATTACCATGGGGTCACCCTTACATATTATTTTTACACTATCATTCAAATTAGTTAGACACTGCATCTAGATATGTAGACTTATGTGCACTTAGCTTACTATATATGCTTGATTCAACTTGTTTAGTTATCCTTTCAAGTTTCCTTTTCCTCTCAAAAAATATTTTTTATGTTCTAGCCCTCTACTCGATATCTCTCTTTAATGCTCATATATAATCTCACATTCAAGGTTGGAGGTAGACTTCTTATGGTCTTGTAGGTGGTGATTGGGGGTATTTGACTACCAATGGAGTCTTTCCATAGGTCCATGAGAAATAAGAGGGTTTTTACACCATGTTGGGATCCTAGTTGACCTTTACAAAAACCTATTACTTTACCTTAATATAGTCACATTAACAAACATACATTCCTCTCTTGATTCTATCTAGGTTTAGTTGTAGATGATGGTTTTAGAAATTCATTGAAGGTTGAGCTTGAACTTGAATTCCTAGACTCTGTCATTAGAATTATACCATGTGTCTAAACTTGATTGATCTTTATTATCCTCACATCCTCATTTACCTTCCTTGAAATTGTGTAATTTTTAACCTTAGTTCCATGCCTTAATCTTGAGAATTAGCACTTAAACCTATAGGTGTTGATTATACAGTCCTCTAAGAGTTATGATTTTGAAATACAAATCCTATTAGGAGGTAAAAATGGTCTGATAATGTCACTACATAATTGATATCTTTTGAAAGGGATCATGTAGACTATTATCCCTCATTCAATACCATGTATGGGGACCCTATATACCCCTATATATGTACTCAATAAATTACGGCATTTGGATTGGTCAATTAGGAATCTTGATGGAGAAAATAAAACCTGTGATTTTAGAAAAACCTTAAATAATTATAATAAACCTTAAACTTTACTAAAAAGGTATATGAAAACATTGGGAACTATTTTATGATTGATTAGTTTTGAGAGCCATAACAAAGATTGTTCCTTATAAAAATTGGGATATTCCACATGTGTATAAAACCTCTACATGTTCTATAGTATTCTAATGATCTTAAAAAATCATCAACCATGAAACACTCTACTCACACTTTCAATGAAGGTCAAACTACATAAAGATTAACACTTGAATATAGGATCCTAAAAGAGTTGAAGGTTCATTAATGACTCCTTGTGATAAAGAGGTAAAAAGACATGAATGGTTTCAAGAAACCGATAATCTCATCAAACCACTACTCACTTCTATATTCATGCATTGAATGCTCTGTAACATCAATAAATCACTACTTGTAACCTATAAATTATGATAACATGTAGGTTTCTTGCTCCCAAGATCTCACACATGGCAAGTGGGGTATGAGGATGGTGTAGGAGAGTTGTAAGGACCATTGATAAGTCACCCAACTTACCATTATTATTTTTATATTAAAAAATGATGAATAAAGCAAACTTAAATATACCAACATTGAGTCCCCCCTAAATATACCTAACTTTTTATGACCTAAAACACCTTAAAAACACCACTTTCTTACATTTTCTCATGTTTGGGATCTTGAAATTCTATTGCTGGGTAGGAGGAGGGAAATGAGTAGTTAAAATTTGTTCAAACAGGGAGTACAAGTGGAGGAAAGGTGAAAATTCACCTTTTTCACATGTTTGGGCCCCTTAAGTGGTGAATAAAATAAATTTACATCTAAAATAAGACCCCTTTTACATATGAAATAATATTATAGTGGCATTATGATGATAGTGAGACCCCCTTAAATGTATTTTACCTTTGATAATGATTTAATGGTGTCTTAGGGGCCACAATAATACCATTCTCATAGTGTGAATACCCTTTGAAGGAAATTATGCATGATATCATGTGAAATATAAATTTAGGGTTACCTTAACATTTTTTAAAAGACATTAAAATATGCTAAGTATTTGAACAAGGTTACCACATTCTCTTTATACTATCATTACTCCTTTGATTTTGACATATTTTATAGGCTATCAACATGCTTAGATGGGTTCACAACTAGACATGTGATATAATATTTGGGTCATCTTTAATATGAGTGACTTTACATCATAAGGACCACCTCAATACTTATTTTTGGCCCTTATACATAGTTAACATAAAATGAACACTTGACACAAGCTCAAATATGGTGAAAAGATGACCACCATGACCTTCCTTGACATAGCACACCACTTGAACATGCTACCTCCAACTTGTTGACAAGAGACCCCCCCTTGATCTATCCTAACACTTCAAAAGACACAATAATGTGACCAAGGATAAGCTCAAATGCTCTTTGGCATAGGTTGACACTTTCTAAGCTTAAGTGTAAAAAGAAGTCAATAGTAGTTATAGGTATTATTTTAATTATGGTAAGTTAATTTAGTATTTGAACCCTCACCACAATTATTTCTAACCTATCTCTAGATGCCTAAGAAATCATTGTTAAGATTCTATACCATGAATTATATAGAATCTAAATCATTCTTGGTAGACTCTTAAGGCACACTTTAGACATTTTTCATAGTGGGGACCAATGTTTTATTTTTATCTTGGGAAACTACTTATATATTAATTAAAATAATGAATCCTAAGGGTTGATTAAGAGTAGCATGTCTTAAAAGAATATAGTTTATCACTCACAGATGTTTTGGAATGGATATATTCTACATAATGATAAAGACTAGGTTCAAAGTAGGTATACTTGGAAGTATATTCAGGATGGTTGGTGCCAAAATACCTTCAAGATTTAGTTTTATTTTTTCTTTGATGGCATCAACATAAGGTAGAGTTATGTATAGAACTAATGTTTCTCTATACAAGAACATAATAGTCTAAGGGTCTAGTGTGTTCTTATACATTTCAATGGATAGTTAGGCATGTATCATGTACACCACCATGATTTGTCTATACATATATTATAAACTATTAATTAAATTTCTTATAGGATCATTGGGTTCCCTTTAGATGTATAAAAATTATTTATATAACACACATATGTTGATTAATTTCCCATAATAGGTGAAGAATGTCCTACTTAATTATTCCTAACTTGTGATAGAGCCTTTAGGAAAGTTTAGGAAATAGTCATATTATATTATATCACTCCAAAATCTATGAACATCATAGATTGCATGAAACACAAGAAGTAGGTGAGAAAAATATATAAGTTCAAAAAGTGAGCTTCACAAATGTCCATTAGCCAAAAAAGGAGGTATATTATATAGTGAGATATGAGGTCACCATAAAGGTAAAAACTCAACACATAATAAGAAAACACATAAAGTATATTTCACCTAATGAACTTAACACCCATAATCAAATTGACTAACAACTATGTAGGTAAAACTAAAAGCATGAGAAAACCTATAATACCACCCCTTTGAAGTGTAGCTTATGTGGGTATAAGAATTAGGTCCCAACAACAAATCTTGATGAGGTAGCAAAGTACAATGAAACTCCTATAAAGAGGAGAAAAGTAGAAAAATCATAGAATATACTTCTTCTCCAAAAGAGATAAAATAAGATAAGATGGGTAAAATGTACCACTAGAGTCTAAAACTTCCTAAAGCCATGTAATATCTTATAATAGAGTGCCCTAAAATGATTGTAGATCAGAAGTAAATGCAATGAAGAGTGAATCACCCTAGAATAATGAATGTGTCCACCAAGTGTCTGATGGATCTTTAGCCAAATGGTGATTCTTATGTAGTGAAATATTATCCCCATGCAAGGTAGGAAGGCTAACTGCTCTAATTAATGAAGATTAAATGCAAATAAAGGTAATTAAGGATTGTTTAATGCCTTGAAACTAATGAATAGACTACCCAAGGTCTAATGTGTCCTGAATCAATATACCTATTCCCTGTAATGTTTGAAAAAAAATATAGGTAAGTTGATTAAGAAATAAATCCTCAAAATCTAGAAAGTGACAAGGAGATGGTTGAGGTGTGTCCCCATCACTACTATAGTCATATTTTATATAATAAGTGTCATAAATATTAGATGAGTGCTTAGGTTCATAAATGTCATCAATTTCAATTGAATCTAAAGAACAAAAATATGAAAGATAGTCAAAAGAAAAGAGTGATAAGTTATAAATCTGAGTATGATGATCAACCATTCTTTATACCAATATAGTATCACAGTTCATCTCACTAACATACACTGAATTTAGATTGAACTCAACTCACATCCCCAAACCAAGGTGAGTGATCTTAAAAACTAATAGGAGATTAGTTAAAAGTGAGGGAAACCTTAAAACATCATTGAATGTTCTACCACTCAATTCAATATACCCTCTCCCAAAAACCTTTTTATAAGTGTCATCACCCAACTGTATAGAGGACATGTCACATTGTTCTAAATAATTGAACTCTATATTTGAAAAGGACATGTGATGTGAAGCACTAGAGTTAATAACCCATATAGGTGTTGGAGGTATAAATGCAACTAGGGCCTTTCCCTTTGATTTCCCCTTACTATTCTATATTTATTTTTATTTATCACGGAAATTTTCCTTAGATAATTCATGGGTTGATGAATTTTGATTAGTAGAATCAAGGACACTAATGTTTTGCTTTCAATCATCTTAGTTAGTTGGTTAATATACTTATTTGACCATTTGATTTCATCATGATTTATTAAGGAAAAAACACATTTGATCCAATATTTCTTAGCCTTAGGGTTGGAATAAGAGGTCTAATTTTTTTATTTAGATCTGGGAGGATTTACATCCTTTTCTTGATCCTTTTTGTTCTTTTTCTTCTCTCTATTATTTTAAGCCTTCTCTTTCTTAGCAAATAGTGCATGGGATTTTGAGGTCTTCACTTTGCCAATTTGTATTAACTTGTCTTGATCCTAAGTTTATTTTGGAACATAGGTATTTAAATAATTCATCTTCCATGAATATCTAAGAAAACTTTTTGTGGCATGAAAAGTGGACACAAACAAAAAATAAATTAGATGTAGCTTGGAGAGTATAGACAAAACAAGTTGAACATATTTATTGTCTATTGCACATTATTTTAAATTCAACCTCAAAGATTTAAAATTTGTGAATAGATAATGTAGTATTTCAAATTCAACTAGGGTTGAACAAATGATCTCATTCTCTAGTTCATGACCTCTTATCACATCCTGCTTCCCAAAAAATTTTCCTACTGTGGTCCATACTTCATTCAATATTTTAGAAGATTTTAATGTGAAAATGTAAATCAAGAGAAATATACAAACTAATATAATTACATCATTAATCACATATATTAAACAATTTATTTTTCTCTACATCTATTTTAAGTTTAGTTTCCTCATTCATAGTTATCTCATACAAGCCTTTTTTTCTTACAGAAAGTGTCATGTTGCTTTTCCATTCATGATAATTGAATTCCATAAGAGGTGTAAATGGCCAAAAATTATCCACGATTCGATAAAATATGTTTCTTAAAAAATTAAAGAATAAATGCATAAAATAAATTTACATAACACCACACAATACCCCATTATAACTATTAAAGTGAACCCCCTCAAGTTTCAAATACAATCACACTCAAATAGACATTGAACATAGCCAAGAATATATCATGAGAATAATGGTTGTAGGTATTAAATAACTACATATACAATATGATAGGTTGATAATGTATTTTAAAATGTACAATAGTTAGTTTTAAGTGAGATTTAGTGAGCTCAATATTTCGACTATAGATCAAAAGTTATGTGTATTTGAAACTCTACTTGCATGAAAAATCCTGGCAAAAAGTGTGGTGGATTATTTTTGATAAAATTCCCCATGAGAAAAAATTTTATTCATCAACTTTTAAAATAAAAAATTAATTCTCTCTTGATAAAAAGTTAATAAATTTTGGTTTGGAAGTCTCCAAGAGCATAATTTCCATATGACTAGGGGTTAAGGGTTAAGTTGGTTGCTTGCCTCATGTGACCACACCACATGACTAGGGGATAAGGATTATTATGGGTGGAGACTATTTTTAAAAGTGTCAAATTATAGGGTCTATTTTTGCAATCATCAAATTATAGGGTCTATTTAGATAAGTGTCAAGGTCTATTGATCTTCCTAGTAAGATATTGGGATTTGATGGTGTGTTATCTAAGGTATAGATCAAAAATTATGTGTGTTTTAAAATATTATTACATGAAAAATATAGGTGGAAAGAGTGGTGGAAATATTTTTATCAACATCCCCAAGAGAAATTTCTTTATACATCAACTTTGAATATAAAAACTTAATCCTCTCTTGAGAAAAATTTAAGCCCTTTTCGGTTGGATGTGAGAAACAAATTAATTTACATATGACTAAGGGCTATGAGATAATCTAGGTGATTCCATAATGTGGCCACACCATTTGAAAAGGGGGCTAAGGATTATTGTGAGTGGAGTCTATTTTTACAAGTGTCAAATTTTGGGGTCATTTTTTCCAAGCATCATTTATAGTGTTTATTAAATCAAGCATCAGGGTCTATCAATATACTTGGCAAGATATCAGGAGCTAAAGGTGTGTTAGGTGAGTTTTTAGGGTTCTATAGTGTGTTGATCAAGTTTTCAAGTTCTAATAGTGTTTTGGGAAAGTTTTTAAGTTATAATGATGTATTATTAAGGTTTTTGAGGTCTAAAAATGTGTTAAAGTTATTAAATTCCAATGATATGTTGGGTAGCTACTTATTTGATGCTGATAGCATGACAAAGACCAAAAACTATCAAAATTATCTATCAAAACCATACCAATTATACTAATTATACTAATTTTTGGGTTTTGTTAGTTTGAGTGATCTAAAATGGTATCATATCTTTGTACCATTCAAATATATGGGTTTGTACCATTTTATATCACTCAAACATATTTGAATTTCATAGATTATACAAAACCCTAGAAATACATGAAAGTATGGTGCAAAGTAAAAAAGTGAGATTCATTACTATCCATTAACCAAAAAGTACAAAGGAGGTACATTATATAGTGAGATATTAGGTCACCATAAAGGTAAAAAATCAACTCATACCTAGAAAAAACATAAAGTGTATTTCCCCTAATTACCTTAAAAACCCTAAACAAGATGATAAATAACTATGTATGTAAAAACAAAATCATGAAAAAGCCTACACTAACATCATACACTATGTCTAGTATAGTGAATGGGAAAATACTGCAAGAAACATCCTCGTGTTTGACATATAAAATCTTGAGAATAATTTTGTATGAGGTTACATGCTCCTTATATGTACACCTAACATCTTATGTGAATCTTGAAAGGTAAATTTCTAGGTTCCTAGGTAATTCATGAACAAATCCAATAATGTCAATAACGAACCTAACCAACCATGCCATAGGTCTAGCTATAGGTGGATGTGTATTCTAGATAAATTGAGAAGATGAGGTAGTATGATTAACCATAGGAATTAGTCTCCCTCTACTAGTTCTAATTATCATATGGCCCAAAATATCATTCCAATTGCACCTATGAGGTTATATGCACTGAGTAAGTTCAGAAAATAATTGGGGGACTTGCATCATCTCATTTTAATATTTTTTAAAGATAATCCAGGGCATGAGTTACATGTATGGGGATCCATTAGATAACCTACTTGGAATAGATCTCCAAGAGATGCAATGATACCAAAAAAGGTCCAAAACTAATTTTATTACTAACTTAGAAAACTTCTACACTTCTAGCTAGACCCATTGCAACATATTAAATATAAGATCTCTACTTTTCTTCACTTCACCATTTCTAAAATAAGTAAAATATCACTTTTTCATAAATAGACATCAAAAGAGAGGGAGGGTAAGATAAAAAGAAAGTATTTTTATTAAAATGGGATACAAATGCTTATAGGACCACAACTTACTTAGCTATAATTTCACCACTATATATTATGTTTCATGATGTCTTGGGCTTCAATCACTTAGGTAGAGAGATTTTGAGGGGAAAAGATAACTACCTAATTATAAGTCTCATTTAATGAATCAAATGTGAACAAACTTGTATTTAATTACACACACACATCCTTATAAGATTCAAAGAAATCAAAATTAATCAAATAACCTAACTAAAATAGTAGAATCACACCCTATTTAATTCATAAATTCTATATAAAATCACAAATTACAATCCTACAACATTAGTATTGATATATTAAGGACAAATAAATTGGAATATATTCAAATCAATTAGACATATTTACATAAAAAATCATTTTTGAATTATTTCAACAATGGTTTTTTGTAATAGTGTTGACCCTTATAACATACTAGGTAATTGTATATATAGAAGGGAGAGATGGGTCTTCTCTCTAAGAGGCACAAGATCAAACTCTTGGACATCATGGCCTAAAATGGTATAAAAAAATAGTTTCAAAATATTCCTCATTCCATAATAGATAAGACAAAACATAAATTCATGGCCCAATAAAGATCCTTGAGGAGAAGTCTGATGTGGACTACATCCTAATAGTTCTATTAGGCTAAACTAAGTTGCCAAAGATCAATCAATGAGGTATAACCTATGAAATTATAAAAAATACACATGGAAGATCATATTTTTGGAGCTACTATGCATAGGGAATATGGGGAATACACACATATTTTGTCTTTATGGTACTATGAATGGCTGAGGGGTTGACCACATGATGCTTTGTTAATATATATGACTATATAGTACTTTTAAAACATATAAATGTTAGGTTTTATTGTTTTAGGGTCTACATTTTATCTTGTACTTATGTTTTGAAGTGAAAAAAAAATGTCCTAGTCGAGCTCTTTGGGATTATGATACTTATCCAATTGGCACTCAATTATGACATATGGACCTTGTTTTTAATTCATTGATTTAAATTAATCTTGATGACAAGTCATCATTAAAATTATATATATATATATATATATATATATGTATGTATTTATAGTTTTGTTAGGACCCATCCTCATGTATTTTATTTAATTTATTTATGGTTTTACACTTGGCCCATTCTCATTATTTTATTAGTTTTAAACTCAACACTTAGCATCCTAATCCCCCTTTAGTAGTGAGTGAGTTACATACCTACATATGGCATAATCATATTCATCTAAGGGATCATGGGATATGTATAATCCTTTGATTTTTTTATATGCCACAATTAAGTGGGATGTGTATACACAATATTTTTCACCTTTTATCAAATATTGGTGCCTTACATCTTGTAGGAACCCATCAAGACTCAATCTCTTTGAGTACATGACTTAAATGGTACATCGAGAAAGGGGTGGGAAAACATTTATTACTTCAAAAGATTGTTGTCCCTTATTTACATATTATTACCAATCCAAATAGATCTTAAAACCATTCTGTAAGTGATCACTCCTACCTTGCACACTCCAGTCTTTTTCCTCTTTCCATCCTTCTTTTCCTCACCTTGATCCCCTTTCACCAGTTGACTATACTAGGTCAACTGGTTTATCCTTATAAAAATTTTAGCCTTTGATTACTATACAAGGTCTATTGGGTCAATGCTATACTATTTTTGGGTATTTCTTACTTGGATTTTCATTAACCCTTCGATCAACCTAGCCTAGGACCTAGTGATTTATCTCCCAAAAACATACAAGGTCGACTGGGTCAACCCCATATAACTAACATATTTGAGAGGATTTAGGGTGAGATACACCTATAAATACAATATTATTTAGTCATTATTTGAATATTCAATCAATATTTAATATTCACTCATGCTTCTTTATAGTCTGCTCTTCCACCATTCACTTGAGGAGTCTTAGTTAAGAGTTTCTACTTGGAGAATCTAGTTTTGTGGATAAGTATTGGATCCTTTGTCATTTATTAGTGATCCTTACAAACCAAAAAAACCTGTTTCAAATCCCATTTATCCAAGGGAGAGATTGAGTCTCTATGGGTTCACATTCAGGTAAGTATAATCTAACTTTGTTATCCTCTCTTTAGTAGATAGAAGTAGCATAAGTATTGGCTTGAACAATATTACTCTTCATATTCCATGTACTAGGTTATTACTCATACTTAGCTTAATTGAGATTATATTATACATGTTTTTATTTCTTTACTAACCCCTCATATTATGATATAAGCTTTGATGTGTACTAGATTAGATTTACTTTCTTGTTTATTAGAATAGACTGAACATTAACCCTAGGACTCTTTTATTATTATTTCATGACTATCAATTAGCAGTTGATTCACAATTGGATGTAATTATATTAACCAAAATGGACAAGGATATTCACCATATACTTATACCTTTTACTTCATTTAGATGTCAACCCAAGGATGTAGACTTTATAGGATGATGTCACTGTATGTACATACTCAATCTCTAATTTGACATTCTGGTAATTGTATCTAAGATGTTGAAGCACATTAAATGAAATGCTTGAAGTAAAACATAAAAAAATTACTATGAAATAAATAATTATACATTGGAAGCTTCCTTAAAAAAATCTAAGCAAGAATGTAAATCACATAATTCAAAATTAAGTGACATACTGCATAAATAAATCAAATAACATGCTTAGCTATTAAATTGGGTTGGATTTTTGTTGTAAGGATTCCAAAGGGGGACCTTAATCCTTCTATATTATATCTTCAATGATTAATCTCAAAACACTTAATTGAACTCAGAAATGTTTGTTCATATTAATCAAAACTATATCATTGAATTGTTGTAGGAAGGTATAATAATTTACACTTGACAAAATATACATATGAAAATATCTAATCAACATCTACTATTTATCAACTCTATTGTTACATATTTATATATAGTATAAGAGATTATTTTATGAAAAATAATATACACATTCTATTCTAAAATACATTTGATTTAGGATAACCAAAATTAGTTCATTTCTATAAAGTCATATTTTATGGGAATTTTACAATATTACTATAAGACAAACGAGTCTATTTCATTCTTTAACCACTTCCTTATTGATCTACATGGAGGTTAGATTAATTTATATGATTTTTTTGAAATATAATATAAATATCTTCATCCATAGTTTTGATTATTTAGTGGCATCAGGATAGTCTATGTAGTGAGATTCCTTTACTGCAGGACATTTCATGCTACATACCTATCTTTACAAAACATCCTTATAACACATTATAGAAAAATCATCCCAAAGAAATAAATAACTATCATATATTTAATTCTAATACATAATTTCAAATGTTTAAAAGAGTATAGAAACATAATGCTATATGGCCTATGAAAGTAGGAAACTATATGGAAAAGTTTTCAAAAGCATGGTTAATAAACAAGATGAGACAATAGTTGGATAGAAGAACATGACATTTATGGGGCTCATCACACCCCCAACTTAAGATCTTACTTGACCTTGAGAATCATACTTCATTCTAAATTCACAAAGAACTTTAAAATCCATGAGATCTACAACACCCTTGGCAAGGTGAGTGTAAAATCCCCACCTCTATTCAAATAGTTGCCAAATTTTGGCTTCTCTGGCTTCATCCACCAAGGTTTCTTCCTATCAAAGTAGAACAAGATACCAAAATAGAGGGAGTTAGAATTTTAGGTTCAATAATTGATATTCCATGTCTCTTATAAGAAGAATGTATTTTGTGATCCTATTAAATGTTACATTTAAATTAAAAGGGGAATATGGATGCATCTTTCTTAGTGTTGAGGTGAGCTCATTCCATCATTAGGTACATGATTATCTTATAGAAATACCAATAGAATTTATCAATCCTAAATAAAAATCTTTGGAATCATATAATTCTTAACAAACTAAGATATAAATTATATCTTCAACATGATATTATCCCATTCTACTAAAAGAACATTAGGTGCCATTGACTCACTCCTAATGAGTAGCTAGATTACATTCTCCTTTTCACTGTATTCTAATACTTATCTTCCTCTTACCTATTTTTTAAACAAATATGATTAAAATCCATTTAATTAGACATCTCCAAAATATAAATTGGGGTTCCACTCCCTATCATAAGGAATGATAGAATTGTGTAGGTAGAACTCACATAATTTTTCTTGTTCTTCCTATGAGCATTATTTATAGATAGAAATGAAGGAAAGGGGATCAATAACTTCATGAGTGATACCAAAATAAATTATCATAAATCTAAACTTGTGCAATTTTTATTCAATATAAACTGAATAAAATTTTGTAGGAGGCCTGTAATCAAGGAGTTCTTGGGTAAGACTAGCCATATCCTCAATTTTTTGTTTCATTTTGGTGATGCTCTCTTCCTTTAACTTATTCTCTTATTTTAATTTCTTATTGTATTTCCTCAATTCCTTTAGGCTTTTAGTTTGACTATCCATCCAACTCAGAAATTTAGAAGATATTGCAAATAAGGAGTGATGCCTGACTTCTTAGGTAGCTTTAGGTTCTTCTTGTTGATTTACCTCTATCGAAGGTTGTGGAATGATAGTTTTAGGATGGTCTTTGGTAGAAGGTTTTAGCTAACAATCTAATATTGTAAGTGCATCCATACCTCCACCAAATTGATCTTGTAATTTCTTCCTTATTTTCTCTATTTATATTAGGGCTTACTTAAGAGTAAAAAATTCCATTTGTATAGCAGGTTACTCAAATTGTTTAGTTTCTTCCTACATGGGTTCCTCATGTAATTATTCAAAAATATTCTCAACTTGTTCTACTTATTCCTACATTGGTTCCTCATGTAATTATTCAAAACTATTCTAATCTTGTTTTACTTTTTCTTGATTGAATACTAGAGAACATTCTTCCCTATATATTTCAATCTCTAGAGATTCATCACTACTAGCAATCTGTTCATCTCCAGATTTATTATTTATTTCAATAATATAAGAATGTTAGTTCTCATTTTTATTCTCAATCTATGAGATCTATGAGGATAGGGGTTACCTTGGCCTTTTTTGGAAAAGGTGGAACTTCTTCCTTAGACTCATTTGATAGGCTAGAGAATGAGTTTCTTCTTTTTCATTCTAGATTCCCTACCTATGGAAGTCCTTACTTTAGTCCTTATTGAAGGTTATTTTATTGTTGTAAGAAGACCTTCTTTTGTAATTTTTTGTGTGGTTGTAGGAAGGCTTTCTACTACAAGTTATTATGGATCTGTAGGAAGGGGTTCCTATGATCTTTGTTCTTTAACCTCTAATTCTTCTTCTATTTAATTTCCTTCTCTATCACTTTTTGTATTTCCTAGTACTTGGAGAAATTCTTCAAAACTGATGTTTGGTATAGTTATTTTAAAATAGTCTTAAACAATCAACTAGATGAGACAATGGTGGAAAAGAGATTTAAAATTACCATTTTGAAATGCCTCCAACTTTTTTGTGATCATGTGGAGTAGGAAGTTGTGAATGTTTATCTCTATACCATGACAAAAATGATTTAATAACTTGAAGTGTAAGCCATGCTACATAAAATATCTCCCTTCATAAATGAAATATCTAGAGATAAACTTAGTACCTTTAGCCCATCTTTCTAGTATAGATAACCATGTAACTAGCTACCTACTTTAAACTTTATAGGCATTCATTTCCTCTGATGAATTTTTGTCTCTCAACCTTGACATCAAATTTGTCTTGCCATTCCTCTCCTATTCTTGGCAATCCTGTTACTCTATTAATGGCAATTTTTGTCAACTTTGTTTCCATCCTCTTTACTTTTACCAAGATATTATGCAATGTAATAACAAATTCTTCTATAATTCCTTCATCTAAGGCTTGTATTTTTGTAAAATACTACACCCATCTTATATTCCAGAATAGGGCTAAGATTTATAGGCTATTAGTTAAAGGGGTGATATCTAATGGTTCATGTTTCAACAAATCACCTCCCATATTGTGTGAGTTGTAGGTCTGGGTTCTTGTACCAAGGTTTTTGTGCTATAATAGAATTATTTGTGACTTTTGATTTTGGAGGTGAAATAATTTATTTGAATTAATATAAAATCTTCCCCTAACTTAGATTGTCACTTGTCCTCAAGGTACAAAGCCAACATGAACAAAACACTTATGGTAAGAGTAAGGGGTGAAAACAATAGTTATGTCAATGGTCACATCAATATATGAATGATATGGTAAGAGGGTGTGATAAGGAGAGTTATAATGGTGTATTGATAGCATTAAGTCCCATCATCATTAGAAATAATTAAAATGTATGATAAGAAATAAATATAGAATAATTATCATGTTCGTTAGAGAAATATGTTTTTACAAATGTACAAATGATGATTCAAAGTGGATGTCATAGTGTCTATTGGAATTTGAGTGGGGAAAAATGATTGATTTAGGATGGAATGTAGTAATATAGCCTATATCAAGATATGTTTCTTGTAGCAGTAAGTTTTATCCTATAGTAACAAGTTTTATAACACAAAAACAAGTTTTATCATGTAGTAGCAAGTTTTTCATCCTATAGCAAGAATGAAAATGTATTTATACTCCAAGAGAATGAATATATAATAAAAAATAGATTAAAAAATGTTTTATTTATATATTACGTATTATCTTTTTCACTTTTTTTAATGAATGTTGATCAGTGAGTGACCTAGTTTTTTGAGACAACATCCTTCAGCAAGTCCAAAGGTTTTTATTGCTAATTTTTTTGATTTTTTTAATATTTTCTAGTCCAAACTAAATTGAAATCACAAGAATCCATAAGGTAGAATTTTATTTAGCCTAAACCAATCCATTGTGAATGACTTGTTCTTGGCTACAGGAAGCTTTATTACTCTTGGAAAATATTAGAGAAGGGTTGATAGAAATACCATTTAGCCGTAGGAATAATTTGATTTTCTTCATAGAGAAGAGATGGATATTTTTCTTCAATTTTTTGGTGAGTAGGAGTTTTTTTATAAAATGATTTATTATATAGATTGAGTTGATCGCCATTAACAAGTAATCAAAATTAAACAAAGTCAATGGTTATGAGATTTACAACTCCATTATCAGAAACTTATTCAATCTCATAAGGCCCAAGCTATCTAGAATGCATCTTTACTTTATGATCCTTGTATTTAGAGTAAAAAATGAGATCCTAATCTCTTGATTGGAAATTCTTAGTCTTGATATTATTGTCATGCCATTCCACATGTTGTCTTTTTAGTATTTTATTATAATGAAGTGCTTCCTTTCTTAGTTCATCAAGTGCATTTATTTGTGTGATCATTTCTTGTTGAGCTTGGGAAATATCGAAGCCCAAATCAAGTGTTGTCCTTAATTATTATGTTTAAACTCAATAGGCAGAACAAGCTTCTTAACATAAACTAGCTCATGTGGACTGAGACAAATTATGGTTTTTCAAATTATTTTGTAAGTCAAAACTACTTCTAGGAGATGAGTTGACTAATATTTTCTATTGAGGATGGTAGGGGTTATATTTATTGTGTCTAATTTCATATTCTTTGACCAACATAGTTGTGAAGTCTTATGTGAATTATAGGCCTTAGTCTATAATGATGTCGCTTGGAACTCCATAGTGGGTGAATATTTATTCATAGAGGAATTCAACTATCTTCTCATCTCGGGCATGGGTTAAGTCTTTGATCTTTACCCATTTGGTGATATAATTAGTGCACACCAATATGTATTACTTGTTATTGGATTTAAGTATTTTCATGGTAGTCCATTTGGTAGTAAAATAACCCCCATAGGGTTCATCATGGAAAGCTTTGAGAATATCATAATCTTCATCTTCTCAGATACACATCTTCTCAAAACTAAATCTAGTTCAGTGATAAAGATATATCCTTCAATCCAATAATAATGTTTGTTCTTTTGGATCATGTGTTATTTTCCCCTAGGTGAGAAATGTTGTGGTAGTGATCCTATAGTAAGATAGTTATAAATATCTATGAACCAAGGAGATTGAATTGTTATGAAAAATAAATGTTCATTTGCAAAATAATCATAAAAAATAAGACTATGTTTATCATTTTGAAACTAAGATATAAAATTTTCTACTACATTATACTTTCCTATTCTATCCACAATGGTAATATAAAACTCCTATAGAAAAATCAACCAAAAAATTATCTTGGATATTACAACAAGTTTGTTCATTAAATACCTTATTACTCCATGATCAGTGTGGATGAATACTTGGTAACCTGTAATGTAGTGTCAAAATTTGCTGATGGCATAGATGATGGCAAGAAATTCCTTCTCTATTATAGTGTAGTTAAGTTTAGACTATTGAAGACTCTTTCTAATAAAATAGATTACATAACTCAAGGATTAATCTTTTTGGCCAAGGATAACTCCTAAAGTAGTGTCAGATACATTTATATGAATGTGAAAAGGCTTCTTCCAGTTAGGCCCTCTTAGAATAGGATTTGTTATGAGAAGGTATTTAAGTTGATAAAAGGTAGTTTGATAATCATTAGTCCCTGTAAATTCAACATCTTTAATAAGTAATCCAAACATTGGGGTGACAATTTTAATAAAATCTTTGATGAAGCATCTTTAATAACCAACATGTCCTAAAAAACTTCTAACATCTTTTTTTTCTTTGGTGTGGGTAGATCCTTAATAATACTTATCTTTATTAAGTCAGCTTGAATTACAATAGGGGATATGTCATGTCCCAACATAATCCCTTCAGTGATAATCATGTAACATTTTTCATTTCTCAAAGATAATTGGTGGTCCTAGTAGCATTGAAGAACTTTCTCCAAGTTAGTCAGTGTTTCTTCAAATGTCTGTCCATAGACAATGAAATCATCCATGTAGATTTCAACATAGTTATGGGAGAGATCAAAAAATATGCTCAATATAGGCCTTTGAAAAGTAGTTATGGCATTGTAAATACCAAATGGAAAGATGACATTGGCATAGGTTCCCTAAGGGCAAGTAAAATTGGTTTTGTCTTGGTCTTGTGGAGCAATTTTTATCTAAATATAACCACTATAGCTATCTAAGAAGGAAAATTACTTATTCTATACTAATATATCGATCATTTGATCAATAAATGGAAGGAAAAAGTGATCCTTCCTAGTATCAACATTCAACTCTTTGTAGTCAATGTAAATATGTCATTTGCACCCTTTCTTAGGGATAATGACAAGGGGAGAGAACCATTGGATATCTGAGATAGATTAAATAAATCATACATCTAAAATTATTTGCAACTCAATTTTGAAAATGTCTTTGACTATAGGATTCATTAATCATTGGGGTTGGTGAATAGGATTGCATTCTTCTTTAATGTAAATGTTATGCATGCATAAATTTGGGGGTATTCCTCTCATGTCATGGTAATCCTAGGTAAATGTTATTGTGTGCCTTCTCAACATTGTAAGTAAAATTTTTTTTACTGGGGTGTTAAAGAAGTGTTGATTTTGAGAGGTTTGCTTTGTAGGATGTCTACTTGCTTTGTTAAAGAAAGCATGGTCTCTACATTGGTAGTTAAAGGAGCATAACTGCATTGATGGGGAAGTAATTGATGGAATGTTCAAATGTTTCTCATTGTTTAAATAAAATCATTATCAAGAAAGGTAGTTTTAAGAAGGCATGGTGTACATTCCTATAGGTTGGCAACTACAAGATCTTATTGATAGGTGTTTTAAAAGATACCAATAAGGACAGTGTCTTCTTATTGGACTTATAGATCTAGAATTTGGTCAATTGTATAGAGAGTCTACAAGGAGATAACTTATTCAAAGTCATCAATCAAATGGGTTGATCTATCATTCTAGAAAGACTGAGATGGTGGATAAATCATCAATTTATTTATGTCATTTCTATTGGAAATTAATATTTTTCCTTACATATAATAAAAGCATTGGTGGTAGCCAAGCATGGGTGACCAAGGATGAGAGGCTAACCCCCCAAATTTCTCTTTGGATACAAGAAAATAAATTTTACTAGATATTCTCAAGAATCCATAATGATAACAAGGTCTTTAACAATCCCCTCAAGCTTAATAGTTGATTTGTCAATTATCTAGAGGATGGTGGGTGTTGGACAAAGAGTGGTAAGTTTCAATTGTTGCATGGTCTCCATGATCATCACATTGATGGCTGCACCCAAGTCAATTAAAGTATTGGATTAGATGTGGATATTAACTACAAGACTTCCCAGATAAAAATATTCTGGAAGAAATATATTTCCTAACATAATATCTGCTAGTTGGCTAATGACCTAGATTATTTTAGGATCCTTCTTCTTTCTTCCCTATTTTTTCAAATATAGATCTCTAATAACTTTATTGTAGATAGGAACATCCTTTATTACTTGAAAGAGTGGGGTTTTTATGCACACATTCTTTAGTTATCCTAAAATATTGAATTTAGGCCTTGGTTTAGGATGTGATATGTTTAATCTCTATGAAAAAGGAGGATTGCTAGTTTCTTTTTGATATTTAAATGGACTTGGCTTAGGATTCACCATGGGTGGTTGTGGATTAGTATGGAGTGTATTTGGTTCAAAATGTTATGTGATTATGAATGAGGTGGGTTGTGGAATAATATGACTTGAGCAAATTTGAACTTGATTAATATTTTAGTGGATTGTGTCAGTTGAACCTACATATTGGCAGGATTAGGGATGGGCTAGGTAGGTAATTGAGTGGTTCAAATAGATTATTGAGTGTTTAGTATTATGGCATGTTTTCATTATGGTTGTTAATTTTTTTGGGGGAAATACTTGATTACCTCTCTATTTTTTTTACCATGGATTAGATGGATAGAACCATTATTGGTTTTTGAATTGCCCTAGTTGAGGTTATTGTCCATTTTATTGCATCCATAACTAATTTTGGGTTAGTTGCCAACTTGTTTGAGACAAATTTTGATTGGGTACATTCATATAAAAACCATATTGATGATTATTTGAGAATTAATAATTTTTAAACATAGAGTTTGATGGTATACTTGATCTTTGTACCCATGGTTTCTATTGATCCATAAAAAACACTTGATTTTCATCTTCTCTTATGGCATGCAACTCCACTATTTTAGAATTCTCCTCAATTATGCTAGCTAATTGAGCTTTCAAGGAATGGCATGTGTAATCTATCTTCTTAATTTTGAATTAAGGACAATAGGTGGATAAGGCTTTCTCAGTTTCCTCTTGCTTCGTCCATGTATGTAATGTATCAAGCTGACTAGCTAGGTGACTGATGATATCCTACTTCATGTCTTGGAGTATGTTACTAAATTCACCTTTAGATAGTATTGAATTAGTTACTATAGGAATTTTTATGCCCCTACTTTTTTTCATGGTTGATATGGAGTAGTTCATACATAGAATTGTTAGTTCATCAAATGGTAGTGTAAAAACATCACAACTAGACATTAGATCTAGTGTCTCCAAATAATCATCTCTAATTCCTTTCATAAATATCAAATTGACTGATTCCTCATTCATTATAGTTTTCTTGGATTTTTTTAGGCTGAACAAAAATCTTTCCATATGTTCCTCCAATAACTCATCGTTAGCTTGTGTCATTTAGAAAATGTCATCTCTCTTTTAGTTTTTGCCCAGCAATAGTCTTGGTATTTCATCAAAAAATTCTCCTTCATTTCTTCCCAAGTAGAAATTGCATCCTTTTTAATCCCCATGAACCATCTAAGTGTTTCATCTTTGAGTGTTACTGGAAACAATTTGAGTTTTTGAGTGTCTTGATTATAATCATAGCTATGGCATAAGATGTCAAACTCAAAAATAAATGTATCTAGAACCTCAGATGCTTTTCCTCTAAAGGTAGGGAGGGCAGAGTGAGGGATATTCTTCATGGGTACTTTTCCATTAGGATTAAGGATAGAGAATTTGAAATTATAAGAATCATTGGTAGTGTTTTCTTCCTGGTGATCCCCCACGAATACTATTTGTGTTGGTAGATGGGAGGTTGTTACTACCCAATGATAAAAAATCCTATCAGTTATTTTATTTTTTGAGGTGGAGAAGATGGATAATTTATATTTTTACTACGGAATATATGGATTCTTATACAATGGGGATGGTGTTGAGGTTTCAAAATATTATACTAGTGTCTCAGAAAAGAGTCTCTCTAAATTGAAAAATTCTATTGGCATGTTGTTTCTTCTAGGGGCAAGAATAGCTTTGAGTGCCTCCTTAACAAGAAATTTGGGCGATGGAGGGAAGAAACCTTCAGATTCCAAAGTATGAGGTGATAAGTTGGGAATTATTAGAGGTACATGTGGGTCTCTTCCATGGGTATGAACCTCTTCAAGGTCTCTAAATTGTGCTACCAATCTAACCAAAAATTCTTCCTTTTCTACCTCTTCTATTGACAATTGTTAGTGATCTTTAGGAATTAATTCATATTCCTTAGTTACGATATGATTAATATCTGCTATTGTAACAACATTTGATGATTCAAGAAAAATCTTCCCATATAATCCCCTTTGCTTTGCATATATTAGCTATTTTTTTAAACTTTTTTTCCCACCCTACTTATACAAGGTTAGTAATATGGGTTTTTTTTTGAAATTTATACTATCATACTTGAAAAAAAAGAGGAAATTTAAAATATGAATGTATGAAATATTTAATCTAAATAGTATTAAACTTTAGAAATAAAAATAATAGGCATCCAAAAATAATTGCCCTTAAGATTGAAGATTTTAAGTGTGTGACACCTTTCCCTGGAAATGACACCAAAGATGACTAACAACTAATTCACAATTGGATGTACTTATATTAACCAAAATGGACAAGGAGAGTCACCATGTACTTGTACCTTCTACTTCATTTATATGTTAACATGAAGATGTAGAATTGATAGGATGACGTCACTATATGTGCACACTCAATATCTAAATTGACATTCTACTAATTGTATCTAAGATGTTGAAGTGCACTAAATAAAATGATTGAAATTAAACATAAACTAAGTATTGTGAAATAAAATTTTATGCACTAGAAGTTTCCTTAAACAAATCTAATCAAGAATGTAAATCACACAATCTATAAATAAATCACATAATGCATAAAGAAATCAAATAAAATACTTTGCTATTAAATTGATTTAGATTGTTATTGTAAGGATTCCAAAGGGTACCCTTACTCCTTCCATATTTAAAATTAAATCCTTCCTCTCAAAACACTTAATTAAACTAAAAAAATTCTTGTTCATATTAATCAAAACTGTAGCGATGAATTGTTGTAGGAAGTTACAATATTTTTCTCATGACAATATGTAATTATGATAATCTCTAATCAACATATACTACATCTCAACTTTGTTGCTACATATTTATACACCAAAAAGGATATTTTTTATACAAAACAATATACACATTCTATTCTAAAATACATTTCATTTAGGATACCCAAAATTGGTTCATTTCACTAAAGTCATCATTCATGGGAATTATAAAATATTTTTATATGATAAGCAAGGTTATTGCATTCTTGAACCACTTCCTTATTGATCTCCATGGAAGTTAGAGTAATTTCTATGAGTTTTTTATAAGATAATAAAAATATGTTCATCCATATTTTTAATTATGTAGTGGTTGCAGGATGTTATGTGTAGTGAGATTCCTTTTTTGTAAGACATTCCATGATACATACCTATCTCTCTAAAACATTCTTAAAACATATAATAGAGAAAAAAATAGATAACCATCATATAATTAATTCCAATACATAATTTCAACTATTTAAAAGAGTATATAAACATAATTATATATGGATTATGAAAGTAGGAAACTCTATGAAAAAGTATTCAAAATAATGGTTAAGTAGGATGAGTACAATAGATGGACATAAGAATAGGACATTAGTCCATTCAATTGTGTTAGACTATAGGATTTTAAACCCTTATTAGCATGGTTTATTTTGATAATTGATCTCCTAATCAGGACTAGTGGATCCCCATATTGGTCATGCCTTCGCTTAACAAATGTATTCCCAATTAGAAGTGTATGTATGCTCTAGCTTCTATGAGCTAGGATTTATTTATATACATATTTTATTTCTAATTTTATACATTTTGGTGAACCTAACATGAACTAACCCTTTTCAAATTTTTTTACCTTATTTAATTTCTTTCATTTTTTCATCATTATTTTTATCATATATTTACCATTCTAGATCGACTCTATCAACCCGATATTTAACTTTTGTGCATAATGTGTCAGGTACAAGATTCTCTATCAACCAAATAGACCTAGTATATTTTTTTAGCTTTTCACACGTCCATTCTAGACTACTAGGTTTACCCAATTGACCCTGTATGTTTTTAGGCATTCAAAAAAAAGTTTTTGTAAAGCTTGGTCGACCTAGTCAATCTAGTTAATAGAATTTACAAGCATATATCGAGATTCTTAAACAGAAATCTTCATTCTTTCCATCTTTTATCCACTAAGGTTCATTTTTATCTCTTTGTATATCTATTTATAGTTTTCCTTTTACAATTTGTATTCTTTAAAATTGACCTTCAAAAGCTGACTAGATTGACCCTATCGACCAGGTTCTATGTTTTGTGTGTTGTTTGGATAATTGGATTGACTCTACCAACCCTATTAATTTTAAGACCTTACTTCCATAATATAGGTTTGATCTTGTCCACCCTATTTTGTGTTTTTTACATACATTATTGACCATATCAAAATTAGAACTTATTTCAAAGTTGGAATTAACCTTATATTCTAGTAACTAGTTCACACTTTATTTTCTTATCACTTGCATGCTTAGAATAAATCACATAGATTAATTATATGGTTTTCAATTAATAATTTATTTTAATTATTTTATATTTTATGCACACATACCCAAATCACAAAATCTAAAAAATCACTCTAGCATTTGTCTACCCAAGGCCAACCTACTTGGATTTCATCACGAAGTGGGAAATTGACTTAATGTTCTGGTCAAGTATAAAGTGTGGTTAATGGTATATTATAGATAATCACCCAAAACCCTTATCTCTATGGTGTGTTAAATGAGGGATTAGGCCCTAATACCAAGCTTGTATCATTACCATAACAAATCCCTTTCATCCCAAACTACCTAAAACCATCCTTAGATTGCCAAGGTTTTATGCTATGTGTCTCAATTTGATTGGTGAGCATTAATCTATAAGACTATTTTTTTCCTTTCAGCTATTTATTTTCTAAATTACTTGAAATTTTTATCTTATTTCATTTCATAATCTTCTATAAGGTTCTTAATTTTTCTTATTTCTTGTATGGGGTCAACCCAATCAACCCTACATCTTTTTCTAGCCTTTGTTCACTATAATAGATTGACCCAGTCGATCCTACTTTTTTTTAAACCCTAATTTTTATTTTTATATCATATGTTCACTATAATATATTGACCTACTCAACCATATAATATTTTTAGACCCTATTTTATATGCTAGGTTGACCCAGTCAAACATGTACTACTTTCTACCTTCTTTGTTTATCAATCTAGTTCTCTATTCCTCCTTCTTTGCATTTTTTTCATCTCTTTTTAGTCATAATGAAGTCTACTATAAAAATATTTTTGGATAGCTTGAATCCATTTAGAAACTATATGGTATGTTCATTTCTTCCTCTCTTTTCCTCTTAAGATCACCATCACTTTTGGGGCACCTCTTCTCCTCCTTCATCCATGAACTGCTTGGTACAAATAATACCTCAACATGAAATTGATGGATCTAATCATTTTATTACTTATCAATAAACCTCTCATCTTAAAAATCTTCAAACTAATGTGGGTGTAATTGATGTAAGTGTACTTAACAATGCAACTAATAATTCTTCTTCTAGTAATCCTCCACCTAACACTAATTTGGGGAGTGATCCTACCAACGCCAACCCATCTCTTGATAAAAATCAAATTTTAACCCAAGTTATCCAACAAATTAACATAATTCAAAATTATAACAACAACCAAGTGATGAAACTTCAACAACATTTAATCAATGTGGATAATTAACCTCCAATTATCCATCCTCAAGATAATCTTAATTTCATTCATCCACATCTTCAAGATGTCTGAAGC
Organism: Torreya grandis; assembly: GCA_037957365.1. Lineage (NCBI taxonomy): Eukaryota > Viridiplantae > Streptophyta > Pinopsida > Cupressales > Taxaceae > Torreya > Torreya grandis. The sequence continues at coordinate 2,091,429 of JARHVA010002464.1, read as the reverse complement.
AATGTTATTCCTCAACTGATAATGAATAACAATATGCTTCAAACCATTAAAAATTATACTTTTTCCCCTTTCATTGTATCCATTGATATTGGTAACATATCTCCAACTATCATGTATGTTGGGACTAAAGATCTTGCCTCATTTATCAAAGCCTTTTGAAACATTTACAAAGAGTGGATCCAAACTACTACCTTCATCAGAACTAAACTCTTAGTGAAAAAATTCACTAGATATGTATTATAATGGTATAATCAACTTCCCTAATATTCTATTTGGCAACTTGAAGATTTAGTTAATCCTTTAGTCAAAGAGTTTCAATACAATGATCTTCCTAAAAATTGTCGTAGCCACTTCATCAATGCGAAGCAATCTCCCACTAAATTAGCTCATGACTTTATCAAAAGATGGAAATATTTATCTCATAAATTTGACTATAACATGATTGATGATAACTTATTCAAACTCTTTATCACCACTTTGACTCCCACTCTTCAATATAAGGTTTCAACCTTTACACCCCAAACACTTAATGAATCTATTGATCAAGCTAAACATCAAGAATTTATTATGAAGTAATTAAAACCTAATCATAAAGTTATTAAAGGATATATTCAAACATATAATGTTATCACGAGTAATACTCCATAAACAAAATTAGGAGTTGTTAAAACTAATGCTCCTTCATCTTCTCATACACATCTTTTAGTTTAGTAAATGAAAGAATTTTTACCCCCTTCAAAACCTTTCATCTATCCCAGTGATCCTACTAAGTGGTATGATCCCAATCTATTTTTTTGGTTTCATGCCAACATTTGGCATTCTTAGAAATCTTGAAAAGGGCCCACTAAATTTTATATCTCTTATATGCTTATTGATTCATTTAATCATTAACCTATGATCAATCTTCATCGTCAAGAATACACTATTACCTTTCAGAAATGACAAAATTCTAAAGATTCTAATTCAAATAACCAAAAATATTCTTTAAATAATCAACCAAATAAAAAGGATGTTTGTGTCATTGATGTCGATTATGACCAATATTTCAAAAATTCTCAATATGTCAATACTGCTAAGGTCAATTACCATCATAAACCAGCTCATAAAGATCCTATTACCAAACCTAAGAATCTATCTTTGAAGGAACAAGTTATTAAATATACTACCAATACTAATGTTGCTTCATAATATCAATAGGAACCATCTCCTCCTTTCGATCCTCCAACCACATATATTCCTCCAAAGTCTAATTTTCCTTCTCAACCTTATGTTCGTTCTTCTAAGTCTCATTGTAACATTCTTGAAGAACTCAAATCTATGCCTTGTAATATTTCACTTATGGATTTGGTTCATAATTCTCCCTATCATTTTAAGTTCCTTATCCAACAACTCCAAGAAATTGAATATCCATCTTCCATATATGAAGAACCACCATATATTGAATCTCAACCTACCAACATAAATACCATTGAAACTATGTGTCCTTCTTCCAAGCCCTTTATCGAATTCCTTGAAGAGGACATGATAAATGATGAAATTATTTTTTGTGATGATGATATACCACTTTTCATCAAAGTATCCATTCATACCAATCTAATCCATAAATTTCTAGTTGATGAAGGTTTTGGTATTAATGTTACATCTTTATGGCTCATCCAACAACTCAGTTATAATAAGGATAATCTCAAGCGAACCTATCTTACTTGTCATGGTTTTGATAAGACTAATCAAAAGCCACATGATTGAATTTTTATTACATTAACCATTAGACCTAAGGTTGTTTCAACTAAGCTTATGGTCCTTGACTTACCCCCATCTTACAACATACTCCTTGGTCATCTATGGACTCATCGAATGAGGGCTCTTGCTTCTTCTAGTAGTCAATGTATTAAATTCTTACATAATGGAAAATTCTATAAGCATGAAGTATATCCCAACCCATGGAGAATTCAAATTCCTAATCCTAAATCATAATATCATATTCCTACCATTCCTAAAATGAATAGTGATCCTTTATCTAAGTTCATCAACATGAATCTTGATTTACAAGTTACTCTTGCATATTTTAATGATGATGAGCCCAATGATTTGTAACATACTTGTAATACTACCAAGTTACATCCCTACATTTTTTAATTGATTCTTCCTTCTCTATTACTCAATGATCATATTATTCCTCTAATTGATTATATTACCAATTTCCCCCTCCATGTAATGTTAAAGAGCCTTATTTACTCGATGATTCCTTTGCTTGTAATGATTTTGAAGTGGCCAAATTATTTTAAATTTCTCTCATCATGTCTCCTATTACATTCAGTAATATCAATATTTCACCATCTAAAACTCCATTGATTCTCAAGCATGTAAAATTTATCCAACATATGATGATAACTATATAATGCCCTAAGCTCAATCTAGAGACTTGGATGCCCATCATTATCAAAAAACCTTAGCCCAACTTCATGATTTTAATTAGGATGTTCATACCATTTCTATGGATCTTACCTTATATCTTGAGGGTCATGTGACTCATGTCAATCCTCCTCTTATCGATACTCCTTAAGTGGTAGATAAAATTATACCTTTCAAACCTTCAAAAGTTTCTACATCTCCTTTACCACCTATTGATCCAATAATTACTTCAAATCCTTATCCAATTAATGAACCTATTAATATTTAGATACCTTCTAATCCATCTACTTCTTCTACTCTTGAATTTACACTAGATTCCAAGGAAACTTATATTCATCAAAGACATTTGAGTATGATCACCATGGAGATCAAATTCTAGATCTTGACGTAGATGTTGAGTATTATGGCCCTCTTTCTACCTTTCCTAGTGATGAAGCTATTATGGAGTTACTTTATGCTCGAGAACCTCAAATTCCTTGGAAATATCATAAACTTGGAAATTTTAAAACTAAAACTCCTTGCTTCAACAACTTGGCTGCTAGCATTGATCCTAAAATAAATCCAATTTCTACCTTACCTAATGCACCATACCAATTTCAAGATAGACATGTCATGCTTATTAAATAAACCACTCAGATTGAATATTACTCCATCTTTTCCTTAACCAATTATTATCTCTCATGAACTCTCACCTATCAAACATTATAATTATAGCTTATTATTTGATAAATATTATGAAGCTTTCACTTGGTCGTATGATGATATGCCTAACATTAACCTAGAATTATCATGCATAACATCATTACATATCTTGATGCCAAGAATGTGCATCAAAAATAGAAAAAAAATCCACCTAAAGTTTCTAGTTTATTTCATATGGAAATAATCAAACTACTTGATGCTAAATTTATAAAACTAGTGGATTTTTCTAAATGGGCTTCCAACATTGTTCCCATTCGAAAGAAGGTCACTATGGTCATTCACATTTGTATTGATTTTCATAATCTTAATCTTTCTTATCCCAAGGATAACTTCCCTTTACCTTAAATAGATACCACTATTGATTCCATAGTTGGTTATGAAATGTTATCTCTTATGGATGGATTCTCAAGATACAATTAGATTCACATTGCCTCTGAGGACCAACATAAGACTATTTTAACCATGGAATGGGGCACCTATTGATTTTTCAAAATGCTCTTCAGTATTGAAAATGCTAGAGCCACTTACCAATGAGTGATGAATCACATATTTCATTATATCATTCACAAAATTGTTGAAACCTATGTGGATAATCTCATTGATAAATAAAAACATTGTAAGAATCATCTTATTGATCTCACTATCATCTTTGATCATCTCCTTAAATATAAATTTAGACTTAATCCTTACAGATGTGTCTTTTGAGTGACATTTGTAAAATTGTTAGGATTCTTATTCTCTATCAATGGAATTGATGTTTACCCTACCAAAATTAATGATATCCTCAACATGCCCATTCCTTATTTTATTACTGACATTCATACTTATTTAGGCAAACTTGGGGTAATTAAATGATTTATCCTCACAATGGCATATCAAATTCAATCTATTAATTCCTTTCTCAATAAAATTAATAATTTAGAATAGATGAATCCATGTCAAAAATACTTTGATAATATAAAAGAGTCATTGATTATTCCATACACACTTTGTCCTCGTTCTCATGATAAACCTTTGATTATATACACTACTTCCACACCTATTTTAGTTGGGGTAATGCTTACACAACAAGATTTTATGAGAAGAGAGTATGGTATATAATAAATTAATCAAGGCCTCATTTATTATGAGACATATTATACCAAAATTGACCATGATTACCTCACCATATATTTCACAGTTGAAAAGCTTCACCACTATATACTTTACCAAACTACTTATGTCATTATTCATTCTGACCCCCTTCATAATTTATTATCCAGCATTTTTTCCTAGAGATATAATTGGTAAATGTATGGCCCTCATTATAAAATTTTATTTCCATGTCATTACTCAAGAAGATGTCAAAGGGAAAATCATAGCTGATCAACTTGTCATAGTTCCCATTTCAAGAACTTCTCTTCAAGATAACCTTCTAGATAACAATACCCTTTACATCAAAGGTCTTAATAGATCTATTTATCTCAAATATTATTTTCATAGCTTTAACAACAATAGTTAAGCTAATAATATTTATGAATGCACTACTCCCTCTAGTGCTACTAAACCAAAAGTAGTTATCGAGGAACTTCCTAAAATTAATGTTTACTTGCATGAGGAAGGTTACATTCTCAAAAGTACTCTTAGTAAAATCATTCCTTTAGTATTATGCTTCACCTTTGATTTCACCAATAATATGGCCAAATATAAAGCTCTCATTTTAGGCATGCAAGATGCTATTTATTTAGACATTCAATACCTTCATGATTTATGTGACTCTTAGATTATTTTCCATCAATTTAGTGGTGATTATCAATTTAAAATTTAGAACATCATCACATATCATCAAATTACAACCAATCTTACTAAGGATTTTCTCTCTTTCACTATTGAGCCTATTCTTAGAGATCAAAATTCCATTGATGATTATCTTGCCCCTTCAACATCTCTCTTTCATCCACACCAAGTTATTTTTTATCCTAATTTTCTTATAAAAATAATAAAATATCCATCTTCTACTCAACCACAAGATTCACTTATTTTTCACATCAAGGCTATTAACATTCAACAAATCCCTTGATTAAAAGACATCATTCAATTCTTGGAACATCAAACTTATCCTCCTAATTTAGACTCTCATGAAAAAACATGTATTCGTAAACAAGCTTTCAAGTATGTATTTTGAAAAAACATCCTTTATTTTTGTAATATTGAAGGTAGCTTTCACCATTGTGTTATGAAATATGAGGTCCCTCCTCTTATTGAGCATTCACATGGGGGCATTTACGGTGGCCACTATAGTGGACATGATACAACCCACAAATGCCTACGTATGGGTTACTTTTGGTCTACTCTAGAAAAAGATGTAATTGAATATGATAAAAAGTGTAATCCTTATCAAATTCATGATGATATAGTTCATTCACCTTTAACCTAACTTCAAATTGTCAAATCTCCTAGGTCATTTTCCACATGGGGATTTAATCTCATTGGTAAACTACCTCACTCCCAAGATGGGCATGTCTTATCATCACTACTAACAAATATTTTACCAAGTGGATAGAAACCATGCCCCTTGTTAACATCATTAGTAGTACCATTTCAAAATTTATTATTAATCAAATAATTTACCACTTTGGTTTTCCCCATACCATAATTTTATAAAATGATGGTAATTTCAAAAACAAACATGTTAAACAACTTTGCAATAAATTCAAAATAAATCATAAATTTTTGATGCCTTATTATCTATAATGCATTGGCCAAGATAAGGCCACAAATAAAATTCAAAAAAAAATTATCCAAAATACAATCCATAAAATCCACATATATTATCATCTTCATCTTTACCTTGCACTTTGGGCCTATCAAACTAGCATACACACTACCATTGGGGCAACTCCATTCTCATTATTCTATGGTTTTGTGTCAGTTCTTCCTTTAGAATTTGAGATTCCCTCTCTTTGTATATCCCTTCATGGTATTATTCCTATTGAATAATTACATGAAGCTCATCTTCATGCCCTTGATCTACTTGTTTAATGTCATCTTTCTACCTTATAACATGACAACTAATACAAAGCTTGCATTTCCAGACAACATAACAAATGTGTTAAAATATGCATATTTAATGTTGGTGAGGTGATATTGTCCTTAAAATAGACTACACCCATGATAAATAATTTAAATACACCCAAAAATGGTGGGGCCCATATTTTATCAAAGATATTCTTGGTATAAGCACATACCTCCTTCAAACCAATGAAGGCTATGTTTTCAAAGAGCTCACCAATGCATAATTACTCAAAAAGTACTTTTCTTAAACATATACTTATTTTCATGTTTTCTCTCTACATATATCTAACACTTTTTATGAGTTACATGGGTTTCTCCCTTTGAAACAAGTTCATTCCTTTCACAAACCTTTAGTCCTCCATTTTGGTCTTTTGGTTTCTTGATGTACCATTGTCTTCTTTATCTTCTTTCATTTTCTCTTTTTGACACCCCTTAGGTTTTTATTTTGTGATTTTATTAATAAAAACATGGATAGGAATCAATATTCATCATAAAACCACCATATTTTTGCATACCTCACTTTATCTTTCACTTGCTTGTTGGCACCCCTTGGGTTTCTCTTTTATGAATTTGCAGTGTAAGATTATGTATAGGACCTGACCCTCCTCATAAAATTACCATCATATCATTCCTTTTATAATAAAAATTTATTTTATCCTTGTTTTCAAACTTTAGATTTTACTTATTTTGTTACATGGAATTTTCAAACATTATATGTTAGCATGATTTCCTCCATTTCCCTCATACTTATGATAAGGAATCACCCTTTCTATCATTATATCATTTTTCCCTTTGTCACATTTTTTTTTATTTGAAATAATTCAAGTTGTTTCATTTGTCACTCCTCTTTATTTCTCCTTTCTTTTCACTCCACATTGGGTAAAATAAGGTCGAAGTCAAGTTATCACTTTTATTTTATGTAGATTTATGAGACTCGTAGACCCCATGCTCCTTGAATTTATCTATTTTAGAAACCTTATCCCAATTATTCAAATGAAATTCATATTTAGCACCTATGTTTGGTTTTCCAAATCAATATGGAAGAGGAATATAAAAATCCATCAATAAATTTAAAATTTAAATCATTTGAATCAAAAGAAAATGATATCTAAAAGGTAAAATAAAAATCTCAAAATTCAACATCACACTAAAACACATGATTACAAACACATATCCTATCTCGAATCAAAGCTCAAACTCCATAGTTGGCCTCACATAGAGTTAAGGTCCATTGGGGTGTGGTAGGATAGTAGATTGGAATAGGGTAATTCAACAAACTTCATGGTGTTACCTACTTTATCACATAAGTACCCAATCTTCATAGTATATTGATGACTCTATAAGGGGTCCTAAAGAATGAAAAACACATTATGGGGAGGTAGGTCCATTTTAATTTTCATGCATATAGACTTAATGGGATGATCTATATACTTTATTTATTGAATTAAAACTTGTGTGGCTAAGAGAAGTTATTAAAAGTCCTTAAGGTCAAAAGTCCTCTTGTTTTAACAAACCTAATTTTAATGTCTTGAATTCGATAAAGATTTCCTCTACCTTGATTTTTACTTCGTTATCCCCTCTACCCATTTCATTTCCCCCTTGATAAACAAATTGTGATTCCAAATCTGTTTTCCCTTTTTATTTAATTCCTTCTTATTCACCTCTTAAAAAAATGATAGAATTATTTTGTTTTAGTTTTATCTATCCTTAGAGCAAAACATGTTTGAGAAATTATGGATTACTTATATCTTTTTTCCCATCAAATTACATTAGTAGACTTATTTTACTTTCGTTTTACCATTTGTCATTATTTTACTATCTTGTTATTACAGGCATTTGCATTCCTACCTTTTTTCATTATTGAGTGAGTTTGGCTTGTTAATTCTCACTCAATAATGTTATTTTCCCTTTTATGCACCTTTTTCCATTATTTAGTGAGATAAGGATTGTTATTGCTAACTCATCAATGTTGTTTTACCATTTTTTTTATTTTTTTACCATTGATTTGTTTTATTACCATCCTATTTGACATGTATCCTTGGTTTGACTTAGTCAGTTTGCCTTTCTTACCTAAGGATAGCTTCTTTGCATTTTTCATTGTTTAGTAGCCTTGGATTTTTAGTTACCCAATTTAATCTTATTGTTTGACTTGGTCATTCAGTCTAACATAGCACTTATCACCTCAACTTTCCAAATTTCCCAAGTATGTCCCATCCTCATAGAACCATCTATCTTGGCTTTTCTTGAATTTGTTTATTTGTTATCTTTAGTTTGTATTCTTGGTTTTGTTGAAAGCAATCTATGTTCCCTATACAATAAAAACTAGCACAATAGAAAATCATCCTTGGATAAATTTAAGTCAAGGTACACATTGAATTTACTTTTTAGTTATTTATTTTTTAGTCATTTACTTTCTATTATATTTTATTTAAAATATTGTAACTTTTTTAGCATCAACATTATGTGTCATTTTGTTCTTTCTCGAAGCACCATCCCCTATTACACCTTAGTGGCACATGATCATATTTGAGTGGGGCATATGTATACACATAATATTTTCAACCTTTTATCAAATATTTATGCTTTACATCTTGTAGGAACTGTTAATAATGAAATATACTGAGAGGGGGGAGGGGTGAAATATTATATTATATATCTTTTACTTAATATTATTTCTTTTCTTTAACCACTTAATCACACATTTAAGATATGTAAGAAAACTGAAACAATAACATGCACCACACAAGAGAGAGTGAGAGACATTAGATTTTTACATGGAAACCCAAAGTAAAAAAACCACAGAGAACAATCTCAAGTATATGAATGAGCACCAACTCAAATTACAAATTTCACAAGCACTAACTTGTAGGGGCACCAACCCACAGGAGCACCAACCCCTCTTGTGTATAAAACATAACTATCTATAAATGTTGCTTACTTAACAAATGATAGAACTCTACAATATATCCTATTTTATCTCCTCTTTTCTTATATAAAACAAATACAAACCATGCACTCTCTTGCATATAACAAATGGCTTCTCAAGCCTTTATTTATATCTTTCCAAATTACCTTTGGCATTCACCCTTTGTGACCCTTCAATCCTCATGGAAAATTGTGCCAAACTTACATGACCCTTCATATCCTTGCATTTGAAAAGTCACATGGCGACCCTTCATAAGAAAAATGCATCCTTTACTCTTTTGTCTTTATCTTGATACTTTTTTTAATCCTCAAAGTGTCTCTTCATGGAAAAATGTGTCATACCCTCTTTAGTCTTCACATGGTGACTCTTGTAATTCCTCAAGATGACTCTTCATGAGAAAATACATCCCATTCCTCTTTTGTATTTACTCCATGACTCTTTGACTTCTCCATGGGCCCTTTTTTGACTTATATGCAACCAAAAATATATTTTTTAATATTAAATAAATATTAACACATATTAGACAATATATGAATATTAAAAACACCATTAAATGCAATGTGGCCTTTATCACCAATGATAGACCTTTGAAATCAATGAAAATATTTCCAAGAATCACCCCCTTTGTCATTGATGGCAATCTCAAACTAAAAATACCACATCCTAAAACCTATAATACACATGTCAACCTACACATACTACCACATGAAAACCATACAATAACTCCCCCTTATTATAGAAATATGTACCTATTCCTTGTACCTATTTTTGAACCTAATTTTATACATGTACCTATACCTATACCTATTTATGTTCTTCTCCCCCTTTTACATCAATGGAAAAGGGCCTATCCTAGAGTTAACACTTAGCTCCCCGTCAACTGATGCTAATCTTCAATGGCAGGAAGTAAAAGAAATTACTCCCAACTTCTCCCATAGATACTCAAATATGTCTTTTTGTAGTGCCTTTGTGAAAATATCTATAATCTACTCTGTAGTATTGATATATTCCATCTTAACCTATTGATCTACACCTTTCTCTCTGAAGAAGTGATATCTGATGGGAATATGTTTTGTTATTAAATGCATCACTAGATTATTTGAAATATTAATAACACTTGTATTGTCATAAAAAATAGAAATAGGTTCATCATATTTAACCTTGATATCTTCTAAAGTTTGCTTCATCGAAAACACTTGAGTACAACACAATACCACTATAATATATTCTATTTCAGCTATAGAAAGTGATATCAAGTTATGTTTCTTGCTTAGCCATGATACTAAGATATCATCAAGGAAGAAAGATCTTCCACTTATACTCTTTCTATCATTCAAGAAATATATCCAATATGAATCTATATAAGCAACCAAAGTGAAATCTCTGCCTATGGGATACCACAATCCATAATCCAATGTCCCCTTGATATATCTAAATATTCTCTTCACTAATTAAACATGACTATCTTTTGGAGCTAACTAATATCTTGCAACCATACCTACTACATGCATGATGTCTAGCCTCGATGCTGTCAAATATAAAAGACTACCAATCATATATCTATATAAATATTGATCTATAATAGGTGAATCTTCATCCTTGCTCACCTTATTTTATGTACTCATTGGTGTGCTAACTGGTGTACAATCCTCAAAACAAAATTTCTTCAACATTTATTTGTCATATTTACTTTGAGATATGAAAATTCCTTTATTTGACTAAAATATTTACAATCCTAAGAAAAATGACAATTCTCCAAGCAAAGACATCTCAAATTATTTTTGCATATTATCAAAAAATTATTCTATCATCTTTTTAATGTTTCCTCCAAAAATGATGTCATCAACATATAACACAATAATTAATTAATGCTCACTTTCTATTTTGATGTAGAGATTATTGTCAACAAATCCTCTCTTGAAACCTTGATCCTACAGGTATTTATCAAGTCTTGCCTACCAAGATCTAGGAGATTTTTTCAATCCATATAGTGCTTTATTCAATCTACATACATGGCTACTAATATTTGAGAGAATAAATCCCTCAAGTACTTAATGTAGACCTCTTCTTCTAGATTCCCATTTAGGAAGGCAGATTTGACATCCATCTAAAACACTTTGAAATTTTTAAACACTTCATATGCAAGAAGCATTCTAATAACCTCTAGCCTTGACACTAGTGAAAAAGTTTCTTAAGAATCTATTCCCTCAATCTGAGTATATCCTTTACATACTAATCTTGCTTTATTCTTGGTCACTTTTTCCATTTTCATTCAACTTATTTCTATAAACCCATTTTTTTCCTATCATATTGTGATTTTTTGGTCTAAGCACTAATTCCCAGGTATCATTCTTTTCTATCTGATTTAATTCTTCATCCATTGTCTTAAACCAATACTTATCATGTTTAGCTTTTGGAAAAGTTCTAGGTTGAATTTTGGATAACAAAGAGAAATTAACTTTCTCAAATTCACTTACCATCATTCTTCTAGTGTGAATTCCTTAATTTATGTCCTTGATGATTTCACTTTCATTATGATTTTTTTAGAAATATTTGGATGGGGTTTTGTTGTCTCTTTTCTCCTTCTTCTCATCTTCATCTAATTCTTCAAAATCTTCCTCTTCAATGATTTGAGGAATGTCTATTAAATAATTGATTCTTTATGCTCCATCTTATTCTATCCTAACACTTGCACTTTCAAATTTTTTCTTGGTTCCTTTTTTATAACATTTATAAGCTTTAATTTTGTAAGAATAAAAAAAAAATACCTTCATCTACTATAGATTCAAACTTACTTAGTTTTTCATTAGTTATTTTTATGAAGCATCTGCTATCAAAAACTCTAAAATAATCAACTATAGATGGTTTGTTTTTCCATAGCTCATAAGGAGTCTTGTCATTATTGACTCTCAATAATGATTTTTTCTAAATATGCACTATTATACCAACTTCCTCTCTCTAATATTTATCTGGTATCTAGGATTCATTTAGCATTATCCTCACTATCTCCTAAACTATTCTATTTCTCTATTCAACTACTCCATTTTGCTATGGATTTTGGTTGTTCAATAATGTCTCTTTATTCCATGGTCTTCACAATACTCCATAAACTGATTTGACATGAATTCTCCTCCTCGATATGATCTTAGGCACTTAGTATTTAAATGGGTTTCATTCTCAACTAATGCTTGAATGCTTTGAAATGTATGAAATATTTTAATTTTTTGTTTAAAAATATTAACCAAGTCATACGTGAAAAATCATCAATAAGTAACATGAAATATTTCTCACCTTGAGTACTTTGAGTTATCATAGGTCCACATAAATCAAAGTGAACAATATCTAACATCTGAGTGGTCGAGTATTGTTTTATTTTAAACCATCTTCTATCTTGCTTCTCATGGTAATAAGATTCACAAAGCGTGTTAGATGGATTTGTAATCTTTAGAATATTTTTGATTGGTTGCTTCTTGCTGATGTTGACAAGATTGTCAAAATTTATGTGTCTCATTCTCTTATTCCATATCCAACTTTCTTCAATCTGACTTAAACAACATCTTTGACCTTTGATATCTGATAAAATATAAAAATTATTACCTATTCTTTGGGCATCAACAACCAACATATCTAAATATTTTTTCCTAATTTCACAACATAAAACTTTAGTGTATGACCCCGATCACAAATTTGACTTACACTGAAAAGAATATGCTTAAGACCTTATACATACAAAACATTTTTAGTTTTATTTCTACCATTATCGAAAGTTAGTGTACCCTTTCTGATAATTTTGGTAGTAGTATTATATTCAAGTTTCAATATAACACCATTGTTCTTATTAAAGGTTATAAACTTTCTATTATCTCTTGTCATGTCCCTCAAACATCTAATGTTAATGAACCATGGATTTTATTTATTTCTTGCATGTAAAGCTATCTGTACCAACATATATTTTTTAGGTTGTTTCCTCTACCATGAACCTGTCTGAACTTTATAATTGATGAATGGAGCCTTGAAACTCTGATCTTTCTTAACTAACTTGACCATGCTTCTACATTACTAGGATATATGTCTAAATTTGTTTCAATTGTAACATATTATGGCCTCTTCATTTAAGACTGATAGAGGAACAAAAGAGTTTTGGCTTCTACTTGACTGTGCATGAGTTTCCTTCTCCTTATTTATAAAATTACTATCCCTTTTTGGACATTCTATTTTATTATGATGATATCCATTACAATAATAATAGTAACCATAAAAATATGACTTGTTTGTTTATCTATGACATGATTTCCTTTTGTAGATTAGTTCCTTCTAGCCTTCTTTGTTTGAGATGTCCTCTATATTCTTAACTTCTTCCATTTTTATTTCCTCTTTTGTAAGATTTTCAACATAGATTTTTCTTGTTTCTATGTTAACCTTGTCTGTGAAAGTAGTGGCCTCCCCTTTCTCTTTTTCAAATCTGATACCTATCTTATCTGACATTGATCTTTGACTTTCTAATATCTTATTCAACATATTAGTGTAATTTTCAAAATTTTAATCATTAGATGCTCTATAATTGATTTATTTATTTGTTTTCTCAAGATTTTCTTTTAAAGAAGCAATTTCAATAACATACCTTTCACATTCTTCACTTACTTTTTGCAATTATGATGTTAGATATTTTTCATTCTTCTTAGTTTATTTAAAGTGTGCTGGTAGATCTTCAATTATTTACTTTGACTCCTTTTCATTTTTATTTATCTAGAGCTTCAATCCTTGATTCTTTTTCTTAAGAGGTTTTAACTATTATAAGGCACAAATGAGTTCTCCTTCTAGATTCACTTTAACTTCATCATGTTCTTCTTCTTGATCATCTATTCTTTTGCTTGTGGAGGCATCTTCATGTATGCCCATGAATAGAATCACTTCTTATTTTGAGTCACTAACTCCACTATCTTTAGGTGAGCTAGGATATTTACAAACTCTTCTTCTCAAATCCCTTCTTGAATTTTCCTTTCAAATTCTTCTTATATGTAGACTTTCCCTCTTCATTTTCACAATTACCCTTATCTGGGCACTTAGCTACAAAATGTCCAATATTTCCATAATTAAAACATTTAAAAGGTAATTTTCCTTGATATTTACATGTGCCCTTTTTTTCTCACAAATGAATAAAGCTCCATTGTCATCTTCATCATCGCTATAACTATCACTTAATTCTTGAATCATAACCTTCTCTTTCTTTGATGTTTTGAAAGTAGCTTCCCTCTTTGAGGGTTTCTCTTATTTGGTCTACATCTCATATGCCGTAAGAATACCATGTATCTCATCCATCTTTAGCTTAGCTAAATTATTCATCCCTTCAATTTCCAAAACTTTTGAATCATATCTCAATGGTAGAGATCTCAAAAAAACATGTACCATGATTAATTCTTCTAATTTTTCTCCAAGACCTTAAATATGATTAACTATTTGATCAACCCACAAAAGGTAACTTTTTATATTTTCTTCCTCTTCCATCTTCAAACCCTAAAACTATCTTCTAAATGTTTGAAGCTTATCTTGCTAAACCTTTCCATCACCTTTCTAAATATTCTCAAGATTTACCCAAGTTTCATGAGCAGATTTACATTACATAACTTTAACAAAATTTGATTCATAAAAACCACATAAAATAGAATTTAAATCTTTAACATTATTTTCACTTTCCTTCTTTTCCATCAAGGTAGTTACAAGTGTTTGTGGCTCTTCATATTCCTTCACCACTGTTTGCCAAATGTTGAATCCAAGGGCCATCAAATAAGTCCTCATCATTATGCTCCAAAAAGCATAATTTGTGCCATCAAACAAAGGTTCCTTATTTGTATAAAAACCTTCATGCAATTCAACCATCATGATTTCCCTGATTTACCTTCAATCAATAAAACTTATTGAAAAGGAACCTACTCTGATACCAATTTTTAAACATGGAATATAATGAGAGGGGTGGTGAATCAGTATATTATATATCTTTTACTTAATCTGATTTCTTTAATTTAACCACTTAATCACACATTTAAGATATGTAATAAAATTGAAATAATAACATGCACCACATGAGAGAGAGAGAGAGATATATATATTTTATGTGGAAACCCAAAGTGGGAAAAACCATGGATAACAATCTCAAGTATATGAATGAGCACCAAATCAAATTATAAAGTTTACAAGCACCAACTTGTGGGAGAAAAAAATCCTTTGAAAAGCATGAACACATCAAATATTTATGAGTACCAACCCCTCTTATGTATAAAACACAACTATCTCTCAATGTTGCTTACTCAACAAATGATAGAACTCTATAATATCTCCTATTTTTCTCTCCTCTTTTCTTATATAAAATAAATACAAACCACAGACTCTCTTGCATATAAAAAATGGCTTCTCAAGCCTTTATTTATAGCTTTCCAAATGACCTTTATAATTTACCATTTGTGACCCTTCAACCCTCATGTAAAATGGTGCCAAAATTGCATGACCCTTCATATCCTTGTATTTGAAAAGTCACATAGTGACCCTTCAAAGCAAAATGCATCCTTTCCTCTTTTGTCTTTATCTTGGTGACTTTTCATATTCTTCAAAGTGTCCCTTCATGGAAAAATGAGCCATAGCATCTTTTGACTTCACATGGTGACTCATGGAATTCCTCAAGATGACTCTTCATGAGAAAATGTGTCCCATTCCTCTTTTGTATTTACTCTGTGACTCTTTGACTTCTCCATGGGCCCTTTTTTGAATTATATGCAACCAAAAATATATTCATTAATATTAAATAAATATTAACACATTTTATCCAAGATATGAATATTAAAAGAATAATTAAATTCAATGGGGCCTTTATCATCAATGCTAGAAATTTGACATCAATGACAATATTTCTAATAGGAACCTATTGAAACTTAATCTCTCTGAGTGTATGCCTTAAAAGGTGAACTAAGAAAAGAGTGGGCCAACCTTTGGTGATTCACAACATTATTTTCCCTTATTACACCATTATTACCAATCCAACAAGATATTAAAACCATTACCTAAGCTATTAATCCTCCCTTGCACACTCCTTCAATATTTTTCCTCTTTGCATCCCTCTTTTCTTCACCTTGATCCCCTTTTACCAGTTAACTATACTAGGTCAACTGGGTTAACCTTGCATAATTTTTAGCCTCTTATTATTGTGTAGGGTCAACTAGTTGACCACGTATAGTCAACATATTCAAAAGTATTTAGGGTGAGATCCACCTATAAATATAGGATAATTTCATGATTATTTCAATATGAAATCAAGAGTTATTATTCACCTATGCTTCTTTACAATGTTCTCTTCCACCATTCTACCTTAGGAGTCTTAGTTTAGGGTTTCTACTTTGAAAATCTAGTATTATGGATAAGTCTTAGATTCTTTGGCCTTTCTTAGTGATCCTTACAAATAAAAATAACCTCTTGTGAATCCCCTTTGGTTAAGGGTGAGATTGAGTCTTGACAAGTTCACATTTAGGTAAGTATATTATAAATTTTTTCTCCACTCTTTAATAGATAGAAGTATCATAAGTATTGGCTCAAATAATATTACTCTTCATATTCCATTTATTAAGATCTTACTAATTATTATATTAATTGATATTATCCTATACATGTTTTGATTTCTTTACTAACCCCTCATATTATACCACAAGCTTTGGTGTGAACTAGATAAGATTTACTTTATTACTTATTAGAATAGTGTGAACATTAAACCTAGGACTCTTTTAGGATTGTTGCATGATTATGTTAGATTGTAGGCTTAAGAACCCTTCCTAAAATGGTATATTATGATAAGTGATCCCCTAATCGAGTCTAACAGATCCCCATATTGGTCATGCCCCACTTTAACAAATGTATTCCCAATTAGAAGTTTAGGTATGCTCTATCTTCTCTAAGAAAACATTTATTTATAGACATGATGTATTTCTAATTTCATACATAATGTTACCATGTTGATAAATCTTATTTATCTAGGTCATTAGGGAACTTGGGACTTGGATTGCTTCATTATTTTAGTCTATAGGATAAAATGTTGACATGTGGATCAATATCATTAACTTGGGGGCTTGTTAACTCCACATTGTCTTTATCTAAGTCTGTAGGATCCAAATAGTTAAAAAGGATCCAAGTGGATGAACCTTACTCTTCTAGGGTTCTTGAGTCTCTAACTATGGGACTAGATTCTGGTTTACCTAAAAATTCATGGGTGAACAAGATCTTTCCACATGGTATGATCATACTTATCTATAGGTTCACCCAGCCTTAGAATGTGTATCTCTATCTAAGATTTTTAAATGAGTACAATGATACCACATGGACATCCTTTACTCATTTAGTTATTTACCTATCTTAAAATTTTTTGACTTTGATTATTTACCATGGATGAGAAAGATCATGCCACATGACATGATCTCATTTATTTGGCTAATCAGGGAACCTTGAAAATTATTCCTCAACCTATAAGCTCTATATGAGTAGGATCATGTCACATGACATGATCTAATTTTTTTATATGGCATTTTATCTTAATTTCATGGTCCTACTCATATATGTTTCATATGAGTGAGATCATGCCACATGGCATGATCTCATTCATCTAAAGCCTCGTAGGGTCCTACCTTAACCATTTTGAATTGAAATAAATGATTTACTAGGATGAAGATACATGGTTTAAACATTTTTACTCAGGTGCTTAAGGAATTTATACTTAGAAAAATTTAACTTATAATACATAGAGAAGTGGGATAAAGACACACATCTCAATCTTGTTAATCTAAGGGCTTGCTAAAGAAAATAATTAGTCATTTCAAAGATCCTTCATAGGTAAGTTGGGTTCCAACACATGGAGTGATCTTGAGCCCAGGTCTTGACCATTGTAATTTTAACTTAGGTTCTTATCTATTAGAATCTTAATTCATTACCACTCTTAAATTTTATGGTTCTTCCAAGTATAAGAGAGACATGAGACAACAATTTGTGTGAGGAAATTTTGGTTAAATAAATAAGTATAAACATTTAATCATACCATAGGGATATTTATTATTTGGACTAAGTAAGTTTTGTCAAGGTAGCCCTTTGGGGTCAAAACACTCCTACAGAGGACAAAGAACCTTAGGAAAAATAAAAATATAGTTAATATAGTTAGTCCATAAAAATAGAATCCAAATGTGATGAACGTCATAATACCAAAATACATACATACATACATACATACATATACATACATACATACATACATATATATATATATATATATATATATATATATATGTATATATATATATATATGTATATATATATGTATATATATATATATGTATACATATATATATACATATATATATGTATGTATATATATATATATATATATACATATATATATGTATATATATGTATATATATATATATGTATATATATATATATATATATATATGTATGTATAAAAACTTCAATAAACATGTTCATTTAGACATTTTAACTTAGGTATCAATTCAATTACTAGGGTAAATATGGGAACATTCAATTAGTTTATAATTAGATCAAGACTTCATTCTAAATAAACAATATAGATTTAAGACAATTACTTCCAACTTAGATGAGATCTGATTCATTTCATAATAGGACCTAAAAATGGAATCTTAAGCTCAAAGAGGGTCCTCATTTAAAATTATGAAAATGGGGCATGTTGGCCACAACACATAAATATGGTACTCATTCATAAATTAGATGGGATGGGCATCTAATAGCCTTTATGAGTACAAACTTGAAAGATGTTGAGATGGATTAATCCACTCTAGATGAGTAGCCTTAGTAAAGGTTGTGAATATATTTTGGTATGCCATTCTAAGAAATAAGGTGCATTCTATCACCTAGGATTCATCCATAAATCTCATGTTGGTACAAAATTATTTGGGAGAGTATAAAGGTCAATAGATGGCCAATTTAAAAGAATATGACCCAGAGATCAAACCTTTCAAGCTAGTCTAAAGTCAAGGTCTCACTTAATTAATCACTCATATTGACCTAAAAATTAATATGATATAATTGGAATAATTAGAAATGGTCTACCAATACTGGTCTGATCTAATTTCTAATTATCCTTTTTATGTGAATCCTCCCCTCATATTAATCCAAATGTAGAAAAGGTCTCTCATATTTAAGGCATCCCATTACATGTTAAAGAAAGGATTTTTATACCTAGATAATTATGAAGGCATATATCTCAGATGTTTACCATAGGAAGAATCAAAAGAAGTCATGATTAGCTTCCATGATAAATTAGGAAGTGCTCATCTCTCAAGAATGGAAATAACCCATAATATATTATGAGATGGCTATTATTGATCCACCATATTCAAATATGCCCACGACCATATTCACACCTTCTAATAATGCAATACCTTCACCAACAAGGAAATTTGAGCAATAATTCCCCTTCAACCTATGATATAAGGACATATTTTCACTCATTGGGTACTTGATTTCATTGGAGTCACCTACCCCAACTCATCAAAAGGCCACAAGTTCATACTCATATCCATTGACTACTACATAAGATGGATAAAAGTAATAGCAACTAAGAATGGTACAACTAAATAAGTGATTAAATTCCTTGAGGAAAACATAGTTAAATGGTTGGTTACCCTAGCTTCATTATTATGTGACAATGGTCTTGCATTCTAATTAGTTGAGATCACTAAATAGGCTTACGAGCATGGAATTGCATTAAGGTTCTCATTAAACTACTACCCATAATGGAATGGCCTAGATAAGTTAACCAATAATAATTTGATAGATTCAATAAATATATTTTAAGAAATTAGACCTTAGAACTGACATTGATTATTAAAATATGTCATCTGGGCTGATCACATTAGGTAAAATTAGGCACTCAAGAGTTTGCCTTTATTATTACTATATGGTTTGGAGATAATATTCCTAATGAACCTAAATCTGCCCATGTACAATTTCATGTAATAATACATTGAGGATAGAAGGAAGGTAGAGTCAAGGATATTGTATAAAGTACATATGGAAGATGCATGACAATAATCATTGTAAAACATTAGTAGGCATTAGTATATTGTTCTAAAAGAAGCTACAAGTGAAATACTTTTGAATATCATACTTTTTCCTATTTTGGGAAAAATCCCATGAGTATAAATGATAGCATTACAAGTTAGGCCCACTCTAGCTTGGTCTTTATTATATTTATAAGTTACTTAGGTAAAATGCCTTTAAACTAAAGGATCTATAGGGAAATGATCTCTCACTTATTGTAAATAGATAGTTCTTGAAGCATTACTTCCTAGGTATTCTATTCAATGCAATCTTAGAATAACCCTCTAAGTGAAGGCTAGTAAGTTAAATATTAGATTAGTTTTAGTTTAATCTCTTTTTTTGTGTGGAAGTTTCTATTGTGTGATTTTTCATTTTATTTTTTCTATTTTGTTTTCTCCTTGTCCCTAATTATGTTTTCCACTTTTTCACCAAACCAACAATAGAATATTGACCCTAGAAGTGAAACACCATACCCATAATATGATAAAGTAGACAATCAACTTTAGAATGGTAAAATTGAATCTAAGTATTGGTCTCTATATCCTCAAATTTGGTCCTTTAAAAGGTGATCCATTCATCAAATACAAAGTTTAGGAAAGAAAAAATAGAAAGTTATTATTGAATAACTAGAAAAATGGGGCAATTCCTTTCATAGTATCTAAAATTAAGGAAGCCATTGAATTAAAGCTACACATAAAATTGAGAAAAGTTTTATTTATGGAAAGAGATCATCAAAACACTTTAAATAACAAAAATAAGTTACTATGAATCCATTTAGTAAGCAAAGAGTCCCTTTTAGTAATTAAAAAATCATTGAATCAACTAATCACCTTAGTTGCATTGGTCCCCAACCCTCATGGATCAAAAACAAAGAAGACATTAGACTAAAGGAATTCTAAAATTCAATAAATCTCAAAGTTGCTTCCTAATAAAGGGTTATTTGTGAAATCTCCATCGTAGGGTTTTTGGCCTAGTTGAAAATGGAGTAAGACCTAGATCAGGACAAAAGGTATATTTGTTAGGGATATATGTTCCTAAATAGTAGCAACACAATGCCTAAGCCTTCCCTTCCATAGCCAAACTATGCAAAATACAAAATTATTTTTTAGGTGTCCTACACACTTAAGGTATCTCTAAGCTTGATAATGAATTCAAAATAGGAATGAAAGAATGGAAAATAAATCACCCTCCACATAAAATGATCACTTGAAGGAATTGGAGCCTAGTATGTTATGTGCTAAAGTATACTTAAGTGATTATGTTTCCTCTTGTTCTGTTGAAGAAAATTTCAGCCACTTTTCTAATGGTTAAATAATGGAGTTCCATATTTTTGGTTAAAATATTGGTCATCTTCCCCCCACATAGTCACCATTTACTATGACCAACATGTACCTTTTCATTAAATAAAAGGTGGCCAGTGTATTATTAAAATTAAAAAAAATAAACACCCCAATTGATCCCTGATTGATCATTTCTCATGTTAAAATTCCAATGTCTACTCAATCCTAATAAATGAAGTATTATACAATATTACCATTAGTTGTATGTTACATTTGAGATACTATGATAACTATCTATGTGTAAGCACTAGTTATCCTATTGTGATTTTAAATTAATATTTATACTTAGTTATTTTTTTGGTGCTAAATATCTTTATGTAATAAATTTCCTTGTGTAAAATGTTTCCAAGAGTATTAGTCCTAAAAACATGATCTAAGAGTGAAATCTAGCATTCTCTCAAAATAAATTTAATTAATAGGTAAGCTTATCTTTGCTTATAGGGATTTTTTTATGAATTGTCATTTTTTGAGTTCCATAGGTCCTATGATATTAGGGATGTTAGAGTTTAGGATCTTGAAATAATGAGATGACACATATTTCTTGTCAATCATATGCTGTCAAAGATGTTAGAGCCTAGGAGAATGAACCAATTAGAATATTCCATATTTTTAATATTGGTCTCATGGTTTTGAAGTTTTCAAATTATAGAAACTCAAACCAATGAGTAGACACCATGTGTTTCATATTGGTCCCATTACATCAAATTTTTTAAAGCCCAGGACACTAAACCAATGAGGAGATGCCACATGTTTCCTATCAGTATAATGATGTCAAACCTATTAGATCATAGGATCCAAAGCTAATGAGGAGATACCACATGTTTCCTCCTAACCCCACGGTGTTAGAGATGTTTTAGATTGAGGTAAAAATAGGTTTTAAAGGGGTCCCGAAACCCTATGACAGGATAAAAAAAGATAGAGCAATTACAAGCACCAGGATCAGCAATCCTTAAGCCTACTAAAAACTAGCAGCAAAAACAGGGGCAACATCATTATCCATTTTATATTCCACCCCCTAAAACTCCAAATAAAGATTTTCTAACTATTTTTTAGGGGTAAAGTCCAGAATAGTTGCCTGCCTACCATCAACAATATTCTGCTTACTTTCTAGCTCTCTATTTTTCTTTGCGGATCTTCTTCCCGATTTGTCTAGAGAGCTAACATCCGGTTTCACTTTTAAAAACTGTCCATTTCCTTTTCCAAATTTATCCATTATAGAAACCAGCTGTTTCACCTTCATTTTTTGGTCTTTTTTATTGCTTCTTGTTTCAACGCCCTTTGTTATGGTCTTTTTTATCAGCACTTTTCTTTGGTTTAGGAAGTGCTTTATGTTTTCTCCATTATCATTTACGTTTATCTCCTTCAGAGGGGGAACATTCTTAGCCTGAATCTCCCTAGACTGAGAATCAAGAGGATCTCCTTTCTCTAATTTATTTTCAATTCCATCCATGAATTTTCCTTTCTCCCACTCAGTTTTGTCTTCTACATCTCCCCATCGGTCTTCCATCTTTTGACAACCCATGATTTGTTTTGATAAATCTATCAAATCAACACTTCTTTGTTTAGGAATTGTGATTTCTAATTATAGCCCATATCCTTCTTGCTCATAATTTTCATTCTCATCAACAAACTCTTCATCCGCCTCTGATTGTGGAACTTTGGGATCTTCACTAAAAATCTCTTTCTCCTCCTCAACATGCAGGACTTTATTATCTTCATTGTTCTTTAGTTCTTGTAGATTATTTTCTTTGGGTATCCATACTTTCTTGTGCTGAACCTTGGTCTTTTTGTCATCCAAACCACTACTTGAATAATTTTTTCTTTTGTAAGGATAGTTTCTAGCCCAATGCCCCTATTTTTTACAAACATAGCAAGAATTGGGTAGATCTTCAAAAACAAACCTTTGAGTTTTTTTGCCATGCTTAGAAATTAAATCCACTTTTTTTGGGAGATTATTCAAATCTGCTACTTTAACATAAATTCTGGCATGTTGAAGTTTGGATCTGGTAGCTGTTGCATTATCCAAAGCCACCATTTCACCAAAAGAGCTGGCTATGACTTTAAAAATGTCTTCGTGCCAAAACTCTAGAGGGAGGCCAGGAAGTCTTACCCAAATGGGAGTGTTTAAGAAGAAAGAATCTGAAAGATCCATGTTGGGCTCCCATTTTTTAATATTTAAATAAAATTTGCCAAAAGACCACGGTCCTCCACACAAAACCATATTCATGTCCTCTTTACAGTTGAAATTAAACAAGAAAAAACCATTCAACATTGGAGCCATTTCAACCTCTCCTCGAATGACCCATTTCCTTTTAACCATTTTAGTAAGGGATTCTATATCTGGTCTTGCCCCTAAAAATTTACCCACTAGGGTGAATTCCAAATAAAACACAAAAAAATCTATCAAAGGATCTAGGATAATAACTTGAAACTCACCTTTCTCCCAGCAAGATTTTGTAATAACCGGCAGGAAGAGAAGTTTTCCATTGGGTTTCTTGCCAAACAGAGAGGACCACTTCTTTTGTTCAGAGTACTCTGCCTTCAGCTCTTCTGAGAATTTTTCCTTGTTTAAATGCACATTCTCTTTCTCCTTTTGTCTTCTGCCCCACCACAACAAGAGAGTAATCCTATTGGGTAGTACTAGTAGGTATTCCAGTCTTTTTATCACTATAAAATTTAGTCTCTTCATTTATTTCTACCTCTCCTACTGTCTCTCCAGGGTTATTACCTCCTTCTTGGTTTGCCACCTACAATTTTCCATTTACCTTCCATCCTTCTTTTCCCCCTTCTGGGAGGGTGCCTTCTATCTGCCTCCCTACACATTCTAGGAATGCTTCTAGCACACCCTGCCCGCCCAACACTCCCAGTGTGCCCAGCGCACCCCAGCGCGTCATTCAAATTTTGAAACCATCTGCCTTCTGCCTTACCCAATTTCTAGAATAGAAATAAAATCCACGGTGTTAGAGATGTTAAATCCCAAGGTCCTAAGATAATGAGGATATACCTCATGTCTCCTAATAGTCTATTGGTGTTAGAGATATTAGATCCCAAGATATCAAACTAATAAGGATACACCATGTGTTTTCTATAAATCTCATGGAATTAAATCTATCAGATCCCAAGATCCAATATAAATGATGTGATACCACCTTTTTCCTATTGATTTGATGGCATCATAGTCTAGGAACTTGAACTAATGAAGAAATAACAAATGTTTCCTATTGAAGTCATGGTGTCAAAGCCATCATATCTTAGGATCCTAAACTAATGAGGAGATGCCATGTATTCCCTATTTTACCATAATGTCAAAGCTGATATACATTGGGATCCCAAGCCAATGAGTGGATGACATATGTTTCCTACCATTCCCATAATGTCAAGGCTATTAGAACCTAGGAGATCAAGATATTGAGGAGATTTTATGTGTATCCTACTAGTCCTATAGAATTAATTTGGATTGATACTGAGATTTTGAGACAATGAGTATATTCTGTGTCTACTTTTAGTCCCTTTATGTTAGAGATGTTATATCCCAAGATCCTGAACCAACAGGGAGAATCCAATTATCTCCTACATATCACACAAATTCAAATTCATTAGAGCCCTATAAGGCATGAGAAATTATAATTGAGCCACATATATTTCTATACACTTGGTTGGAATAAGGTCATATAATTACAAATGTGGATAGTACATATAGGGTGCCAACTCAATTATGTAGAGATATGAAGACATAGGGCTCCAAACCATGTCTAGCTAGCATAATAATCACTAAGATCACCATTATTAAGGTGGCATGTGGCCAGACCTAGAATCTTTAATAAATCCCTAAGGATAATATAGGCATGATATCCCCATTATCCATGCATTTATTATTTTTTATGAGAGAAGATCACAATCTGACAACCAAAAAAGTCCCTTCACCATTGATCAAACATAAATGGTTCTATTTTTGAAATATTAAATTAATGATAAATTGGTAAATGGATGAATTAGACTCATAACATTAACTCATATATTATTTCACATGACATGATCCATCTAGATCCATTAATTTGTAATACACCTTAGGGCTCCATAAATTCCTATACATATTGGATTTATTGTTACTATTGTCTATGCACTCAAATTATTCTATTTCATTTACATATAATTCCTTCACAAATCCCTAAGTATACCCTATAATAAGGAATTATATGCATCAATATCACATATTATGATAATGACTAACTCATCCTTGAATCTTAGACCAAAACCAAACTACCAAGACACTATTTTTTGAAAAGGCATCACTCGATTCAAAAACTATAATGAGATCTTTAAATACATTGATGATAAATAGGGGCCAAACATAGGAGATGAGATAAATGATGATGATATAAAATACACAAATGATCTCATTAATATTATATCATCGAGACTAAACACAATTGTGGATAAACCTAATTTTTCTCATATGCAAATCTCTTAAGCAACCTCTTGCTCTCTTCTTAATGCAATCAAGATATAATAAGGTAACCAATCATTGGGATCAAAATTATATAAATATTTTGGGTTATATTCAATAAATATTATAACCTCCTAGATTACATCATGACCAATGAAAAATATTTCATGGTTATTTGTACATAGGTATACAATATATATGAGGTCCTAAAGGATTAATTCAAGGATCATGACCACTAGGTAAACAAATAGGAACATGATTCATACATAATCAAAAACTTCATGGAAGGTTTGTGAAAAATCATGATTTTGTTCAACCATTTATATGGGAAAATTAATATAGTGAACATCAACATGTATTGGGTGCCCCTTATTAGTGTCATGATGAAGGTATAGGAGGTCTTAGATTTGAGTAACCTCATCAAATTCAACCTCATGTGATAGGTCAATGGGGTTCATGAAGGAAAAAAATTTTACATGATGTCATACATAATGGATGCCATTTGTTCCACCTTAGACTTTCAATTCTTAGTTTTTCCTTAATGGGTGCCAATGGGATCCGTGGTGCATGTAGTTTTATATAAATTATATATCCACCATTTATGAAACCACATCCATAACATATTTGCATATTTATACATGGTTGTGTATCATGTGATCAATAAGAGGCCCATGTCAAAGATCTTAGATGAGATTTAGGCTTCATTATAGCCCATTATCACCTACTAGTACAAAAAGTATAATATCATATTCAGAGTGGAAGGAATATTAGGGGATCCTCTCCTATTACCAATATGATCCCAAATCACCTTACACAATAGAGATCACCTACTAACTCATCCATGGTGTATCTATCCACTTACTTGGATAGAAATAGAATTCATATCTACCATTAACCATTATTATAAGGAATAATGAATAAAAAAATATTCCTTCACTATAAGACATGGCCTAGCATAGGGACTCTTATAATTTGGGAAAAATAAATAATAGGTAGTGGGATCCTAGTGGCATGTTATGAGCCCATATGTAGAAGAATTGGAAAAATATCAACATTATTTATCACCAAGAGGACCACCCTGATGATGTGTTCCATCTTAACCCTACTAATGATGTGTAGGTGGTGATGAGTATTGAAATAACTCATCACCTAAAGCCTCAGGTTCATGCTCAACTAGTCCTTAGTTAGAGACCAACTCCTTCATATTTTGTGCCTACTCAGTGAATAATTAAGGTCTCAATGACCATGAAAAGACTTTATATATAGATCCTACAAGGAGTAATAATATATAACACTCTAATAACCTTGAAATATTATACATTTACTCTTCCTCACATGGTAATATAACCATAGGTCATATGCAATCTTCATTTTTATAGTGGTCACGAGTCAAACCCAACTAGGAAACAGTCAGTACATACTCCATAAGCATCCACCCCAAAAACTATCATTCACACATAACCCTTTGGATCTCCCCTATTTTTATCAATATTAACACAACCTACCCTTGGTATTCCACCCATTAATAAGGTTATCCCAAGTGAATAATTCCATTTTACACCTTCATTTCTGACTTTCCTTGGTATCCCTAATTCCTAATTTCCCCTAGTTTAATTTCTATCCCAATTTTAACCATAATCTACCTCACTATCATGGTCTGAACCACCCATAAACCTAATCTTGACCAAATAGGCTAGCTTAAGACCTTTAAAAGCTAAAATTTATATTAATCCTCCATTATCAATGGCCATGGTAGGTACAATTACCATAGTAGTAGTGGTCCCTCAAAATTTTACAACCACTTTGGTAGCTCCCATTAATTTTAATGATCCTATTTTCATAGATCCTAATAATTACACCATCTCATCAGGTCCAAAATTATCCACTTAACCTTGACAAGATCCATTAGGGGCTACTCTTAGTACTTCTACCTTAACACCTACATCATAGACATTCCTAAGCAAGAGACCAAAATATAAACAAAAAATGATTGATCCTAGGTATAATATTCCTTCTCATGTAGCATATATAGTGCATTAATGTCCCATTATACCCATCACCTCATGATCCCATGGATTGGGATTTAACTAGATAATATCCTTATTTACTTTGAATGCTTAGCTTTTAGGTTCCATTGGCCCTTAGTGTCTATGACTCAAACCAATGATAATATCACATGCTCCCATGGGCCACTTCCTTCATGATTCCTCCATTTTCCTTGATGTTTACCCATCCATAATTATTTTGAATTCCCCCTTCATATTCAATCCCATTTCTTATTCCCCCTTTACTCTTCCTCCTTTACCATTCCCTTTACCTTCTACTTCAGCTACCACCACCCCTCTTATATCATCTTCCCCTACCCTAGGGACATTAGATAAGAATGGATGCATTAGGATAATTGGATATTAAAGTGAAAATAGGATAATTATGATCTAACATGGTGAATAAAATGTATAATTATAATTTTATGGAGAGTTAGGTAGGATGAAAATGGTGATCACATAGACCTTTACTTGGGAAGGGAACCCTATGGTGTGGAGAAACAAACATGATCAATTTTACCTTATCAAATTGGAACTTCAATTTGAGAAGAGAAGGTGGTTGGGAACCTAATATTAGTGGTCCAAGCCAATAATGATCTCTCTAATAAATTTATGGAGGATCTTAACTAATAGGTTAGGACTCTTGAGTCCTTAGTGATGAGTACATTCCACATGGGCCTAATTGAAAAAGTAGAGGAAACACTTACATAGTTGTTTATGGCCCCTAGTGAAGTAACTAGGGATCTCCATGAAAGTAAATTAATTATCCATATATATCAAACCTACTTATATGGAATCAATCACATGAAAAAAAAGTGTAAAAATTTAAACACCATCATTCAAAAGGGGATGTTTCTAAAGTTGAAGTTGATTCCCCTCATGCACTTGAATTTATATCAAAATTATATGGGAGAAATGAGAACCTCCATTGAATATTTTTTAGAAACACCCAAACCCCCATTAAGCCCTTAAAAAAGAGTAGGGACCATATTCTTACTTAATTCAAGGAAGTTAGCATCAATGCTCTTTCACCTAGATGTAATTTTACTTAGTGAGGGTGAATTTGAGGTCCATTTTGCACATTGGATGAGGATAGGAGGATAAATGTGGAAAGACACAATAGGGATGGATCCAAATATATATTATATATTATCACCTATTGTTTATCAAGAATAATCTAGGTCAATGGAGTGAATTATCCTCTCAATTCACATAGTATGCTATTGACTCAAGCGTAACTACTCTTTTTAGAGACACCTATCAACCTAAAAAAGATCAACCAAGAAGTTAACCTCATGTAATAATCATTGTAATATAAACAAGGTGATTTTTGGCACCAAATATTGAACCCAAGAGGAGGTTATTCAAGCCAACTCTAAGATTTTGGAAACATTGGAATACTTTAAGGTATATGGGTTACCAAGAGTTGAATCAAACCTCTATGTTTAAGGGCTGGCTCCCTAGATTGATATTTAAGTGCTTATCACATGTACTATTTGATTGTTTATGTGAAAATAGATATAAATAAACATATAAATGAACTATTATAACCAAGTTATACACCAAAATGATATCCACTATACTGCCTTGATTTACACTATGAAATATTGATCACAAGACTAGCTTCAAACTCTTATGTGACTCCAACATAATTATTTTAAACATGCAAGTGATATTTACTATACTTCCCAAAGTGAAAGGTAAATAATTATAATATTAGACACTATTATAACTTACCATACTTAGAAATAGGCAAGGACATTTACTACATTCTATGTGACCTATTGGAGAATGAACTACATGCACATACTATGAGAGATAAAGATGAATGTAAGGCTAGGTTATTAAAACTTATCATTCATCTTGTTAATACTATACACACTTATGAAAATAATTTTAGAACAAAAAATAGATTCAAATATTTATTTAATGATAAAATATCAGTATTCAAACTAGTAGGGCTTTTCCATACTAAACATGGACCAAAATACAACAGCTAAAATGGCTAGTACTTATAAAATGTGTGAGAGGAGAGATAAAATTGGAGATCAAAGGTAATAATGATACTTTTCAAGGCATGATAATTATTTATTTTTATAATATTAGATTATGTAATAAACCATTAAATGTCTGTTTGGACAAATGTCACTCCAAGGCATGAAAACTCCTTAAAACTAGCATAAGATCCTTTAGTTACATTCTTAGAAACTATCCTCATCATTTAGCATCTCTTGAGTACTCCAGAACAAACTAGGGAGAGGTAACACATGTTTAATATTATTATGGGATTAATAAATAGATGCAATATACATTGGATGTGTCCGTAATCATTGATCTTCTAGACAAGTGTTCTCATCATTTACAGTCTTCATTACTTATTCTATAGAATTGTCCTCATATTTAGAACAAAAATGCCCATAATTTATTTAATAAAATAGATTAATGTGGTTATATGACACCTATAAATAGTCTTCTTATCCTTAAATTCATTATGTAGACCTTAAAAGGTTTCCCAATTAGAGTTATCACCTTCTCACTTGGTGATCACCTTTTATTCACTATGCCAGTTTGGACTGCCTGAAGTGAAGGTACCTAGAGAGGTACTTGTGTGATTGTATGAAGAAATAAATTTATATTATGAGTTATATTAGGTCCCAAATGATCTCCCAAAGGGATTCTCATCCTTCAAATCTCTTTTCAACCTTAAAAATACTCAAATCTATCAAGAAAATCTATTTTATACCTTATCCATATAAATAGTGTATAAACCAATCTAATATAAAGGAGAATAAGAGAGTCATATATAATTATAATACACATTCCTAGCCAAAATATCTCATATAGATGCATTTCCTTCCTTAAATTTCCCATCAGGTCATTAGCAAGGGTTTTAAGGTGTTTTAGCTCTTAAGGATTGTTCATACAATATAAACATTGAAACCTCAAAAAAATTACAATATAATAATGTTATAAATCATCTCCAACATCTCCTAAATCATTTTTATTACATTCTAAGTGTATGTACTAGTGTGAGCATCTAAAGATGGCTTCTCAAGTTTGGGAGTGTATTATGTATACCCTACCATAGATTTGAGCTAATAATGAATTTTATGTACATTTAAAAAATAATAATGGATCAAAGTAACCTAATATATCCCCATTAATATAATTTAATTATTTTAAAGCTTCATATAGTGATAGAAATAAGATTTGACCCCTTTTAGGGATTTAGGCCTTGTTTAGGCCTAATAGGCCTGACTTTGTCCTTGATGTCCAAAACTAATCTATGTGGTATCTAATGTTTATGAGGTA
This sequence comes from Torreya grandis, assembly GCA_037957365.1. Taxonomy (NCBI): domain Eukaryota; kingdom Viridiplantae; phylum Streptophyta; class Pinopsida; order Cupressales; family Taxaceae; genus Torreya; species Torreya grandis. Next base: position 2,060,087 of record JARHVA010002464.1, on the reverse strand, counting down.
TTAAAAAATATATGGGTCTTATTTAAATCTTTATAAACCCTTTTTAAAGGACTCAACACTTCCCAACACACCGCTTTATCACCTATTTACCCTTGTCTATAGTTTTGCACTTTTTGGGAGTGCCCTCTAACTGAGAGAAAATAGAGGGAAATTACCCTATTATCCCAAATAAATGAATATATTAGGGGATTAATTAATTATTTATGACATTATGTACTAATTTTCAAGGTTTTATTACCCCATTAGAGGAATCAACTCTTTAATAACCCTAAGATAGGCTTCTTTAACCCACAAACTTTGCACCAATCCTATGTATTGATTGTAGGTTATGTGTTGAAACACTTTTTGATAGTATTCCTATTATGATAATCATGTGGTATAGTCACTATAACTTTTAAGGTGTTATAAACATGTTTAAAACTCCCAAATTCTGCCAACTCCTCAAATTTCTCCAATCCTAGGCTTAGCTAGTAGATTGAGTGAATATATTATTGTTCAAAAAAGTGACACTCCTATAAGTAGACATATAACATTAGACCTTGTCTTTCATATTATAAAATATAATTTAATTTATTAATGTCCTCTTCTCAACTATTTAGACTCACTCCATATCATGTATTAGTTTCAATGTTCAAAGCTTTCTAGCATACTAGCCTAGGTTGTTTTCTCCACTATAACAGGTTGTATATGACTATCCTTAGGTCATAAAGACCCCTACAAGTGGTCATTAAATCCTTATCTCTATTTTTCACATCCAAATATCCCATCGAGATAATTGGATCATGGTCATTCATTTTTTCAAGGTTTCCAACTCTAGTCTCCTATTACCAACTCTATAGGTACCTATAGTTAGACTATAATTGGCCCTTTTTAAAGAGTAAAAGGAGCCCTATAGGTAGTTTTTATGAGTAAAAACATGTGTTTCAAATCACTTAACTATAAACTGATTTAATAATGTCTTTATCAACTTAGGAGAGTCTTTTTTTTTTAATTTTACCTCCATTGGGTTTCATAGTGATATAAGACCATTTCAACTCAAAATATTGTAGAGAATATTATCATTCTACAATAAGAAAATGTTTAAGATGGAATAATTTTTATAGTAGATTCACCTAAATAAAAACACTTATTATCATGTCATTTCATTATCCTTATACTTGGGATGCATAATGAAAACCATTAGACTAGTTGAGACCTCAATATTTCCTATCATGGAAAGGTTAAAAGAAAGGGAGAGTCCCTATTCATATATTTTAAGGTAATTTATCTCTTGAGTCATTTTATCCTAATATGAATATGATTTCCAGGTATACCTATAGTCATGTGACATTTATACTATCTCAAAGGCACTTTCCAATGCTTTAGACTTTTAATGGGTTTCAAACCATTTTCAACACCTTCATTAAACTCCTCACTTCTCTATTGGGATCACCTATAGGTACATATACATAAGGTCTATATGTGATGATATGACAGGTGACTATGTGCAATGAGTTAGGTTCTAATATCAATTATTATAAGGTCCAAATTCATTATTTTTTCTAACTTATGATTCTTATCACACTTGTAAATCTCCACATTACATCACCATTGTAGTGCAAATATCCTTTTACCTACCCATAGGTGGATACTTGTTGGAATGCTTGATAGTGTATTGTATATGACCATGATCTTAACATGAAACACCTCTGAAACTCATCTTTTAGTGTGATTTATGGCCATCATATCATGAAAATCATGAAACACAACCTTTAATTCCCATTGAAGACTACTACTAGAATATGAACTCTCTAGAAATGGTAAAACTTGTCTACAACCTAACAATGGAGCTTAACTAGTAAGCTAAAGTACTTGTGATTTTCACTACCATCCCACATGTTTAAAATAGATTAAGAACCACATGATAAAAATTTATACACTCTCTAACACCACATGAAGTATCTAGTTTGTATATATTAACTCAAACAAAGAGGAAACCTATAGGCTATGGGGATGAGAAAGCAAAAAGAATTAGTAAACTTCTTATGATTGATTCATAAAGAAAAAGTGACAAATATTAGATATATTTTTATGAATTTTAATAGGAAAATGATGAATATCATCCTAAAAAATCATTTGACTTGGTTTAACTTCTGATATCCACACTAAACTAAAATGGGTTGGTCATTTCTACTAGCCTAGTGGAGCAATGGATAAATGGAATAGTTTTAAGCCCTTTTAAAGTGTTTTAAAGCTAACCAAGTGTCAAAGTGAGATCAAGGTAGAGGAAGGGTCACTTATAGGCCTTCCACACATGTCAAAACTCTTATATAAGTTGTACAACTTCATAAACTTTATTTCTTTCAACTATTTTCTTGATTTCAATGTAGTACTTGTAAGTTTTTAGTAAGGACTAACATGATTGATAAGTAAATAAACCAAGAGACATTAAAAAAAATTTAAAATAGTAAAACCATACAAACCTTCATAAATGACAAAAAAATAAACCCCTAACATGATATAGGCTTAAATGTGAATATGATCAAAGTAGTGACACATTAAAATACCTTGATGAGACTATGATACACTATATAAGACCCCTATGAGACCCATATACATGTTTTTAAATATAGGGGGTTAACTTATTTTGATTTTTTTTTCTAAAAAGAAAACACATTGTCCACACCTTATCACCCAAGCATAATAATCTTTGAAGAGGCTAGGCCAATAATATCTTGCCCTCATGATCTTGGTAGCTTTGGTTATTTGGGAGAAATGATCTCCTTCTATTCCATCATGAAACTTTTCAAGAAGCACTCTAAACTGGTCATTGTCAATGCATCTTAATAGTACACCATTATATCTATTTTGAAAATCACATCATCTACAAGACAATAAGGGATAGCTTGTAATCAAAAATACCTCCTTTTAGGTTTCCTAAAACCATTAGGGTACTCACCACATTAAAGAAATCAGATAAAATATTGTGTCCAACCTTGTATCAGCATAGAATCAGTTATTTGAGAGAAATTGTGATTGACTAAATCATCTTATTTTGACTCATAGAGATCTTAAGTTAGGTGTTCATAAAGACATTTACCTCTTATCAACATTATAACTTTGATATCAACATCATATTCCATTACCTTTGTGATTCATTGTGCCCTCTTTTCACTTAGGTCCTTGCTCAAAAAGAAGTCCTTGGTGCTACGATGAGAGACCATGATATAAATCTTATTATTTGAAACCATATTCATAATATTTTCAAGCCCTCTTATAATAGTAAGGAATGTTTTCTACACAAATGTATAATTAACCTCATAATCTTATAAAACTTGACTAAAGGATGCAATTATTTATTCTAGACCTTCATCATTATTTTGTATTAGCATAGATGAGATATTATCAAGGTTAGAAAATGAATACAACATGAGATCTCTATAAAAATTAGGGTTCACAAGAGTGGTAGATTATGCAATTGCTTATTTTATGGATTCAAATCTACTCTTTCCCTCCTTAGTCCAAGAGAAAACTTGGTTCTTATTGATCATGGATGTGATAAGTTTCACCAAAGATGTAAAACTAGGTATGAAAATTCTCACAAAATTTATCTTTCTTAGGAAATTATGGTGTCCTTTCTTATGCAAGGGCAATGATAGGCCTAGAATATCCTCTATCTTTTCAACATCAATAGTTATACCATGTTTGTAAATAATATGTCCTAAGATCTTACCTTGATGGAAAACAAAGATGCACTTTTTGGGATTGAGAGATACTCCATATTACCTACATATTTCAAACAATTGCCTTAGTTATTTCATATTCTCCTTTGCATCCTTGGAGAACACTATTATATCATCTAAATATAATAACATCTCATTGACTAGACCTTTGAAATCCATGTCCATTTACCTTTGGAAGGTGGTACCAACATTTGAAAAACCAAAGAGCATCTTATTATAAGAAAAATTCCCCCATTTTGTAGTGATTTTTGTCTTGAAATGATAATATTCATTCATTAAATTTTTATTATAACCATAATATCCATCTACAAGAGAAAAACATTTGGAACCTGAAATAACTTGAAAAATATGTTCCATTGAAGGTAATGGATAGTGATGTTTGAGTGGAACCCTATTAAGATATTTAAAATCCACATAAAGTCTTATATCCCCATTATTATTTATAATAGGAACAATATTAGCTACCCATGTTGAATGCTTGATAGGAAATATTATCTCAAATTTAAGGAGTTTGGTAAGCTCTATCCTCATGAGTTTTTCAACCTTTAGGTTGATGGGTCTTCATTTTTGTTTAAATAGTTTAACTATGGGTTCCAATTCAATGGTGTGGTGTGATATGTTAGGATAAAACCCTCTTAGGTACTTATATTTCCAAAAAAAATACATCATGAAAATCTCTACACAAATCAACAAATGGTTGATTTTTAATGTAGAACATACCTTAGCTAGTTTGAGGAGTTTGTCCTTGAAGATCAAGACCCTTTCATAATTCTCCTAAATTGTAAACATACTCCCATTTTATTTATTCCTTTGATAATATTCATTAAATATACCCTCTAATCTCACCAAGCCTTTAGGTATCTTATTTTTTATTAGTTTCATAATCTAATTATAAAACTATTCTTGGAATCTTTTCTATTTTCTTGAGGAGAACTCAGATTCATTTTGTAAGAAAAGAGAAATGTGTTTATCACTATAAAAAATATAACAATAAAAATCATTATCAGGTATGGAAGGTTTTTTAATGACCTTTATTTTTATTTCTTTCTTTCTTTATTTATGGTAGTAGGTGTATCAAATTGTGCTCCTATAGCAGCTAGTCTATCAACATGATTATGCTTCTTCCTTGGGACTGATTGTATGTTGGATACATTCAAGTATTTATAAAAATACAATTCCATGTGCTTATAGGACTTAATTAAAATTTTATTGGTAAAAAACACATTCCTATCTTGATGCACAATCAATTTAGTATCTCCATATACTTGGAGGTACTTGATTCATTTTCTCCTTGCCCATTGAAGGCCATGAATCAAATCTTCATACTCATACACATTTTAATTACAACTTAAATGTAATATATATGAATAATAATACTATTATTTGGATGTGGAAAATAAAATAACACTAGATCCTACAATAATCTTACTTCTTGAGCCATCAAAAAACATTTTACACATTCCATCATTCTCAGCTTCTTCTTTGGTGAGTGAAGGTATCATCATTTCTTCCTCATGAAAGCAATATAATCCCAAATTAGTTTCCTCCATGAGGGAATAAGGATCATGTTCATATGTATTAGTACCATAATCATCAAGAAATAAATAATAAATGCCTTTAAGCTTGGAATAATTAACATCATCCATAATAGACTCCTCTTTATCATTAATGACATAATTCAAATTAGAACTTGAATCAACATAGGTTTAAATGTGTAATTTAGAAAGTGGTTAGGTCCTAATGGTTACCTCTACTTCATACCTTGTCTTAAAGGCCAAGAAGGACCAATTATCTAAGAATTATCCTCCTATCTTGGTTGTGAAATCCCTTGAGAGGAAGATAACAAGGTGGGTAGGCAAGTCAACAATTACAATATATTGGAGGATGGGGAAACTAGTACAATCATTCAAGAAAAACTTTAAACCTTTGATCAATACTATTGAAATTTTAGGTGTCCCATCTAACTAAAGAACCCCCTTACTATGTGGTTCATATTTTAGACCCCATTTATTAGCTAAAACCTTGAGCATCATTGATGTGTCAGCTTCATTATCAACTATGAAGTTATGAACAAGCGTATCCCCCATAATGAGAGTTAGGTATGAGGGTGGAGGATTATAAAAAAATAGTAGAGGATTATTAAATGTTATTAGGATCATTGGTAAGAGAAACATTTTTATGACCATGGATTGATGATAGATGACTAACACAGATAGTGGACAACTATTTGTACAAGAGCTCCATTTGGCCAAGCATATGAAGGACATTCCAAAGAGAAATAGATGTATTATAATTATTCAATGACTCTACAATGTTTAAAGTAAAAATAAATACTTTATATTGAGTCCTTGGAGGAAAGGAAGTGTTTGTAACCTGAGATATTAAATAACCTTGAGCAGACATTACAACATTCTGACATGAACGAGATGCAAGATTTGTAAGGACTACCATGCTTAAAGTCATGATTTTTTTCCTTATAGGGGGATTAGATGAAATTTTAGGCACACCATTATCATCTCCTAAAGCCTCATTTTTATCTTTAGTATTTTCAACAATTGAATTTACTTGATTAAGTAAAAAAGTTTCTTTAACTAAGAAGTTGGTGAAGATTACTCCTTGAAGTTACCAACTTTCAATTGTTTGTATGAGGAATTCATCATCTATTGATAGATGAGGATTTATTCTTCTTTTAGAAACTATATATTATTCTCCACCTTCATTTTCATCCATTAACTAACCTTGCTACCACTCTTCTCTTTGAATTAGATTACTATGCACCACTGCCATTGCTCTTGTGTTAAAGGTTAAAGTAGGGTTATATGCATTGGTAGGCATATTGAAATTAGGCTTCCCTTGACCTCTTCCTTTCCTATATTTTTAACCATATTTATTATGATATGGTAATATTTTTTATGAACACCTTATTACAAATTATATTGCCTAGTGTAAGCCTCTACGGCTTGATATCTAGGCTTCTAATCAATTATCTCTTCTACCTTATTAGAAGAAATATTTGTCTTAGAATTTACATTAAGAATATAGGAAACACTTGGAGTATCAATAGATATATTTGGTAAAAAAAGCATAATCACTTTATAGGAAACTTTCTAGCTTGTATGAGGACATCCTTACCTCTAATGGTAAGGTCATATGCCTCATGTATGGTGAAACCACCCATGGACATGTCCATACCACTAGATATCAAATAAATAAGAAACACAAATATAGTAGGTGGTATCATGGGAGGAGTAAACCTATACCAAATATTTTGGAATCTCTAATTAAAATCATGCATTGTCTCCTTGGGGGATCTTTGGATCACATTGATTTAGTGAATGAGTGAAGTGTGGTCACTCTTGTCCTCAAACCTTGATGTTAGTGTAGACACCGAAATCGTGTCGACTCCCCTGGTCATCCCTCATGTTATTCTCCCTCGCCTATTTAACCCATGTCGACCACTTTCCCACTAGCCTTGACCTTGGTAGCATTTCAAAATGAGCAGAAGGCTAAAAGTTAGTCTCTACACCCATTCTTCATCTGCCGACCACGGTCACCACCCAACTGATGTCACCGATGTCGGTCACTTCTCGGTCGACGTCGGCAGTCCTGCCGGCGTTGGTTCTCCTTAGCACTGTGTTCTCAACCCGAACGCAGGAACTGTTATTCCGTTATCCATTACCCATGTAGTTGCCAATCCATTTTCGTGATCAGTTATCGAACCATCCTTTGATCAATCACCATGAACCTCTGGCAATCAATGATTTGATTATTCATTATTCAACCAACCAGTTCATTCATTCAACCAACTCTAGTGATCAATCAACTCTAGCGATCAACCATTTTGTTGCATCTAATCAATCTGCGATCAATCTTTCATGTCTCTCTCTCCAGCATAGGAATCCTGCTTCGGTCATCTTGCAACACATCGATGACTTCAATCATGTCTTTTATCATACTTGCAGTGTGTAACAGGTAAGTATCTCTCTCTATGTTTTTGTTTTTGTCTGGTTATTATTTGTTTATTACTGCTATCACCCCTATTTTAGACTTAGACTATAACCCCGATCTGACTTCCTCCTTTACACCTCTATCCACTATCCCCTGACTACACAGTCTGTAACTCTGCTCAGACTTCTTGCATAAAACCCCAAACAAAACAACAGACCTTTCTACAAAGCCTAAGACCCTGTCCCGACTCTAAGACCTTGTCCCGACCCGACCAGACTTGACTAGACCTATCCAAGAACTGATGCCTCAACCGACGCCGGTCATTACCCCGACTGACGCTGGCACTTTAACTGATGTCGGCACCCTTTCTTGACTGACGCTGGCAAAGAGACCGACACCGGTGACTGTATAGAACAGTTCGCTGAATATCAGGTACGCATTTTATTTTTCATCTTTTATTTGCTTTCATTCTGTCTTTTCATTATTTCCATTTCTATCAAATATTTCTTTTTTTAATCAGTGGGTTGATATCCCTTAAGGAAGTCTTCGTACTTTAGGGATCAAGTGTTTGCTTGACAGCCCACCATCTCTTCGTCTAACATTTTTTCATGTTTAGTCTCTTCTTTGCAGGTGTCATTCCTCCACAGCCAAAGAGGAGTACCTTCCAACGTCTAATTTTGGTGCACATGACTATATCCAGGTATCTTCTAGCCTTGACCATTTATTTTAGTTTCTCATTTTCTTCTTGAATGTAGAAAGCGATTTAGCGTAGAAACATTCTGGCACGCCCGGTGGGACCCTAGGGCCTTCCTTGGGTTCTTTCTTTCTTTCGTTCATATAGGTGCATTAGGTTCCTTCCTTTTTCACCTCTTTTGTCTCTTCTAAATGACATCATAAGCAGGACTAAAAAGAACTTTTCTTTTCTTTCTTGCACTTCTAGCCTAGTCAAAACTCATATTCTTCGACTCTTTCTCCATTCATCTTCATACGAACAAACATTTTGACTTGGACTTAAAACACTTTGCATTCATTTCTGTTTGCTTGCATTTCTTAGATCACACTTAGTAATTAATAAATGCATATTGAATTAATCTAGTCCACTTGATGTTACACGACCAAACCACTTGCACAAAACAAACATCATAACTTACCTGAGACAAGGCTCGGCTGGGATTTCATCCCCCAGTGGATACCTTACCTGTCCTGGTGATCTTATTTGGATTTCATCACCAAGGGGAAAGCCCACTCCGTTCTCTGGCAGAGCCTAATATCTAGGGGAAGTATATTTTGGCTAAGTGGGCCCAGTTTATCACTGGACTCGTGAAGTGAGGGGAGTTTGCTCCTTAGCACTAGGCCTTGTACGAAACCTAACACAGACTTCTTGAGCACCATAACTAACCCGAAACCATCTATAGACTACTTCTTCTAGGACCCGACTCAAAATCCAATCTTCCTCTACACACATTCTAAGGCATAAGCCACTATAATCCTAATAATTTACTCCTAGGGTTTTAGGATCTGCTTGTGTTCTTCATCTCTTCTATTCTTATCTACTTGTTTGAGCTTGTGAGGATGTCCTTTCATGCCTTGAATGGTTCTGACTCATAGCCAAGCCAAGGCTCTAGTTGATCATGCGAGGCATCACCCGCTTCCATCTACCCCGTCCATAACCAACCCTATAATGGAGTTCAACTCAGAGACTGAAAGAACTCTTACTAGACCATCTCCAACCCAAACACCTATTATCCTAGAAGGGGACCAAGATTTCACACGATTCTTGGACCTCAACGTAAAAGCCTTGTAGCACTATCTCGCGAATAGCCGAACACGAGACCCCTTTGGCAATCTAATTTATGAAATGCCAACATCTTTCCTCAAGACTGCAGCCATATCAACAGCGTCCGTAGTTCAACCCTTAGACACCCAGGGTATTGCCTCAACCAATGACTAGCCTTTGACCAACCATCCAAGTGTGGCCTCTCCCTCCATCGTTGGGCCCACTTCCACCGGGGTTTCGGCCCCCTATCAACCTCAGCCTACTCAACCACTTTCTACCCCCTTTCAAAATCTGGTCATCTCTATTCCACCTACCCTTACTCCTATCAACACTAGGGTGGCTACCTATCCATTAGGCCATGTTACCTCTAACCAACCTCCCGTGACAACATCGAACCTATCCATGCCTTCTACCCAACCATCCTTAATCTCCTCTTCTATCCCTACGACTAGTCATCTGTACGTTGCACCGTTATTGGTACAACCGACTACATCGTATACCTCTTCCAGCCGCTTTCAAGCACCTTACAATCTAGGGGGTGCTCCACCCACCAATCCATCAGTAGATATCATCAAAATACTGATGGATAAAATGTCCAACCTAGAGACCTCCATTTCTAACTCACGCAATACTCTCTCATATGAACAAATTTACAATGAGCCCATTCATCCTTCTGTCCTGATCAGGCCATATCCCAGCCAATGGGAACTTCCTAAGTTTTCTCATTTTCAAAGCAAGGAAGACCCACAACAGCACTTACAAGCATTTAGGCATGCCTGTTACCTTATCGCCCATGACGATGCATTGCTTTTACGCATGTTTCCTATGTCTCTCTCGAGTACTGCGCTTGATTGGTACACCTCCCTTGCCAGCCATTCCCTCTTCATGTTCACTCAGCTGGCCCAGCTCTTCCTTGATCATTTCTCTATCAACATCACCAAGAAGATCTCAATCACAGACCTCTATTCTATCCACCAATTCAAGGATGAATCCATTGCTAATTTTGTCACTTGGTGGAGGGGCCTCATTAATCAACTCTCATTTTCCTTACCCCAACCTGAGCTTATTGAACTTTTCTCCCAAGCCTGCGCTAAACATATTTCTTCCACCTTGAGGGTTCAGACCTTTCGCACTTTTGATGAAGCCTTCACGATGGCCCGTAAACTTGAGTTACGTGCCGTCGAGGAGAATAAAGTCAAGTTGTGGAGCAAGAATCCCAACTCCAAGACCAATGACCCCTCTTCTATGCCTTCCTCATCCAATCCTAAATCTAAAGCTTCAGCAAATGCTGTGGTTGTTAGATCTTCTTCCTCTTCACCTTCAACTAATCAGCCTGAGCCATCCACATCTATAAGTGTCACCCGCCAATTTTAGCAGAGATACATACAGCGACAGTTTACTCCACTCAGAGAATCATACGTGTCTGTGCTGGAAAAACTCGTCAAACAAGGGGCCCTCAATCTCCCCCAGATCTGACCACCTCCAAAATTTGATCCCTCATGCGCCATCCCTGCGTGGTATAGGGAAAATGACTTCTGTAACTACCACCATGTTAAAGGTCATGACACAAGCAACTATAAAACCCTTAAAAACATAATCCAAGACATGCTTGAAAAGGGTGATCTCATCCTCGACAATCCCAATGCACCCCCTAATCAAGGTATCGACATCTTCAAACAACCATTCCCCAATCATCCACCAACTCAAAACAATGTCCAGACCTTGATTGACAATACTCATGAACACAACATTTGAACAGTCAATACGGTCTCGCCCTTCATTTCTAACCAACCTCAAGAGGTGAGTCCATCCATCAGTCCATCACATGTGGATGAACCTCTTTCTCCGGTTAGTTCTCCATCAACCTCTCTCATATTGGAGGATGCCTCGACTTTACCATCACTGCCAGTTTCACCATGCTCCTTCTTACTGCCCATGGAGGACCCAACCTTTCCTACTCCTTGACCGCAAGTGGAGGGCACAATCATCCCTGCCCTTTACCCGCTTGAGGAGCTTCATTCTCTAGTTTCTTCTCCACCCAGGGAAGAACTTATCTCTCCTTTGTCTCCAACCAAGGATGAACCTATCATGACTTCATCATGCCTTGGGGCCGAAACTACCACACTTTCAATCCCACAACCGTCCACATCTTCTCAAGAACCCAAACCTCATCCCACATCTTCTCAGCCATTTTCCCAACTAGTGGAGAAACTCGAACTTCTCCCTTCTAGGAAAGTGAAGCATCAAGGATTGTGGGAACGTCTCATAGCTCTTCAACATGCCTGTGCCCTCTCATCTCATGCTGCTAATCCTCCCATGGCAGGACCTCAAAAGACTATCAACAAAAACCAGACTTCCACTTCAAGACCGTCTATATCTCAACCAACCTCATCAAAACCAAAACCCGCATCTACCCCATCTAAACCTATCAAGTCACTTGGCATTCGCCCTGTCTCCAACCTCACTCATCCACAAGTGAAGGTGGACTTAAACTAGACTTTAACCAATAGTAGTCTTCAACCCAAATCACAGAAGACTGCCAAACCACAGAGGTGAATGCCTCCTCTTCTGTCACCATTGCCCTCCATTTTGGGCCCTCATCCCTTGACCTTGCCCAGAGTCCTTCCCACTTTGACTTCTAATCAAAACCGGTTGCCTCCTTTGCTTCCTTTGCCTACCGCTAGCCTACCCTCTCCCGAAAGGGTGGTATCTCTCATGAAGAATGTACTATCTCTGCCTGTCACCACACCATCAACCCAAAAGGTGGTACGAAAATCTCCTCCAACTTCGCCTAAGCAAAAGTCACTGGCATCGCATACATCAATGAGAACGGACCCTTTTGAGGGCTCATACTCTTTGATCTTGCACTGACTTTTGCAAACTTCTAGCATAACTCTTCCACCCATCAGGCCCTTCCAACCTCTTGGGTCTAAACCCTCCTGGTTCGACGACATGAAGATTTGCTTATACCATTGTACGCCAGGACACGATACCGAGACTTGCTGTGCCCTCAAGGCTATCATTCACCACTATCTGGAGAAAGACACTCTTCTCTTTGAGGACACTCTTAACCAACCCCTGACTCCTTCTCATAACCCTCCAACCTCTTCAAACCCATCAACATCTCATCAATAGGTTACAACCCTTTTATCTCCTTCACCTCCTATCTTTGAAATCAATGCCATTCACATCACCACTAGGTCACAAAAGGACAAGGCAAAAGAAAAAGCTGCCATTCTTTGGACCTACCCTTTCGTCAATCCACCTCAATAGTCTAAGCCTAAGATTTCTATCCTTGGCGCACCTCAACCCTCCTCTTCTTCTTCTTCTTTCAGACCAATCCATGACTCCATGTTGAAACAACTTCACCAGACACCTATGAAGATGTCCCTTTATGACCTCATCCAAACCTCACCTCAACATTGTCAGGCCCTCATCCAAGCCCTGTAGGCAGCAAAGGTCCAACCTGAGGACCCCCAGCCACTTGCTGCCCTTGTCCACTCCTTAGCCCCTGTTGCCTCCATCACATTCAGTGATTCTGAGATTCCCACATCCAACACGGAAGATCAGGACATCACCCTCTTCATCACTGCTTATGTTGATTGGACATGCATTAAACTCGTTATGATCGACGAAGGCACCAGCATCAATATTATCTCCACCCATGCCTTTGATCAGTTGGATCTTCCCAAGAATTGTGTCTCTAAAACTGATGCAATCTTTCGCTCTTTTAATGACACCATTGCCACAACCATTGGCACAGTCATCCTTCACGTTCACGTTCATCCACGCACAATCCCAAAGCTCTTATACATCATCGAAGGAGAGTTTCAATACAACATCTTGCTGGGCCGACCCTGGATCCGTGCCATGGCCTGTGTCCCCTCCACCCTGCATCATTATGTGAAATTTGAGCACGACGGACAAGTCCACACCATTCCCGCTGACCCTTCGTCCTTCAAAACTTGCAACACCACCTACTATCCAAATGACATCCTCATTCCTATGAAGCCATCAATCCTGGCACTGCATCCATCCACAGAAGCTTCGACCAATTCGCAATAGGCGATCGCCCTCACACCTCCCCTTCAAGCGATGACCATAGACCCCATGGAAGACATCTTCCAAAGACTTTCATTGGGGTAATATCACTTGCTGACCTTAGATATGTTCCAAACTCTATAAGAGTATGGACGCCTTCATCACAGTCCCAGTTATGACCATCGGATCGAGATGACCGTACCTTATGGTCCTCCTCACCTCTGAACTAACCTCATCTATGGGGGGCTCAATCAAGCTCCTACTAATGGTAATCCTCTTTCTTCACCTCAACCTTTCACATCAGACATCTCGTTTCTTGGCAACCCCACCTTTGCACACACTTACCTTTATAGGTGTGCATGAAAGGATTTTGGTTTCGAACGCTATGAGCAGGGCTCCCATCAGCCCATTGAACTACTCAATAATGATGATGCCAAGAAATGGTATGGCTTGGGATATCACAACCCCACTCAAGACCCTATAGACCTTTGTCTTGAACCAACCATTGACCAATCTCCTCCACACTCGCCTATTCTTCCCCCTTCACCTACGGAGTCAGTGGTTTCCATTCCTCCTAGTTTTTTTTTGCATAAACACCATCCGCCTGGAACCCTTGACTTATCAGCTCAATGGGGTGTCCAAGTCTCTCCCTCTCATTTTTCCCAGCATGATCAAAGATGAGTCAACAACCATTCACACTATCTATTACGTTGACGATGACGCCATTCTTTCTTACATAGGCACTGACGATTCTTTCATCCAGCGCTCCCTCCCTTCTGAGACCCAAGTTATGTTAAATGAATCAACCATTGACATCAACCTTCCTTCTGTCGATGTTCCTTATGTCTTAAAGATTGTCCAATATTTAGACGCTCAGGAGTAGCTTGACTATACCTAGTTCCTCTCTGACCATAGCAAGGCCTTTGCTTAGACTTATAGTGACATGCCTGGCATCGACCCCACCATTGCTACCCATAACATTGTCACCAAACCAGAGGCTAAGCCTGTCAGGAAAAAGCTTCAAAAGATGCATCCTCGCATTGCCCTCCTTGTCAAAGAGGAGCTTTAGCACCTCCTTTCTGTCTCCTTCATCCAGCCCATCGATTATCTGCAGTGGGTCTCTAACATCATCCCAATCACCAAGGCGACTGGAGGGATCCAGATTTGCACAGACTATCATGACCTTAACTTAGCTTGTCCCAAAGACGACTTTCCTCTTCCCAACATTGACCATCTTGTTGATCTTACGACCGGCCATGAGATGCTATCTCTCATGGATGGGTTTTCAGGATACAATCAAATCCTGATCGCTCTAGAAGATCAGCACAAGACCACTTTCATTACCCCATGGGGGACTTTTTGCTATCGAGTCATGCCTTTTAGCTTGAAGAACACAGGCGCCACTTATTAGTGTGCCATGACCTACATTTTCCATGATCTCCTCCACAAAATCATAGAGGACTATGTGGATGACCTGCTCGACAAGTCCAAGCTTCACCGTGACCATCTGACCATTCTCAAAATCATCTTCTCTCATCTTATTCAATACAATGTTCATCTTAACCCCAAGAAATGTGTATTTGGGGTCCTCTCTTGTAAGCTTCTCGGCTTCATCATTTCCTTCTGTGGCATCGAGATAGATCCCGCTAAGATTCGCGTTATCCTCAAAATGCTTCCCCCGACCAATCTCAATTAGCTTTGTAGCTTGTAAGGGAAGCTCCAATCCATTCGCCGTTTCATCTCGCAGCTTTCTAACCACTGCCAACCTTTTCATCATCTCCTTAAGAAGGACGTCTCCTTTACATGGGATAAGGACTACCAAGAGGCTTTTGAAGCCCTTAAATGCTATTTGGTCTCTCCACTAGTCCTCATTCCACCTAAAGATGACTAACCTTCTACCTTTATATCTTAGCCACTAATCATTCGTTAGGTGCCATGATCACGCATCGAGATGAGCACCACCGTGAGCAAGCAGTCTATTATATCAGCTGGACACTGGTTGACTATGAAACTCGGTATACTCATATCGAGAAACTCTGTTTGGCATTAGTCTTTGCTGCTACCAAGCTCTGCCACTATCTTCTTAATCACAAGACCTTTGTCATCACCCACACTGACCCTCTCAAGTATATGCACTCCAAGCCATATCAGAATCAACGTATGGCTCGGTGGCTCATACTGCTTGCTGAGTTTGACCTTGAATTCATCCAGCAGAAATCTATCAAGGGGCAAACCATCACTGATCAACTAGCAGATGCCCCTCTTCCTGACAATCAACCTTCACAGTGTGAGTTTCCTGATGAATCTATCACTGTGCTTTCCACCGATGACACTATCTATCAGATGACCATGTTCTTTGACGGCTCCAAATGTCAACTCAGTGGGGGTGCTGGGGTCATTCTCATCCCACTCGAAGGGGAGCCCATGCCTCTATCTTTTAAGCTTGACTTTGATTGTACCAATAATATGGCCGAGTATGAGGCCTTAATTTTGGGACTTCAGACTACCCTCTCTCTCAATATCAAGTCCATCAACATCTTTAGCGACTCGTAGCTCATCGTCAATCAGGTCAACGGTTCATACCTCTGTAAAAATGAAATTTTGCAAAGCTACAAAAATTGTGCTGACATTCTCCTTACATCTTTTGACCATTACCTCTTACAAACTGTTCCTCGATCCACGAATAAGTTTGCTGACACCATGGCTTCTCTCGCTTCGCATATCCCATCTTCCTCATCTGCATCTAGACTTTTTGTCACGATGCATCATGTACCATTGCCTTCATATATCTCTCTTCACATTAATCATGTCCACACTATAGACCCTAGCCCACGAGATGCTTGGTATAAGTAACTTGTGGACTTCTTATCTTTTTCTGTCATTCCTCCCAACCTCTCTAGCAATGCATGATGAGCTTTTATCAAGCATACCGCTCACTATACCATACTAGGGGGTCTTCTCTATAAGCAAGGCTTTGACGGCCTCCTTCTTCATTGTCTCACCTCCACTGAAGCATCTCAAGCCATTAAGCAAGTCCACAATGGGATTTGTGGTAGACATTTCAGTGGGAATTCAGTTGCCAAGCACATCCTTTGTCTAGGCTATTATTGGCCTACCCTTCATTAATATTGTAGCGACTATGTTCGGCGTTTCATCAAGTGTCAGCAGCACTCTAACTTGCTTTATCTTCCTAGTCACACCTTACAAATCGCTCAAGATTTCTAGCCTTTTTCTCAGTGGGGTTTAGATCTCATCAGTGAGATTAACCCTCATTTGTCTCTTCGTCATCAATCCACCATCACAGCCACTAAATATTTCACCAAGTGGGTGGAAGCCGTTCCTCTTGTCTCTACAAAAGTCAACAAGATCATCAACTTCATCAGCACCCACATCATCTATCGTTTTGGTGTCCCTCATAAGATCATCACTGATAATGGCAAGTCCTTTAAAAACAAGACTGTCTAAAAGCTATGCGACTCATTCGGCATCAAGCTCAGTTTCTCTTCGCCTTACTACCCACAAGCAAATGGACAGGCTGAGGCTTCCAAAAAAATTCTCACCAAAATTCTCATGAAGGTGGTCAGCGACACAGGAAGGGATTGGCACATTCACATTCCCTTCACTTTGTTGGCCTACCGCACTAGCATCCAAACCTCTATGGGTGCTACCTCTTTCTCTCTCATGTACAGAATAGAGGCTATCCTACCTCTCGAAGTACAGATCCCGTCTCTCTACATTTCTCTACATGACATCCTTTCCAACGATGACTTTTGTCAAGATCACTTAGCTCAACTTGAGTTACTTGACGAGCGTCATCTTGCTGCCCTTAATCATCTCCATGTCTATCAACATCGCATCAAGCATGCCTATGACAAAAATCTGTGAGAATGAGATTTCAACATTGGAGACCTCATCCTCAAAGAGAATCAACACGTGACCAATATGGAGTGAAGTAAACGAGGCAAGTTTACTCCTAATTGGCTTAGACCTTATCATTATCATGCACAAGTATGGATCAGGGACTTATCATCTATCCTCTCTTGATGGATGACCAAAACTTGAGCCTCTTAATGCGTTGCATCTGTGACCATTCTACTGCTAGTCAAGTACTCATCCACTTGACACTTAACTTGAGCTCGTCCCTTGAGTAATCCCCGTCCTCTTAGTCCTAATTCCTTTCATCCCTATTCCTCTTAACAATTCCTCTATAACCCTTTTATGATGTATGGATGCTTTCTCCTAATAAAAGGGAGCCCTTGACCTTCTATAATCTTGTCCATGACTCACATTTCTATCAAAACAAATCAAGATGTCAAAATATCCACGGTCACCATATCAATATCAAATCAAAAGGCAGACTGCTCCCTCGAAGGATAGCTGTACTATCATTTGTTGTAATTAAATAGACTGCTCCCTCAAAGGACATCTATTCAAAAGCCCTTATATTAAACAAAATTCTAGACCACTCCCTCGAAGGATGGCTACGACTAACTCTGGCAATCAATAGCACTATCTTAGAAGCTTCCCACATTTATCAGCTTTACGACTGACCACCAAGCAAATGACATCTCTATGCAGACTTCCCGCATTGATCAGTCTGCACCCAAAAAAAAAAAAAAAAAAAGGAGTCATGGACTTGACTTATAGTTGTCTCAGGGTCTCCTATAAAAAGGGGCATAGTTATCTCTGCTCTTAAAATGGGTTACCCTTTTCTCCTCCTATCACCTGCTCAAGGGACTTAGAGCTCACTTCAATGTCAAAGTGATTCGATTACTGTTCTAACACAACATTTGGTCAATGACGTCATGCATGAATGGGGCTCTTGGTTCTAATAACCCCTATCTCTGCTATCATTCTGGTCCTTGTCAATGAAAAAGCAATATGCTTTTCACTTCTTCTACACTTTGGTCACATTCACCTTCATCACTTGTCACTCACCTCAACTCAACTCTCTTTTTCAAGCCACTCCCATAGCCTATTCACACTAGTTTCTATGGACACCAATACACATGGAAACTATCGACCGTACGTAATTTATGTTAAGCATAAACCAATACTTGATGTCACATAAATAGACCTCAATTCATTTTTAGCATACATCCATCATGACTATGGAACATTGCTAGGAATGAAAGACCTCTTGACCAATGTTGCAGAATACGCCATTAAACAATATGGAAAAGGCTACAACATCATCTCTTTTACTCATCATTTCATCATGACCAAGACTAATCTATCAACCATTTTAACCACCTGTCTACCACTCAGACCCTTTGTCTGAACTACATTGGTCTAAGGCCCTACGACCAGGGCTATGTAGGTAGCACTCAGATGATACAACATCATCTAGGGTTAGCTCGACCACCCTCTTTTGTTCATCTCCCTGATGGATAGACCTTCTTTCCTCATTTTAACCATGACCTTGCCCTTGACCACGACCAATTCCCTCCCTTTGACCCTTCCTCCCTTCTAGGGAGAACTACATTGGCCTGAGGCCCTAAGACCAGGGCTATGTAGGCAGCACTTAGTTGACATGGGGTCATCTGAGGTTAGCTCGACCACATCCTTTCGTCCATTCCTCCACCTCGACCAATGACCATTGGAGATCATGCCTATCTCCTCTGACCTTGACCACTTCCAAGACAATGTTGCCTTGGTTTTTTTTGCATGTATGCTACCTCATGACTAGTTAGAAGAATTGTGCATAGACTATTTTTGGACCCTCACAAGTATAGGATCGCGAGCTGGTTGATCTACACTATTTGTGACTTTTTCATGTTTCAAGGAGCACTTCCTACGCTTGGGATACCTGGAACACGATGACCATTTGGAGCTTTAGCTTAAATTAAATAACCCAATCAGCAGATGACTAAATGTTGGGGCCCGGTTCCTTCAATTTTGGCACTCCTCGACCCTTGACCTGTGACACTTTGACCTGGCCATCTCATGAAGTGGTATGCACGCAATCATGACTTTTGTAGCATTCACCCTCACCCCTTTTTCATCCACTCTTTGTCAAATCAGCACCCGATTCCCAGTTCCCTTCCCTCGACTCCTGCTTTGAGGGGGAATACCTCATCCATAATTGGGACAACCAACCTCTTCCTATTTTTTTCTTGTAGTTCACTTGAACGACTAACAAGACGAAATCGACCTTATCCACACCTGGGGCAATCACTCCTATTTTTGTCTTGCAGTTCATCTAGAATAACCAATAAGACAAAAAGGGGCAAATGTAGACATCAAAATCATGTCAACTCCCATGGTCATCCCTCATGTTATTCTCCCTCACCTATTTAACCCCTATCGACCACTTTCCCACTAGCCTTGACCTTGGCAGCATGTCAAAATGAGCATAAGGCTAAAAGTTAGTCTCTACCCCCATTTTGCATCTGCCGACCACGGTCACCACCCGACCGACGTCGCCAACGTCGGTCACTTCTCGGCCGACATCGACGGTCCTGCCAGCATCAGTTCTCCTTAGCACTACCTTCTCAACCCGAACACAGGAACCATTATTCCGTTATCCATTACCCATGTAGTTGCCAATCTATTTTCACAATCGATTATCGAACTGTCCTTCGATCAATCACCATGAACCTCTGGCAATCAATGATTTGATTATTCATTATTCAACCAACCAGTTCATTCATTCAACTAACTCTGCCAATCAATCAACTCTGGTGATCAACCATTTTCTTGCATCCAATCAATCTATGATCAATCTTTCGTGTCTCTCTCTCCAGCACAGGAATCCTACTTTGGTCATCTTGCAACACATTGATGACTTTAATCATGTCTTTTATCATACTTGCAGTGTGTAACAGGTAAGTATCTCTCTCTATGTTTTTGTTTTTGTCTGGTTATTATTTGTTTATTACTGCTATCACCCCTATTTTAGAATTAGACTATAACCCCAATCTGACTTCCTCCTTTACACCTCTATCCACTATCCCTTGACTACATAGTCTGTAACTCTACTCAAACTTCCTGCATAAAACCCCAAACAAAACAACAAACCTTTTTGCAAAGCCTAAGACCCTGTCTTGACTCTAAGACCTTGTCCCGACCTGACCAGACTTGACTAGACCTGTCCAAGAACTACTGCCTTGACCGATGCCGGTCATTACCCTGACTGACGTCGACACTTTAACCGACGTCGGCACCCTTTCCTGACCGATGCCGGCACAGAGACCGACATCGGCGACTGTACATAACAGTTCGCTAAATATTAGGTACGCATTTTATTTTTCATCTTTTATTTGCTTTCATTCTATCTTTTCATTATTTCCATTTCTATCAAATATTTATGTTTTTAATCAGTGGGTTGATATCCCTTAAGGAAGTCTTCGTACTTCAGGGATCAAGCGTTTGCTTGACAGCCCACCATCTCTTCGTCTAACATTTTTTTGTGTTTAGTCTCTTCTTCTTTGCAGGTGTCATTCCTCCACATCCAAAGAGGAGTACCTTCCAACGTCTGATTTCGGTGCGCATGACTATATCCAGGTATCTTCTAGCCTTGACCATTTCTTTCAGTTTCTCATTTTCTTCTTGAATGTAGAAAGTGATTTAGCATAGAAATAGTTAGAATCATTAAAAAATCATCCCATGTTATGATGCAACCACTAGGAAAATTCTTAAACCAATGATTTACCTTTAATCGACATGATAAGGAGTCTAATGGTAATGTTGATGTCAATGACATTGTGAAAACTAAAAAAACTTGAGATATCCTTAATGTGCTCACTAGGAGTGACATGACCTTCACCATTGAATGTAGGAACACTCTTTGTAGCATTAGGGTAATTTCATCATATACATCAAGATGGATTGTATTTTTAGTGTTCAAGGCTTGGAAGGCACGTTTCTTATCCACTTTTTCTTCAAGTTCTTCCTCACTCTCTTTGTCTTCTTGTCTAGAAAAGTATTACTACTCTTTAAAGGGTGGTATAGGTTGAGGGTGTTAAAATTCAAGAGGAATTTTAGGTTGAAGTGGTGGATTGATGGGATTAAAAACTATACTAGAATATGACCTAGTGAGGACCATGAAGTATGATCATAAATATATGAAAAAAATGGTATACAACTATATTTTACCTTAATTTAAGTCACCAAATGCTGAGTAGAACACCATATGTAGTTGATGTTGTTAAGACCAACATTCATCTTGACAAGTTATCTTTAAGACAATGGTCCCATAGGGCATTCTAAAACTATTTCACCAAACATTGCATAATATAGGAGGTTGTTCAAGCTTACTCTAAGATTTGGGTAACATTCAAATACTTAAAGGTATGTGGGTTACCTATAATATAAGTAAACTTCTAGGTTTAAGGGCTAGCTCCTTAGATTGATATTTAAGTGCTTATCA
The DNA here is from genome assembly GCA_037957365.1 of Torreya grandis. NCBI lineage: Eukaryota > Viridiplantae > Streptophyta > Pinopsida > Cupressales > Taxaceae > Torreya > Torreya grandis. The sequence goes on along the minus strand of JARHVA010002464.1, from coordinate 2,038,228 downwards.
CCTATAATAACTCATTGTTTATGTGAAAAGAGATAAAAACAAACATCTAAATGACCTATTATAACTAGGTATACACCAAAATGATATCCACTAGACTACCTTGATCTTCACTATAAAATATTGCTCACAAGACTGGCTTTAAACTCCTATGGGACTCCAAAATAAGTATTTCAAACATGTAGGTGATACATACTATACATCCCAATGTGAAAAGGAAAGAGGTATAATCTTAGACACTATTACAATTTCCCACACCTATAAATAGGAAAATACATTGACTACACTCCTTGTGACCTATTGGAAAATGAACTACTTACACATATTATGAAAGAGAAATATGAATATAAGGCTAGGTGATTAACACTTATCATTCATCTTGTTACTACTCTAAACACTTAAGAAAGTAATTATAGAACCAAAACTAGATTTAAATATTTATTCAAAGACAAAATATCAATATTAAAACCAATAGGGCTTCACCATACTAGACATGGACCAAAATATAAGAGATAAAAAGGCTAGTACTTAAGAATGTGTGAGAGCAGAGAGAAAACTAGAGCTCAAGGGAAAAAATGCTACTTATCAAGGCATGAGAATAATTTATGTTGTAGAGGATTATACTATGCAATATATAATTAAATTTATATTTTGATGAATATCCCTTTAAGGCATGAAAAATCTTCAAAACTAGCATAAGATCCTTCAGCTACCTTCTTAGAAACTATCTGCATCATTTATCCTCTATTAAATGCTCTAAAGAAAATTAGGGAGAGATGAAACATGTGAATTATGATGAGGGGGTTAATAACCATCTCCAACATTAATTTTATGTGTCCCTAATCATTTATATTATTTTGGACAAGTAATGTCATTATCTACAGTCTTCATCACTAGTTCTATAGATCTGTCCTCACATTTGGCACCAAGATGCCCATAAATTATTCAATATAATCCATGAAAGTGGTGATAAGAAAAATTTAAATATTATTGTTTATAAATACATTAGGTAGACCTTAAAAGGCTTCCCATTTGGAGTTATCACCTTATCACTTGGTGATCACCTTCTATTCACTATGCCAATTTGGACTTCCTGAAGTGAAGGTGTTTGCAAATGTAAGTATGTGATTGGTTAAATAAATAAATGGATATTAGGAGATATATTAGGTCCCAATTTATCTCTTAAATTTATTCTGATTATTAAAATATCTTTTGAACCTAAAAAATACATAAATCTATTGAAAAATCCTTTATGTACCCTGTTCATACAAATAAGGTAAAAAACAATCTAATGGAAAGGAAGATAAGAGAGTCTTATGTAATTAAAAACACTTTCCTACAAAAAATAGCTCATTTGGATTAATTTATTTCCTTAACTTTCCCATGGAAGGTTTTAGCATGTTTTATCTCTTAAGGATTGTTTATACAATATTTTCATTGAAACCTTAGAAAAATTCCTCTACAATCATGTTAGGGACCCTTTCCAACATCTCCTAACTCCTCAGGATTCAATGTTATGTGTCCATACTAATGTGACAATTTAAATATGGATTTTTGAGTTTGGGCATGTATTCTACACACCTTATCATAGATTTGAGATAATAATGACTTTCATATACTTGTTTTATAAAACATAATGAATAAAAATCACCTCATCTCTCCTAATTAATATGATCCAATTCATTAGAAGGTTCATCTAGTGCTATAAATAAGATTGGACTCCTTTCAGGGCTTTAGGCCTGATTATGTCATTGATGTCCAAAACTAGTATGTGTGGTTTACAATGGTTACAAGGTATTAAAAACCTCTATGTTAATTAAATATTTATACACCATTTTTTAAGGTCTCAAAACTTACCAACTCACCTATATACCCTTACCTATAGTTTTGCACTTTTTGAGAGTGCCCTCTATCTGAGAAAAATAAAGGGCACTTCCCATATTATCCAAGAAAACATTAATATATGAGGGGATTAAGTAAGTCTTGAGGATATTATGTATCAATTCATAAGGTATTATTACCTTATTATGGGCATCAACTCTTCATGAACTCTAAGATTGGCTTCTTTAACCCACAGACTATGCGTTAGGCCTGTGTATTGACTATAGGTTATGTGTTGAAACTTTTTTTAATATGTTTCCCTATTAATAGAATCATTTGGTATATTAAATATAATTTATAAGGTGTTATAAACATGTTTAACACTCCCAACCTCTGTGAACTCCTCAAATGTCTCCAATCCTAAGCTTAGTTAGTAGATTGAGTGACTATATTGTTTTCACAAAAGTGATATCCCTATAGGTAAAAATATCATATTATAAATTTTATTTAATGTTATAATATCTCATTTAAGTTATTAATTTCCTCTTTTAAACTTTTTGGACTCACTCCATAACATGTATTAGTTTACATGTGTAAACCTTTCTAACATACTAGCTTGGGTTATTTTCTCCACTATATTACATTGTAGGTGACTATCCTTAGGTCATAGAGACCCATCTAGGTGTTCATTAACTCCTTATCTACATGTTTCACATATAAATATACCAATGAGATAATTGTATAATTCTCACTTCAAGTGGTCATTCAAGTTTTCAAGGTTTCAAAAACTTTAGTCTCCTATTACCAATTCTATAGGTATCTACAATTGGACTATAGGTGGCCTATTTTTGAGAGTGAACTAAGCCCTATAGGTAATGCTTGTGATTAAAAACATATGTTTCAACTCCCCTAACTATAATTTGATATCATAATGTCTTTCTCATCTCAAGAGAGTCTTTTACTTTCAATTTTACCTCCATTGGGTTTCATAGTGATATAAGACCATTTCAACTCAAAATACTATAGAGAATATTGTCATTCTAAAATAAGAGAATGTTCAAGATGGAATATTTTATATAGTACCTTCACCTAACCAAAAAACCTTCATATCATGTCAATTAAATTTCCTTATACGTTGGTTGCATAATGAAAACCATTAGACTGGTTTAGACCTTAAGATGTCCTATCATGAAAAGGTAAAAAGAAAGGTAGAGTCCCTATTCAAAGATTTTAAGTTAATTTATCTCTTGAGTCATTTTATCCTCATATTAATATGGTTCTCAAGTCTTCCTATATTCATGTGACCTTTAGAATATCTCAAATGCACATTTCAATGTTTTATATTTCAAAGGGGTTTCAAACAAGTTTCAAACACCTTCATTAAACTCTTCACTTCTCTATTGGGATCACTTGTAGGTGCATATGTAGAAGGTTTATATGTGAGGATATGACATGTGACTATGTAGGAAGAGTTATGTTCCACCATAAATTATTTTAAGGTCAAATTTAATTATTTTTTCCAACTTATGATGCTTCTCAAACTTGCAAATCTCCACATTACATCACCATTATTGTGTAAATATCCTTTTACCTACCTATAGGTGGACGCTTGCAAGAAAGTTTTACAGTGTATTTTATATGATTTTGATATTCACAAGAAACACCTTTAAAAATCAACTTGGAGTGAAATGGATGGCCATCATATCATGAAAATCATGAAACATAACCTTTCACTCTCATTCAAGACCACTATAGGAATAGAAACTCTCTATAAATGGTAAAAATTCTCTACAACCTAGTAATGAAGCTCAAATAGTAAGCTAAAGTACTTGTTATTTTCAATTTAATCCAACACATTAAAAATATATTAAAAACCATCTCATAATAATGTATACACTCTCCAACACTATCTTAAGTACCTATTTTGTATGGATTAGCTTAAATAATGAGGAAACCTATAGGGTATGGGGATGAGCAAGCAAAAATAACTAGTAAACTTGTTAGAATTGATTCACTAAGCACAAGTGACCAATATTAAAAATATTATTATTAATTTGAAGAGGATAAGGATTAATATCATCCTAAAATATCATTTAACCTAGTTTAACTTCTAATATGCTTATAGAACCAAAATTGGTTAGTCATTTTGCCTACCTAGTAGAGCAATGGATAAGTGAAATGGTTTTAATCCAATTTTTTAGTGTTTCAAATATAAAAAAGTGTCAAATTAAGCTTAGGTTAGATAAATTTTCACTTCTAAGCCTTCCACATGTGTCACAACTCCTGTAAAATCCATACAACTACCCAAACATACTTTCTTTCTACTATTTTATTGATTTCGACATTATACCTACAAGTTATTAATTAGGGCTAACATGATTGAAAAGGAACCAATCAATGGTAAATTGAAATGGAATTTTAAACACTTATCTACTATGTAAACCATATCAACATTCATAAATGACTCAAAAATAAACCCTGAACATGACATAGGCCTAAAGGTGAATATGATCAAAGGAGTGACACATTAAATTACCTTGATAAGATTAAGATACACCATATAATACCACTATGAGACCCATATACAAGTTTTAAACTATAGGTGGGTTGAATCATTTTGACTTGTGGTTAAAATATTCAATAATGATCAAAATCAATTTGGAAGTGGGCCACCACTAAACCAACATTGATTCTCTCTATGGGACTGAGTGAATCTTCTGCCATTATGTCACCATCTCCTTTTCTATTTATTTTATTTTATGGGACTATGGTTATAATCCTATTATAACTAACATGGGACCATGATGACTAGGAGTGAAATATAAAAATATTAGGATGCATTCCCTATCTCTCTTCTATTTATTCTATTATGTAGTTATTTTGTTAGAATAAACACTTTTGTACTTGAAAACTCAAGATCTTAATAAAAGTTCTTATATTTATGATCATAGGGTTTCCGTTTTCATGAATGTCTTAAAATTTGTCTAATTAATTAAATATATTATTATTAAATAGCTTAATTACATGTTTTTGTGTGGGTTATGCATTATTTAGAATGAGCCTTGAGTTAGTATTTTATGCTCCTTAAATTATTTCATTTTATTTAAACAAACATAGATATGTGTGTTTAGAAATAGGTCCCATGTATGTTTATGTATAAAAGTATTTTATAAATAATTATTTCCTAATCTCCTTTGATCTTCTTCCTTATGTGGTTAAAGTTTGAGCTTTTGTGAAACTCAAAATACAATGGTAAAATTCTAGGTTGGCACGTCTTTGGTTCTCAAGCATCAATACCATTTTGTGACCCAATGAGATTCATTTTATGCCTTATTGTCATTATATTTTGATTTTTTTTTATTATCTAGTGATCCTTTTTCCTTTATTTGAAAATTTTGAAATAAATCAAATTAGGGTTAAGGTGGTAAATTCATTATAAATGGTAAAATTATTCAAGAAAAATCTTTGTGTCAAGTGAGAAAATAAGAATTAGAAACCCAATGGTAGTGTTGAATCTCTTGGATATTTATTTAAAGTAGTATATTTAATTGATCAAATACCTAAAACTCATGCCATTTATTTTCTTAAAACCAATCCTAAAAGTAGAGGATAAAAGTACCAATATTTTTTTGGATCTCATTTAATGCACCTAACATAATAAATCCATTTTGGATAATGAGATCTTGGCCCAAAAAATAGTAACCACTTAGATAAGGAAACCAAAACTAAAACCCTACATAGAAACTACAATAAAAATTAAGGCCACTATGGTAAAATTCCCTATTTTTAATACACTATATTTTTGTTTGACACAATCTATTATAGACTATCTTTTTCCTTAACTATAGTACTGAGTCAACTTGGTCAACCTAGTACTCATTTCTACCTATCAGGTTATAGTAATAAGTCAACTTGGTCAAATATATATCCTTATTAGGTTGTCCTTTATCCCAAGTTACAATATTAAGTTAACATGGTCCACTCTGTATCTTTGTTGGTTCAATTTCATACCCTATTTTTAGTCTTAGGTCAACTTAGTTGGCTTTGCACTCTTATCTATCTTATCTATCCTTACTTTTACATCAAATTTGACTTCCCTAATCTTTATCCTACATAATAAAATTCCTATTTAAATACAACAATTAGTTGAGTTCAATATATATGATGAGTCTTACCAACCCTCATATATTTTCCCATAAACAACCTGTGTTTCCTACCCTAGATAAAATGAATATTCATGTAGCCACTCACACTACAAACTATGGGACCCCTCCTCATTCCTCTTCACCTCATAATAATCTCTTATAATTTGAAGATCAATCCAAATTAGAGTATACACTATAAATTGTCTTATTCATCAATGATTTTCCTCAACATCGAGGAAAGGATCCTTATATTATTTACCATCTCATGATAAGTGGTCAAGTCAAGAAACCCCACTCACCTTCTCCAAAATTCTCACATGGATTTGGGGATAATATATTCTTTGAATCTCAAAATATTACCTATAATTTTACACCTTCTCATGCCATGATTTCTTCCTCTTTGATTTCCTCTACCTCCATTCCTAGTATCTTTACTAACATGGCAAGTTTTACTTCTAGTGGACCTCTTCCACAACCCACTCTTTTCAATTCTTCCACTAATGAATCACTCACTACCCATGGTAATCATTCCTATATTTTTTCTTCTTCTCATCCCTCTACTATTACATCTTTTACCACATAAGCAAATTATGGCACTAGTGCCTCACTTACTAACAATTCTTCTCAAGCTACTACTAACACCCATAGTGGTACCCAATCCACTACTACTAGTTCTAATACTTAAAAAAATGCTAATAATGAAACTCAAACCCATCAACTCCTATTTAAAAATATTAATCAAATGAATGTTTTCCAATATAAAAATTCAAATTAAATGATGCAAACGCAAATCATCTTATCCATCTTCAAACCCACCCTCAACAAATGTTATGGGGCAAGCATAACCCAAATGTTCCTCCACCTCCTATTCAAGATTCTCATTGTAATCTTATCCCTCAACCTCCTCTTGTTAATAAAATAATGAATCATATTAAAAATGAGCTTATTACATATTATATTAATAATATCAATATAGGAGGTATGACACCTACCATTTCTTATAATTGGTCAATTGATCTTAATATTCATTTAAAAACATTTAGATATATATATATATAAATTGGGTCAAGGTAAACACGTTTGTTTCTACCAATAAATTATCCAAAACTCTCCTAGGTGATGCTTTATATTGGTATAACCAACGCAAATCTCATTACATCACTTGTTTGGAATATTTAGTCAATGTTCTAGTCCAAAAGCTCTAAACTAGTGATCTCCTTGAGAATATCGTGACCCATTTTATCAATTGTAAGTAAATTGAGACTGAAATAGCACAATATTTTATTAAATGATGGAAGAAATTATGTAAAAAAGTGAACATAATATGTAATATTAAAACCTTTTTCATCTATTTACCAATGCTATTTTTTCCAAGTTATAATATTGGTTCTAAACACTTTCTCTACGTACTTTAGAAGAGACCATTGAAGAAGCGAAGCATCAATATTTCCTTATGTATAAATTTAAGCCATCAAAAAATTCTATGGGTACTCACATGTTACATAAGAATAATAACCATCATGTTACCAATGATGGAGTTACCAACTCTTATGATACTATTCATACTATTTAAGCTATTGTTCCCAATCAAAATTCAAAACAAGCTTCCCCTCCCAACAACATCACTAACCCTCATTTATCTTCAACCAATAACATAAATTTTAATATACCTTTATCCTTAGTAGGATTATAAAAATGTCTACGAAGGCCTCTTCATGATAACTTGATGTCACTAAACCCATGAAATCTTGGTACGATACCAATAAATTTTGTTGATTTCACATTAGTTGGGGTCATTCTAATGAGACCTATAGGATGATTTGTAATTTGGATAGTGATTTTCTTCTTGGTATCAATTTTGAAAATGATTATATCATTCTTAAATGCCAAAAATCCTATGACATTACTTTCAAATCCCATGACAACAAACTAAATCTCAATCTTTGAACCAAGCTAATGCTCATTTGTCCATCTATAAATATCAATCACCAAGATAACCAAGACAATCCTACCCCTTATACCAATAATTTTTATAGTCTTATGCACCCAAATCCTAAAGATAATGTGGTCAATATTTCTAATATACAAAGGGTGGTTTCTTTAATTGATCCTCAACCCATTTACATACCTCAATTATCTTCTGCATTTCATGTTATCCAAGGTTCTTATCCAGCTCACTTAACTGAGTTAGGGTAAGAAGATGTTATATATTTTGATGAAAAAATTCCAACACCCCCCTTATATAACACTTATCATACCATTTCTACCATCCCTCCAACTTATTTACCTACCACCAATGATACTCAAACTTCTATCAACACTTCTTCTCAAACCAAACATACATCAATTATCCCATCCTCTAAATTCAATAAAAAAACTTGTCCTCCAATTAAACCCTCTACCTCATATGATCATAAATGCACATTCACTTTAGATCCTCCTTCCAATGACCTCCTTAAACACTAAGCACTTCTTTCCAATAGTCCTCTTATGGGTTGTGATGAGTGAGATCACATCATTAAACATACTAGTCTCCCATCTCAAATCCCATTTCTCAAACTTATGTGGACCTATTTTCATCATTTTAACCATCTTATGTAATTTAAAAAAAAATAACATCCCTTATCCTCCCCTAGTATGACATGAATCCACCTTATTTAGATCAGAAGATAGCATTTTATAATAATGTGAAGAGATGTCCATATATGTTAATCAAACAATGGATGCTTCTCTTTCCCTCAAATTACCCATTACTTCTATGGTCCTTGATGAGATTTTGCTTCATGTAGATGATCTTCCTCTTTTTATCAGTATCCAAATTAGTGATATCCAAGTCAAACATGCCTTGATTGATGATGGCTCTAGCACTTGTGTTGCCTCTCTCAATTTTATCAAAACCCTTAAATATTCTAAATGCAATATTAAGTCAACACATACCATGTGTCAAGGCTATTATAGAAGGAAAATTCCTCCCTTAGGTTATTTATGGTTCCCCATTACCATCCCACTTATCATCATTCACATGAAGGCAATTATATTCAACTTTCCTCTATCTTATAACATTATACTTGGTAGGTGATGGACTCATTGCATGAGAGAAATTACATCTTCCTCTTGACAATGCATCAAATTTCATCATAATGGAATCATCTATAGGATTAAATATGACACAAACCCTTGGAATTTTGAATAATTCCAAGACCATGGTTTATTAAAAATTCCTATCCTTGAGCCCTTTCCAAGCATTCTACTTCATGAATCTCAATGATTTGACTTTATTGTCAATTTTACCTAAGGTTACAATGGTCACCATAAACTCATAAATAATATACCCCCTAACCTCCTAGATTATAATGATGATGATCGTAAAAAGACCATCTTAAATATTAAACTCAAATCTCTCACCTCATATGATCTCTCAATTTCTTACTTCTTTGTAACCTCATTTTTGTCAACCACCTTGTGATGATATACCTATTATTTTAACTAAGACTCAACATTCCATTCATGACATCACATCAGATGACAAGATTATCCCTACCTATGTCATTGACCTTCATACACTTGATTATGATGATGGTTATACTTTAGATGATCCATTCCTATGAGGTCATGTTTAGGCTTGAGATGCTAAAATTATTCTCTATCATTCCTCTTTGCTTCAATATTTCAATATATCTTCTAGCATTCCATCTTATATCATTCCTAATTTTAGCACTTTTCCTCTTCATATAAGGGTATAGATGGTTTACACACATCCATATTTTGAAGAACCTCATAGGAGTATGCTTATGGATTGTGTTATGATCCATCCCTATCACTTTGATTGATACCATGACCCCTCTACCCAACTTATCCTTGAGATGTTTATGACTATCCTTCAGCTTTTCATGCCTCCTATTCCTCCCTTAGTAGAGCATATATTGGATCCTAATTACACTCCCTTTATAAATGAGTCTCTTCCTATTTTCTATCTTATTTTTCTTTTAGTCAATCTTTATCTAGTTTCTCCACTAAACCCATCTTCTCTTGTTGATGGTTTTATCCCTTTACTAAAGTTAGCCCTTTTACATACTAAGTGGGCTAATCAGGGTTATTGTGACATTCATAAATTTTTTGATCATTAGACTAGATAATTTTCATTATACCAATCTTCCTTGGTTTCTATTTTAATTCCTCCTATGAGTACACCTACCAAGTCTACTCACAAGCACATATGTTGCTTCGACACCACAAATAACCATTCATCCATACATTATCAAAAGTTATGAAAATATATAAAAAAATTACATATCACCACTCCTCAACCCTTAGATAAGGCTATATCTCCCCCAAAAATATTACCTGAGTATCTTCCTAATTATAGATAGGTATATTATCTTTGGCACCAATATGGTACACATCACACTGATAATTATCACATTCTTCAATAACATCTCAAGGATCACTTCCTAACCATTATTACACCTTATACTCTTCCTCTCATATGTCACTCTCTCAATAAGGCTCCCTCTTCTTTCCCAATTAATCCACATCCTATGGTCCCTTCTACACCTATTATTTCTCGACCCAGGATTCCTTCACCGATGGATATAACTTCACCAATGGTATCTTCCCCACTGGTGACCCCTTTATATCTTGTATAATCCACTCCCATGCATTATCCTAATAATCCCCTACATAATATCACTCCTCAACATGATCCTTCAGGCATTCCTACATTTTATGTTGAGGAGATTTGATGTAAAGTATTTTCTCAACTTTCACTGAAGATCAATGAGACATTAGTTGCAGTCCAAGTTTAGCTTCATAGAGACTTATCAGATGTTATGGATAATGTGTGAGGAAAAATATATTAGTACTTATGAACACATGAATGGTTTTATTAAATTTTCATTTTAATTGGATGTGTGATCCAACTTTACACTTATCTATTTTATATCATTTGACATTGTGTCAATTTTTTATCTATCTTACATGGTGACTTTTTGTTTTGCACTATATGTTTCTTATGATTTTATTATGTTTTCTTATGGATTATTTTTCATAATTAAATTATTTTTGTTCTTGAGTTCATTTATTATTATTACCTTGTTATATTTCATGATTGTTTGCTATATTATCTCTATACACATAGATAATAGCTATTCTGACTTGGTTATGCAAACCTTGCTCCCTTTAGTCATTATTCATTTATCATGTGATCATTTAGAAAACAATTTATCTCATTAAAATCTCCCTTTACCAATCTAGTTTGGATATCTGTTTCTTCCCTCTTATTCCTTTTCATTAACTAAGCATACACATGGTTGAGAATTGAGATAACATGATGGTTCATAGTTAAGCCTAAGTGTTCTCATTAATCATGTATTTTGTACTTGGCTTCCTTTAGTCAAATCCTAAAGCTCATTCATGTGTATCAATATATCTCTCATGATTATTCATTCCAAGTCCATATGGAGGAGGAATCTTAAAATCCATAAAATATTCAAAATCCAAATCATTTAACAAAAGGTAATAATCTAAAAGGCAACATTCAAAATTTTCAAAAGTTAAATCACAATAAAAGACATGATTCTAAGAACATATATAATCAAATTTAAAACTCCAAATTTGTATTAACAATAAATCCAAGGTTCATTTGGGTGTGGTAGGCTATTAGATTTGAAATAGAGAATAAAAAAATCTTATAATGCTAACTACTTTCTTAGGAAAGTACCCAATCTTTATAGTAGATTGATGGATCTATAAGGGGTCCTGAGGAATGAGGAAAATGTTGTGGGAAGGTAGGTAAAATTTAATTTTAATGTTAAAAAATTCCAAAATGATTTGATCTTTTTAACATACTTATTTTCCTACAAAACTTTATGTCTATAATGAATAGGTATCTTATGTATATTGATGGTCACTATTCACTTAGTGTCTTCTAATGTCCTTAGTGTTCCTCATATCTCCTAAGGTATTATAATCAGATGCCTAAGTTATGATTCTTACATTACCTTTTTCACTCTATACAATCCTAATATTTACCCTTAAGAAATAATTTTTATTTGCTGAACACTCCCTTAGGGATTCCATTTGTGAGTTACTGTGTAAGACCATGGATAGGACATGGCCTTCCTAAAAAATTCCCAGATTTTTTATATTACCATCTCATGCATCCATTTTTACAAATTTTAATATTTTTTTTCACCTCATTGGTGTTCCATTTGTGAGTTGTAATGTAAGACCATGGATAGGACCTGGCCTTCCTCACAATTTTTTTTAATAATCTAAGTCATAAAAAATTTACGTGTGTCAAATATGAGATAAAATGTGATTGATAATGAGTTACACATCATTAAAATGATTCAAATATTAATTTAGTATTTTTTATTCTTAATTTATTAATCTTTTACTTTTATCTTCTTATTTTCCAATTGCATGTAAGAAACCAACCATTTTTCTTAAGTTTTTCATACTTCCCAACTTGAATTAGTGTGATTAATTTAAGACCATTTACCAATTTTATTGCTCTTTTATAATTCCCCACTTGATTTAGTATTATTGATGAAATTAATTGATTTGTTTGTATACCATTTTTCTTTCACATTCCTTCCATTTTTTATTTTCATACTTCCCAACGAGATTTAGTGTGATTTTCCTTGTTTTAATTTGGTGCCACACTTTTTCATGGTTTATAAACATTTTACCCTCTTATTTACCACTTTTTGGTTTATTATAGTTATTCATATTTTTTTATTACACATTTCCCATCATGATATAGTGTGTCATACATTTGTCTTTGATTAATTATTTTTCCAAGTCTTTTTGCCTATTTCTTTTTAACCATGCATGTGTACTGTATAATGTTAGAAAATAAAACACCACACATATATTTCCCATAAGATATTAAACAAAATAAAAATACATGTGATATAAATAAATATATACATGCATCCACAAGCTCAATCAAGATACAAAATATAATATCAACATGTAACTATCAAAATAGAATATCCCTGTATATATCATGTGTTTTAACAATGTACAAAAACACATCACTCTAACTCTATGTATGGGATCTATCATGTCTATATCATGGAATATCTATTATACCCATATATGCCTTGGAATATCCCCTCTTAATATTATGTTATAAGGAGGATGTTTGAGATCTCAGACCTATTATCTATCCTTATAGGTTAGCCACCTAGGCTTGAACCTATCCCATGTACATAGTGGTAACCATATGCATAACTGTATCCTGACCCAAGGCCTACCATGCTTGTACCTCTATTTTTCCCACACCTAATGGTGTATTTATTCCATCTCTGCATGTGTATAGCCACCTATAGGCCTTTCTTACTAGTATGAACCAACCTTCTTGAGCTAGGGAAGATGGTACCATGGGGCCATTTAATGTGGTAAGGTCATATGGTGCCAACACCCTATTTAGAATATCATGGTGTGTTCCTATCTCTAGGGATACCCATATAACCTCTTATTAATCCATAATATCTAAAAAAATTAAACTAGATATATATTACATCATAGATACATCTCAAAATCTATTTATCTATACAAATAGTACTCTATAGCAAAGACTAAAAATTATAACCATTTATTACCTATACCAATGTTAAAAATCACCATCTCTCCATTTACATGTCCACTAATAATTATCTCTCAATCATCTCATCACTTAAGTGCCTCATCTATGGGATGAATTCCAATCAAATCAAACCCTAGAGTCATCACCCATGCACATCTCAAGCCTCACCTCATCTTTGCCTCTATAAACTAGATTTACCCTGGGCCAAGTAATGGGTCATCTTGGATGATTACTCTTTAGGATCTCTCTCACAATTGGTGTCTATTTCAATGGTGAAATAAAGGTTGTATATTTTCTTGTAACTGTGGTGTCATCTATGGTACCTATGGCACCCCTATATCCACATTCATGCCCTCTCTAATTGTTGGCTATCATCCTCAACCAGACCATGGTCTCACATGCTATAGTTTGATCTAAAATCTCTCAACAAGTGCTCCTCATACTCCTCTCCTCCTCAAATATCAATGTCAAATATAAAATTTAAGGACTACTATAAGATCCACTAAGTGAGGGAGTTCTAACTATCATGGTAAGTGTGACACTAGAAGTGTCTCTACCCATTAGGTGTAGTATCATATGATTTACACTCATGTTAACCCTGGTACCATAGTCTCCTAACTTAGCTAAATATTTAAAATGTATGCATAAGGATACCACATGATCTCACCTCATGTGACTATATGTAGTGTTGGCATGTGAGGCATAACCCACACGACCTAATCTTATCTTCATCTCAAAAGTTGAGGCAATCATTCATTGACCACATGGGTAATTCTAGTTGGTTGGTAAATCAAAAATCTCTCATATATCTAGGAACTCATAACTACCAATGGTCCCATAATATTCTACCCTTTGGACAATATTAATTACTTATTCATCCCATTTTAGCTATGTCATACTATGTTGACCCATTTCCCCAATAAACTAAGTCAATCATGACCTACTAGGTTAGCCCTTTCAAATTTTTGTTTTATACCAACTAAGTTGATTGGGTCAACCTTGTTTTCTCAATGTGACAACTTTTTGACCACTTTTAATAAATGCCTTAGGCATTTATTACTCTAATCCCTTTCAACCCAATACCCCATTTGATCCCTAGTGTCCCTAAAACATTCCTCGGGTTCATTTTGGTATCTAGATTTTATTAATTAAAAAAATTATAAAAAAAACTCAATTTCAAATAAAATAATCAAAAAATTGAAATCCTTAGTTTCTTGCCTATGATGCACTCAATGTGGCCACTATGCATCCTCCTCATCTCAACTGTCATCTCCTCACCATCTTGGTTGTTTAGGCTCTCACTAGGTTTCTTAGAGCTCTATTTTTATCAAAATAATCAAAAAGTGAAAAGTTAATTATTTTAACCCTATTTATATTTACTATTCAAAATTATTTACCCTTAATATATTTACCATTAGATTCCTTGTTTTGATCATAGCTTTATTTCTACAAACTCATTTTTTATACTATAAAAAGTTATGGAATTCTGACATCGTAGAGAATATTTTTATCTAGTACATGTATAGGCTGTAAAAATTTTAATTTTTCACTTTTTTGCACTAATATATATATGTTCACTTAATTTTATTCATATTAGACACCTTCACATAACTCATATCTCCTTATTTATCTACAACACTAAGGTAAGTAAAGGTATCTATTTTTTAATTTTATATTTTATTTTATCTTATTTTTCTCCTTACTATGCCTTAGTTAGCATAAACATTATGTCTCATCATGTTCTTTTCTGAAAGCACCATCTTATGTTACACTTACATGACATGTGATGAGCTTCGAGTGGGGCATATGTATGCACATAATATTTTTAAACTTTTATCAATTATTGATGCTCTCTATCTTATAAGAACCTATTGAATATGAATCTATCTAAGTTCACACCTTAAGGGGTGTACTAGGAAATGGGTGGACGTACCATTAATGCTTCACAAGATTGTTGTCCCTTTTTCCACTTTCTATCTACAAACTTGTCTCCTAAAATTTATTCCCCTAAGCTTATCCTTCTCTCTTGTACACTCATATAGTATTTTACCACCTTTAGTATCCCTTTTCTTAACCTAAAACCTCTTTTTATAGTTTAAATGACTATGTCTATTGTTCTTACCATGTACTCTTATTGACAAAACTTATTTAGGGTCTAGGTTAACCTATGGTTGACCTAATCCATGACCTAGTGAGTTTTTATCAATAATGATACTAGGTTGACCCTATCATCTAAATTTTTTGAAAGGGTTTACAATTATATCCACCTATATAAACACAATCATTTCTCTATTTCTAAGAGAAGAGAACAAGAAATAAGATATATTACACATCTACTTATCCATCATTCTATTTGAGGAGCAAACATAGGGTTTGATATGGATATTTTCTTGTGGATAAGTCTTTTCAATACATGGAAAATTTGTGTAGCCTAAACTTGATTTTTACTTTAAATCCTTACATGCCACAACAACATCTTATGGATCACCTTGGCCAAGGGAGATATTAAGGCTCAATGGGTTCATCTTCAAAGGTAAGTATTCCTAACTTTGTTCCTCCTTTGTAAGAGTAGATAGATATGCATTTGAACTTATCTTCCATGCAATAGGATTCTATATACATTTATGTGATTATATTTCATTTATGTATGTTTAATTTTATTTTTTATTATCCCCACTTTGTGTCAAAATCTTTGGTGAGTAGTAGACTAAATTTTAACTTTGCTTGTTATTAGTATAGTGATTATGAAAAAATAGGACTTATTTACGTTTATTACGTAGTTTTGCTTAACTTGAGGCTTTATAAAACTCCCTAGTGATATTATTGTGTTAAGAGATCCCCTAATTCTATCTAACATATCCATATTGGTCATGACCCTGATTATCTAATGTATCCCTCATTGGAACTGTAAGTAGGATTTATCTTTTCTAAGGTAGGATTGATTTGTAGATCTAATGAATTTCTCATTGTATATAGTATCGACTAGGTTGATATAATTTGAAGGAGTTGGCTAACATAGAATAACATAAACTAGGATAATATAATATAAATTTCAAAAAATAAGTCAAAACTACATCGATCTGGTCGATATAGTACATGAATGGAAAATGTGTTAAATAGATAGTATAATACTGGCCCATACCATATGATATATGTAAAATTACATAACTACATGATTATAGGATGAAATTAGGTAAATAACAAGATAAATCTGAAGCTAAACTAATATTAGGAATGATAAGATCATGACATAGATATCAACATCTCTTATAAAATGAAATAATCCTTCCCACCCAATTATTAGTGTACCATTTAAGACATGAAATATGGGATATTGATGATAAATAATTCATTAAAATATAAAAAATTATTAAATAAAAAATTGGAAAATATTAAGCTCATTAAGTGTCACAATAGTGTAACTTGGGATGGTGGTTTGGGAAACAACATAATAACCAAGTAGACTGAAATGAAATTTAAAAATAATTGATAATATATGAATAAATAAAAGTGTCATCTATATACCTTAACTTACCTTTATTTTTTAAATACTTCATACAAATACATAGTCTCAATCATGAATGGTGCACATATCACATTTTGGAAACCCTAGGGACTCAAGGCTAAAAATTGATAAAAGTAAAGGAAATAAATGTAAGATGGTTAGAGTAAATGAAAAATATAAAAATTGATTAAATCAATTGGAAAATTATCAAATTTATATCTCTAAGGGTAGAGTAGAAACAAAACACAAAGTAAATTGATTAAAAACAAAGGAAAATTAGTAATCCAAAAAATCCAAGGCTAATTATGACTTAAAAAATGAAAAAATGCAACACAATTAAGATGCATAAATATTCAAATTAAATAAGGGACTCATAGAAATAATTAATGGTAACAAAATTTATGTAGGATAAGTAGTAAAACATACTCAAACAGATATGGAAAAACATAAAATTGGAAAATGGGGCCAAATGGCCCACAAAAAGGCAAATAGAAAACTAGAGCCAAAACTTGACTAAGATAACTCCTAGAAAGATAAGATAATAACCAAGAAATCATCTTGTAATAAATAAAAAATTCATATTATATTCTAAATATGGATAAACTAAAACTTCCATTGTCCTACCATGTTTAAAAGAGATGGAGAATAGGAAGTATAGAAACTAGAAAATATTAGAAATGAACCTACCTATTAAGGGGGAAATGAAATAGAATTTGGTGTATGGGGAGAAGATGGTGCCAATAGGTTTAAAACATTATTTTCACTGTAAATGAGACTTTTTAATCAAGTTGGAAGGATGAGGGGTTTTCAATATCAAGGTCCCTAGAGAACCTTGTCTATAAATGTAAGCTTGTTCTAGCTAGTGAAGTATAAATATAATCCCATGAAGGCTATTAGACATTAAAATTTAAATAATAATACCTTCCCATACCATTATACCTTCCCAAAAAATGATCCCCACTACGTAGGATTGCTTATAGAGTTGACAACCAAGTGTCAATATTAGGTACTTATGTGAGAAGATAATTGGCACTATAAAGTAGGAAGATATAATGATGTAAGGATATAAATATCCTACCCAATTATATTAGCCTATTACACCCTAATATACTTCAGATATATCATGAGTCCAAATGTGGATTTTTATCTTTGTCTAAAATATGACATGTAGAAAATTAAAATCGTGTCTTTTGGTCTGATCTAAGTTTTTTTCTTTTGATTTTATTTTCCTAGTAATTTTTATATATTTTTTGGTTCCTCCATATATATTTGGAAAAAATAAATAGCAATGATAAATATCACTACACTAAATATCTTTCACTTAGTTACTAGAGAGGATAACCTCCATAACATGGTGTAAAAATATTAATAAACATGTACATTAGAGAATAATGTAATATGAAAATTGTCCTTGGTAAGCCCAAAAGGATGTGAGAGGTAAGGAATGATGGAAATGGTCATAGAATTATTGGTCTTCCCCAATCATAAAAAAGTGTGTAAATAATGATAGGTAGGCATGAATCATCGCTAGAAGAGATGGGAAAATTGAATGGAGACATGAATTTAGACTACTATAGTTTGACCACAAAAGAATAAAAATGATTATAAGTGATGTAAAATATTATGTTTTATTATTTACTTATCTTTATGGTAATATAACTTTCTTAGTTTGGAATGAAATAAATCAATTAAATAAAATGATGAGTGTTTATAAGGAGGGTATTAACTAAGGTCTTATCATGCAACTCACAAATTTAAAATCTAGTAGGCATAAGCAGATACTAAAGGGACAATGAAAATAAAACTAAAAACTTAGAAGGAAAAATTATGGTCAACTTACTAGGGTATGGATAAATGTTACAATGAAGGCTTGGTCCAATACAAGGTGTTACAAATAAATACATAAACTAAAAAACCAAGTGGTATAAGTAGAGATAAAATACCTAATAACTGAATATAGGTAAACTATGGATAATGTGTAAAAGAACCCAAAGTTTTGTAAATGAAGGAATTTATAATTGAAAAAAGAAAATCAAAGTTAAAACTATAATAAATGTTGGCTTCATGATATATATAAAAATGACTATAAACATGAAAGTATAAAATATTAGAAATGGAGATCACAATACAAAAAGTAAAAAGAATAGGAACATCAAACTAAGAAAAGTATTTTTTCAAATACTAGGGTTGGTCATTACTTTGAAGATATTTCCTTCATTTATTTTTAATATATATGTACATGGTTCAAGGATGTATTTAACCAATTTTGGGTGTATTTCCCCTCTTTTTCATGGGTGTAATCCAACTTGAGTATTAATTCTCCAACATCAATATTAAACACTTTGAATTTTATGTTATTGTTTTATGATTTTTAGAGTTCAAAAGAGAAAAATATAAGTAATAAAATATATTTGAATACAATATTATAATATTTGATTTTACATAAAAGTAAAGTCAATGATACACATTTTTTTAATTTATCATGCATAATAAACAAAACAAGTACAAAGTAGTTAATGGATAAAATAGAGAATATTTTATTTGATGCTTAGTTATGGAAGATGAAAATCATTATTAATCATTACAAGACTATAGCATAGATTTGGGTTCTATGCACTTTAAATTCTAATTGTCTTTAACCACTAGACACTTGTGTCCAATTTGGACACCTGATCAATGATAGTATCCTTATGTTTACATTAGTTTTTAGACCATAATATAATTCCATTTTTGTATCCATTAGTTGGGGTTTTATGTGTTTTTATCACCTTCTACTCGATGTATTTATATCTTGTTCACATGATGTATCTCTCAATTTATTGATCAAAACCTTACCTAGGTTCACTTCTCTTTGCCCATGAAATATGCCTGAGGAAAAATGGGTTAGTCATTATATGGTGAGGAGCTACCCTAAATACCCCACTATCAATGGGTGCTTCCTATATAGCCAATACTCTGAAGAGGGCCTCAGAGTTATGTAGTTCTCCCCTATGTGTTGGCTTGTGTGTGAATCATATAATATGTGCAAAGAACATAAAATAGTGACCTATCTTGTAACTTATAAAATATATCTCTTGTATTGATTCTTTAGTACTTAAAACATATAGATATATTGTTCCTATTGATGGTATGGAAATAGGGAAGTTTTGTTTAATTTAATGCTTGATAAAGTACTTTTAATAACATACCTTGGAATTTATTGATATTTTATACATGAGGAATGAATTAGGGTTGATATTGTGTTTATAACAATCCATTTAGAGAAATAAATCACATTAAATGACTTAGGCTGACCATTATGATCATTTTATTTATAAATTAGATGAATTTAGAGCATTGAACACCTGGGTCAGGGTAAGACACTAACATCAATATAGGGGTATGGGACTAATGCATGTGTCCTATAAATTAGAAAATAGGTACATGATAATAACGTATAAGGGAATAAGCTAAGCAAATTTTAAGAATTTTGGGAAAGATAAAAGGTTTAGGTCATAAAAATAATACTAGTCAGACTAGGAGATAGGTCAGGGGGAATAATATAAAGAAGATGTAAGACTTGAAAAATCAAGAAATATTCATAATTGAGAGGAATGGCCAAGGTATAAGTTTTTCATGTGTAAAAGATTGATATTATATATAATCCATACATATCATATGAATTTACCCCAATTTAATTTAGTAATGAAATTATTGGTTTAAAGGAAACATATGCACATATGGGTGTGTATAACACACATTATCTTTGCATGTGCCCAAATTTATTTTATTTTTGGTGATGAAATTCCAATAAAGAACATGTTACAATATATAATTAATGAATATAATATGAAATTGAAAGTACTTGAAAAAGATTGAAATTTAAAGATCAAAGTTTAGGAGAAGATTTATGTGTTCATGTAACTACCTTGCCTATTTGCAAGTTGATATTAAAAAGATGTGCCATTATAAAGATCTAAGAAAATATTAGGAATAATATAGATAAATATTGAAAGTACATATATCCAAGGATAGAGAAAGAGATATTTGAAAGTCCATTCCCCCAACCTTAGAGAAAGGATGAGATACCACTTGGTAGTTGAGATTAACTCAAACACACAACTCAATAATACTTATAACTTGGTGAGGCTAAATGATAAAATCAATTCCAACCTAAAAACTTGGAAATATTGAGTGATTTAGTCACCTTGACCATACCAAAAAGTGAACTAACTACTACAGTATATTAGCTTAATAAATTTTATAAAATTTTGATCAAGGTATCAATACATAAATTCCATGATGTGTTAACACTCCATAAAAGAGATTTGAAATCTAAAACTAATTTGGATTTTGTAATATTAAGCAAAAATTGCATAACATATGCACCTTAAATATTTATCATGCTAAAACTATGTATAGCAATGATACCAATGTATATCATTGTTCCGCAACTATGAATCTAAATTATATAATTGTGTGTTTTGGCCAATTCAAAAACTGTGTATGTGTAGAGAACATGTTTTCAGAGCATGCCCTCACTATATATGTATAAATATGCAAACAAAACTAATTTATAATGTGGAGGACATGTTTCCAAAACATACCCCACTGAATTTTTGTGTGTTGAATATTATGTGTGGAAAACATGCTTTTGAATCATGGCCACACTAAATATGGAAATTGTGCCAAATTTGAATAAGTGTGGAGAACATGCTTCCAAATAATGCCCCCATTGAATATAAAAATTATGCTAAGTGTGGATATAATGCCTCTGTGACATTCCCCTACTTTGAGGTGAAGGAAGAATAGAAATTGATAGTCACCTCACCTCAAAATGATAAGATAACCATATAATATGTGAATGGAACCATGTAGCATATAAAAGGAACATGTCTAGGTATATATAAAATAAAAGCTCATATAAAAATGTGAACACATGAAGGACTAAGATGCATGATAAAGATCATAGAAACATATAGATATGAATATGATAATTTTAAAAAGAAAACAAACACACGCACAAGAGCACTCAAAATCAAGTCAACATATAATGGTTGATGAGCCACATAAATGTCCTATTTTTATGTCCATCAATTATACTCATCCTGCTTATTAACCATGCTTTTGAACACTTTTCCATAAATTTTCCTACTTCCATAATCCATATAGCATTATGTTATATACTATTTTATATATTTGAAATTATGTATTGGAATTAAATATATGATGGTTATCTATTTATTTAGGATTTTTTTTCTATAATGTGTTTCAAGGATGTTTTAGAGAGATAGGTATATAACATGGAACATCTTACAGTAAAGGAATCTCATTACATAAATAATCTTGTATCCATTATGTGACCAAAGTTGTGAATGAACATATATTGATTATCTTTCAACCAACTCATAAAAATGACTCTAACCTCCATAGATTTCAATACGGAAGTGGTTGAAGATGAAAACAACCTAATTTTTCCTACAAAATTCCCATGAATGATGACTTTAGTGAAAGGAACCAAATTTGGTTATCCTAAATCAAATTTATCTTATAATATAATGTGTATATTATTTTACCTAAAATAATCTCCTTTGGGGTATATAAATATGTAGCAATAGAGTTGAGATGTAGTAGATGTTGATTAGAGATCATCATAAGTACATTTTGTCAAGCAACAATTATATAAATTTATTACAATAATTCATTGCTATAGTTTTTATTAATATGAACAATCATTTTTTATTTCAATTAATTATTGTGAGAGGAAGCATTGAAATTAAAAGACAAAAGGAGGAAGGGCCCCCTTTGGAAGCTTTACAGCAACAACATAACCCAATTTAATAGCTAAGCATGTTATTTGATTTATTTCTACATTGTGTGATTTAATTTTTAATTATGTGATTTACATTCTTGTTTAGATTTGTTTTAAAAAGTTTCCAATGCATAAGAATTTATTTCATTGTACTTCTTGTATGTTTTATTTCTAGAATTTCATTTATTTCACTTCAGCATCTTAAATACAATTAGAAGAATGTCAAATTAGATATTGAGTGTGCATATATAGTGACATCATCCTATCAAGTTGACATCTAATGAGGTATAAGTTACAGGTCCATGGTGACTCTCCTTCTCCATTTTAGTAAAGATAAGTACATCTGATTGTGAGTCAACTACTAATAATTTTTTGTGCCATTGTTGGGGAAGGGTGTCACACACTTATAATCTTCAATCTTGATATCAATTATTTATAGATGCTTATTATTTTTATTTCAAAATATTTTTATTCTTTAGATTAAGTATTTATTACTTTCATATTTTAAATTTACCTTTATGCAAATAAGATAGTGGAAATTTTAAAAAACCCCATATTACTAACCCTCTATAGGCAGGGTGGGAAAAAAGTAAAAAAAAAAAGTGGTTAATGTATGTCAAGTGATGGGGACTATATAGGAAATTTTTTGTATAAATCATCAAATGTTACTACAAAATCAGATATGCATCATACAATAACTCAGTAACATGAAGGAATTCCTGAAGATCACTCACAATTGTTAATAGAAGATGTAGAAAAGGAAGAATTTTTGGCTAGACTGGTAGTACAAGTTGGATACCTTGAAGATGTTCATACCCCTAAAAGAGGCTCAAATGTACCACCTCTAATAATTCCCACATTATCACCTCATACTCAATAATCTCAAGTTTACTTCCCTCCATCACCCAAATTTATTAATGAGGCATTCAAAGTTATTCTTTCTCCTAGAAGAAACACAAGGCTAATAGAATCTTTTAATTTAGAGAGACTCTTTACCAAAACACTAGCAAAATATTCTAGAACCTCCACACCATTTGCCATTGTATAATAAGCCATACATTTCTAAGGAAAAATATAAAATCTCCATCTTATACACCCCAAGAAATAAAAGAATTGATAGGAATTTTGAGCGTTGGGTAGCAATAACCTCCCATTTACCAACACAAAGAGTTTTCACCGGGGATCACTAAGAAGAAAACACTACAAATGAGTCTTCTAATTTTTAATTTCCTATCCTTACTCCTAATGGAAATACACCCATGAAAAATATCCCTCACTCTGTCTTCCATACCTTTAAAGGAAAAATGTCTAAGGATCTAGATACATTTCTTTTTGAGTTTGACATATTATGCCATAGCTATGATTATAATCAAGATGCTAAAAAACTCAAACTATTTCCAACAACACTCAAAGATGTAGCACTTATATGGCTCATGGGACTTGGAAAGGATGTTATTTCTACTTGGGAGGAAATGAAGGAGAAGTTTATAATGAAATACTATGACTATTTTAGGGGTAAGAACTATATGAGAGATGACATTTTCTGAATGACACAAGCTGATGATGAGTCATTGGAGGAATATATGGAAATATTTTTATTCAAATTACAAAAATATAAGAAAACTATAATAGACAAGGAATAAGTCAAGCTGATATTACTAAAAGGAATTAGAGATGATTGTGTATAGGCACTAGATTTAATGTCTAGTGGTGATGTTTCTACACTATCATTTGATGAACTAATAGTTTTATGTACCAACTACTCTAAATCAACCATGAAAAAAAGTAGGGGCATAACCCTTCCTATAGAATCTACTGTAAGAGTGTCTAAAGGTGAAGTTATCAACCTATTCTAGGACATGAAGTATAACATCATCAGTCACCTAGCTACTCATCTTGATACATTACATACATAGAGGAAGCAAGAAGAAACTAAGAAAGCTTTCACTACCTATTGCACTAAATGTAAAAAGAAGGTATATTACACATGTCATTCCATAAAATCTTGAGTAACCAACATAACCAAGGATAATCCTAAAATAGCGGATTTACATGTCATAGGAAAAGATGAGAATCAAGTGTTTTTTATGGATCAATAGAAACCATGGGTACAAAGATCAGGTATGTCATCAAACTCTATGTTTACAAATTCTCAATTCTCAAAAAATCCTCAATATGGTTCTTTGATGAATGTACCCATGGTCTGAAACAAGTTGGTAGCTACCCTATAATTAATTATGGATGCAACAAAATGGGCAACAACCTCAATTGGGGCAATTTTAAAACTAGTAATGGTTTTATCCCTCTAATCCATGGCACGAACAATAGAGAGGTAATCAAGGTCTTCTCTAGCAAATGTAACAACCAAAAAAGTAATAGGCCATAATTCTAAAAACTCAACATCTTATTTAAACCACTCAATTACCCACCAAACCCATCCCCAATCCTACCAATAAGTTGGTTGAACTGACACAATATACTAAAATAATACAATATCCAAGATACACCCTGAATATTAATCATGTTAAAAATTGCTTAGGTCATGTTCTTCCATAACCCACCTCACCCATAATCACAAAACACTTTGAACCAGATCCACTTCATACTAATCGATATCCACCTTTGGCCAATCTTGAGCCAAGTTCATCTAAAAATTAAAAAATGGCAATCCTCTTTTTTTGGAGAGATTAAACATATCACGTCCTGAACCAGATCTTGAATTCAATATTTTAGGGTAGCTTAAGAATGTGTGTATTAAAATACCACTCTTTCAATCAATAAAGGATGTTCCTATAGACAATAAATTTATTAGAGAGCTATGTTTGAAAAATTTGGGAGGAAAGAAGGATCCTAAAATACTCCAGGTCATTAGCTAACTAGTAGATATTATGTTGGGGAATATAGTTCCCCCAAAATATTCTGATCTGGGAAGTCCTGGAATTAATGTTAACATCAATATTCAACCCATCTATAATAATTTTATTTACTTAGGTGTATCCATTAATGTGATGACCATGCAAACCATGAAATAACTAAAACTTACCATTCTCCATCCAACACCCACCATCCTCTAGATGGCTAATAAATCAACTATTAAGCCTAAAGGGATTGTTGAGGACCTTGTTATCACTATGGATTTTTTTCAATATCTAGTAGACTTTATTATCCTATATCCAAATAGTAATTTTTGGGGTTATCCTCTCATCTATGGTCTCCCATGGTTGGCCACCATCAATACTTTTATTTTTTGTAGATCAAGAAAAATACTAATTTCAAATTAAAATGACACCAAGAAATTATTTTTATATCCATCAAGTTATACTTTTTAGAATGATAGACCAAAACCTTGGATTTATAACCTTAAAGAATATGTCTATAGACTCTATATAATTAACTAGAGTCTAGCTTTATAGGCCCAAGAAGACACTGTTCTTACTAGTATCCTATAAAACACCTAATGATAAGATCCTATAGCCACTAACCTATTAGAATGTACACCATGCCCTCTTTAGAATACCTATCCTAAGAATAATTTTTTTGAAACTAGACATTCCATCAATTACTTCCCCTTCAATGTATTTATGTTCCTTTAATTGATAACATAGAGACCATGCTTAATTTAACAAAGCAAGTAGACATCTTGCCAAACAAACCTTTCAACATCATACTTCCTTAACACTCCAATAAGAAATTTACTTACAATGTTGATAAGGCACACAATAGCATTTTCTTAGGATTACCATGACATGAGATGAATACCCCTAGATTTATACATGCATCACATTTATATTAGAGAAGAATGAAAACCTATTCACTAACTCCAATGATGAAGGAATCCTAAACTCAAAGAATTCATCAAAACTAAGTTTAAAAAACTCTTGAATACAAGATATGTTTATCTTATCTTGGATAACTAGTGGGTCTCTCACCTGGTCATCATACCTAAGAAAGGGGTAAAATAGCATATTTGAACTAATTATTGAGAGTTGAATGTTTCTACTAGGAAGGATCACTTTATCCTTCTATTTATTAATCAATTTTTGGACACATTATCTAGGAAGAAATACATTTCCTTCCTAGATTGCTATAGTGGTTATAATCAAATATGAATTGCTCCACAAGAACAAGACAAAACCACTTATACTTGCCCTTGGGGAACCTATGCCTATGACATCTTTCCATTTGGCCTTTCTAATACCCTAACTACTTTTCAATGGGCTATGTTTATCATATTTTATAATCTCTGTCATGACTATGTTGAAATATATATGGATGATTTCACTATATGTGTGTAGACATTCAAATAAATGTTGACAAACATAGAGAAAGTTCTTCAATGCTTCCAAGACCACCAATTATCTCTAAACAATGAAAAATGTTACATGTTTATGATTGAAAAGATTGTGTTGGGACATCACATATTCCCTACTAGAATTCAAGTTGACGCAAAAAAGATAAGTATTATTAAGGATATACCACACCAAAGAAGAAGAAATATGTAAGAATTTTCTTAGGATATGTTATTTATTATATATGATTCATCAAATATTTTAGTAAAATTGCCACCCCATTATATGGATTGCTTACTAAAGATGTTATATTTACATGGACTGATGATTATCAAACTACATTTCATCAACTCAAAGGCCTTATCATAACAATTCCTATTTTGAGAGGGACTAATTGGAAGAAGCCTTTTCACATTCATAAATATGTATCGAACACCACTTTAGGAGTTGTCCTTGGCCAAAAAGATGAATATTTGAGTTATGTAATCTATTTTATTAGTAATAATCTTCAAGGGATTGAAATTAACCACACTATAATAGAGAAGGAATTTATTTCCATCATCTATGCCATCAATAAGTTTTGACACTACATTACAGGTTACCAAGTATTCATCCACACTGATCATGCAACAATAAGGTATTTAATAAACAAATGTGTTGTAATAGGTAGGATAATTCATTGGTTGCTTTTGTTGTAAGAGTTTGATATTACCATTGTGGATAGACTAGAAAAGGATAATGTAGTAACAAATTTTCTATCTCAATTCAAAAATGATGAACACAGTCTTATTGTTGATGATTCTTTTCTTGATGAACATTTATTTTCTATAACAATTCAATTTCCTTGCTTCATAGATATTGCTAACTATCTTGTTTTAGGATCACTACCAGAACATTTCTCACCTAGGGACAAACAACACCTAATCCAAAATAGAAGACATTTTTCTTGGATTTTAGGATATCTCTTTATCACTAAACTAGATTCAATTATGAGAAGATGTATCTAAGAAGATGAAGCTTATGACATTCTCAGAGCATGCCATGATGAAAGTACTTAATACTAGATATTATTGGGCTTATTTTCATAAGAATGCCATGATGTACACCTAAAAATATGATGAATACCAACATATGAGAAATCCCACTCGCTCTGATGAAATGCCATTATAGCCACAACTAGTTTTAGAACCCTTTGACAAGTGGGGACTAGATTTTATAGGTTTCATTAGTCCTAAATATAGCAATAAGGAATACATAATAGTGTGCACTAATTATGTCACCAAATGGGTAGAGGTAAAAGCCTCAACCCATGCCTGAGATGAGAAGGTATCTAAGTTCCTCTATTAATAAATCTTCACCCGCTATAGAGTACCAGGAAAATAGTCATAGACCAAGGCCTAGATTTCACATTACACCTCATAGTTGCGTTGGTAAAATAATATGAAATAAGACATAAAAAATTTACCCCTTACCATCCTCAGTCAAATGGTCAGGTGGAAGTGACAAACAAAGAATTTGAAAATATCCTCACTAAGACTATCAGCCTACATAGGAAAGATTGGTCAAATCATCTCTTAAAAGTAGTATTGGCTTACAGAATCACATGGAAAATAATAACTGGTCTCACTCCATATAAACTAGTATATGGTAAGAAGCTTGTTCTTCCTATTGAGTTTGAACATAAGACTAAGGACAAAACTTGATTTGGGCTTAGATATTTCTCAAGATCAATAAGATAAGATCATGTAGATGAATGCACTTGATGAACTAAGAAAGGAATCACTTCATCATAATAAAATATTGTAAAGAAAATGTATGGGATGCAATGATAGGAACATCAAGATTAAGAATTTTCTACCAAGAGATTGGGTACTCTTTTTTGACTCTAAATACAAGGATCATAAAGGAAAATTGTAGTCCAAATGGCTTGGGCCATATGAGATCAAAAAAGTTTTTGAAAATAGAGATGTAAAGCTCACAACCATTGACTCTGTTCAATTTTGACTACTTATTAATGGACATAGGCTCAAGATGTATAACAAACAATTTTCTAAGGAAAATCTCACTCACTAACTTCTTGAAGAACATCTATCTCTTTTTTATGAAGTAAATCAAACTATTCTTGTAGTTGAAGGGTATTTCTCACAACCCTTCTCTAATTTTTGCTAAGAGTAATAAATATTCCTATATCCAAGAACAAGTCATTCACAATGGATTAGTTTAGGGTGAATAAAATCCTATCTTATGTATTCTTGTAATTCTAGTTGAGTTTAAACCAAAAATATTTAAAAAATTAGAAAATTTAGCAATCAAAACCTTTAAGCATTTATAATGGATGTTATCTCAGAAAACTAGGTCATTGGTTGATCGACATTCATAAAAAAAAATGAAAAATAGAAAATGTACTACAACAATAATTTTTTTTCCATCTGTTTGTGCTTGCATATTCATTCCCTTGGAGAAAAAAAATTTCCTTCTTGCTACAGGATAAACTTGTAGCTAAAAGATAAAACTTATTGTTGTAAGATAAAAATTATTGCTACAGGATGTATTCCTAAATTCCATCCAACATCAAGTGTTTGATCCCACTCAAACACCAACATACACCACAAATACCACTTTGAATCATCATTTACAAATTTTATGAAAGGTATTTCTATAAAGATGATGGGAATTAATGCTCTTAATGCACCACCATATTTTCTCCTTATCATTCCCACTTACCATCTCCTTCACTGATTGATGTGACCATTGGCATAACTACTATTTCTACCCCTTACTCTTATCATGAGTGTTTTATACACGTCAAATTTATCCCTCAAGTACAATTGATAGTCTAAATTTGGGGGGGGTGTGAGATTTTCCACTCATTTAAATAGATTATTTCTCTTCCCAAAGCAAAAGTCACAAATCATTCTGCCATTTCCCAAAACCCTCACTACAAGCACCCAAACCTACAACTCACACAATATGGGAAGAGATTTGTTGAAACATGAACCATTGGATATCACCCCTTTAACTAATAGCATAGAAATATTGGTCCTATTCTAGAATATAGGATGGGTGTAGTATTTTGAGAAAATATAGGCCCTATATGAAGGAATTGCAAAATAATTTTTTTGATACATTGCGTAATAGCTTGGCAATAGTAAAGGGGATGGAAACAAAGTTGATAAAAAATGCCATTAGTAGAGTAATGGGACTACTAATAATAAGGGAGGAATGACAAGACAAATTTGATGCCAAGGATGACAAATGTGTTGGGTGAATATTTTGTCACCAGCTAACTGATGGGAAAAATATGTGTTTCAACCACAACATAATGAGATTTATTGGCCAAAATGTGTGGGTCTACCACATCAAAATGGGAAAAATATCTCCTCTCATCAAGGGGAGGTTCCCTATAACTATGAAGTACTAATATATTATAAATATACTATAAATAAGCTAAAAAAAACACTCAGGGTAGGATAACACCATCCATCTCTCTTTTTTTAGAAATGATGTCCACAGACATAAGAGAATTATGGTAAAAACACTAAAGGCACTTCTCTTCTTTCAGAAATGGTCTGCAACAAATAGCATGAATTCTTTCTAGAAAGTAACTACTAAGTAAATGTGATAGGGTGAAATAACCAACAGAATGAGGTGTAGCATAAAGTATCCACCTCAACTTCAAAAGAGTGAAATATGAAGGACAATGGGGGAATAAAGTCATCCCAAGATCCATTAAATAGAAACAAACAAACACACTAAAGATAATTGTGGCAGCACAAAGTCTCTCCATAGTTGGCTTTAGGACACCTTAATAATTACTTCCACTAGTTTTGCTTATTTAATTAAATGGACAAGAATGCATTCAAGAAATATACATATGAACAATTTCCTCAATAACACAAGCTATTTCAGCACAAAGTCATAAAAGTCACTTGCTTTCTCATTCAAATAATGAAATATGATTGACAATCTGAGCTCAAAGTCTTAGTAATGCCTTTCAATTTGGGTATAGTTTTACTTCTAATAAAAAAAAGATATCCTTTGCATAAAATAAGATATTACAATAAATAGTGTTCCAAGAAAGACTTGGGAACTTTGTTTCATGGAAATGGCCCATGTTGCATTCAATGCCTTGAATGCATTTTTAGTTCTATGAAGGAGCCATGTTGGGACAGGGCATTAGCCTTAACTATGGCATGTCAATTAATTTCAAATGTCTCCTCCAAAGTATATGCCATCTAGTCCTCTTTCTGATATTTGCATAGTTGTCCACTTTGCCTTTACTCAATGGATAAAAATAGGCTACGTCCTTGAGTGCTCGTGCTCTCTGATGTCCACTTGGTGGACTGTTTCACCTACTAGAATAACTTTTGCACAAATATTTCTAGTCTTTCCCTCTTATTCCCTCTTTTCTTAGTGCATTTTATCTCTTCCTCATGATCTAAGATCTCAAGATATCGCTTCCCTTTTTGTAGGCTCTTTCAGCTTCTTCTTCAGCTGGTCACTAAGTTAATTCTTCAAATTTTGCACCATATTTGAAAATAAATGGGCATTTTATTACCTTAAATTTGACATCCATGGGGAAATCATTGGTCACTTGAACCACTTTTAACCTTGAACCTTTAAACTTTTATAGTTCATTGGTTCAATGGTTCAATGGTTTGGGCGGTCCTATCGTGATCTGGGCAACAATTTAGAAGACAATTCGGGTGACAGTTCCACCCCAATTGATAATGGAACTTCTGAGAGCCATAAATTTTGCACCATAGCTCCAATTAACTCTCCGTTTGAATCGTTGGAAAGATAATAATGAGGAAAACATCGTGGGATGGCATTGAGCTCTAATCAATGAAGTTTGACCCCAAAAAACCTAATGGAAGTGCCCTAAATTGAAATTTGGGGAACTTATATTGGGTTTTCAAGGGTCAAACTTCATTGGGTGAAGCTCCATGCCATATCACAATGTTATCCTCATTATTAGATATCAAATAGTTCAAACAATGAGTCAATTGGAGATATGGTGCAAAAGTTATGGCTCCCAAAAATTTTGTCATCAATTGGGGTGGAACTATCACCCGAATTATTGCCTAAATTATTGCTCAGATCATATCAGATCCTTGGTCCAATCACTTCCTTGGTTCAATCAGTTGAACCATCACTTCAAGCTTATCTTTAGAATCTTCCACTTCCTTCCTTCAATCAAATCTTCCCTTCAAACTTTTAAATTCCTTGAACCTTTGAACTTTGAATCATTTTGGTTTAAAGTTCAACGGTTCATTCTCTTTCTCAAAATCCTTTGGTCCTTTGAAGTTTTTGGATCCTTTTCTTTTCTATTGAACTCATTGAACCTTTGAACTTTGAACTCTTTTGGTTCAAGGTTTAATGGTTCAATGGTTCATTCTTTACTCTTTGAATCTTTTGTTATTCTAAGTTTCTTAAACTTTATTGAACTCGTTGAACCTTGAACCTTTGAACCATTTTAGTTCAAGGTTCAATGGTTCAACAGGTGAAATCTTTCTTCTTTGAAGTCTTATTTTGTTTAACTCTTTTGATCTTATTGAACTCGCTAAAACTTTGAACTCATTGAACCATCTTGGTTCAAGGTTCAACGGTTCAACGGTTCAACCTTCACTCTTTGAAGCCTTCTTTTCTTTAAGTCCTTCGAAGCTGTTAAACTTTTTGAAGTAGTTGAACTTTGAACTTGCTGAAGCACTTAACTCTTTAAGTCTACTGATGTCATTGAACCTTTGAACCTATTAAACCTTTAAACCTTTGGAGGTGGGGTTCAATGGTTCAATCTTTTGTTTGAAGCCTGCCGATGGACCTTTTGGTTGAACCTCGACATTGAACCAACCTTGAAATTGCCTAAGTGTTTGGAAATTGTTCCTTTATGAGAGCTCACCTATTGAAGTTGTTGAACCTTTGAAACTATGAGTTCCTTATCTAAAAGTGCTTGAATAATTGAATAACTTGAGCACTCAGAACATTTTTTGAGAAGGGAAGAGAGAATTTTGGTCTACAGGACCAAAATAGTTGATATGTTATCCCTAAAAACAAGTGATGGATTTTGGGAACAATAGATGGCTCCAGTTGGGTAACTTCCATCAATTGTAAAAACAATCAAAGGTAGTAGAAACCAAAATCTCTAGTGCCTTCAAGCATGCCATTGGGCTATAGAGTCATGCTACCCAAAAAAAAAGGCGCCAAAAACAAATAAAAATGAAAAGCACCAAATAGAACTAAAGACTATATAAAAATACAAATGTACAACTAGACTTATTTGATACTTCAAGAATTGAAGTGCTTCAGATGCTGCCCACTATGAGGTGATGAAAAATGGCATTTCATCTTGATAAACTAGCAAGAAACCATTTTCTCCCCAAAATTAATGATGGGTGAATGGAACTCTCCACCAGGAATAACATTTTTTGTGCACTCCTTTTGGTTCTCTCTTCTTACCCCATGGTAAGAATTGGTGTCCAATCTAAAAACCATAAATCCTTGCTCTCTTGGTGAAGAGTTTTTTTTCTTGACTTTGGCACGCAACAGTATGGTCTACTACCATATCTTGTTTCTCTTCTAGTCTAATGAGGCACATGATTTGATTGTCAGCATCAAATGCTTGCTAATGATTAGCTTTATCAGGCACACTTAGTTGAAAGACCAGTTTGATAGTGTACCTATTATCTTTGAAATCAAGGTGAGGAACCATGAAGGCTACAAGGACAACCAATGAATTTGCATGATTATGTAGCTCTCTGGGTACTAAAAAGATATTGAAAGCATCAAAACTTTCAATATAGTCCCATACTAGATTGTGGTAATGTCAAAATATTTTGTTCTTAGTTTGACATAGGTTCCTCACTTAACAAACCACCAACTCAACATCTCCTTTGGCATGAAGGAGCTTAACACCTTTGTCATGAACAGCCTTCAAATTGAGTAGCAGGGATTCATATTCAATAGTTTTATTGGTGTTGCTAAACTACAACTTATATGAAAAAGTAAAAATATCTCCTTGAGGAGATATCAACACAATCCTAGCTCCACCACTGGTAGAAGAATTGCTACCATCAAATTCTAGGATCCAAACATCATCAAAAATTGATCTTCTATCAGATTTTTTTCATTAGAGAGGGAAGATCATTTTTCATCTATATTTTTCCCTACCAATTCTTTTGATGTCTTTTTTAAATCAATTTTTGGATCACCACCTACATGACTTTCATCTATTGTAACAAGAACATCTTTAGTAGATAGAAAATAATTACCCCTGTCTGAAGACTCAAATAGAATTTGAGCTTCAGGGGCCGACATTTGGGTGACAACATATTTTGCCTCCTTCTCAAGAAGTAACCTCTACATGATGCCTTTGACTGGGATCCTCACTTTAGATAGGTCCATACTTAACGCACCACCAACATCTTTGCAAAAAAAATTCCCAAGAAGAATGATGTATGAGGCTAGGACGTCAGTCACCAGGACTGTCATTTTGATTCTCTTATCTGGGAATGCTGCAAATGTAAATTGGGTGTCCTTGATTTGTCCCAGTAGTGGCACTTATTTTTTCTCCATGGAGAAGCATCTCCTAAAGGTCTTAGTCAGCATGAGTCCAAGAGATTCTGCTACTTTGGTGGGCATGACATTGTTAAACGCACCTGAGTCTATGATACAATTGTTTAGTTGGTGTCCATTTATTAGTAGGGAGACATAAAATGGTTCTATCCTCCTAGGAGTAGCAGGAGGAGTAATGACAAGGTTATTCTAGGTGGATGTGGGAGTCACCTTTGGAGCATCTAGTCCTATAGGGATAGTTTTATTCTTTACACACTGAACCAACATATCCAATTGCTCAGGGTTAGATTGTAGGAATTCAAATTTAGACATTGAATTTTATTTTTCTTGACATGGTCAATTATATCAAATGTTTGAAATGAATTAGGAACAGGGGAAGGCAGTTCCTCCTTTTGGTTTTAAGAAGGGGGTTAATGATCTACAAAATTGAAGTTGAAGGTGAAATCATACTTGAGGTACTTAGTTTTTTAGGGATCATCAGGTCCTTTGATTGAAAAGGTAGAGTGGTTCCCCACTTAGTAATTGGAATTGCTAGATGAGGACACTCCTTTATTTTTTTCTTATCAGCTTGCTGGGTTGACTAGTTCTAGAACTATGTGAATACGATGTATGATCCATCAAACACTTTGCCTTTACTTCTGGGTTCATCCTAGTAATTCATGAAACCAATTTTAGAGTCACTAGCTAATTCTTCTTCTCCCTCTGTGAAGAGATTAACATCATCTTTTAGGTACAACTCATGCTGGAAGGAGAAATTAGATTCTATTTTAAGATATCCAACTACTGAGTTGGTTGGTACTGCTTCAATAACAAGCTTCCCCTATGGGGGAGGAAGGCAATTTAGCTACCCTTAATTCTTGGAAGCATTGCCTTGGTATGACTAATTGGGAAATGTTCTCCTTGGTATATCTCTATATGAAAGAGTAAAAGACATCCCTTGCACCATTTACTTCCTAAGAGCTATCAACTCATTTGCTAGCTTCTGCACCATTAGATCAGTGGTGCCTGTAGATGGATATTTAGAGGCTGAAGAAGATTTACCTTTATTAGGATCTATCCTTATCTTCCACACCAAGATGAGATCATCTTCCACCTCAGTGGCCAAATCTTGACTTGCAACAAGGTCTATGTGGCCAACACGTCTCAACAAGAAACTCACTTTAGGAAGCTGAGAGTTGATGAAGAAGCATTTGAGATTCTCAATTGTTGGCTGAGAAATTGTAGGAATCATGTTCCTTAACTTGTCAAACTTGGCTATGAAATCTCTCATTGGTTCGTGAGGATCCTTCTTCATTTGTGTGAGCTAGGCTAGTAAGGCATGTGCATCTTCTGT
Organism: Torreya grandis; assembly: GCA_037957365.1. NCBI lineage: Eukaryota > Viridiplantae > Streptophyta > Pinopsida > Cupressales > Taxaceae > Torreya > Torreya grandis. Next base: position 2,002,181 of record JARHVA010002464.1, on the reverse strand, counting down.
AGGCTTGAACCTTACTTCAAATTTGGCTTTGAGAGTGTTCTAGTCAGTCACTGACTGAGCCTATAGATGGTAGAACTAGTCTATATTAGCACCTTGTAATGTCTCCACAAATAGCCTAACTACTACATCCTTATACTCCACACCTGTCACACCATAGGCTATGTTGAAGGCTGCAATATATTCATCAAGATGAACTCTCCCATCACCAAAAAATTTGGGGAAATTCTTCCTTGAACTACGAGGTAGTTCATCTAGAGGTGGAGTTAGATTTAGTGGACTAAAATAGTTACCCCAAGGGCCTTGAACTACCATGATTTGACTATTAAAGGGATGGATAACAAATGTCTGAGGGGCATGTATTGACAAAGCTCTACTAACAACAGAAATGGACACTTTTCTTGGTAATGGAGACCTAAATTTTGTAAGAGGAAAACTCCTAGTTCATTGAAGGTGAGATGGAGAAGGAAATAGGTCAAAATCACTTTGCTATACTAGCTTGAATATAGAGTAAACAATACCTTTAGATCTCTGGCTTCTTGTATGCCATGGATCTACTAGAGTGCAAAACTAAAATGGATAAGGATAAAGACTACTTCAATTTGAAGCTTAAGGATTCAAACTACACAAAATAATCCCCAACAGAGTCACCAAAAATTGTTTGTTGAATATTTTGTCACCAGCTAATTGATGGGCAAAATAGGTGTTTCAACCACAACATAAGGAGATTTATTGGCCAAAACGTGCAAGCCTACCACATCAAAATGGGGAAAATCTCTCCTCTCATCAAGGGGAGGTTCCCTATAACTATAAAGTACTAATATACTATAAATAAGATAAAAATAACACTTAGGGTAGGATAACACCATCCATCTCTCTTTTTTTAGAGATAATGTCCATAGACATAAGATAATTTTGGTGAAAACACTGAAGGCACTTCTCTTCTTTCAGAAGTGGTCTATAGTAAACAGAAAGAATTCTTTTTAGAAATTAACTACTAAGTAAATGTAATAGGGCACAATAACCAATAGAATGAGGTGTAGCACAAAGTCTCCACCTCAACTGCCAAAGAGTGAAATATGAAGGACAATGGGGGCACAAAGTCATCCCAAGATCCTTTACACAAAAATAAACAAACACATTAAAGACAATTGTGGCAGCACAAAGTCACTCCATAGTTGGCTTCAAGACACCTTCCTAATTACTTATGCTAGTTCTACTTATTTAATTAAATGGACAAGAATGCATTTAGGAAATAGACATACGAACAATTTCCTCAACAAAACAAGCTATTTCAGCACAAAGTCATAATAGTCACTTGCTTTCTCATTCAAATAACGAAATATAATTTACAATCTGAGCTTAAAGTCTTAGTAATGCCTTTTATTTTGGGTAGAGTTTTGCTTCTGATAACAAAAAGATCTCCTTTGCATAAAATAAGAGATTACAATAAATATCACTCCAAGAAAGACTTGGGTGCTTTGTTTCATGGAAATGGACCATGCCACATTCAATGCCTTGAATGCATTTTTTGTTCTATGAAGGGGCCATGCTAAGACAAGGCATTAGCCTTAACTATGGTTTATCAGTTCATTCAAATGTCTCCTCCATAGTATATGCCATCTTGTCCTCTTTCTAATCTTTTCATAGCTATCCATTTTGCCTTTACTCGATGGAGAAAAATAGGCTATGTCCTTGAGTGCTCACGCTCTCTGATGTCCACCTAGTGGACTATTTCACCTACTAGAATAACTTCTACATAGACATTTCTAGTTTTTCCCTCTTGTTCCCTCTTTTCTTAGTGAATTTTATCTCTTCCTCATGATCTAAGCTCTTGGGCTATCTCTTCCCTTTCTATAGGCTCTTTTAGCTTCTTCGTCAGCTGGTCACTAAGTTGGTTCTTCAGATTCCACACCATATTTGAAAATATACAGGCATTTCATTACCTTGAATTTGACATCCATGGGGACATCATTGGTCACTTGGTCATTTTAACCACTTTGAACTGTGAATCTTTAAACTTTGAGAGTTCATTGGTTCAATGGTTCAATAGTTCAGGTAGTCCTATCGGCTCCTTAGTTCAATCTCTTCCTTGGTTCAATCGGTTGAATCATCTATTTGAGGTTGTATATGGAATCTTCCACTTCCTTCCTTCGCTTGAAGCTTCCCTTCAAACTTTGAAATTCCTTAAACCTTTGAACCTTTGAACTTTGAACCATTTTGGTTCAAAGTTCAACGGTTCATTTTCTTTCTTAGAATCCTTTGGTCCTTTAAAGTTTCTAGATCCTTTTCTTTTCTGTTAAACTCATTAATCCTTTGAACTTTGAACTCTTTTAGTTCAAGGTTCAATATTTCAATGGTTCATTCTTTGCTCTTCGAATCCTTTGTTCTTCTAAGTCTCTCAAACTTTATTAAATTCATTGAACCTTGAACCTTTGAACTATTTTGGTTCAATGTTCAACGGTTCAATGGGTTAAATCTTTCTTCTTCGAAGTCTTCTTTTATTTAATTATTTGTATCTTATTAAACTCGTTGAACCTTTAAACTCATTAAACCATCTTGGTTCAAGGTTCAACAGTTCAACCTTCAGCCTTCAAAGCCTTCTTTTCTTTAAGTCCTTCGAAGCCGTTGAACTTTCTAAAGTGGTTGAACTTTAAACTTGCCGAAGCACTTAACTCTTTAAGTCTGCTGATGTCATTAAACCTTTGAACCCATTGAACCTTTGAACCTTTGGAGGTGGGGTTCAATGGTTCAATATTTTGTTTGAAGCCTACTGATGGACCTTTTGGTTGAACCTCAATGTTGAACCAACCTTGAAATTGCCTAAGTGTTTAGAACTTATTCCTTTGTGAGAGCTCACCTGTTGAAGTTGTTGAACCTTTGAAACTGTGAGTTCCTTAGCTGAAAATGCTTGAATAATTTAAGAACTTGAGTGCTCATAACATTTTTTGAGAAGGGAAGAGATAATTTTGGTCTGCACAACCATAATAGTTGATATGTTGTCCCAAAAACAAGTGACAAATTTTGGGAACAACAAGATGAATATTCATCAGAGTAAATGAACACCTAGAAACTTCAAAGTAGGGTACTTCAAGATTATCTCTACTGAGAAGGTGGACTAAAGTTGCTAAGTTTATCTCTAGATATTTCATTTTTAAATGAAGGTATTCCATCTTGTATGGATTACACTTCAAGTTCCTAAAGCATTTGTGTCATGATATAGAGATGAAAATCCCCAACTTCTTGCTTCACATGATCACAAAAATGTCAAAGACATTTTAAAAAGGTAATTCTAAATCTATTTCCCACCATTATCTCATCCAGTTGATTGTTCAAGCATATTTTCAAATAACTAAACCCAACATCAGTTGGGAAGAATTTATCCAAGTACCAAGAAATGTATAAAGTGATAGAGAAGGAAATGAAATAAAATAAGAATTGGTGGTTGAAGAAGAAATATTAAAATAATCCCTTTTTATAGATCCACAAGAACCTATAATATAAAATCTTCTTGTAGCCACACAAGAACCTACAAAGGAAGTTCTTCCTATAGCAATATAAGAACCTATATCAAGGACTGAGGAAGGGACTTCCATAGGTAGGGAATCTAGAAGGAAAAGGAAGAAACTCATTCTTCATCCTAATTCAGATGAGTCTAAGGAGTAACTTTCACCTTCTCTTAAAAAGGCTAAGGTAAACCCTAATCCTTATAGATCTCATAGATTGAGGAGTAAAATGCAAACTAAACCTTATTATATTATTGAAATAAATGAAGAATCTAGAGATGAAAAAATTGCTAGTAGTGATGAATCTCTATAGACTAAACTAGATAGGGAAGAATGTTCTCTAATATTTAATGAGGAAGAAGCAGAACAAGATGAGCATTGTTTTGAAGAATTACATGAGGAATTAATACAAGAAGAATTATAACAAGTTGAGCATAGTTTTGAAGAGTTTCATGAGGAACCCATGAAAAAAGAAGCTAAACAATTGGAGCAACTTGTACAAATGAAATTTTCCACTTTTGAACAAGCCCTACAATAAATTAAGAAACTAACGAAGTAGTTACAAGATCAATTTGATGGAGCACTGGATGCACTTGCAGTAGTAGCTTGTAATTTATATCCCTCTATTTAATACCATCCTACACCTAACATTCCACAACCTTCTATAGAGGTAGATCAAAAAGAAGAACCCAATGCTACCCAAGAAGTCAGGTATCACTCCTCATTTGCAATATCTTCTAAATTATTTAATTGGATGGATAGTTAGTCTAAAATTTTGAAAGAATCAAGGAAATAAGAAAGGAAATTGAAATAAGAAAATAAATTTAAGGAAGAGAGCATCACCAAAATTAAACAAAAAATTGAGGATATGGTTAGTCTTACCGAAGAGCTCCTTGATTGTAGGCCTCCTTAAAAAGTTTATTCATTTTATCTTAAAGAATAATGACACAAGTTTAGATTTATGAGAATTTATTGTGATATTCCCCATTAAGTTTTTGATCCCCTTTCCTTTTTTCTATCTATAAATAAAGTTCATAGGAAAAACAAGCACAATTGTGCAAGTTTTACCTGCACAATTATGGTGTTCCTTATGATAGGGAGTGGAACCCCAATTTATATGTTGGAGATGTCCAATTAAATGAATTTTCATCATATTTTTTCAATGAATAGAGAAGAGGAAGAGAAGTAGTGTAATATAGGAAAAAGGAGAATGAAAACCATCTACTCATTAGGAGTGAGTCAATGGCACATAGTGTTGTTTTAGCAAAATGTGATAATATTATGTTAAAAAATAAAAGTTAGAGATTACTTTGGTAATAAATGTGTTGAAGCCCAAGATTTTTATTTAGGATTGAGAAATTCTATTGGTCTTGTTGCAAGACAATCATGTACTAAATGATGAAATGATCTCACCTCATCACTAAGGAAGAGGGAGCCCTATTCCCCTTTTAATTTAAACAAAAAATTAATAGGATAAAAAATACATTCTTCTTGTAAGTGACATAAGATCATAATTATTGGACCTCAAATTAAATCCCCCTCTATTTTTGTATCCTATTCTAGATTGATAGGACAAAACCCTAGTGGATGAAGCTAGAGAAGCCAAAATTTGGAAACTATTTGAATAGAGGAGGGGATCTTACATTCACCTTTCCAAGGGTGCTATAGATCCCATGGATTTTAGAGTTCATATTGAATCGGGAATGAACAAGTATGCTACTTGAGGATAAGCAAGATCTTAAGTTGGGGGGCTGTGATGAGCCCCATAAATGTCATATTCTTGTGTCTATCTATTTTACTCATCCTCTTTATTAACCATGATTTTAAAATAAATTCCATATAGTTTCCTACTTTCATAAGCCATATAGCATTATGTTTATATACTCTTTTAAATAGTTGAAATTATGTAGTGAAATTAAATATATGATGGTTATCTATTGCTTTAGGATGATTTTATTAGTGTAGTTTTTTTTTTCCCTATTTATTAATTAGGGAAATTATATTTCTTGTGTATACATGGAGTTTTCCTACATTTTTGGGATAGGCTAGCTTATGTGGAGGTGCGTGTCATAGATGTGTCATAGGTGTCATAAGAATGTCATAAGTAATTCCCTTGATGGGAGTTACTTCTCTATTCTTAGCACCTTGTCACCACCTTTCATGGAGGAGTTACAGTCTATTCTTGGGGTGCCTTGTCTACCTTTTGTGGAGGAGTTACTTACATACTCTCCTATATGTATTCCTCACTTTGGCCATCTCATGCTAATCAAATTTTGGTTTTCTCCATTTTGTCTTGTGTAATTTATCTTCTTGTGTTATTTTCAAATTGCTTTAGCATCTATGTGGTGTACACTTGTTTCATCTTGTGTGATCATGTTTCCATTGCACTCGTGTTATCCATATTTTGGCAACAACTCCGGTATGGTATCAGAGCAAGAATGGTAATCATGTGTCTGGTTATGCTTTTAGTTCATTTTGAAATCAAGAGGAGTGGAGTTATCTTTGTTTTTTTAATTTTCTAGATATGATCTAAAATAATAAAAATATATCATTTTTTGTTAGTTTCCTTGGGATCCTTGGCCTTTGTGTCTCTTGGCTATCTTCACTTTAGGTTTTTGTTCTATTATTGTGTGCCATTGTTGTGTGGAGTAGCAGAGGGAAGAGCAGCACTCATCTATTAGAGCATACTTTCTGCTATAGTCCACTCCAAGCTTCTATATTCTGTGTCAACCTTCAGCTGTGTTAAGCTTCTACATTTCGTGCCTAGCTTTTGGTCAGTAGTCAACTCCACACACCAGTCCTTCACCAACTTTTGTAACACCCAACATCTTTCACTTCTGCCATGCCATCAGCTGTACGGCATCCAAAATAGGTCTATTTTTTTTGTGAATATGGCACATTTTTCTTGTCTTCTTCTACCTAGACCTATTGTGCATTAAATTCAACAGATTTCATCATCTTTTCTTGCCCAGCAAGGTGCCAAGTAAGCTGTACAGTGTCCAACACATGTCTGTAATTATTCTTTTGTCTTTTTTGCAAGTTAAACTTTGGCTTGTGTTTTTTGGTGCCCCTTTCTTGCTTGGCATCCCATGTGGCACCCCTTGGACATGTTACATCCTTCATTTATATCTATGATTCATTAGTTTCAGTTAAAAATTGACTTGTAAAATAAAAATCAGTCAATTTGACTGAATATTTAATTTTTTAGACAATTTTGTAATTTGGGGGTTTTCATTTTAAACTTGTATCTTTGCCTGTCGAAGACGAAGGGTGAGGCCCCGATTGGTAGGAGGCCAATTCCCCCTCGCAAAAACCTCCTTTGGATTCCTCATTCTATGGTGAATCTAATGAATGGTTAGAAGGCCTCTTTCTCTCTCATAATAGGCATTTTTTTAATGTTTTAGTGTTTTTTTTGCAAAACCACTAGTTTATGAGAAAATTGAACCTTTAATATCTTGCAAATGGTAGCTCAGATTTGGGTTCCATTTTTTGAAAAAGTGTTCATAATTCAATTCTCCATAGTATAGGCTTTCTATTTGTTAAAAATGCACTAGTTTATAAAGTGCCAAAAATTTGGATCTCTCAGGACGCATTTTTGGCTGAGTTTGACGTCCTGTTTGCTTTAGTCTTGCACTGATTGCTCTAAAAAACATTCTTAGCTGATTATGACATATTTTGAGCATGCACTTGCATATTTGGGGGGAAGGGGCTCAATATTTTTGTGGGGTGTGATTGCTTTTCACAACTTGTAAATCTTTGCTTTCATTCTCCTTTCTACATAATTTCACAACTTGCAATCAACACAACTTCACCTAAATTTAGCTAAAAATGGATTCTTTTCAACTTAAACCCCTAACACCTTTCAACTATCATGAATGGAAGGTTAAAATGTCAATCATTCTTAGAAGCAAAGGGTTGTATACGATCACCATGGGTACTGAAGTAGAACCCAAGACTGATGCTAAAAAGGTCAAGTGGTACAACTGTAGTGATGAAGCCTATGGATTACTAAGTATGTCTGTGTCTCCAGAGCTTTTCTTCCATTTAGAATCCTCCTAGACTCCTAATGACATATGGGACACCTTAGAAAATTTATTTGGGAAGCTTGATGAGATGAGAGGTCATGAGCTCAAAAATGAACTCATAAGTCTAAGTCTTAGCAACTTTGACACCCTATAGGACTTCTTCACTAAGTTTAAGGCCCTTAGATTGTAATTGAAAGAATGTAGGATAGAGAAGAAAGATGATCAACTCATTCTTTCTATTCTCAAAAAGTTAGGTCCAATCTATTCAGTCTTTGTCTCCACTTTCCATGCCACAAAAAGTGCCCTTTGCACTACATGGAAAATGCCTTCTTTGGATTCATTCATTGCCGACTTGACTAGGGAGCAAGATAAGCTGATTCAAATGGGCATGATGAAGTCTACTCAACCCCAAGCTTTGATAGCTAGAAATGGTAAGGACAAGACTTCAACAAAGGAGAAGAAGAAAAAGAATAAGGACCAGGAGAAGAAGAAAGAAAACACCAATCTTGCCAAAAACAACACTGAGACTTCCTCTTCTAATGCTAAACTAAGAAGGAGAAGGTTAAGTGTGCCTATTGTAAAAATATAGGGCATGCTAAACAAAAATTCATGAAGAAACAAATAGATCACCTAACTCATCTTCTAGAGAAGAACAACATAGGTTTTCTTGAGTCCATCAAGCAGAATTCCTCTACCCAAGATTCTACCAAGGAAAAAGGCAAGGGTAAGGAGAAAGAAAAGGGCAAGGCCCTTATAACTACAACAACTTCTACATCTTCATGTGTCATCAACTCAAGTGCTTCTCACCACATGGGCTCTTCACTATTTGATTTTTCATCTTTAGAGCCTTATAGCATGACTTCAATTAGTTTGGGTGATGACACTTCAATTTCTATTGCAGGGAGAGGGTCAGTTGAAATGGAAGGAGGAACATTCAATAATGTTCTATGTGTTCCTTCTCTTTCAACCAGTCTTCTATCAGTGTACCAAATCACTCACATTGGTCAAGGTATGAGATTTGATTTTTCACCAGATTTAGTGGCTATCAGGGAGTTGCATAGTGACACTATAGTGGCAATGGGTAAGGCAGATCACCAAGCCAGGTTATACACCTTCTCACATTTTGCATCAGATTCTTCTCCAACAAAATTTATAACTCATTCAGATGGAGTTAGCAAATTGTGGTATGAGTGGTTTGGCCACCTTAACTCTGCTACTTTGAGCAACTTTGCAAAAATGACATGGTCATTGGCTTGCCTCGTGTCCAATGCTTAAAATGAATTTGTGAGGGGTGCTCCCTTAGGAAGCATCCCAAAGCAAAATTTGACAAAGGAAAAGCTTGGAGGGCTTCACAACCTTTGAAGTTAGTCCATAGTGATGTATTAGGACCTTTTCCCAAACCATCTTTCATAAGGACCAAGTACATCCTCACTTTCATTGATGATTTCTCTAGGTACACTTGGATATATTTTATCAAACAAAAGTCTGAAGTGTTTGAAACGTTTCTAGACTTCAAGTCTCTTATTGAGAAATAGAGTGAGAAATCCATCAAGGTTCTTCGAACTGATAATGGATGGGATTATGTCAGCATCAGGTTTGAGAAATTTTGCACCATAGAGGGGATTGATTTGCAGCACATAGTCACCTATAGTCCTTCATAGAATGGGGTTGCAGAATGCAAAAATAGGTTCTTGACAGAGATGGGTAGCTGTATGACTCACTCCAAATCCTTAACACCACAATACTGGGCTGAAGCCATCAATTTTCCTTGCTACATTCAAAATAGGGTTCCTCACAAAGCTTTGAAAGGGATAACACCCTTTAAAGCTTGGCATAAAAGGAAACCTGATGTTGAGCACCTCAGGGTTTTCAGATCCCCAGCCATGGCATTCATTTTGAAGAAGAAATGCAAAGCTATGGAGCATTAATCCAAGCCTTGCATCTTTTTAGGATATCTGAATGGTATCAAGGGATATCACCTTCTAAATCTAGTCACTCATGAGTTGTTTGTCGAGAGAAGTGTCCATTTTCAAGAGAGTACTAGAGAATCAACACTTGATACTTCTCCCTCATCGGATCTACTTCTTCATGATGATTCCCCATCAGATTTAGATTAGCCACAATAGGTTCTTAATCCAGAGACATCTTCTTCTTCTTTGAGTTCAGATAGTGAGGATAGTGATGCAGAGTCATCCACCTCTAGTCAGTTAGAGGATGAGGAGTTAGCACCTGACTCGCCCACTTTTGAGCCACTTTGGGCTAGACAGACACTTGAGAGTGTTGGCACTTGGGTAGGAGATCCCACATATGATAGACATACTAGGGGGATTTTCAGAGAGATCCACATGCCTTATTTGCTATAGTTTTGGATCCATAGAGTTTTTGAGAGGCATCGGGGGTACTTGAGTGGGATAATGCTATGGAGGAAGAATATTCTTCCTTAATCAAACATCACACTTGGGATTTGACTTCAATTCCTAAGGGAAGAAAGATGGTTCGATGTAGGTGGATATATCAAACCAAGTTTGCAATAGATGGGTCAATTGATAAGTACAAGGTGCGATTGGTCACCAAGGGTTTCTCACAAGTGGTAGGCATTGACTACCCAAAGACCTTTACACCCATTGTAAAGATGAATTCTATCTAACTCACCTTGGCTATTACCATAGCACATGGTTGGGATGTACATCAGATGGATGTGAAGAGTGCCTTTCTTCATGAAGACCTAGAGGAGGATATCTACATGGAGTAGCTACCAGGATTTGTTCAGGATTCTTCCCTAGTATGTAGACTTTGGAAATCTATCTATGGCCTCAAATAGTGCCCTCAATATTAGTATGCCAAGATGGATTCCTTCCTTCTCATAGTGGGTTTCACTAGGTGCCATTTTGATCCCAATGTCTACTTCTTATAGCAGGATGATTCACTCTTGATTTTGGTTCTATATGTTGATCACCTTTTGATCACCAAGAGTTCTTCATCGGCTATTGCAGTAGTGAAGGCATCTCTTCAGGATAGACTTGACATGACAAACTTGGGTTTGTTGCACTACTTCCATGGTATCGAGATCTCACAGTTAGATTTATGGATTTCTCTTGCACAGCCTAAGTATGCTCTTGACTTATTAGCTCAGTTTCACATGGTTGATTGCAAGCCATCTCTGACTCCCTTTCTATCAGGAGTCAAGCTTGAGGCTGATTATTCTTCACCATTAGTTGATGCCACTCGATATCAATAACTTGATGGTAGTCTCATCTACTTGACTCACACTAGACCTAACATATCATATATAGTGGGACTTGTCTCTAGATTCATGTAGGAACCTCATGAGCCACATTGGAAAGTAGCTAAGAGGATCTTGCATTACATACAGGGTTCATATAGATACAGGATTCATTACAAATTTGGCATAGAGGTTGACTTAGTTGGATATATAGATTCAGACTGGGTTAGCAATTCACACACTCACAAGTCCACTTGTGGTTATAGTTTCTCTCTAGGTTTTGGTCTTATCAGTTGGTCTAGCAAGAAGCAAAATGCTATTGCTATATCATCCATAGAGGTAGAGTACAAGGGAGCTGTTAATGCAGCTACTAAGGCTATTTGGCTTTAGGGGATTCTTTTTGAGTTTGACATTTGTATCAGGTAGCCCACCATCATTTATTGTGACAACCAGAGTACCATTCAAATTTGTAGGAATCTAGTTCAGCACTAGCAGACCAAGCACATAGAGATTCACATGCATTTCATTTAGGAGCTTATTCATAGTTAGGTCATTGACTTGATATTTTGCCAGTCTTCAGAGTAGGTTACAGACATATTCACCAAACCTTTCACTAAGAGCAAGTTCATTCATTTATGAACTCTTCTTTGGGTGTAGTCTACATCTACAGTAGCATCATCTTCAGGGGGGCCCTTTTAGCCTCTTCTTTCTTTTATGTCTCTCTTTTGGGGGACAGTTTTTTCCTACGGGTTTTCTCCTTTTCTCTATCTTATGGGAGATTGCATTTGTACATGGGTACCTCATCAGGCCTAGTTGTTGGGACCCATTTTTTATTTCCACACTGCCCACATAAGCTACACTTATGGGGGGTATTAGTGTAGGTTTTTATTTTTCCCTATTTATTAATTAGGGAAATTGTATTTCTTATGCATACATGGAGTTTATTTAAATTTGTGGGACATGCTAGCTTATTTGGAGGTGTGTGTCATAGATGTTTCATAGGTTTCATAAGAATGTCATAAGTAATTACTTCTCTATTCTTAGCACCTTGTCACCACCTTTCATGGAGGTGTTACAGTCTATTCTTGGGGTGCCTTGTCCACCTTTTGTGGAGGAGTTACTTATGTACTCTCCTATATGTATTCCTCACTTTGGGAATCTCATGCTAATCAAATTTTGGTTTTCTCTATTTTGTCTTGTGCAATTTATCTTCTTGTGTTATTTTTAAATTGCTTTAGCATCTATGTGGTGTGCACTTGTTTCGTCTTGTGTGATCATGTCTCCATTTCACTCGCATTATCTAGATTTTGGCACTAAATCCAATAGATTTTTTTATAATGTGTTTCAAGGATGTTTTGGAGAGATATGTATGTATAATGAAACATCTTGTAGAAAAGGAATCTCATTACATAGACCATCCTACAACCACTACATGACTAAAGTTGTAGATGAATAAATTTTGATTCTCTTTCAATCGACTAACTAAAATGACTCTAACCTCCATAGAGATCAATAAAGAACCAATTGAATAATTAAAATAGCCTTATTTGTCCTACAACAATATTACGAAATTCTCATGAATGATGAATTTAGTGAAAAGAACCAATATTTGTTATCCTAAATTGAATGTATCTTAGAATAGAATGTGTATATTATTTTTCATAAAACAATCTTCTCTATGGTATATAAATATGTAGAATCCAAGTTGAGATGTAGTAAATGTTAATTAGAGATTATCATAAGTACATTTTATCAACCAATAATTATTATAATTTTGTACATCAACTCATTGCTATAGTTTAATTAATATGAACAAGCATTCTAAGTTCAATTAAGTTTTGTGAGAGGAAGGATTGAATATGAAATATGGAATGAGTAAGGGCCCCTTTTAGAATCTTTATATAAATAATCCAACCCAATTTAATAGCTAAGCATGTTATTTGGTTTCTTTATGCATTATGGGATTTAATTTTTAATTGTGTGATATACATTCTTATTTAGATTTATTTAAGGAAGCTTTCAATCATAAGAATTTATTTCATAGTATTTATTTCATTTTTTATTTCAAGCATTTCATTTATTTCACTAAAACATGTTAGATATAATTATCAAAATGTCAAATTAAAGATTGAGTGTGCACATATAGTGATGTCATCCTATCAAGTCTACGTCCTCGAGTTAACATCTAAATGAGGTAGAAGATATAGGTCCATGGTGACTCTCCTTGTATTGATTTTGAATCAACTACTACTCAATGGTGTTAAGGGACTACAAACAAGAGGCATGTATAAATTCCACATAATCAAAGGGACATGACTTAGTCAAATGTACCCAAAAGCAAGATTGACATATTTAAATGTACATACCACAAACAATGACATATTCAAATGTTAAATAAAACACACATAGGCATAAGGGCCATAAATAAATAAACATATTCAAATTATCTAAAAATTTAACAATAACAAGGTAAGACACTCAAGGAAGTATGTAAAATAAAGCATAAGAAACCAACATAAACATATAATAGTAGCCCATGGATCAAATTTGTTAATAAAATGTTTAGTAGATAACATATCAAATGCATTGTATAATATATAAATGTGGATAAATTAATGTGTAATTAAATATATAATCTCAAACATGATAATGTAAAATGACCATAGAATGATATAACTTGGTTATATCATGACCAAATAAGGTGGACACCCCCAACATCCTAATGATATAAGTAGATGAAAATCCTAACATCCAAAAGTACATGGATAATGTATTTGCGTATTCATGTATCACAGTTAATATATGTGTGAAACACATGTTCATATATAAAATATTGATATGTCATCTACCAACATGGAATTAACAACATTTGTGAAAATGATATAATAGAACATGTAAATGCTGAAAAAATATTTATATTTTACAAGATTGTATTTTTTTAGTATTATTGGAATATGTGAAAAGAAATAACTATCCTATGATCTCATCCAATGGATGCTCATAGGTATCTCTCCTCTAGGAATCTAGTACAATAAACTAGTGGTACTACCAAAGAACGTGTATAGGTGTTGTATCTATCATTGTGTAATCTATCATGCTTTATGGTTTCTTTGAAGTATAAATAATAGGAACATGTTTAGGTGTGTTTGATATCTTTATATGATGCATAATATAATTAATAATTTTTATCATGTTCCTTTTTAAGGATAGTATTTGGTATTATTACTTTACATTAAAGTGTACTTTTAGTTCTTTATTAATTGTGTATACATTACTTATATTTGTTTTTGTGATGTATGTTTAGATAAGGTAAATTACACAGTGGTATGAGATATTTTAATTTTCTTAAATTTTCAAATTTTTAATAATGAGGAAATAACCATATGTAATGAAAACCTATTGTAAATAAGAAGTCTCAACTCTAATGATCATTTGGTAATGAAATTATTGGTTTGGTTTATATCAATGACTCTGAATTATTTATAAAAATATCCCAAGAATATTTATGTATTTGTCTAGATACCCATATTTTTTTTGTAGTTTCACCTTCTCCACAAATATTTTTAGGAAGTAATTTATCTACCAATGTTTCCTTGGTGGAATCAGTGTAGGATAGATCAGCCCTAGGAAATGGTATACTAGGACAAGGACTTCTACTAGTGGTCACCTTTTGTGAAGGTCTATGGACCTTGTGTTCTTCAAAAGGAATAACATGAGATGTATTGACCCTCTTACAATAGCCTCTAGAATAAGTATGTAATATATGTCTATATATGTCTTTTTAAATATAATAATTCCATGATTGGGTAACTGTGTAAACTTTTGATCAAGAGCAAAATAGTCATGTTTTCAGTGTTCATTAATACCATGGTAAGTGAAAAAGTGTTGTCTTTTTAATTTTAAAAATTGGTGTGGTGGATAATGTGAACTAGAAAGGAGTGTTATAAATTTTTTATTCAACAAAGTTCATAATATATCATGTGGTCTATCTCGGTACCAATCAAATTAAATAGGCTATTATTTGGTAGAGGTATATGGTCTAACTATGGGAGATACTATGTAATCATGCTCTTTTACTGTAATAAACACCATTATTGTTTATTATTTGAAATTTAATTTTGGTTATATAGAAGTTTTTTGAATTAGTTTATTTAATATTTTGTAACTTGTTTATTTCTCTTGAAAACATGAATCTTAACATACATTATTTTTAGTGAAGAGATAGGCAAGTTGGTTTGAGTATTCATTAGAGCACATGCATATTTGTGCACATCCAATTATAGGGTCTCAAATGTAGCAAAGGAATTATGTAACGATATTTATTTGAGTGGATAAAATAGACCTCTACTAATATAAATTAGACTTCCAAATATAAGGGTGTGTAAGTTAAGGAATATAAAGCATCCTTAAATCAGATAATATATTCTTTTATAACCTCATTTTATACTTTTATCGATTATTTAAAATATTCTAATGGTAACATATGTAAGGTATAAAAATGAAATTGTGATAGAAACGCATCTTTAAGTTTTTTGAAAATTTATAGTGAACCATTTGAAAGACTATAAAAATAATCAAGAGCCCCTTGGGTTAAGCTACTATAAAAATAATTCAAGATCAAGTTTCCATTTTAGACCCAGTGTTTAAATTAATGTATATATTGTTATAAATGAATAACATATCCCCTTGACCATCAATGGA
Source organism: Torreya grandis (assembly GCA_037957365.1). NCBI lineage: Eukaryota > Viridiplantae > Streptophyta > Pinopsida > Cupressales > Taxaceae > Torreya > Torreya grandis. Next base: position 1,986,729 of record JARHVA010002464.1, on the reverse strand, counting down.
GGAGGACTTAGGTATAATAAAGTTTGAAGGATAAGGATGCTTAAATACATCCTTAGCAATAGGTTTCTCTACTAATATGCTCATAAAAGACAACCTCATGAGAATACATTTTTATCTTAAGAGTGTTTGCTTATTGTTTGAAATCTCTAGTGGTAGTCATAATAGACAACATATCACAAGAAGAGGTTGTATCATTTACTAGTGGCTATAAATTACCATGCACATGGAAAATACAGGTAACTAAATCTTTTCCACTATCAAGGGGAGTATCATTACATAGTTTTATTTCATTTTGTAAATGGGTATCCATGGTTAAATAGGTTATTATATCATGTTGGATAGCATGATATGTGGTACTATTTTTATTGCAAGGTATCATGCTATTTGAAATATCTTGGTATTGAACATGAGTAGAGAAAAAAACTCCACTTGTAATCATTTGGTCTTTTATATCATAAAATTCAAATGAGGTAAGAAAATAAACATTTTCTATTTCATTGGAAACCTCATGAGAGGGAATAATTCAATGTTCACTTTAGGTTTTCCTTTCTAAAGAAGGCAGATAAGTTGCAATGCTAGTTTTGATTTTCTTTGTCTTACATGATTTTATCATTACAAATGAAACATGAAATATACTTAGGATTTTTTTCCTCCAAAATAATTCACATTTTTAAAGTAGTTATTTATTATTTTCATATGCACTTTCATGTTTTTCATCATGCAAGATAATTTGCTCATCACCAACTAGAGGGGAAGGACAAATTTGACTATTTGAATTTGAATCATCCAAATAGAGAATATAATTTTAAAAATTAGTATTATTTTGTTAACAAGGAACACACTTTACTTATTCAAAATTTCATCATAAGAGATAAGGGAAGAACATTCAACTTATTCAACAATTGAATTATTGGAAGGGGTTTTACTTTTTGAAGTAACTAAAGAAGGTACGCATGAAATATTTTGATATTCAACATTATGAATAACTTGTATATGTATTATATCTTAATCATTGTGAAATAAAGGAATATGATTAGTGTCATATATAATATGGATGTCATCACAATCATACCAAAAATTAGAAATGTCACTACCTTTCTCATTTATATTTGTATTTTCATCATTTGTTATTTCATTATCATATTTGTTAAAAAAAAAGGATTTACAATGTTTTTTATGTTGTATAATATATTAACATGTAATACATTTATCATCATGAACATTAAATAAATAATCAAAATAATTAAGTTTCCCTGAATGGCTTAGTAGTAGTGACCCCATATGGATTTTAAATTTTAAGAAAATTATGAAACACATAACCACTACAACCAAAAAAATAATGTAACTAAAAATTCATAAAATAATCCCATATAATTAGGAGATAAAAAATTATATCAGAAGATAAAATATATAAATCTAAAATGAAATTACTTTGAATAAGGAGAAAACCCTACAGGGAAACTAGAGTTTTGGCTCAATAATAGAGGTCAGATTCACCAAATGTTTTATGATTTTTGGATTTCACAATATAAACATGTAAGCAATAAAATTTGTTTGAAATTAGTATTAAAATATAAAAAATTACATAAAATTAAATTTAATAATAAATATTTTCCTAATTTAGCATGTTCAATAAATACAAGTAGAAAGTAACTAAGGGATAAAAGAAAGCATATCTTGTTTGATGTTATGTTCTACAAGATTAAAATGACAAAGAATCATCAAAATAATGTAAAAAAGATATAGGTTCTTTTTTTTTTGAATTTTTACTATGTTTAACCATTAGACATTTATGTTTGAGTTAGAGAACAATGTCAATGATAGTGTCCTAATGTTGATGTTAGTGTCTAGACCATAATATAGCTCCATTTTTTAATCCATCAATTATTTTTTTCAAGGTTTTTTTTCACATTTGATTTAATTTATTAATATTTATGAACATGGTATCTATCTTATTTTCTTGATCAAAACCTTAAGTTCACTTCTCATTTCTCTTATATGATTCCCTAGGAAAAATGGGTTAGTGGGCACACATTATTAAGCTTCCCAAAACACCCCACTATTAGTGGGAACTACCTACATATATAGTACTTTGAAGAGGTACTCAAACTTAAGTAGTTATCTCATACATGTTGGATTGTACGTGAATCATACAATATGTGCAAAACAACTATAACTATGATAATGCATTTAACTTGGAAAATATAGCTCTTGGGATGCTCATTTAGTACTTCGGACCTGTAGATGTGTTATTAATAAAACTAATATGTAAATAGGGAATATTTTCTCAATGAAATACTTGATATAATTATTTTAATAAGTTTCCTTGGTCTATCTTGGTATTTTCTAGGTGAGGAATGAATGAGGATTGATATTGTATTTATATCAATCCCTTTGAATAAATAACTCACATTAAATCACTTAGGGTGACCATATGATATGTTTATTTTTTAAATAGGATGACTTTATGAATATAGAAACCTGCATTAGGGTAAGATGTTAGTACCTACATAGGGGTTTGGGACTAACTCTTGCATTTTGGTAGTTAGAAAATAGGTACATGGTTAGAACTTTCAAAGGAAATTTTAATAATTTTGGGAATAATATAAGGTTTAGGTCATCAACATAAGACTATTTACACTAAAGGATAGGACAAGGGGCATAAGATACAATAGATCCAAGACTTATAATAGTAGGGAAAGTTTAGAACTAATAGGAACATTGAAGGTCTATGTTTTCCAAGTGTATAAGACTAAGGTGCTATATAATCCATAAATATCATCTACAATTATGTTGTTTATCTATGTGAGTTTTTTAATATTGATTGTGTTATAAATCACTCATAAATCACTCATAAATAAAATCTAAGGTGTGAAGATGAGATTAAAAACATCTTCATCAGAAATGATGGCATGAAGATAGATGCATAAGGAAGTTAATTCAATATTTAATCATACGACAAGTTCAGAGCCATAAACTAAAGATAAGGGAGTTTACCTCATGGTAGTATTAATTCTATTATGATAATACCAAAGTGTTAGGTATAGTCTAAGATGATAGTCCAAAAGAGTATCCTTGATAGTATTTTTCAAGATCTTATTAAGGATTTTTTTTGTAGATTTAGATTGACCCTAAAATTGAGGGTGATAAGGAATTAAAAATGTGTGCATAACTTATTATTTTACACATAAATATTATGTTATTTTTTTAATTCACACCATTATAAGATATGATGGTGTGAGAAATCCCAAAGTGACATATAATTTGATTAAGGACAAATTTGGAAATAATGATGACAATGACATTAATAAGGGGAATTGTTTATAAAACACTTGGTAAATTACTATGTGGAAGTAATGATGAGTACATGTCCATATTATAACCTAGGTGACTTACTAATGTGATCTAATCCTGACACATATAATGGCCAAGGATACTCTAATGCTTGAAACTCATCCTGAAGAGAGCGAATTAAATCATCATTGAGATGGAAAGGATCACACTTTTTATCAAATATGATGGCATATTTTTTTAGATAAACCCAATATTATCCCATATATAGTAATTTATATCATCCAAAAATTCACCAATGTTATTACTCAATACGAAAAGGAACTTCATCATAATTAACACAAAAGAACAAGGTACCTTATGCATTATGATAATAAATAATATTGCTTTTAAGGATATACTTGAAATCTTTATTTTATATTTTTGTATTGTCATGGGTCATATTCAAGAGGATACATATGATGCTTGATGAATTGGATTATATTTTTATACCGTTAGATTTATCAAGTAGTGATGGCCTTGATTTGGAATATAAGAAAATTATCCTTAAATTATAGATTATATGGATATTTACTTATATGAATTAGGAAATGTGAGTCATGCAATGTTGTATGAGGATGAAAATTATTGGCTAACAAAAAAATATAATCAACTATATAATTTTAATATCATGGTATTGCTTTGATGATGAACTATGAAAAGTATTTGGCAAGGGTGCACATGATTTGGTGGTATGTGATATATTTTCACTTTTACATTGATATTCTACACTGACATGGTGACATATAAGATATTAATATCCTAAGAATGTAATTAAGAGATATATAAATATATGTATTTTTACATCCAAAGGATGAGAAATTTGTATTCAACCTTGTTATTAGTGATGCCAACATTTTAAAAACATCTAAGGGAATGGTTTTTCCATAATGTTTAGCTAGGAAAAATATTTACCCTTCACCTTGAAATCACATGGATCCATAAACTTAAAGTTTTAAAGTTTCCCCATGTATATAAATTGTAACTTCAAGTAATTATTCTATGGTGACTTAGGATTTTGGTTTGGAGACTACTATATTGGATTATTTGAGAGCATGTGCCTCAAGATCAAGTGTGAAATTATGTAACTTTTTTTTTAATTTAAATAAGTTGATTAATACCTTTAATGAGGATGGTATCTTATTCATATAGAGTATCCTAAATGTGGCTCATAGCTAGGATAAGAGCAGTATAAATTAGATCAATAATCACTTTGAAATTGATTGTTTAGTAATATTTATTAGTTAAAAATTCATTAAGAGTACCATATAGTTTCCTATTATATCTATATGTTATAAATATTTGGAGAATAAATGATAAATTAGAGAAGTTGGATAATGACATAAGTGATTTGATAGAGCATATAGTGCCTCAGTTTTTTGGCTCAGAAGTAGTTTTTAAAAATGTCATGTTTTACCTTCATGTAATGGGTCCCATAATCTATAAAGGAACTAATAATATAACACGTGGCATACTCTTTTCCTAACTCATATTATTTCACAAGCATTACCCCAATTGATATGAGGGTAGATGAGGTGTATAAAATGAGAGGAAGATCACTAGAATGTGGTTAAAGATTAGGAGAATGAATTAATGATTACTTCATATTATCAAATTTTTTTACATGCATTGGTCCATTAGAGATAAACACATTTATTTAGGAGGGATTTTAACTAATATATGTGGTAAGAAATCTAGGACAATAATCATTGGATTTCCCCATATTTCCCAAGATTAGTGTGAATATAAAGAATGTATTGAGGAATAGGCATGTTAATAATGGAATTGATTTTATCAGGCTATACATCAACCATTGCAAGGAAATTAAAAATCTTAAGACTTTTCTATAAGTGTCACCAAAAACACACCTATAAGTATTTAGTATAAATTTTTGTTTAATGAGATGATAAAATATTATAACAAGATTATAAATACAGTTTTCAAAATTATTTAATTTGGTGATAATATATTCCACATAGGTTTCAAATATTTTATGGATGATATCATGAAATAAATGGGCCATCATAGATTGATAAGTTTCCCTATAATTTTTAAGATAAAAGGGCATTTCAACATATCAATAGGCTCCACATTTGGTATTAAAGGTGATTTTAAGCTGATCCTTAGGAGAACTGTGAATCTAATCATATCCAAAAAAACCCATCCATGAGGGATAACATCTCATTCCCATCTAAAGAGTAAAATTTTTCATAAATTTATGGTAAATTTAAATTATATTTAGGATATGATAAGTTGAGATTACATAAGTAAATATAAATACCAATGACCATAGTGAATTTCTTGTGAATGGGAAAAATGTTTGATACCCATTCATAATAATATACAAGTTTGATGAACTTATCAGTTATGATATTAGTTATTGCTTAATTACATAAGTTGGAGATAAATGGGGGAACTTCCATTTATTTTGACACAAGTTTCACATATAGATATGTGATGATGTTATTGATAACTATGTTGGATTCAATCTTAGACATGTATTCAAATAATCAAATAAATGATTCATGGTAGTTTTATAAAACAAGGTTATAATTATATTTCTCTTCATGATGAAGAACCTTATATAAAGGGATATAATTTTATTATATGGTATCATGTTGGTCGATACATTCTAGTATAGGAGGGATAGGATAAAATTGATTGATTAGGTTGATAAAACTAGTAGGAGTAGAAAGTAAGAGTTGAAGGGTATCAGTTTGGTCAACATAATTTTAGGAACATAAAAATTTATGACTATATTAGATTCATTGATACAGTTTATTTGAAGTGATAGTGATGTAGATATTATATCAGCATGTAATGATTCTTGGTTGATGTAGTTTGGTACTAAATGTTGGACTTTATCAAGTTGGCTCATACAATCTAAAATATGAATAATAAATTTAATGGTACTAAACTATTAAATACCATTAATATATGAATATTTTTATGAATGACATTAGATTTTTTGATGCCATAATATATGGGAGAATCTATTATTTTCTAAACAACCCATGGAGTGTTTACCAATGGTAGGTTGAGAGTAAGAATACAACCTTTAGGCTATGGTTCATCATCAATAGAGTCAACTAATTTAGGAAGTACATTGAAATCTCAACTAAAATCATGAATCTTAGAATGATTTATTTTATAATGGATTATTTTCAAATGTTTTTATTCATCTTGGTCCATAATGTAATCATAATCTTATGATGGAGAAATGGTACGTGTATGAGAAGTTGGCTAAGTAATTTTAGGAGAATCATTTTTAGTGGAGACACATATGTTATTTAAATTTGAAGGGTACATTAAAAAATTATCTTGAAATAATATATCTACCCTATGGTCATTGTAAAAGAATATAATATTCTATGTAAGAGGCTTCATTAGCCTTACATGGGGGATTAATTATAGTATCATAATTTATTAAAATAATGTTCATATCTCATGGATTTAGAGAAGGAGGAAGACATTAAAATATATATGGAGGTATTTTAGTGGTATTAAAAATGTTTTACAACTCATTCGGTTCATAATAATATGAATCTATGGGAGTGACTTGTATGTTAGGGTTCATGCTTAAAAACTCAAGTAGAGGTAAAATTTCATATGAGAAAAAGGGTATGTGATACTAAGTTTTAGGATTATGAAGATTAATTTCACAAGCGTTATAATCTTATACATTATTATAACTTTTAACATTATGTATGATCTTTATGCATTGGTAATCAAAAGATGTAGTAGATCTCATGTAGTGAGTCCTTAATCAACCTAGAAGAATGATATAAGAAAGTCAAAGATTAAAAACTATAAGTTTCATGAATTTTTTTTGTTTGATATTAAGAAGGAGACAAATTTAAATAATAGATTTTAATTAGTTTTATCAAATCCATGACAAGTGATTCTAGTTCTCTTAAAATTATCTTTAGAGATCTAAATTGTTAATGTATCTGAGTTGTTGAAGTAACCAAAGGGAAGTAACATAAGTCTTCATCAACCAATACCTTTCTTATTACTTTATTATTGATTATAATATTAATAAATAGTATTGGGTCATTTAATCAAAACAAAATTTTGTCATTAATCATGCCTTTTTTGGGAAACTCTATGGAGGGTTTCATAGAAGAAGAAGATTAATAAATGATTTAGATAGAATGAATTTCCATAGGTGTAGGTGATTCAGAGGTTTGTATAGGAATTTTGGATATGGTATATGGGGATTATTCAAAGTGTTATATTATTTTCATGATAAACTTTGATGATAAGGATAAATTATCATAAGATCCTTTAAAAGCATTTTTCAAGGCATAGAATCAAGTTCATATAGAAAATTCCATTGGGGTTTCGAATTAGATACATAATGAGGATTTGATTGAGTGGTATTAATTTTTTAAGGAATGAAAATAAAAGGAATATAATCATTTTGTTAAGGATTTGGTGGCGGAGTTGTACCATCACTAGTTTGTAGATCCAAATATGAATTAGGATTGGTTTTAGTATCTTTAATAATTTGTATTTGGTAGAAATATTATTATATTTATTATTAGGATATTTTTGAATAAGCTTATGATGTTAGTTTAACTTTACCACATTTACATATTTGAAATTAGCGTAGTATTAATTATAATCAATGTCAATAAAAAAAATGTTCATTGGAATATCGCGTATTGAGATTTAACAGTTGATAGGATTTTTGAGATTTTTGAATTGTATATTTGGACTTTTAGCTTAAATTTTTGGAAGATTTTTAATACTCATTATGGAAATATTTTAATTGTGGTTAATATTTTATCCAAACATGAGGTCATCTCATTTTTTTAAAGGTTACAACATATCTCATGAGAGTGACCAATTTCATCATAGAACCAAAAAAAATATTAGGGTCATACCATGGTGGAGTGGTAGTATTAATATTAAAAAAAAAATTATGGAGATAAAAACTTATTCATTTCATCCACACCAAATGGATGGCTGGAGGGAATTTGGTTATTTGAGTTAGGTTCTCCTTCTTTGGTTTGATGAGGATTGGATTATGTCTTTTTAATGATGATTGAATTGCTTTTATTTTTGAAAGTTTCCTTTTTAGGATAAAATTGTATTGAAGAGGTTATTAAAGATTAGTAATTAAGAGTTTGAAAAGTTTAACATCACTCATGTTATGGTTCACTTTATGAGCTAGATATTTCCATCATTTAATGACAAAATGAGAAGATTCATTAAGAACTTTTTTAGCATAGATTAAATTGCTAAGTCTTTTTTTTGGAATATCATTATGTTAAAATTAATTAAATAGAATATTTACTAAATCCTCTATTTGTGTAATTTAATATATTAGAAGCTAATTATACTATTCAATTGAATCACCAACAATTTTTTTCTAGGTTATTGGTGGTAACATAAGTATTAGACCCATTATTTATAGATATTACCAAATCTTTTGAAAATTAAATTAGGATATTTAGTCCCATAATATGTGGTATTTGGAGATATTTTTTCAATGTCTATGAAGACAATGAAGGGAGCTAGACCTTCATTTTGAGGATGTTGAAGAAATTTTTTTATGCATAGGAAGTTGAAGGATGATGTTCTCATTGAAATATCTAAGATGTGGAGGAAAAAAAATATGAATAGATTGAGTCATAAAAACTTTATATTGGGTAGCCATTTTTGAAATGTGTTTTTACATTTACAACATTTCAGATTTAGTATATGCTTGCATAAGGTTCATTTTTTGGACCATTTGTGAAAGGACTTGAGTTATATATATGTGTATTTTGATTAAAATTATTAGGTGTATATCTAAAATTAATCTTTAGAGGATTATTAAAAATGTTAGTGTTGGTTGCCCCAACTATTTTAGAAAATGGAAGCTTATTAAGACTACAGCCCTTGTTTGTAGCATAAGCAATGTTATCATCAAGATTATTAAAAATTTAGGAATCATCTACATATTTATTTTTCTTGATTTTAACCACATGAAATTATATGGGTCTAGAGTGATTTTAGGAAAAAATACATCATGAAAAATTATCTTCAATGGTGCATAAGGTGGGAAAAAGGGCATAACCCATGTAGAATATAAATGGATTGAGACTGATAATAAATATCTGAATAGGTGACATCATGATGGTAAGTAGGTTATAAGTCTGATATTAAAATTTGATTGATTATGGAAACAATATGGTATAAGGTAGGTCAATGCAATTATTTTCTAAGTCAGATGAAATAGTGTAATGGTTTGACTTATATAATATAGGGAAAATGGTAACATTATTGGTGGCTAATAACAATTGATTTTATCAAATAGGATTATAGAGTAGGATATAAACTAAGAAAAATAAAATTGTATTAGGGTGATTGATGTATTTATATAGCTAGAAGATGGATAAGAAAAATCATATCAGGTTGGTTAATGTAGTCAAACTATAAACATGATAAAATTAGATTGTATTGGGGTGACTGATGTACTTATAGAGATATAAGATGGATTAAATAGACAATATAAGGTTGGATAATTTAATAAACTAGGAATAATTAAAATTATCTAAGATTGTAAAATATAGTTAGTTTTAGGATGGTAAGTAATTAAACTATATCAATCTAATCGATACAACCATGGAGAAAAACACATTGAACTATATTAGGTTATTTGATGCAGTTCAGAAACATATATAACTACATTGATCTAAAATATTAAATTATAATAATAGGAATAATATTTCATTAGACTTGGCCAATTTAGTCTTTAATATAACAAACAATTTAGGAAAAAAAATGAATCTAACTAACTTTCTAAAAAAATATTAGGTAGATGTATTAAAAGGATTTTATATTAGTGTGGGTTGATCGATTTTTGAATAATGATTCATATCCTTAAATATAAAGGTTAAATTTTAATTTATTTTGATAACACTAGTTTCAAGGGTATGATGAGAGTAAATCTGATGGGGGATACACTCTTCTCAGGTGCATCATAAAATTAAACAAATTGTTAGTTTCATAAGTTTAATAAAAAGTAAGAATCCTAACCATTTAAAATAAATTGTGAGGTATGTGGAAACTAAAATCCTTGTTTAGTGTTTTAAAATGGATTTAGTATTAGGTTATTACCCTTCATATCATGGTGTTATTAAAATATACAAATCGTTGGCCCATAACAATAGAAACTAAGTAGTTTGAAAAATATCAAAACATAATTTATAAGGAAACTTAAACATATATAAAATACATTTTGAAAATTAATGTCAGAAACTAATTTACAACACTCAATTAATTTAAATAAATAGGTAGATAATTATATCAGGGTAGCTGATATAATTAGAAACTAAATTATGATTAAAATTAAACATGCACAATTTTATAAAACTAGCTAATATAGTTGAAAACATATAAAAAAACTATATTAGATCCATAGATATAACTTTTTAAACATAGAATGGGGTCATATTGGCTAATATTTTTCATATACAAGAATCTAGCTGATGTCCTTTTAAAAATGAATTCTATGATAGAACTTTATCTAGTTGGGTGATATAGTTAGATAAATAAATAAAGGTAAGACTAAGATTCACATTGAGTTCACTATATTCTATGCATGGGATAGGATTAGAATGCAATGATCCTATCTCAATAAATCTTGACTCAAATTTTTTTAATCAAATAGATCCAATGATACTCAATTTTTAGGTAATGACCAATAGATCCATGGACCTATAAAAGGCATGTTTATATCGTAAATGCTTTGAGTAAAGGTTTCTAAATATTAATTAATAAAATGAAATAGATATAACTAGACCTATATGAAATTAAATTATTTAAAATAAATATTTTAAGTATTTATGAAATTAGTGTAAAGTAATGTATAGGGAATGGTTAGAATGATTATAATGGGTAAGGTGTCATTCTAAAAAAATGGGTTTCTAGGAAATCTAAAATAGAATATGAAAATTATAAATAATCCTATATCTACTATAGCATTTAGTGTAGAGATAACATAGAAAAGGATACACACACATTCATTCACTAATGAACAAGAAACATCTAATCGACTAAGTAATTAAAGGAAAGAGTATATAGTTATAAAAACATACCTTTATTAGGACTAATCAAGCCTCAATATCCCCTTGGATCAAATTGATATTGATGACACCATAAAATGGCTCATTATATCAATAAATGACAACATTTTATCTTGTACAAATCATGTTATAAAGTGGAATTAGATGTGGTTTTAACAACTTATGCTTATTTTAGAATTAAATAGAGGAATATATCTAATATATTATTTATAAGTCATTGAATTCTAAATTGTTTATATGTTCTAACAATTTCTTTGAAAATAGATTTAAAATATTGTATATGTAGGATGAAATTATTCATCAATATAGATATAAAATTTTGAAGTTATAAAATACCAAATGAGGAATAATCTTTATGTAGATTCAGAGATCTTCGGTAACCTAGTAACCCTATATAAATATTTTTTATTTGATTAGGTAAAAAAATAGGTTTTATCAAGATCCTAAGACCTAAAGGACTAAAAAAGAGACTACAACAAATAAAAAGGAAGAACAAATAAAAACCTAAAGTAGAAGGCCAAAAAGATAGAATAAAAAAATGGAATTATGTAGAGGGCATGATGTCCTCCTTGAGTTCCTTGTTGGGCACCAAATCATCCACATTGTCCTTCAAAATTTCCTTGATGATTCTTGTTGAGGTTATTTTTCTTTGTCCCTTAGTAATGTCCTTCAAGAAGATCATCCTTAGTTTATTTTGGGACACCCTTTTTAGGTTATTCTTATGACAATTAGCTAGAGAAAGGGGTTTGGGGGAGGGTTTAGAAGTGTGTTAAATCACCAAATTATCATATCTTTACCCATTGGGGGGGGCTTATTCCTTATTTAATTTCAAAAATACTTGTATCACCTTCCTCGCTTCTCTATTGATCGAGTTCCATTCCTTAATCAGGTTACTTAGACTAGTACCTACTTTGTGGAGTTTGTCATTGAATTCCTCCAGTTTTCTTTTATTATTATAAACCAAATCTATAAAAATGGCCTTACCCTTCCCTAAAAACTCTACCTCATCCTCCTCTTATAGGAAAATGGGTTTATTTTTTTTATAATTAGCTGAAGGCAGATCTCCTATATGAAGCTTTTAGTATTAGGGATTTTTAGGGAGGGGTTGGGAGGAGGGTGGGGAAAACCCAAAGTTAGGTCTTTGTCAAGGGAGTAATCCTCCATATAATAACTCATAATTGGATCTTATTTCCCTCACATGGTCTCCTTGTGCTTGAATAACATAAATATGATCCCTTGATGAATTATGGAATTAGTTTCACTGATTTGGAAGGCAAGGGCAATGCTCTCAAGGGATATAAATAAAAAAATATCAAGTTGATTATATATCCTTAGAAGTGATATAATATAAGCAAATGATACAAGAAGATAATAATGAATTTACCTTACAAATTTATGTACTTCATAATATGGAATCAGACATCTAGCCAATGCCTAAACAAATCCATCCTTAAGAACACCTTGTTGTCCATTTTCAAAATCTAATTCCTTTTAAATAATTTTTGCATCAACTCTATATTTTTGGATTGATCCTTGAAAGCCTTATAGCCCTCATATGACATCCTTGTAACCTCCACAATGGGCTCTTATATAACATAAATTATGATTCTTTTCATTTACACCATTTATTTGTTTTAAGATTAATGAAGTGTTTGATAATGTACACATCATGTCTAATGATGCACTACATGTAATCAGTAAGCCACCCTTATGTCTCTTCTTCCATACCTTTTTATTGGCCTGAGCCTTTATTCATGATATAAGTTCTAACAATCGTTGTCTCCTCCTATGTTGTATAAACTAGTGATTAAATTGTTGTGGTGATGAGATAAATATGCCTTCTTCTAGTTTTGTCTACTTTTATCAGTGGGTTTAGGATTTAATTAAAATTCCCTCTCCCATATCATGGATTTAATTTTCCATGTGTATCAATGATAAATCTACATGAGTTTTAATTCATGATATATGGGTTGTATGATTTGCACAAGTGTCTAACTCCACTACTTACTTAGACATGATTGATTCATTTTGAATATATTTGCTAATGTGGGGTGGGATGTGGCTAGTTTCATTCTAGATAGATAAAAAAAGAAGAGACCAACCCCTACATTGGCTAATAGGTATACCACCCCATTTCCCTCATGGTAAATATGGATGATATAAGGGTTCCTTAAGTTGCTAAGAATTCCCCTGGCATCATCAATGAAGGATTTTATTATGTGTGAGGGAATGGTCTTACTAGATAGAGTATCGAGGATGTTTAGGCAATCACCTTCTATGATTAATCTATCCACTTTGAGTTGAGATTCTATCTGAAAGCCCTAAAATACCACTTTTGCTTCTACTAAATGATTGGTATAGATCCCCATACGACTAGCATAGGCAACTATCATTTTCTCAAAATAGGTTTTAATCACGCCTATACCACCATCTAGGCCTAGACTACCTTTTAATATACAATTGAAGTTCATTTTTAGCTGGTCTCCTATTAGGGGGTTCCACTTAACTTATTGTCACAATATTCCTTTGTTTGGAGAGATAATGATCTACTCCATCTTCCACTTTTTGAAGATAGTTTGTTCATTTGTAGATCTTGGTTTTTTATCTTTAGGGGAGAAATCCCTCAATTTATCGATAATAAATTAGCAAAAATGGGAAAATTTTCCTTTAGTACTTTATTTTTTGTTAGATAAGATGCCATCATTGTGAAACATTTAGATATCCTAGAAAAAGTGTGTGAGGGCCATGTATTAAAGAAAAGAGAGAGAGGGTAGTTTCTAAGGGGACTTCCATTAGGTGATAAGACCTAAAATGGAATTTGGTTTGACCCAAGATAAGATAAATTTAGCCAAAATCCAATCCAAGATACATGAACTAAAAGGGAAGATCAATAAAATATGGTAAATCAAATCCTTCATTTTTCTATAGAGGAGGCTCTTGTTAGGAAGTATGAGGTTTCATTTGGAAAGGTTGTCCAAAATGAGAATTTTATCCTAGGTGACCAACCAAAACAATAAATTTATCTTGGGTGTGAGGTTTTTGATCTATAGGGTCTTTCAATGTTCCCATTTACTCTCTAAAACTAGATTAGTAAGGTGCCTAGAAGTTACTGTGTAGTTCCCACTATCTTCAGTTGACCAAAGGAGATAATCATCCTTAGGGAAGATATAAATATGGATTTGACTAGGAAATAGGTTGAGATATTACATAGCTTATATGACTTCAATATTTTTTCTTTCTATGGATAACAATTTCTATGTTTTTGAACCATTGATCATTCCCAATAATCTTTCACCTTATTATCCCATTTGTCCTTAAATGTATGGAAAATATTGACCTAGTTGCTTTGGGAGATAACAGGGGAGATATAAATCCAAGAGTCATCCCAGAAGTTATTTTTTTCTCCATTTTCAATTTTCCATTTGATGCCTTTCCTTAATAGGTCCTTGTATCTAGTAATGGCCTTTTAGAAGGTAGACCCATTGGTAGGGCATTCTTCCCATATAAATCTATCTTCCTCATTTCCTTTCAAATATTTATCTTTGACAATCTTAGTCCTTTATTTCTCTTCCTTAAAAAATATCCATCTCATTTTAGTAAGAAGAGCACGATTCATTATTTTTATCCATCTGAGGCCAATCCCCCCATTAGCCTTTAGGAGGCTTGATTTTTCCCATGAAACTAGGTGAAATATGAAATGGTCCTTAACAACTCTCCATATAAAATTTCTTTTAATTTGTTCAATATTGTCTACCACTTTGTTAGGAACATGGAAGACCAACATGAAATAAATATGTATACTTTGAATTGAACTCTTGAGCAGTTGGAATTTACTAGCCTGGGTGAGTAAATGACCTTTCCAACTTTCTAGCTTCTTCTATATTCTATATATGAGTGGGTTATATAATTTAGGAACCATTATGTTATTGAAAAGAGGTATCCCTAAATTAGTTAATGGAATTTATCTCACTTATCACTCCAAAATGGTTGTAATTTTATTCTAAAGCATGAATGCAGTGTTGATAAAGAAGATAGAGCTATTTTGAAAGTTAATGCATTGATTAGACACTTTGTCATAGTTTTTTACGATGATATTGAGATTTTAAGATTTTTATACCAAGGCTTCCACAAAGAGGATCATATCATCGATGAATTTCTCATGATTAATGGGGTTGGGATTGTGGGCCACCTTGATGCCTTTGATAGCCCCTTGTTACTATTCCTTTTGTAGGCTCATACCCAATGTTTCAAGAAATTTAATAAAATTATAAATAAATAGAGGATCCTGAATGTATTATCCCTCTAGTAGTATAAAAATATCCTTTGGGGATGTTGTTTATCAATATGGAAAATTTTGGTGTTGATATGAAGCTAAGGATGATTTTTCTAACCTTAAAATTAAATCCAAGTTTCTCAATAATTTTGATAAGTAATCTCTAAGAGACTCAATCATAATCTTTATTCATGTCAAGTTTTACCATGTTGTGCTACTTTAAAGAATTATAAATTGAGAGAATGGTCTCATATACCATAATGATACTTTTAGTAATTTCTCTTCATGCTATAAAATTTCCCTTGTATTCATTGATCACTTTTTCAATAAGTGGTTGAATTATTTTAATTAGTAAAACTAAGTAGATATTATATATGTATTTTTATAAACTTATGGATCAAAAGTCTTGAATATTTTTTTCCCAAAGTTTATTTGGTATTAGGACTAAAAAGGTGTTATTCATTTATTTTAGGATGGATCATGTACTAAATATTTCACTCACAATCACTTCAAATTACAAGTGAATGATGTACCAAAATGTTTGAAATAAAAATGGGGTTAATCCATCAGGACTGGGGGCCTTGAATCCTTCCATCATAAAAATTTCCCCTCTAACTTATTTATTCGAAGGAGATTTAAAGATAACAACATTATCTAGTGGAGTAATGACTTTATTGTATTTACTCAAAGTATTTTATTTGATTAGCTCATTGAAAGTACCATCTTAAATTAGAAAATTTTGGAATAATTGTATTTTATGATAGTTGATCTCATCCTCTTTTTTATTGAGTCTATCATTCTCCATTTCTAGCTAATTAATTTTTTAGCATTCCTATGTCTTGAAGTATATTGGTGAAAAAAAAAATTGTTTATATCTCCTTCCTTCAAATAGGTATATCTATATTTTTTTTTCCAAAATTCTTCTTCCTTTGCCTCAAGGTTATGAAACTAGATTATGAGTTCCCTTTACTTCAGAATTAAGTACTTGTTATTTCCCTGAGTAGCTATTAATTCTTTTATATTTAGCAATTCCTCCTCAAGATCCTTCTTCTAAATGAAAATATCCCCAAAAACTTCTTTATTAAATTTTTAAAGGTTTTTATTCTCTAAGTTTTATTTTTTAATTAGGATATACATATCAAAACCCTAGAAAGGTTTTTTCCACCATTCATTTATGAATTCTTCCAAGTCAGGGTGATGTAATTATAGACTCTCAAATCTAAAAGGACATTATTTGGTTTGGATATGTTTTCTCCTGTGAACATAATTGGATTGTGATTGGAACTAATTATATGGATAGAGGTTAGATATATATAAAAATTGAGATCCTAATTAAGATAAATGAGGAATGGACTGAGATGAACTTGTATAATTTTATCTCCCATCTTTCTATTTGTCCAAGTGAATGGGTTACCTTAGATCTCCACATCAACTAAACCAAGTGTAATGAAGAATTCATTCAATTCATACATGATTTATATGAAATCCATTAAACCTCCCTTTTTTCCCTAGGGAAAGAAAACTATTTAAGTCCCATACCACAATCTAGTTCTAATACTTGCATATTTTCCAAAAGGCTAAAAGGTCTTCGCATAATTTTTTCATACAATTTTTGGAATCGCGGGCATAAATGTTAAAAAAATCCATTCATCCTTATATATATTTTAAAATGATGGATACTTATTCATTAATTTTCATTAACAAATCACCTTCCAAAATCTCTGAGTTCTAGAATATTTTTAGGCCTTCTGAGGCAATCTTGGAACTAGAATCTACAAAACTAGCCTTTTTACATATCTTATTAGAACACATCCTGAAGGCCTCTTTAGACATTTAATTTTTTTGAATGAGAATTATGATAGGATCATTTATTTTCTTTAGATTACCAAGGGTCTTATGATTTTTAGGGTTTTTTAACCCCTAACATTCTATGTGAGGAACTTCATAACTCTAGTAAGGTGACTTTTAAGGGTTTAATGATAGCCCTTACATATTTTCCTTGTATATTTTAATTTTTTGATAAAAAATACTAGGGGATATACCTTTATGTTTATGGATAACCCCTACAACCATATAATTTCTTCCTTTCCTAGTCTTGGACTAGATTCTAAACCTATCCTCTTGAATTACCTCTAGGTAGGGTGAATTTCTAGTAGAACATTGCCCCTTATCTTTAACGAATGACATGGGAGCATTCAAGGAGTCTAAAAATGATTCCATTGAGTTATACTAATCCATATGGTTCATGATTAATAAAATAAAGTACTTTTTCAAACCAAGGCTAGAGTTAGACTGATCCATCTAGGGCATGATTTAGTAAAAATGTTATCCTAGTTGGGCTTGTGACTAGAACCCTTCAAAGTCATTGCCTTGAGGGGTGATACTTAGATACTAGCCTAGGCTAGGATTGTTTGGTTAGGAGTGGATAATAAATCATCATTAGATGCACTAATAGAACCCTTCATGAGGCTTGAGAGTGGAATAAATGTATTGAGGAGATTATTCACCTTTTCACTTGATGTGGATCATTTGGGAAGAGTGATATCCACCACCTTGATACTAGCAAGAGAATACCTTAGGGAGGGTCTCTTAGGTAAATTAATTGAGTGTCCTAGGGAGATCATCTCATAAGTTTATGTTCTCCATCCTAAAAGGAAGCTATACTGATCTATGGTAAAGCATTGCACCCTAGCTTGTCATTTAGAGAAACAACTTTTTGATTATTCATGTTATATTTTAGGGGTACCCAAAGAAGATGCTCCTAGTGTATCAAGATTTTTTAAGAGGCCATATATTTTTACTATGATTTCTTTTCACTTTGGTTGGGGAGTCACTTTATATATCCAAGCTTACTTAAGAGTGACATGAACTTGAGTCTTCTAAAGGTAGTCTTTCTATGAATGACTGAAGACATCACATTTAGGGTAGAAGGTGGCATAATTTTTATACTTGATGTATTGTGCCCATTCACTATATTTATATTTTATATTTATAAAATGAA
Organism: Torreya grandis; assembly: GCA_037957365.1. Taxonomy (NCBI): domain Eukaryota; kingdom Viridiplantae; phylum Streptophyta; class Pinopsida; order Cupressales; family Taxaceae; genus Torreya; species Torreya grandis. Next base: position 1,968,047 of record JARHVA010002464.1, on the reverse strand, counting down.
TTATAGTTTTATCACTGGGAAATAATAAATGGAACCTAGTTTCTACCTTCCTCCTTTAAGAAAGGGTGATCGAATCAATGGTGATAGGTTATCCCAATGCCCTGGCTATACTAATAATCCACTTTTATATTACAGTATTCTTAAGGTAGATTTAGATAGAGGATATACATTTTGATATTATTCATAGATGACACACATAAGTTATTTTCCACCTTCCAATGCATTACATTGATGATGGATTTTCCCATAAACCATAGAACTTTAGATAGGACCCTAAAATAATCTTGATGGTTCATGAAATTAACCAAAAATAAGATCGTTGATAAGGCAAGAAAATCTAGTTGACCTTTAGGTTTCCATTTTATATTGGCCCATATTTTGAAGGATTCAATGTTAGGCCTAAAAATATTCACCCTAGTTAGGATGGAATTTTCCAAATATGCGTCAATTTTTTCCACAAAGGAGTCAAGAATAATAATACATACCTCATCATTATCTACCAATGGGATGATGTGAAAATATGATAGATCTTGGCCTACCTGATGCTTTTTAAGTACATTATAATCCCAATATAAGGGGTTCATAAGGTGAGTACATCCCTTGTTGCCTAGGTTGTGGATGGGCCAGAGTTTTAATAGACATATTATGGACCCCTAACAAATATATCTGTGACATTCTTAATATTATCTTGGACACTATTACATAGTGCTATGTTAACCTCCATACCATCTCTGATACTCTAGTTTTATTTCCTAGCTGCTATTTTTTCTTCTTTAACACTCCATTGGTTTTCTCATTTGAAGTCAAATTCAAATTATTGAGAAAATTCTACCTCTTCGCCACCTTCACCACTAGCCATTACATATTAAATGATTGACTAAACTATAAAAATATTGTCCAAGTTTATTCAATTTATTATGATATGTATTTACAATTTTTACATGATTAATTAGTCATTTAAACAAGTTTATATCAATAAAAAATATGTCTTGTGATTTTATGTGTGATTTTTTAATGATTTGGCTATGAAGGTGTAAGGACAAAATGGATAAGTTTGGGAAAATGGTAAAAAAAAATCATCAAGAATGTCTCTAAACCTAAATCTAGTTTCATGTTAGCATAATTCTTGAAAAATAGACAAGTTCAAAGCAATAATCATCTTTATATAAGTCCATATAAAAACATTATAGCCATTTTATTTGGATCTAAAGTTGCATATTCTATCTCTGAAGTCTATCATTCTAGCCCTAGAGTCCATCATTCTAGCTCCAGAGTCTATTAGTTTGGAACTAAAGTTGTATGAAATTGGACTTGAGGATGCAAATAATTTATTTTTGGGTATATAAGACTAAATAATGAATGAAAAAATGTTTTGGGATATCTTTTACTAGATTTTTATATATAGAAATTATATAAATAGATACTTACAAAAATATACATCATTAAAAATCAACAACTACAAGGGGCTAAAACTATGGGAACATGAAGTAAAAGAGATGATTGCTGCATATTTTTAAAAAGTATTTATATGAAACTTATTTATAGTATTTTTTAAAATAGGTGTTCCTAAAGAAGGTAGGATATTTATATTATTTAGACTAATATGAATATCTGACACATCAAGTTGTTGGAGGAAACTAAATTGGCCAAGATTATGATTGATTTTCTCCAACAAAATTAGAAGTTATTGAAAATTTAAAAAATAACCTATATTCTCCAAAAAAATCATAGATTTGTGAATCATCCCACTATTTTCTCTTTAAATAATGAGGATTTTTGTTATTCTTTAAATATGTAAACACTAAATTTGTTAGTACTTTATTTTTTAGGTTGTTAGCCTAGAATAAGAATTAGTATCCAAATTGATTTGTTATGTTGTTAATATTATAAAATAGTTATAAACTAATTTCTTAAAATTGTTACTCTTAAATAATAAGTTGTTGAAGAGTTTGTATTATCAATGAAATCTTCTCATTCATAGTTGAGGGTTAGGGGAGTTACTATGAAGTTAGAAATTAGATCATAACATATATTGAAGATAATTGTCAATAGATATCAAGATTTTTTAGATTTTAATAATTTAGATAATTAATGAATAATTGATTTCATAAATTTTCTATAAATCTATCATTATTATAATCATGTTTCAAGGGTGATCAAGTGCCCACTCAACCAAGGAACCAGGATCTATTGTGGTATTTATATGTTTATATCATTATGCATTTTTGTCATTCATTTTTTATGAAAAATATTGTGTTATATGTTTAACCTCTATGTATGTGTGTTTATTCATGTTTTTTCTAATCAAGATTAATTTAAGATATTTGAATTTCAAGCATTTATCTTTCATAAAAAATTCCATTTTAGTAACTTAGACTAAAAATGTGTTTACATTTTTTATAATTTACATTTATACAAATAGATTAAAGGTTTATTGATTTTAATGCAATTTAAATATTATAAAAGTGTGTTTCCCTTGCAAGCATTTTAAATTTTAGTAAATGTGTTTGATTTCACAAGTAATTTAATATATTTTAATTTAAATAAAATAGATTATAATTTAGAATAAAATTATCCAAAAATTCCCCTAAAGAGACAAATGTTAGTCATTATTATTTATACATTATTATTTATTGTTGATGGACACCAACCCTAGTTTGATATGACATCAACTTGATTTAGTTTATTAAATGAAGAGAATTAACATCCCCATCATTTTTAACATCATTTATGGGGATTTTATAGGTATTAGTAAGGTATAAATCATAAGATAATGGTTGATTAAAAAAATTTCCCATAAACTAAATAATTTTATGAATAGACCAAGAGACTCAAATGGAATATATATTCCTAATAACACCCAATAAGACACAAGTTAAAAATGGGAGATAATCTGGGAAATATGTTGAATCTAAAAAATAGGCCTAGGGTAGGAATAAATTTCACCCATAATGGTCTAATGAAGAACATATCCCCAATCATAGTACTTAATTTTATAGGGATGTCAATAGAAGATCTTGACCAGCTCATGTTTAAGTTAAATTTATTATGTCAAGCATATGATACAAAATAGATAATTGAAAATTAATTTTTTTTCCTTTTACACCTAAGGATTCAACTATGAGGTGGTGTATGGGTCTACATCTAAATTCCATACATTCATGTGATGAAATAGAATATAGATTCTTGGACAAATAACAAGACTATTTTAGGGTAATTTATATAGAGGAATTATTCCATAAAAAAAGATTATGAAAATATGGAAGATTATGTAGACTAACTCTTGTTTGTCTATAGAAGATGTGGATATGAGTTGAATGAAGACCATAGTAAGATAATTTTATTAAAATGATTATATTATGATGCTCAATATCCCTTCTACCTAATAGGAAAATAAGATTTATATAAACTAACTATCAATGAAATTTTTGAACTATGTAGGAGCTATTTAAGGACAAAGACTAGTATTAGGAAGCTAAAAATATGAAAAGGAAACAATGATGTAGGAACACTCATGGAAGATTTCTCAAACCTTTTAAAAAATGGTTTAATTAAACACCACACTAGATGACTAGTAAGTAAAATATAATGCCACTACTAAAAATCTAGATATATATTGCCCAAAATATCAGCTGAAACATGGCCTCAAGACTTCCCTATGGATAGGATAAATATGTGTGGTATTTTTTATGTAAATAACCATGACATAAAAAAATGTTTCCTCCTTCTTCTCCTTAATAATAAATTAAGATAGAATACCCAACCAATGGAGGAACTCAATTATATACAAATATAAGGGAACAATTTTCCTTATAATCCAAATCCAAATCCAAATCACTTTCTTCCTAAATATTCGTCTAATCCACAAATGATGCCATGGGTTATACAAATACCTCCATAACCATGGGGACAAATAACATGGTCTCCATAATATTGGACATCACAAAAACCATGGGTATCACATCCAAATCAATAGCCATGGACAAATAAAAAAATGTGTACATCAATAAAAATTTAATCAACATAGAAGGTTTTCACCTTAACTGGTATTGATTCATACTCTTACTAGCCAGTCTACACAAACTAAACAATAAATTAAACCTATATTTATTTCACAACCAATATAAAACCCCAATAATAGATAGTCATACATTATATATAGAACCAAATAATAAATAACTATTGGATTCAATTCTATATATTATAGTAATGTTTAGTTGCATTCAGGAAAGACATTGACTAGCCCTTTTCCACTCACCATCACAAAAATTGCTAATGAAAAAGAAAGTTCAATCCCTCCAAATGAGAAAATAAAATAAAACTAAGTCACTCAAGAGATATAATAATATTTAAAAATTTATGTGAAATAATACAATTTAGCTTTAGAGATTCCCATACTGTCTCCTAAGATCACCAATCAAACTCTAGAGATGCCCAACCTTTTTCTAAAGATTCCTATTCTAGTTATGGAGATGTCCATACCTAATAAATAAACTATAAAACCATCTGAATAGGTTAAGAAAATACATAAGGACATTCATGATGAAACTTATGTTCACACACCACTCCAATAGAGTGTTTTTAGCTTGGCATAGAACATTCAAGCATATTTTATTTTACTTTTAATTATCCACTAGCATGTGTGGGTTTGTAAGGATAATCCTTATTCAAAGACATAACTATGCTCCACATGTTACAACCTCATATTTTCCCCTTTACAATTTTCATGATTAAATTTATGCAAGTTAATTCAATATATCTAAGGTAAAAAAAATTTAACCAAACCAATAAAAATGCTAAATATAAATAGTTGGTTAAGTTATGATCTATATAGTATAATTTAAAAATTCTTAGAAAGAATATTTCAAGATAAAATAGCAAAAAGAGATTTGAATAAATGTTTTTTTATATATTTTGAGTATGAATGTTAGGTTGCTTGTAAAAATAAGGCCAACATACATAACGAATTAACGTAAGCAAACAAAAACATGGAATTGTTAATTTTTTTTAAAAGAGAACCATGGCTACCAATAAAGAAATTTTAGGTATGTATTTTTAGATTTTATATAAATATAAATATATTTCACATAAATATTGTATTTCATGCATGGAATAATATACATCCACCATTTCAATATATTTCAAATCATTTCCATCAACCACTCATCCAATTGATAAAATACCAAGCCCATTCATGGTGTCATCCACCCCACCACTATTGTATAATAATAAAATAATTACTTTTCCACCTCTTTAGTTCCATCCATAATTATGGATTATACTATGACCACATCTAAAATAGACCATAATAATAGAGCCACTCTGAGGTAGTTCTTAATGTTAGAATAAATATTCCATTAATCATAAATGAACTAATCCTTGAGCCATATCCATTCATAATAAATGTGTATATACTTGGTTTTGGCCACTTTCATGCCTAAACTAGGATTTAGTTCAATTTATATAAAATGACATAATTTAAGCCTAGAAATCACCCGAATTGCCCAAATTTGTCTACATAAGGGATATAATTGCTCAAAAAATGACAAGGCTAATTTATTTGGCATATTAACTTGTATGTACCAATAACCTAGTTTGATTTTAACCTTATTCAATTACAACCTATTAATTTGACACGTTTAGCTTGTCAAGCTATTAATTCATAACATTTAAAAAAATTGCCAAAAGCCAAAAATCACTTGGCAAGATTATCGACATTGTAAATCTTAATTAACTTACCTAAACAAAAATTATAAATCAAATTAGTCAGTTTCATTTATGAAAAAGGAATTTTTAGCCAAATATGAATTCAAAGGTCAAATGAGATAATAAAGTCATTTATTATTTCCTAAATATTCCAAAAATATGAGTCACAACCTCACAAATATCTAAAGTGAGCTATCATGCCTAAAAATATCTAAAACTGAGGTGTCAAGATTTCAAGAATGCTTTGACCCAACCTAAGGTTAGCTTTATTCAACTTAGGTTAATTTATACTCAACTAAATTTATAGTTTAGCCTAACATCCTTAGGGTTATAATTAGTTCTTAGATATATAAATACAATTGACCACACTACATGCTAACAAAACTTTTTATGTAAGGTTATTCTACTAGAATAAATTCAAGAAGCCTTTGATAATAGTGTTATAAAGCCTAGTTTATGCCAATATTCACACCAAGCCATAAGTAACCATTAAAAAAGTGCTACCATCATGGAGAATCAATTATAGAATACTTTAATTATCATAGATTGAGAACAAACATCATTACGCCAATAAGTAAGAATCAAATTCGATAAAGGAGGTAAATTAACTATGTTTTTTATCTCTATTTTTTAATCTTATGTACTATGTTATGCTCCCCTTAGTTCAAGAGAAGTGTGTTTAATCCTAGTGTCTTTTTATGATTGATTTTTTCCATTTGGACTAAAAAAGGACTAATATAAATTTTGTGTACTCTTCAAACTCTTAAGATACATAATGGCATGCCCAGTTGGACACACATCCCATATCGATAAGGATAATTATATTATAAATTTATTTTTTCAAAAAAATGTATTTAATTCTTTAAATCTAGAGTCATATCCTTGAAATTAACATCATTTATATTTTTTTATGTAATCAGTGGCTTCACCAGTCCTATGTTTTGTTTGTGATATTTATTTATATATAAATAATGTCTTTACAACTATGACTTTGACCTAATAAATGGTAACTTCGCTTTGTGGAGTTGGTGGCTTACACCCTACTAAATAGCATATTTGATAGGTAAAATTACAGTGGGTTTTGGTGGCTTTGCCTATTTTTATACTATATTCAGTGGATTTGCCACATATAAATAACGAATTTTCCCTATTTAATGGTACCTTCACCAAAGTGATCTCTATTTGTCTATGTTTGAAGAAAAACAATAGCTTCACCCTACTAAATAGTGGCTTCACTCTATGTTTTCCAAAACCCCAAGAGCTCAAAATAGAATGTTATTTACTCATTTGATCTTTGGCTTAGAGACAAGTAAACACCTTAATATTTTTATAGGAAATAAGTTTGAGATACAAAATCCTTGGAATTTATAAATATTGGATACACTTTCACTTGGTGCTTAATATCAACTTAGTCACACTTGTCTTTTAGTATTTTCAAAGTTTTACCAAGTGTAAACAAGGTCAAGGGTCAAAAATTTCAATCACATTTTGAGTTGGTGTTATTAAAATGAACATAAATTTTTGTTAGAGATTTGAAGAGATTTTTCACTTTATATTTATTTTTTTTCTATTAGCTAAGTTTCAAAGTTCATTAGATTAGTTTATTTATTTGTGTAAAATTAGAAATTATTCTACGTATATTTTCCCCATGTTTCCTATATGGAACTCAACTGAGCGAAAGTGATTAGTTTATTACCTTATTTATTTGGTCTTGTCATAAAGAATGTAACATATGCTCTCCCTAAGATTTGAGTGACTTGGGTGACACAAAAATGACCTCTAAAATATTTACATTAAATTTTCTTGAATTTGGATTATGGGAAAGATCTTGTTTCTCCCTCACAAATTCTCTAGGGGTGTGTTGATGTAGGGTTTCATCACCTAGAATTGGACCAACCCCACTCCATGGTGGGGTATATAAATTGGGCACATGATATTGGGATTGATACAGAGATTAGAAACTAGCCTATCTAATCCTAATAAAAACTTGGGTTAGGTCTTGATAAACATCAAACTCTACTACATAGGATATGTTTAGAGTTGTTATGCAAAGGAATATACCATTTTATAGTAAGTTACCAGGTATGAACCTAATTTACATGATTTATAACTTGTGTTATCCACACTTGAGACCATTTAATGCATTTGAAACTTATATATTTTTAATCAACTTAACTTTTCATGGAATTTATAAAAAATGCCTAGTTGTCCTCACTCTAATGTTTTTACCATGTACCAATGATTGAGAGATAGAGGGGGTTGTAAAAAATCTACCTACACATGTACTTTAATTTTTGAATTAATAGTTACTTCCTCACAAGCATTGGTATATCAGTGGAAAGTTTGGTAGAATCTATGAACATCTATGTTTCTTTTAGGGATAAGACAAGACATGTATATTTTATCTTTGATTTACATGTGTGATAAAAAATAAAACTATTTGTTCATATTGTGAAGTTAAAATGAGCCTAAACCCATCATGTTGTTTTCAAATCACTTTAGCTTAAGAGGTGTTATTATATCCGTTTTGTGTCACACATTTTTCCTTAGAGTTCTATTACAAAACAATTTTTGTGTCATTTATTTACATGGGGTGTCATTACACTACACATTTCATCTCAAATATTTTCCTTGGATTTTTTATTCCAAACCCATTGTCATGCCATTTGTTTGAAGGAGTGTTATTGTGCTTCATGAATTGTATAAAAATACTTTTCTTTTTTAGACCAAAGTCCAAACCATTATTATATTTCTCTCATTTTAAATGCATGGTTACACTACCTATTTTGGTATATCTCTTTTTTACTTATAACATTTGAGTCTTTTTGTATTAACTTTGAAACTCAACCTTTCAAAGTGAAAATCATAAGCTAATTAGGTTTACGCCAAATCCTCATCTAATTTAGGCTTAGGTTGTCTACCTTTTGTTTTTGGATTATGTTACTTGGATTGATTTATTTTTCCATTTAAAGACTGCTTTCTTAGACATAATAGTTGTTGTTTATCTTTTGCCTTGTTTGAGATTCCTTTGAGCCAAGTTATTGCCACGTGCTTTGTCTAATGTTTGTTGTACCAAGTTTGAAAATGTCATATTTCCATTATTTAAATAGTCTCTTGTGAATCAATTATCAAGTCTTAATGAGATAATTAATGAGTGTTTCCCAAGCCAATTACCTTAATTTAGTTCATTTTTAAAGTTATTATTTTATTTATTTGTCTCTAAGTCTAGCCTTATTTTTCATACTAAATGATTATAACTACCTTTGGGAAAATTGTTGTTATCCTTTGATCATATTTCACATTTATTCTACTTTGTCTATATACTTTCGTCATTGATTATAAATGACTTTGGGAAAATCAATAACTTATACATAGATGAGTTTTGAGATTTTGTGTTACTTTCACCATTGATTATAACTACCTCTAGTCAAATCAATATCATTTTTTAGACTAGTTTCGAGTTTGTTATCCTAACTTTTCCTAGTTTAGGTGTTTTATCCTTTGGGAATATTTTACAAATTTAAAGATTATTTTTTTATACCTTTGTTGTTTTTTACCTTTGGACCTTTGTTTTTCATGGGCCTAGCTATAGATCCAAACATGCCTCGTTACACTCATAGTGGGATTATGTATAATCAAGACTATGATAACATGTGACCAATGACCCTTTTGTTACAAAGTTGCATGATGATGTAGCTTATAATATAGATCCCTATAAATATTATAACATTACATACATTTATTAAATGCATGACCCATTATCATAGTATTTGGTGACTTCACCTTCTTATCTAGGATAAGAACAAGAGCAAACATTATAGTACCTTGCTTAAATTTTGCCATACTTATTGGACATCATTTATTAGTGAACAAAGACTAAGTTTTCATCAAATACATCAAAGTAGTTATAAGTTTATACCAAAATTCCCTCATAAAAGTCTAAGTATTTTGTATAGAAAACCTAGCAAACTACCTCAGATCCAATAGTTTTAAATAGGGATTAACTAGTTATAGTCAAGATTTAGTCCAAATGTTTTAGTAGAAACAAAGTACGCTTGTAAAAGGGAAAGACCCTATGAATTAATAAATGGAATAGGTACAATATTCATACCAAAACTATCTCAACTTAGTTTAAAATCCTAACATAAGGGCTATTTATAACATGCTTATTATTGAGATAACTCTATCAATGGGGGGAAAAATAGATGCTTCAGGATATACAATCCAAGACATAAACCCATTTAATAAGAGTATGCTAGTTTGTGACATGTATAATGTCTCTATTTTGACTAAGGACACTGTCACTTAAATGGAATACCTCACTTTAAATATTTCAAATAACACAAAAATGGATTCCAATTCAAACCAAAGTGGGTCTAATTTACGAATAAGTAATATATAATAGATTCTTCCAAATAATGCCATCAGTGGACCATAATATTAGGGGATAAGTATGTATATTTCCCAAAATCAACAAGCAACCTCCACTCCTCAACTAACTACTTATTCAATTATGTAACAAGGGTAAATGAACCAACAATAGACTAACTTACCAGCACAAGTGTAAAACATATACCACCTTCATAGGTGATAATGAATGTTCTACCAAAACAAGCACAAACTAATATACCTCAACAATCAAAAACATTACTTAACCAACAATGTATTTTTATTGGTTAGAAAATTCCAGTTGGTCAACAATAAGTACCAAACTCCTAATAATTGCCTAACCAATAATCAGTGTCAATCTGAAAACAAGTGTTTATACAATAATAGGTGTTCATCCAATAACAAGGTTCCTATGTATAATAGGTACATGGGGCCTTTCACCCAATGGGTATTGCATGTGCAACAAGGTTAAAACTTTTAAAACCTCTAAAAACAGACATCTAATCAATAATGTGTTCCTTATATATATCAATATTGGATAAGTATGTAGTAAGTTACCTCTCAAACCCAATAATACCAACATATCAAATAGAGATAAATGCCAAAATTGTATCCATAATTAACTCATGAGAGTTATGTAGTAAATCCAAACTAGATTTTAGTTCAATATTATTGTATTATGTATCCTTAGTATAATCCCAATACATAGATATGTATACCAATAACAAGTTTTCTATGTATAATATGTACCAAGTGAATTTTACCCAATGGCTATCTCATGTCCAACAAGGTTACAACTTTTAACACCTCTAATAAAAGGTATCTAGTAAAAAATGTGTTCCCTATATATATTAGGGTTCAATAAATATGTAGTAAGTTTCCTCCCAAACACAATAATGTCAACATATCCCATAGAGCCAAATGCCATTATTATAACCATAATTAACTAGAGAGGGTTATGTAGTTAATCAAAACCAGAATTTGTTTTAATGTGACTGTATTATGTATCCCCAGTATAATATTAATGCATGGATATTTATACCTCACCATCTGACTAATTTAACCAATATTCCATAATATGCCTACCCTAGTCAAGGTAATCCATCTTTGACTGCATAACCTCAATAGTAACATACCACTTAATCTAACTTCCTTACCCAAGAGTTGCAATAAATGAAGGATGAAATTCAATATATAAAACAAATTCAAACTAAATGAGACATGTTATTATCCATTCAACATGGAGTATCTACAAATGCCATTTCTATCAGGTTATGAGCCACTTAAATTTGACAAACATAAAGTCAAAGGTGACTAGAAAGGGCATTTAAAATATTTTTTTTTGCATTTCATCTAGTGTCATAGATGGCATATACTCACTTATTATTTTTATAAGGAGTCTAGATGGACATGCCTTAGAATGGATATTAAAATTAATGAGGAATTATGTACCTGACTTTGATGATATTATGGATAATTTTGTACAACACTTTTTGTATAAAAATTTTCATATACTCTCGAGCATGGTATTACTATTATGGATTTAGTCAAATATAAAATAAAGAATGGTGAAATATTTTTCACATACTTATAACATTAGAGAGAACTAATGAGCCAATTTACTCATAATTTACTAGATAAATAATTGGTTGTGATATTTATCGAGTTATTACATAAGTAGATATCATACTATCTTGATCTGCAATGTGCTCATACATTTGAAGAGGTTATATAAAAAGGAATACATATTGAGAAATCCATTTTCAATAAAGGGATAATCAAGCTATATTATTATAACCAGATCTAGAATTAGGATCAAGGCCATTAGAACTATAACCTTAATTAGAACCCAATTAAAATACTAGCTTTGATGCCACCTTAATCCAACAAAAATGTGAGACCAAAAACGTAAGACCAAAACAAGAATTTTTTTGGTAATGGGGTCACTAAATAATTCCATGTTTAGATGGTACAAACACCAACTATCTATTTACCTCCACCTATTTAGTAACCACTACCTCCATATATTCAACTAAGACCTACACAAAACCAACAGCCATAAAATCAAAACTAATTATAAGCCCCTTCTGTAAGGAGAAGACTACCCATTGATAGATAATTTAGTGACCTTGGTGAACCTATTAAATTTGTGTTATGAAAATTAGTTTAGGAAAATATGATCAGTTAGCTAATACTAAATCCATTTATTGAAGGGATTCCTTTTTCTAATTGGTATGAAGAACATGAATATTTTTATTATCATCACATTCCATATGATGATGTATCCAATCAAGCATTTAATTAAGAATATGTTGAAAAGTGGAGAGATAGAGAGACACCCATATTCCTATGACTAATTGTAACTTGGGTATCTACTACAATCCATTTCCCCAATATAAAAATAATAATAACCAATAGTATTACTAATAATAGTAAAAACAATGATAGATAACTCTACTAAAAAATCAGTAGTAACAATGGTAGTTATAAAAATAATCTTAGAATGGTTAGAGTCAAGGGTAAACTAACCAAACAAATCAAATATGCCATCATATCATCACATGTACCTATACAAATGTTTTATGACATGTTTTAGGTAGTCATGTTTCAACTATTACCATAAATCCTTGAAGAAATACCAAGATACATAGACCTTCATCCAATAATGCCTATCTACAGAGTAATGCTTACCAACATCCTTATGAAAGTTATTCTTCTATAAACCATGTTAGCATCTAGGATCAACACAATCTTAGAATTAAAATTACAATCCTCATTACCTACCCATCCAACTATTAAATCTAAATACTAGATTGAGATTTCACAATCACAACTTGACAAGCCAAGGTCACTATCATGGGACCATAACCAAATACTACAAGTGAGACAATTCAACCTTCCATACCTATCTAAAATAAATTAACTAAAAAAATCATAAGGAAAACCTATGATATTATGAAATAGATGAAGAAGACACTAGTGCATATAGCCATCATGGATTTTTTGTGTAGATATATCATCCACATAAACATCTTGAATGAGTACTTGAACCAATCCCTCATGCTATACGACATCACTCCAAACAAATTCCAAGATATGGCATGATACTTGTCCCCTGACCAACATCTTACCTTTGTCTAAAGTGAGATGTCATCTCTAGGCCCTTTACATAATAACCCATTGTACATTGAGGTTGGTATAACAAACCATATATTTAAATGCATCTGTGTAGATAATTTTTGGTGCCTTAATAATGTGTCTTTGAATTTGGTTAAACATATTAGATATACAATAGCCAACTTACAACTAGATACCATTATTATCAAGGCATATGATACTGAATAATTAGAATCTCAAGGTATTATTAGATCTATAGTGGTCATTGGGCCTTTGACCCATGACACTTTATGCCATGTTTTGGACCCAAAATGATCTTACAATCTATTATTGTGCCAAACCTAGATCCATGATTCTACATTATATTAGTGTATTAAATTTCCACATTCAAGAATGTAAGTGATTATACCAACTAATCTTCAGCCATATCAAATATTGTATACATCTTGAGGTTGAGTATAAAATCCATAACTATTAATTTGGTATTAATAGTATGCACAAATAAAATGGAGAAAAAGATGAAAAATGAAAATCCATTGAATTAAGACCAAAAACTAATTATATTAACCTAGAAAACTTGGCCTCTACCTCAGCCATGCCTCCACTTGACATTTTTAACCACTTCTATATAACTAAAAAAGGTCTCATAGAATACAATACCCATAATGTATTCCATATCTAAAAATTATTGAAAAATCCAAAATCTTATGGGATACTTAAGGCCAAAACTAATTGCATGGAGTGGGAAATATAAGGAAAATCTCAAGTAAACAAGCCTATTACTTTCAAACCATCCTCTAGCCTAAAATAGGACCCCTCAGTAGCAAATGATTCATGTTAGTACACTGATGAGTTATCTAACTATTATCAAAGCACAAATTATCATATTCCTAACCAAATTATGGATCACCTAGCTTATAAAGGCATAGGCATTGTACTACATCAACAAGGCATGATCAAACTAAACTCATTAACTAGGTACAAAGGAACCCATTGTATTAGATTTAAACCAATTAGGGGTGACCCAACATACCTTATTCATGTTCTAAAACTAATAACTAGTGAAGATGATGTCAATAATGACATAGGGTTTGACTATAGCATCTATGATGACCTTTACACTACAAATTTTTTTAATCCCTATGTCATTTGCACCATTAACCCTATTTATCAACCTTTACATTTAACCTTTTACAATCCACAATTAATAGAATAGGACCAACAAGAGTCAACAATGCCATTATATAAGTTTGAAAATGATGAGGCCATATGTGACTTTTTAGGATTGAGGAATCACATTCCTATTGGGGACTAGAAGCAATGATTTTCTATCTGATTGGATATCTCTACCTATTTTGGAGAGTGGGTAAACATACCTAGCCAAAAATAAAAATAAAATCAAACATTGAGGCATGAATGTGAAAACATCTTTGAGGCACTTTCTAACTAGGAAAAAAGTAAAGAGAAAGGCAAGTATCATGGTGAAAACTAGTTTCTAATGCCATTAGATAGGGATGTGAATCCCTCCTCCTATGAAACACATGATATCTATAGCCTAAATCTTATTTATGGATAAGATATTAGTACTGAGGAGAAGAAAGATTTTGCATAGATTGTTAAAGAATGCCCTAAGGTATTTATTTCAAGGCCTTTATCATCATTATGATATTATGATTCATCCTAATTAGAGGAATTAGATGAGTTATTACATCTAGATGACTTTACCATTACTAACCAATTTACCTCATTATCGAATATTTTTTATTATGGATCTACACTTCTTATCGAAGACACTTTAGAGGTGAAAATTATGACCTTAGAGGAACCAAAGAGGATTAAACTAGGTGAATCTCTCACTCAGGAGTAATGTGAATTTCTTACAACCCTTTTGATGGAGTTTGTTGACATATTTTCATTAGCCTTATCAAATATGTTAGGTTGGACCCCACCTTTGTTTTACACCATCTCATTTTACAACTTGATGTTAAGCCCATTAAATATAATATACATAATATGCATCCCCATATTGATGTGTTAATCTAGAAAGAGTTGTAGAAACTCTTAGATGCGAAATATATTAGGATGATCAATTATTTAGAGTGGATTTAAAATATTATACTAGTGAGTAAGAAACCATAAGGTATCAAAATTTACAATCCACAATTAATAGAATAGGACCAACAAGAGTCAACAATGCCACTATATAAGTTTGAAAATGATGAGGCCATATGTGACTTTTTAGGATTGAGGAATCACATTCCTATTGGGGATTAGAAGCAATGATTTTCTATCTGATTGGATATCTCTACCTATTTTGGAGAGTGGGTAAACATACCTAGCCAAAAATAAAAATAAAATCAAACATTGAGGCATGAATGTGAAAACATCTTTGAGGCACTTTCTAACTAGGAAAAAAGTAAAGAGAAAGACAAGTATCATGGTGAAAACTAGTTTCTAATGCCATTAGATAGGGATGTGAATCCCTCCTCCTATGAAACACATGATATCTATAGCCTAAATCTTATATATGGATCAGATATTAGTACTGAGGAGAAGAAAGATTTTGCATAGATTGTTAAAGAATGCCCTAAGGTATTTATTTCATGGCCTTTATCATCATTATGATATTATGATTCATCCTAATTAGAGGAATTAGATGAGTTATTACATCTAGATGACTTTACCATTACTAACCAGTTTACCTCATTATCGAATATTTTTTATTATGGATCTACACTTCTTATGGAAGACACTTTAGAGGTGAAAATTATGACCTTAGAGTAACCAAAGAGGATTAAACTAGGTGAATCTCTCACTCAGGAGTAATGTGAAGTTCTTACAACCCTTTTGATGGAGTTTGTTGACATATTTTCATTAGCCTTATCAAATATGTTAGGTTGGACCCCACCTTTGTTTTACACCATCTCATTTTACAACTTGATGTTAAGCCCATTAAATATAATCTTTATAATATGCATCCCCATATTGATGTGTTAATCTAGAAAGAGTTGTAGAAACTCTTAGATGTGAAATATATTAGGATGATCAATTATTCAGAGTGGATTTAAAATATTGTACTAGTGAGTAAGAAACCATAAGGTATCAAAATTTACAATCCATAATTAATAGAATAGGACCAACAAGAGTCAACAATGCCATTATATAAGTTTGAAAATGATCAGGCCATATGTGACTTTTTAGGATTGAGGAATCACATTCCTATTGGGGACTAGAAGCAATGATTTTCTATTTGATTGGATATCTCTGCCTATTTTTGAGAGTGGGTAAACATACCTAGCCAAAAATAAAAATAAAATCAAACATTGAGGCATGAATGTGAAAACATCTTTGAGGCACTTTCTAACTAGGAAAAAAGTAAAGAGAAAGGCAAGTATCATGGTGAAAACTAGTTTCTAATGCCATTAGATAGGGATGTGAATCCCTCCTCCTATGAAACACATGATATCTATAGCCTAAATCTTATATATGGATCAGATATTATTACTGAGGAGAAGAAAGATTTTGCATAGATTGTTAAAGAATCCCTAAGGTATTTATTTCATGGCCTTTATCATCATTATGATATTATGATTCATCCTAATTAGAGGAATTAGATGAGTTATTACATCTAGATGACTTTACCATTACTAACCAGTTTACCTCATTATCGAATATTTTTTATTATGGATCTACACTTCTTATGGAAGACACTTTAGAGGTGAAAATTATGACCTTAGAGTAACCAAAGAGGATTAAACTAGGTGAATCTCTCACTCAGGAGTAATGTGAAGTTCTTACAACCCTTTTGATGGAGTTTGTTGACATATTTTCATTAGCCTTATCAAATATGTTAGGTTGGACCCCACCTTTGTTTTACACCATCTCATTTTACAACTTGATGTTAAGCCCATTAAATATAATCTACATAATATGCATCCCCATATTGATGTGTTAATCTAAAAAGAGTTGTAGAAACTCTTAGATGTGAAATATATTAGGATGATCAATTATTCAGAGTGGATTTAAAATATTGTACTAGTGAGTAAGAAACCATAAGGTATCAAAATTTACAATCCACAATTAATAGAATAGGACCAACAAGAGTCAACAATGCCATTATATAAGTTTGAAAATGATGAGGCCATATGTGACTTTTTAGGATTGAGGAATCACATTCCTATTGGGGACTAGAAGCAATGATTTTCTATTTGATTGGATATCTCTGCCTATTTTGGAGAGTGGGTAAACATACCTAGCCAAAAATAAAAATAAAATCAAACATTGAGGCATGAATGTGAAAACATCTTTGAGGCACTTTCTAACTAGGAAAAAAGTAAAGAGAAAGGCAAGTATCATGGTGAAAACTAGTTTCTAATGCCATTAGATAGGGATGTGAATCCCTCCTCCTATGAAACACATGATATCTATAGCCTAAATCTTATATATGGATCAGATATTATTACTGAGGAGAAGAAAGATTTTGCATAGATTGTTAAAGAATCCCTAAGGTATTTATTTCATGGCCTTTATCATCATTATGATATTATGATTCATCCTAATTAGAGGAATTAGATGAGTTATTACATCTAGATGACTTTACCATTACTAACCAGTTTACCTCATTATCGAATATTTTTTATTATGGATCTACACTTCTTATGGAAGACACTTTAGAGGTGAAAATTATGACCTTAGAGGAACCAAAGAGGATTAAACTAGGTGAATCTCTCACTCAGGAGTAATGTGAAGTTCTTACAACCCTTTTTATGGAGTTTTTTGACATATTTTCATTAGCCTTATCAAATATGTTAGGTTGGACCCCACCTTTGTTTTACACCATCTCATTTTACAACTTGATGTTAAGCCCATTAAATATAATCTACATAATATGCATCCCCATATTGATGTGTTAATCTAGAAAGAGTTGTAGAAACTCTTAGATGTGAAATATATTAGGATGATCAATTATTCAGAGTGGATTTAAAATATTGTACTAGTGAGTAAGAAACCATAAGGTATCAAAATTTACAATCCACAATTAATAGAATAGGACCAACAAGAGTCAACAATGCCATTATATAAGTTTGAAAATGATGAGGCCATATGTGACTTTTTAGGATTGAGGAATCACATTCCTATTGGGGACTAGAAGCAATGATTTTCTATCTGATTGGATATCTCTACCTATTTTGGAGAGTGGGTAAACATACCTAGCCAAAAATAAAAATAAAATCAAACATTGAGGCATGAATGTGAAAACATCTTTGAGGCACTTTCTAACTAGGAAAAAAGTAAAGAGAAAGGCAAGTATCATGGTGAAAACTAGTTTCTAATGCCATTAGATAGGGATGTGAATCCCTCCTCCTATGAAACACATGATATCTATAGCATAAATCTTATTTATGGATCATATATTAGTACTGAGGAGAAGAAAGATTTTGCATAGATTGTTAAAGAATGCCCTAAGGTATTTATTTCATGGCCCTTATCATCATTATGATATTATGATTCATCCTAATTAGAGGAATTAGATGAGTTATTACATCTAGATGACTTTACCATTACTAACCAGTTTACCTCATTATCGAATATTTTTTATTATGGATCTACACTTCTTATGGAAGACACTTTAGAGGTGAAAATTATGACCTTAGAGGAACCAAAGAGGATTAAACTAGGTGAATCTCTCACTCAGGAGTAATGTGAAGTTCTTACAACCCTTTTGATGGAGTTTGTTGACATATTTTCATTAGACTTATCAAATATGTTAGGTTGGACCCCACCTTTGTTTTACACCATCTCATTTTACAACTTGATGTTAAGCCCATTAAATATAATCTACATAATATACATCCCCATATTGATGTGTTAAATGTGAAATATATTAGGATGATCAATTATTCAGAGTGGATTTCAAATATTGTACTAGTGAGTAAGAAACCATAAGGTATCAAAATTTACACTAGTTTTAGAGATATTAACAAAGCCTATCCAAAAGATGACTTTCTTTTTCCTAATATTAACATGACAATTGAATCAATGGCTAATTATGAAATGATTTCTCTTATTGATGGATTTTTATGGCATTATCATATTAGAATGACACTAAAATACTAGTACAAGATAAATTCACCACTATGTGGGGAACAGTTTGTTATTAGGTCATGATGTTTGGAATTAATAAAGTTGGAGCCACTTGTTAAAGATCCATGATAGTAATTTTCCATGACATGATGCATGACATTGTGGGTAAGTCAAAGACCTATGTCGATAATTTATACATACTATGAATAATCTTGGAGAGACTTATGAGTATAACATCATTATTAATCCAAAAAAGTGAGTATTTGGTGTAAATTTTTATAAATTATTAGGATTTATTATCTCTCACAAGGTCATTGAATTCAACCCATCCAAATTTCATGAAATTATTTACATTCCACCATCATCTACCTTAAATTAGATCCATAGTTTATAGGGAAAGATACAATCTATCAGATGCTTTATTTCATAATTAGCTAACAAATGCCATCCATTTATGCACTTGTTGAAGAATGGGGTTATGTTTTCCTAGAATGAAAAGTGATATAAAGAATTTGATCATCTTAAATAATATATTTATAACCACCTATTTTAATACCACCCATGCCAAACAAGCCATTACTTATTTACCTACTATCAACTTAGAATGCCCTAAGGGCACTTTTGGAACAAAAAAATAAACATGAAAAAGATCATATTGTGTATTATATAATCTAATTATTGGTCAAGTATGAGCATAAATATACATCAACTAAAAAATAATGTTTATAAATGGATTTCATAGCCCAAAAGTTAAATAATTATATGTTGAACAATAAGACCATTATTATTTCCAAACTAGATCCACTCAAGTATATACTTTATAAATCATCTCTATAAGTTTTCATGGCAATATGGGTCATTCTATTGAGTGAGTTTGAAATTTAATATACCAATTATAAGGCCATTAAGGGATAAGTACTGATAGTTTATCTTATAGAAGCTCCTCTTCAAGATACTTAACCTCTTATATTTGGATTTCTAGATGAGGCCATTATGACCACTAAGGAATTAAAATCACCTCTTGATGTTGAATAATGGAATATGGAATTTATGGATCGTGTATGTAATGGGAAATGAAACATATCTAAAAATCAATCCTATCGTGGAGAAGATAGATCCTACTTACACATCCGATTGGGGATACATTAGATAATCAAGGTCATGACCAATATGGATCCACTAGAACTAATCAGCGGATATCTTACCATAATAAATTCACTAGGGAGGGTTCTAAAGCCTTAAATCAAGAAAAACTATGCAATAACCCTAAGTAGGTCCTATGTTTTCATATTCACTAATCTAATAAAAAGTAAAGTAAAATCTAATCTAGTGCTCACCAAAGCCTATGGTAGAAAGTGGTGGTAATAAAAACTAAAATTAAACATACATATAAGACATACACTCACATCAATGTATATGGAATCCTAATGCATGAATAATAAGCACAAATTCATATCTATATCCTATTACAAAGGAGTAATAAAGTTAGGAATATATAACTTTGAATACAAACCCACTGAGCCTTAATATCTACCTCAGATAAGGTGCTTCCCAAGATGTTGTTGTGTTATGTAAGGATGACAAGGATAAATCAAATTTAGGATATACAACCTATCAATGTATCCAAAAGACTTTTCCATAATAGAAGATATGTATCTCTAAAGAAAGTATGAAACCCTAAAATTTCTCCTCAAATATAATTTTTGATAAGTATATGCATAATATATCTTATTTTTTCTTTTATTCATGATAAATGATGGAACTGAATGTCTTTATATAGGTAGATATAACCCTAAACCCTTCCAAAAGTTTTGGCCCACAAGGTCAACCCAATCGACCTAGTTTCATAATTGATAAAAACATACTAGGTCACATATTAGGTCAGCTAGGGGCCGACTACACCCTTAGTAAGTTTTGCCAATAAGAAGACAAGGTCAACATAGATGACATAGTCATGTAAACTATCAAAAAGGGTTTTAAGTCAAGGAAAGAGAAAAAAGGTGGAAAATGACTATAAGAGTGTAAAAAATTGGAATCAAAGCTTAGAATAATGGTTTTTAGGAGACAAGTGTGTAGATAACAAGTGGCAAAAGGGACAACAATACTTCAAAGCACTAATGGTCTATCCACCTCTTTCTTGGTGCATCACTTCAGGCATGCACTAAGAAATATTTAGATTCAATGTATTCCTTTAGGATATAAAGTATTAGTAAGTGGTAAAAGTTGAAAATATTATGTGTATACATATTCCTCACTCAAAGCTCATCACATGTCACATGACTGTAACAGGGGATGGTACTTTGAGAAAGAACATAGAAAAACACAAAACCAAGATAAATAAAAATGATATAAGTAAAGTAATGATAAATTAAAATGAGAGTAACTAAAAATACCATATACATACCTTAACTTACCTTTATGGTAAACGATTGCATGAAAAATTCCTAGTCTTTATCATGGAGGGTGTGGTAATTACATTTGAGAAATCCTAGGGATACAAGACTAATAATAGAATAAATGCATGCATATGTAGGATGGTTAAAATATCAATAAATTACTTAGGAAAATTTTAAAATTAGGATTGTTAAGGAAAGGTTAGAACTAAGATATTGATGACAGGCAAATGACAAAATGTTGGAAAATAAATGATAAATGATTGGAAAATGAATGTAGAACACTTTATCATATTGGAAAGAATGTGAAACTTAAATATAAAAAAATGAATGTATAAAATACTAAATAAAGTTGGGAAGTATGTAAAACATGAATGAAAAATGAAATATAAATGCAAGAAAACTTTAAAAAAGATATGTAAGTGACAGGTACCCCTATGTAAGATAAGCATGTCAAATCAAACATAAATAAAAACATGAATGAATAAAAATTAAATGTAAATCAAGATTTAATACAAACATGAATAAATCATACATAGAGAGAAAAATGCAATAATTCTAAATTTCTTATGTAATATAAGTAAAGTACACAAAAATCAAAGAAGAACATAATAAATATATGAAAATCTAAATATGTAAAAGGATGAAAACTCAAACTTATTACTTGTTCTGAGATACAATGTAAGAAAACACAACCACCTAATGACATTAATAGTATGATAATGATATGGTGTGGTAAATTAATGGTGTAAGGGTGTTTGTAAGGAAATCTTGGTCCTATCCAATGTATTAAAATGCAACTCATAAACTATAAAGCAAGAGGCATAATAATGTAGATGTGATCAGGGATGTTATCAACTAAAATCAATATCTAACAAGGGGAATATAATGAAATTATGTTGTAAATAAGGAATTTGAGGCACTGCAGGGGTGATGAGAACATCTTTGGAAGTAATGAGACACATTATGTAAGTGAGAAAGGATAATAACTATCAAAACCAAAGACTTAGGACACTTTGACTAATGAACACAAATCTTGGGCTAGTAGAAGAATTATGTAGATCAACCCATGAATGTTACATGCATGAAAATTAAAATGGATCCACCTTCCCATAATATATTCCTTATTCCTTTAGAACCCCTTAGAGAGACATCAATCTACTAGGAAGATTGGGTCCTTGTAAGAGAAAGTAGGTGGTACTAGATAATATATGATATAATGGGACCTCCTACCCTAGTCTACTAGCCTATCGAACCCCACTAGAACTTATCTCTATTATGAGGCCAATTTTGGAGTTTGAGCCTTGACTAAGATAAGATATATGAAAAATATAGATCATATCTTTTAGTGTGATATGAATTTTAAATTTTTTTTGGCCTTTTAATCAGTGCCTTTTGTTTGTATTTTATGATTTGGATTTTAACTTGTTTTATCTTTTTTATTCCTCCTCCTCCATAGGGATTCAAAGAAACAAAAATTTGTGACATAGGTGACAACCACAAGATAGCTTACACTTGATAATTAGAGAAAAGATCCTAGAAAACAAGGTGCCTAAAGACTCCTATACTTACCCACAAGTAAGTGTGTAATCTCAAAATTAACCAATTTGAGCCTCAAACGCAAGGAAATAAGGGAAATATGGGGATAATAATATATATATATCTCTCTGTGTGTGTGTGTGTGTGTGTGTAATAAGTGATACAATGATGTATATACTCATATCTGATCATGAAGAGCTAAAATAGTGTTATAAAAGGGATGAGGCTATGTTATAATATTCATGTCACTAGAGAAACCATACTAACCTACAAGGGATATAACACAAGCACTAATGAAATTAGTAGTCATACCAAAAAGTGATTTAAAGATATTTTAATGTGGTAATTTGTGAGGAAGGATTGGTCTTCTATACAGTCTTACACTATAACTCACAAGGTAAACACCAATGAGGTGAATGATAAATAATAGTGGAAAATTAACAATAAAGTTATGAAGGAAAATAATGACATAAAGAGACAAAAATGAAAGTGATGTATAATAACTAAAATAAATACAAATTCAAAATTTAATGTGTAAGAAAACCAAAGAACCCAAAGGATATAATGATGATAGTAAAGTGAAACTAAAGAAGTAAAGCGCAAAAAAAACAAATAAACATGAGATAAAAAATAACAAGCAAAATCTATGCTAACATCTTGTCAAAGATGAACATGTGAAATATAAGTCTATAACTCTTAGAAGGTTTCTTGAAGCTGAATTTATTTTTTATTATGTATTTTAGAATAAGAGTGGGCATCGTAAGATGACCCAATGGATAATTAGATGTAGGGATGGGCATTGTAAGATGCCTAAGGTCTAAAGGGACATGTGGATGGGCATCAAAATATTCCCCATCATGTTAGGTAGAGTGCGGTAAAATTAAGCTATTAAAATGATTTGGATTGGGTTGGTAGGTGCATTTGGAGATAGGTAATTGCGTTGGTTTTTTAGATTTTTTTGATATTTAATGTGACATAGGATGTGTAGGTGAGGTATGAAGAGGTAAAGGAGGTAAAGGAGGACCATGCATGATATTCTTTAGAGTAGTAATTTCAACTAGGTACTCCTTTGGTTCATGTGACCTAAGAGGTTGAGGTTCAATGGATGCCATGATATGTTTAAAGTTTTTCATGTTAGATATCTTTTCCATATTGGTGTAGAAAGAAGGATCAACTGTATTTTGAGAAACATTAGTACATGAAGTGTAGGTATGCGATATTTTTTTGTTCATTAGGTATTTGATGTTGATGTGATTTTGGTTCTTTAGATTGAATTTACGAGGCTTGAACATAGTCTTGATAATGTTGTTTTATTAGATTATCAAGATTGAAATGTGAACCAAACATGGAAGTAATAAGAAATCAATGAATATAATGATAGGAATCATGAAAATGACCTATATTAGCATTCCACAAATAAAAATTATTAGGATTGTACCATTTTGGAGGAGGTTTGGAAGGATAAAAGTTCATAGGTTTAAAGGGTGATAATTTCTTCTTATGTTGTTCTAGAATCAAGGGAGTTTGGGTTGGGTTAAAATTAGTTGAATTGAATGCTCCATTTTGAAGTTATGGAGGTTTTTATGAATTAATGTTATGATAAAATGACTAAAAATGTTATTTAGTAGTTTTTTTAGGTGTTTCAAATTGAATAATAAGAAATTCTTTCCTTTTTGCTTGGTCTAAGGCTTATTATAAAGTTTTATGGGAAAAGATTTGGACATTGTATTGAAGGGGAGATTTATGAGTAGTAGAAAATATTTTTAAAATGGTATCATCATTCATGTTATGGTCCACTTTGTGAGATAGAGACTTCCATTATTTGATGAAAGTGTTAGTATATTCATTAGAAAGTTACTTAGCATTGATGAAATGGCTAAGGTAATTTTTAGGAAGGTCATAATGTTGGAATTCCTTCACTAGAGAATTGACTAAATCCTCTAATTGTGAGATGGAATGTCTAGGAAGTTAATTATATCATTCAATTGCATCACCAAATTTTTTTTTGGCTAAGATCTTGGTTGTAGAAAAGGTGTTAGTTTAGATCGATTCCTTATAGAGATTAGTAGAATACTTAAGAAATATAGTAGGATCCTTAGTCCCATCATATGTGATAGTTGTATAAGTGTTTCCAATATATATGGATGTAAATATTGGAGCTAAAGGTTCATTTTAAATATGTTGAAGAGTATCATTATGCAAATTAGATTGAGAGATGATATTCCATTGGCATCTCTTAGAAGAGGAGGGACAAAATTTTGATTTGGTTGAGACATATTGACTTGAGGTGGTTGAATAGTTATGTGTAATAAATGTTTTTGAATTTAAATTATTTAAGAATGATTAATTGTTTGTGTGATGTTCATTTTTTGAACTATTTGAGCAATAATTTGAGTTGTGTCAATTTTTGCATTATTATTTGAAGGTAGGGTATTAGTGTTATTAAGAGGGGGATTATTAGTGTTGTTATTAGGAAGGGCACTTAGTGAAGGATTCCAATTATTGGTATTAGGAGGAGGACTAAAATTAAGGACCTCAACTACATTACATTGTGTAGTGATTAGTTTTGGATTAGGAAAATATGAAGGAAGAAAGTGAATAGTTTCATTTGAATTAATAAAATAAGTGAGGTTTTGATCTAAATCCTTAATTATACAATTTTATTAACTAAGGATAGGATTCAAATATGACATTGGTATGAAATAAGACTAGATAAGAACACACTGAATAACATCGGGTAAGGGGTACATAGTTGACTAGGCCAACTTAGTATTATTGGATAAAAGGAAGATAAGGATACAAATTCAACTAGGTTGACTTAGTATTGTATCTTGACTAGAAAAAGGGATATGGAGTTGACCAAGTTCACTTAGTATTGTAACCTAACTGGTAAAAGGGATATAAAGTTGACTAGTTTGACTTAGTACTATAACCTGACTGGAAAAAAAGGATACAAAGTCAACTTGGTCAACTTAGTATTTAAGATAGGGGAAACTTAGTCTATAATAGACTATGTTGAATATAATTAACTTTTACTCAAAAAAGAAAATATTTTTAATGTAGTTAGAATAAATTAATAAAAGCAAACACACAAATATTTGGATTAATGAGAACTATCCAATTAGGGAACGTAACACAAAACCTTGCACCAATGTTGGTCAATGCAAGTTTTTATAGTAAAAAACATAATTATAAGAGATATATCATTCAAATAAGAAGTAAAAGGTGACTTAGTGGTCATCTTGAGTGTTGTTAAATTATTATAAAGTGTTATTTTAAGTGTGATATGGAAGTTGGCTGAAAATAGGGAACTAAAAATCAATGTATGTATGATTTCAAGATGTTTAGGCGTAAAGGGATCTATGTTGGAAATGATATTATCTTAGTATTAGGGCCTACCTCCTTAATTCACAATCCTTCAATGATAAGGGTGTTAGGTGCTTTATCAATATATACCACTAACCATGTTTTTATACTTGTCAAAAATACCAAGTTGGCTTCCCCCTTGGTGATGAAATATAAGTAGGTAGGCCTTGGGAAGACAAATGATAAATACATTTTAAGTATTTTGTGATTGATAGTGTGTGAAAAAATAGCAAAATAGTGAAACTAATTGAAATTTTAAAAAAATCATCTAATTAGACTATGTGAGCTACTCTAAGCATGCAAATAGTTTAAAATGGAAGTGTGAATTAATTACTAGCATATAGTTGTTAATTCCAAAATAAATAAAGGTATAGAGTTGGTTTAGATGACACTGTATGCAAACATTAAAAAATAAATTCAACTGGGTCACTACTATTCTATAAAATCAAGAGTCCTTAAGAACTAAGTTGACCAAGTCAACTTAGTCTTTTATATAGAAGATAGACTATAGAATGAAGTCAACCAGGTCAGCTTAGTTTGTTGTAAGATTTTAGTTTTGAAGATTTAAAACTTGCACAAAATATAACTATAATGAAGGAATAAATTGAAAGAGAGAGAGAAAGATAGGACTCTTGGTGGGTTGGAAGATGAATAGGATTATAAATTTTATATTAAAGTGCCTTGAATTTTTCTTTTAAGTTATATTAACTAAGTTGACTAAGTCAACCCAATTATATGAAACCTTATTTTCTAAATCTTGTTAAGATGACTAAGTCAACTTGGTGACTTAGTTTGTTATCTAGATGTTGACTAGAATACTAAGTCAACCTACATGACATAGTTTGTTATCTCGATGTTGATTGGAGGAATAAGTTGACATAGTTGACTTAGTTTATTATTTGTATGTTGACTGGAAGACTAAGTGAACTTGCATGACTTAGTTTGTTATTTGAATGCTAACTATAAAACTAAGTTGACTTGAATGACTTAGTTTGCTTTTATAGATGCTAACTAGAAGACTAAGTTTACCTGGTCAACTTGGTCTATTATCTAAAAATAAATAAGAGTATTGTGTTGACCTATCTGATCTAATAACATGTATCTAATGAATAACTACATAGAAAAACATAGTCATTTTAATACGACTATGTCTTAAACCTGTGCATAAAAGTCAGAATTATACTACCCTGGTCAACCTAGTATCATAAATATAGAAAAATAATAAAATGATATAAATGAAACCATGAAATAAAAGCTAAAAAGGTTATATTCATGTTAGGTTCACCAAAATGTATACAATGAGAAAGGCATCATATCTACAAATCAATCCTAGCTCAAAGAAGATAGATCCTACTTACACTTTCAATTGGGGATGTATTAGATAATTGGGTTCATTACCAATAATGATCCACTATACCTAATTAAAGGATATCTTACCAAAATAACTTAACTAGGGAGGATTCCAAAGCCTCAAGTCAAGCAAGATTATGCACTAACCCTAACTAGGTCCTATGTTTTCATATTCACTAAAGTAATAACAAGTAAAGCAAAATCTAATCTAATGCTCACCAAATCTTATGACACAATGTAGGGGTAATAACAATTAAAAGTAAAAATGCATAGAATATATATAATTAAATAAATGTATATGGAATCTTAATTCATGGAAGATAAGTACAAATGCATATTTATCTACTCGTACAAAGGAAGAACAAAGTTATAAATACTTACATTTGAAGATGAATCTCCTGAGCCTCAATCTCTACATTGGCCAAGGTGATTCACAATAGGTTGTTGTGGTTGTAAGGATGACAATGATAAATTATCTCTAGGCTACACAACCTATTAATGCATCTAAAATACTTCTCCACAATACAAGATCTGTATCTCCAAAGAAAGTATGAATCCCTAAACTTGCTCTTCAATTAGAATGGTGGATATGTAGATGCATACTATACCTTACTTATTTTTTATCTTCATGATAAATTATGGAAATTAGTTTATTTATATAGGTATATCTAACCATAAACCCTTAAAAAAAATTGGCTGATAAGGTCGACCTGGTCATTCTAGTATCATAATTGACAAATACTTACTAGGTTGGCCAGGGGCCAAACTAGACTCATAATAAGTATTATCAATAAGAATACAAGGTTGACACAACCAACATAGTCATGTAAACTATAAAAAAGTTATTTAATTTATGGAAAGAGAAAATAAAGGTGGAAAATTATTAGAGGATTGTGCAAAATATGAAGCAAAGCTTAGGGGAATGGTTTTTAGGAGACAAGTGTGTAGATAAAATTTGGAAAAAGGGATAACAATCTTTAAAGACACCATTGGTCTACCCATGACATTTTTTATGAAGACCTTAGGGCATACATTCATATATATTGAGACTTGATGGGTTCATAAAATATATAAAGTGTTAGTATGTGGTAAAGGCTGAAAATATTATGTATATACAACTTAGTAAAAACTTATGGATCATGGCTAGAATATTATTTATTATGCCACAAGGGGATCTAATTCCCAAATGATTTCACATTGGATTTCCTTATACCAATAACATATAAAGGTATAAAATGCACATATAAAGGCCTTATTAATTAGTATAATGGAACGTTTAACATTTACTATTTCACAATGATTCTCAACTAATCATTAATTAGGTCACAAACTAGTACTAGACCAAGGATGAGAAGTTGGTTCCCTATAAAGATATGGTAGATACTCTCCAACATCAAATTACCAACATTAAATTTGAAATAATACCTAGGACAAATAATAGAATAGTTGATGTTATGGACACTATAGGATCCATGATTTGGATCATAGATAACAAATGGTATTACCAATTTCTTGTTGAACATCTCTTAGAACCAACATATAAATAATCAAGCATCTAGATGGTTTGTGACATTTTTTGTCCCACATCTCCTTGGTACTTAGATGTATATGGCTATATTCAAGACCAAAATATGCCTTCTAATTTATCATGTAATAAATACAAGTCCTTTGCCCACAAATCCTCTTTTTATACCCTACTTGGACTAACCTTGTATCATAAAAGCTATTAGGGAACTCTACTCTATTGTTTACCTTTGATAGAATCTAGATTAGTGTTGAGGGAAGTCCATGAAGGATTTTGTGGATCCCACACCAATTGGGAAACCTTAGACAAAAATTTACTAAACACTCATTATTAATAAGTAACTATATAAGTATATGCAATTGCATATGTGAAGAAGTGTGTCAGGTGTCAGAAGAATACTAATCTAATTCATGCTCTAGCTAACACACTCAAACAATTAACAACACCATGGTCATTCTCAATGTGGATATTTAAAATCATAGGGAAGATAAATCCTAAATCCTTAGATGGCCATAAACACATCCTAACTTCTATTGAATAAATCACTAAGTGGAAGCCATTCCCCTCATTTACATTATCGATAGGTAGATCTCCAAGATCATATTAAAAAATCTCATCTACCATTGTCATATCTCATATGAAATTATATTTTATAATGGAACATCATTTAGAAACAAATATGTGAAAGTTATTTTTACCTGATACAACATCAAACAATATTTCTCTATTACCTACTACCCGTAAGTCAACCAAGATGAGGCTTCTAATAAAACCATTGTCAATATTTTGAAGAAGATTATCAATGACATTGGTCATAACAGGCACTTATATCTATTTAATGCCATATATGCATATATTAAAAAATCTAAGACTCCAATAAGAGATATGCCCTATTCACTTGTTTACAAAACTGAGGCTATTCTTCCTATCAAGGTTGAGTTCCCTTCTCCTTGAGTTTCATTGTAGCATATCATCAAAAATGAAGACTATAGAGCGTCTCGCTTTCAAGATCTAGACCTACTTGATGTAAAATGATTAGCCACCTTGATTAATCTTTAGGAATATCATAACTAATTAAATTTCCAATACAATAAGCACATTAAGCATCATGAATTCAAGCTTAGTGACCTTGTTTTAAAGGAAAATTAGAATAACATGAACATTGAAACAAAGAAAAAATGAAAGTGACAACCAAACTAGTTAGGGACCTATGTAGTTATTTCTAACTATGGTTCTAGAGAATACATGACTAACACACCAAAGGTAGATGAACTTGATGAACTAATGAACCTAATGCACTGAAAAAAATTTATGCTTCAAGGACACAAATTATTATCTACAAGGATCATTTAAGTTATGCCACATTATACCCATTTTTGTACTATACCACATACCTCGTATCATGCCCTTAATCCATATCCAACTATTTTTTTTACCTAAACCCACCTATCATGTTTGGTCTTGGTTATTATTCATTTGTACTCCATGCATGTTTAGCAGTTGATGACCGATTCAATTTCAACAATTCTTTCAAAATTAAACATTTGAATGGAAATATATGAAAACAATATGATAGTGTCCTTAGCAATTACATCCTTCATTTGATGTTACATTCCCACCTCATGCTACTAATTATAACTACTTATGGTAAAATTAGTACCAATAACCATTTTACCATTGTTTCTTAAGTATAATTGCCTATAGGAAAATTTGGAATAACCCCTTTACCATGTATTTTTTTCATAACCTTGTAATCATTGTTGCCATACCTTGTCATTTGCCTATATTTGAACTTGTTAGTACATAGTCAAATACATTTTGTATAGGTAGAACTATATTGACTTGAGGTCTTGTGGGACAATGTAGGTAGTGAAAAAATAATGTTTAGGTTAACTCAGTCCCTTTTACTATGATCTCACTATTTTATGAGAAATTTAAGTTTCAGTGATCTCGTTATTTTGTCAGCAACCTAAGCCATGCTCCCATTTTTTTGACTTGGATAATTTTGTGTCTCATAATCCTAAATCAAGTTGAGATGCCTCAATAATTCCCAAAACATTTGAAATAGTTTGAAAAACCTTAAAAATTTGTAAAAGGGATTAAAAATCCTAAAAATTATAAAAACATGAAAATTGGCTTAGGATTTCTATGTGAGATTTACAGTCATAAAATTTTTATAGGATGGGCCATCTTATTTGTTTGATTTCATTTATATAACACCTTGGTATTTTTTTCTCCCATTTTTGGAGAACTAAATTGTCCTAAGGTCCACATGGACTATGTATGTAGTACTTGGATACATGGGGTATCTCGAGTTAGCTCGGCCATAACTTCCCCTTCATTTCTTTTTTGACCACTTCTTTACCCTAAAGATTTTGGGACTCTTAACTATTTCAAAAGTAACCACTTGTCATTTATTTTCCCCATCCTTATTATCCTTAGTTTTACACTCTCTCCATTTTGTGAGTTGATGTTGTGATCATTATATATTTGAACTCGATGCTCTAATGACCACTTGTGTTTTATTACGCTATTGCTATTTTTTGAACAATTTCTATTTGAATGCTCTCATTATTTTGTGAGTAACCATAGCCAATGCTCTCACCATTTTATGAGATCATTATCATTTAAAACCTTAGATGTATTAAACACTATGAATTACCAATTTAGTTCATTTTTAGATACTTGTCTCTTAAATTTCAGTATAGTTTTAGCCTAAACCATACTATCATGCTTGCATGTTTTTTTTGTTGTTGATGCTTTCATGATTGTGAACATCACCCCATCTTTTCTTATGCACTCATCATTTTGTGAGGTCATTCTTATTTTCCTCTACAAGATAATCATGTTTTCTAATTCATCATTTTCTTCTATCCCATATCATGGGATAACTACATTTGGCCTTAAGTTCATGTTAGAGATTATGTCCATGGAACTATGTAGGAAGCACCCACTTTCCTAGTGCATCCAGAGTTAGTTCAACTACCCCTTCCATTTCTTCTATCCCCTTCCATTTTGTTTTTTTTGTTTCATTATCTCATATAGCCTAAGGTCAATGTTATTTTTGATGTATTCTTTGTGTCATTGCTTCTAAGGCCTAGGGGCAATGTTATCATCTTGTTTCTGTCATGATTTCCTTATACACTAATCGCAACCTTGTGCATTTTATTCCTATGTTATTTTACCTATATTGTTGCTACCTAGCTTAGGGGTCACCTTGTCTCCAAGAGAACCACCACTATTACACATGCACAAACAGTTTATTTTATGTTTGTAATAACACTATGATTAATCATTATTTATATATTTTTTGTTTATTTATCTTAGTTCATTTGTTTTTGTGTATTTATAATAGTTCATTTACTATACTTTTATTTTCTTTTGATTGTTTACTTGTTTTAATTATTTTATTTTATTTATTTATAGCTTTCCTTTGTTGATTTTATTTATTTGTGTTTTCATTTTATCTATCTTCTTTTGGTCTTATTTATATTATTTGTTAGTTTATAGTTATTTGTTTGTGTTGTGTTTATATGTTTATTTATTTTTGTTTATTGGTGTTTTCTTTGTGTTTTGGTTTTTTTATCTATTTAATTTTGTTTTGTTGTTGATTGTTTATGTTTGTTTAGGTTTAATTGCTTCTTATGGCCTAGGGGTGATGTTATCAGCTCGTTTGTGTCATTATTTCCCTATAACCTAAGGGAAACCTTGTGCCTTTTGTTCTTATGTTATTTTACCTATGTTGTTGTTACCTAGCTTAGTAGTCACCGTGTCTCCAAGAGTAACACCACTATTACACATACACAAATAATTTATTTTATGTTTGTGATATAATTATGATTAACCATTATTTGTATATTTTTATTCGTTTGGTTTAGTTTGTTTTTGTTTGTTTATAATAGTTTGTTTACTATACTTTTATTTGATTTAAATTGTTTAGTCATTTTGGTTGTTTTTTTAATTTGTTTATAGCATTGCTTTGTTCATTTTATTTATTTTATCTATCTTTGTTTATTCTCTTTATTTTTTATTATTTATATTATTTGTTAGTTTATAGTTATTTGTTTCTCTTGTGTTTATTTGTTTATTTATTTATGTTTATTGGTGTTTTCTTTGTTTTCTAGTTTTTTAATTGTTTATTTTTGTTTTGTTTTTTATTGTTTATGTTTGTTTAGTTGTTTTTTAATATGTTGTTTAATTGTTTGTTTTTCAGTGTTTCATTTATTGGTGTTTTGTTTATTGATGTTTTTTTGTTTAGTAATTTTTATCTATTTATCATCATATTATTTGTTTATAGCCTTGCTTGTTTTATTTGTCTCATTTGTTTATTTTATTGATTTTGTTTATTTATTTGTTTATGTTTATTAGTTTTGTTTCACTTGTTTATATTTTGTTATTTGTGTTTGTTTGTTATTTTTATTTCTATTTGTATATCTTTAGGGTGTTTGAGTATAGTTTGTTTGTTTATTTTTATCTATTTATTTGTTTAGTGTGTTTGTTTCATTATTGGTTGTTTGTTTTGTTTTTATTTTTATTTTTATTTTTTTGATTAATGTAAGATTATTACATTTTTTTCACTTAAATATTGATTATATATACATATCATGCACTTAGGTTATGAATTTTTGTATTTAGTCTTACACTTGGTTTATTGGTTATATTTACACTAGGGATTTGATTGTTTATATCTTATTCTTAAGTTTTTAATATTTATATTTCAAATAAGTTTTCCATGTTTAGGGTATATATTGTTATTTTAGTTGTTCATAACTATAATATATAATGTCACAATCTAAAACAAAAACTAGGCATATAAATACTATCATAATGATGTAGAGGCAATACTTCTCTGATATATCAAACCAAATAACTACCCAAACACATGCCCGAGTCCAATAAATAATAAAAAGATAAAAATGATTTATAATGTGTTTATACAAATGTTCATCTATGAATAAACACAAATATGAGTCATACAACATAATCAAATGATAATCAACAGAACAACATCTCATAAACATGGCATAAGTAATAAATAAATAGAGCATATATGAGCATATACATCAACAATTATAAACATCCATAATGATAATCCATGTTAAACATGAGATAAACAAGATAATAAGCATGGCATCATATATATATATATGTGTGTGTGTGTGTGTGTGTGTGTGTGTGTGTGTGTGTGTGTGTGTGTGTGTGTGTGTGTGTGTGTGTGTGTGTGTGTGTGTGTGTATGTATATATATATATATGTATATATATATGTATATATATATATATATGTATATATATATATATATGTATATATATATATATATATGTATGTATATATATATAT
The DNA here is from genome assembly GCA_037957365.1 of Torreya grandis. NCBI lineage: Eukaryota > Viridiplantae > Streptophyta > Pinopsida > Cupressales > Taxaceae > Torreya > Torreya grandis. Next base: position 1,933,239 of record JARHVA010002464.1, on the reverse strand, counting down.
ATATGTGTGTGTGTGTGTATATATATATATATATATATATATCACAAGAATATCATATACATGTACATCATCTTTGAAGGACCCAAAATTGAATGTCAGAGTATCTCAAATGTCATATACATATAGGATATATAGATATCATAATAGTGTATCAAAAGTACATCAATATGATGATATAATGATTAAAATTCCATATGCCAAAATTGTGCCAAAATTCCAAAAATGCCAAGGTTTGTATGCTCAATTCTAGATGTATGTATCCATGGGAACCATAGCTTGAGGAATCCCTAGTGGTCCTAATGGTCTAAGTGGTAATGGTCATTGGTAATGGATAGACTGACCTAAATAACCTATCACATGCATCTTGGTCTACGATTGACTAGATCTACTGACAATACATTGTGCATCTTAGATCTCAAATATAACAACCTATTGATTCTTGGGAATGGTAGATGTTGTCACCAAATCTTACACCCTAGAAGAGGTTGTTCAAACCTCTTATATATTTTGGCAACATGGGAACATTTCCAGGTATGTGGGTGTACCTATATTGGAAATGAGCCACTAGATTTAAGGGGTAGCTCCCTAAATATACTATGGAATTCTTATCACTTAAACTACTTCTTAATAATGGGAAAAAGAGTTATATAATGCATAAATTGAACTTAATCTAAAGGAGCTGATGTACCAAAATGTGTCTTCCACATGACCATTATATTTATACCAAGATGAAAAAACATGAAAACTAATCTCTAAGTCTTAATGGGTTCAAACATTAGTATTTAAATATAGAGGTGATATGTGAACAAGAACACAAGGTAAATGAACCAAGGGGTATATTTCACACTCCAAATAAAATTTTACACTTAAATAGCTTTACACACTTGACTACACTCTATATTACCTATTAGACTAGGAACTTTTGCTCAAAGATGAAAGGATAAGAGAAGGAAAGACAAATAATTATCACTTCTCATCACCATACATCACTTGTAGACTCAAAAAACTATTCAAAACTCTGAATCAGACTTGCGTTAATGCTCAAATGTAAAATATCACATCAATCCATCAGGGTTTCACCATACATGGTGTGGTTTTTTTTATAATGGAAAAAATGGTAGCTACTTATAGAATTTGAGAGAGAGAAGTAGGAAATAAGAGGCCCAAAAGGGAATCAAATTAGTTCAGCCTCATTTGAAAAGTGGTTGAAACTTATTCTATAAATATGCTCATTTAAGCTTATTGATTGATCTAAGATACTTCAAGTGGTTACATAGTCACGTTATTATTTCATTGATGATCCCTGATGGTTGCAATGGTAGGATCAAGTTATTTTGAGTTGGGTCTTAAAATCAATGTAATTGAAATCCTTAGATCAATCTATTAGATTTTTGTCCTTGTGCTAACTATTCCAAACTTGTTTATCATAGCATGCATAGTGGAAAAAAGGGGTCCTTTTCATGCAGTTGGTCCTACTAATGAAACTATTGGGGTCTATGTGTATGCCTTCATATTATCCATTACAATTTTATCTCTTGTTCCAACTAGATCATGCTCAAAATGGTCTCCATACTCATGGGTCCACTATAGATGAAAAACCAATCTCAAACTATTGGTTTTCCTACTATGTCCAAATAGAATGTGCATAAGTTATTCTTCTACAAATGGAAAACATAGTTGTAGAAATGACCCTACAAGCCATTAAATTTTGAACAAAAGATTAATATTAAGCTCCAATGATGGTCCTTTATATTCCTAAACTAGACTAAATTACTATGTCCTTTTCATGGTGTTTAAATGACCTTTAATGGTAGAAAATACCCTTTTAAAATATTTCCCTAGCTTGACCTTGCTCATGTGTTTGAACCCCAAGAGGTTTCTTTAATTTGATTGGTTGTTGATACCCAACTCAACTTCTTGACATATTGACCTTTGTTTTCTCCATCGATCTTGATCTATATGATCAAGTGCCAACCATCAATCTTGTTACTTAACATGTCAACTTTGTCCAAACATATGCCACTTGGTATCCCCATTTTGATTTTGGGATCCTATTGTTAGTCTATTAGCTCATGCACTTATGCCACATGTCAATCTCTTGAGTTCCTTAATTGTTTGACTCGTCGCATACCCTAGGATCAAGATGTATAATGCAATGTAGACCATCATATTAACTAGGACACACTATTTGAATTATAATGTCTAATTTATGGGCTAAAAATTGATGTCCACATGATTATCAAATGAAATTCGCATGAATTTCATTCACATTCATGTGATTGTCAAATTTAAGCTCAAAAATATTTTTTTTGCTCAAGGTTAAACTTGATATTAGCATGAATATCAAATAGCGTTCCCATAGACGTATTTAACATCTCATAGAACATAAAATTTAGACTCCAATGGTTTTTTGAATTAACTTTAACTTGATGTTAGCATGGACATCTTACAATTTTTGATAAACTTTGAAGGCTTAGATTTTGAAACACAAGAGTCATGGAGGCATCAAATTTGAAAGAGATGTTCTTGATAGTAAAAGGGATGAACCCAATTGATCCACTAGTCCAGAGAACCTTATAAATATTTTTGAAAAATAGTCAAGCCTATGCAATTTTGGATTATTTACACATACCTATCATGGTTAAAAATGGTTAATTGTGGATACTTAGTGAATTTTGACTAAAGATCCAACTTTGAACATGCATAAATTTTGTTACACTTCAATGGATGACCTAAAACTTAACACATAGAAATTAAGGACTAAGATGATCAAACCCATATTAACCACTTTTTATTAAAATTTACACACATGTTAGATATGGCCTCATTAATATGCTCACTCAAATCTATTTAATCTTCTTTACAAATTGGCTAAGTATGAAAACTTAGTGAATTTTGAACCTTCGTATCTTTGGATGTGTTTCATAAGATGACTTGAAACTTGGTACATATGTTATTTCGACTAATATGAACAAACAAATATGACCAATTTTTCTTGACTCATATAAATTTGGTAATGATGGAATCAATAAACTTCTTACTCAAAATTTTTACCACTAGACCCAAAATGCCTAGATGAACACAATGAAGAACTAGATGAATGATATGCACTTCCATACTCATTCCAAGAACTCTTGACATCCCAAAGGGATTCTAAAAAAATATACATATACTCATCCATTATTAACCTAATCCATGCTCTAACTACATTTATCACTATGAAGACTTGTCACATATATATGACTTTAAACTAGTACCTTAGACACTAAATGGCAGAAGGACCTAGCTAGACTGTGACTAAACTATAATGGAATATAAAATGAAATCAATAAATATACAACATACCCTATGAAATTATAAAAATCCCATATAAAAGATCTTGACTATAGAGGGTTGATCCAATTTGACCTGAGGTAAAAATGGTAAACATTTTTGATAATTTCCCAAGGGTGGCATGCTTACTATGCCATGATTAGTTGCCTAATCCTATCCATTGAGATATGGAGTCACATGTAAAATAGGTTTTACATAAAAATTTCCTTGAATAAATTATAAGACATACGGAAAGATAAAGAATAAGAAACACACAAAACAAGAACCAAGCACAAACACACCTAATCTAATATTTACAAGACTAAAATATAGAGGTGAAACATCTAACCATACCTCAACCAAGGTCAATAATGGTTCCTCTAGCATATTTATTACTCCATGAAGGTATTCTAGCATGAGGATCATGCTCATCAGCAATCACTTGCATATGTAGTTGATCAAGAAGCCTATCACCTTTGAATCTTCTTAAATCTAGAAGTGAACTATTCAGGACCTTTATGAATGATATTTATTACTCTCTAAGATCCTTGGTTGGATCTACAATCCTCTTGATCATTTCCATATTTGATATACATTCCTCATACTATGGAATACTAAACATGATAGTTACCTTAACCTTTCTATCTTATTGGACATGATATACTTGATGCTTGGGAGTATAAAGTTCTTATTCTTTATGATACAACCCCTCTGAACATGGTTCAATACTATATGGATATCCTAATTATACTTTAGGCACAATAACTTATGCCCTGACCTCACTAGGTCCCTTTATAACTATAGGCTTTTGAATAGTAGATTGATCTCCATTTTCTTTAATAACATGTTGTTTAACTTCATAATTTATAGAAAACCTAAGATCCCGCTCATTAGTTTCATCAAAAAACACATTAGACATACATTTCTTGGGAGAATAAGGAATATTAATATTTGTGTCAAACTCTTGACATATGACCTCAAATATTATCCATAAGTCATCCTCCTCTTCTTCATGAGTATCATCATATATAGAATTTTCATTAATAAAAGGAGTGAAAACATCATTCTCCCCACTATTGTACTTAATTATAATCATCTTACTATGATCATCATATTAATGAATCATATATTTTCACTCAATAACATGATAATGTTTGACACTTACCTCAGCTCCTTCAAATGGCTCCTCATGCATGATTTAAGTCCTAAGATTAAATGCATAATGATCATGCCCATATGAATTTTCAAAATACTCATCTAAAAATAGATCAAAAATTCCCTCAATCTTGGAGGAAGTTCCATCATATATAATGGAATCCTTTTCTTCATGAACAACATAATTTAGTTAGAACTTGTCTCAATGTAAGGTTCAATATGAAACATTGTAAGAGGTTGTGTCCTAATTGTCACCTTGGGCCCATATCTTATTATAAAAGAAAATAAATACTAGTTATCTAAGAGATAACCACCTATCTTTGTTGTTAATTCCCTTGACAAACATATTGCAAAGTGAGCTGGGAGATCAACAACAACTATATCTTGAAGGATAGGAAAGTAGGACAATCATGCAAGAAAACCTTCAAGTGTTATATCCACCTTATGGTATTAGTAGGTGAACCATATATCTAGATCACTAATTTGATATGAGGCTTATGTTTCATACCCAACTTATTAGCTACAACTTTGGACATGATTGATTTAGAGGCTCCACTATCAACTATGCAAATGTGAACCAATTTATCACCCACTATGAGAGTGAGGTAAAATGGTGGAGGTTTTTCAGTCGTAGTAAATGGTTCAAAAATAGTGATAGGATAATTTACAAGGAAAACATGACTAATGATTTTATTTGAAGATGAAGTAATAGTATGAATAGTGGACAATTGATTTTGTACCAATTCTTTTTGGTCAGGCATATGAAGGATATCCCACAAGGAGATTGATGTTTTGGTACTTTTCAAGGAATTTACTATGTTTAGAGCATTAGTACTCAATTTTTATTGTGTAATTATAGGTAAATAATTTATTTTAACTTAAGTATAGAGTAACCTTAAACAAACCCTACAAAATTTTGACTTATTGGAGGTGTAGAAACCTTTGGAACTACCACACAAGCCTTTGGAACTATCACACATGTAGTTATGTCTTATTTCCTTGTAAGAAGATTGGATGAGCTTGTGGGAATGATGATAATAGATCCTAGAGCCTTCCTCTTAGCATTTTTTTCACTTATATTTTAACCCTTTGAGGAGATGTCTAACCTCTCCTCATCCAAATGGCAAAATGGAAACACCTCTAGGCTTGTGGTTAGCCTAAGGATGAGGTGAATCTCTAGGTAGGGCTAGCTCCCTTGATGTAACACTTTAGATTACTAATACACCTAAAATTTGAGGGGAAAATTGAGAGATAAAACTGAAATTAATTTATCCTAAGGGATTTTATTCAAAAAATTGAATGATGACTTCAACCAGCTGCATGTTACACATGAAACCAAGAGACTAACTAAACATACACTTCTCCAATCTACATCTTCTCACATCAATATTACATTACAAGGTTATATATGAATGTTTATGATAGGAGGAATATAAAATATTCCTTTAATGGATCTATTGAATAGAGTAACTCAATCAACCTTGACACTTCCTATAACACTTCACATGCCTTGCAAGAAGAATCTTTCGAAATGTAAATAGGATGAAATAATGAGACAACATGCTAAGGAAATCATAGTTTTCACTAAGTAAGATCTAAAATTAAAGTATAAAACACTATTAAAATTCATTAATAGGTAAAAATTAGTATTATTATTGATAAAATGGTATGTAAATGAGCAGGGCTTCACCATACTTAGGTGGAACATAAGTTACAATGGCCAAAATGGCTAGTTCTTATAGAACGTGAGAGAGAGAGGAGAATATAAATGTACAAGGGTAAAAAATAAACTTGTAAATATAAAAAAGGAGTTATTTATGCATTATAATATTATTTTGGATGAACCATTAAAGTTTAGGAAGCAAAATTGGCCATACAAGGTATGAAACTCATGAAACATGACATGAAACTCCTCATTATGGCTCAGAAAACTACCTTCATGATTTAGACTTGTTTAAACGTCCCAAAAAAAATTATGGATAGGTTTTATTATTTTAATGAATGGGAATTATATTATACATGACTCTTCATGAATTATGTTTAGGCTTAGTGATCTAGAATCATCTAAAAATAAGCCATCATCATCTGTAGTCCAAAAAAAATCCTCCTTCATGCACCTTGCACATTTGACCTCCAAAAAGGAATCAATTTTCCATGAACATATATGGGATGGAATTTATTAAAATTTTAAATAACATAAATGGCCTTAAAATCATTAGGAACACCTTAAAAAAGCTCACACTTGAAGTTTTCACCCTTCTCACCATTATGTTCACTATGCTAGTTTTGACTAGCTAAGATGAAGTTGTTTGTTTGAAAAATTAAAAGATTTTCTCACATAATTATATGGAAATATTGACTTATTAAAATTCCTAATATTCTCTCCAAACTTGATTACATTTTTTAAAACTTATTATATCCTATAAAACACACAAAATAGTCAAAAGTACCCTATTTTATACCATGTCCATACAATTCCATATAGTCAAAAAGGGTGGGGAGGAGATTAAGAGATTAATATAAAAGTTACAAACATCATCCTAATAAAATTTTTCCATTATAGCAGCTATTCAACTCCATTTCCTCCATCGATTCTTGACTAAGGGTTTTCAAGGGTTTTAGGTAGTATTTATCCTTAACCTTTGTTCATAAATCCCTAACATTGGAATTTCACAAAAATTACAAAAAAAAATTCTTATAGACCCCTAATAAACTCCCAAAACTCCTTTGGCTTCCATGAAATTCCTTCTAAAAAATATGAGCATCTAAACTGGACCTATCGATCTATTTTTTCCAACTTGCATAGGCCCAATATTGATTTTTGGCCAAAAATGGATTCCTTGTGTTTTTTTATGAATTTAAAAATATTTATTACCTATAATAATACCCTAATAACATTATAAAATTAATTTTAATTCTCTTCCAAGGTTGGAAAGGAAGATGGCCCCTCATTTAAACATTACGCCTAGTCATGCTTAGTAGGTCAGTCTGCACCTTAAAGCCCAAAATAAGTTTCTGATGATTATAAATAAATTAAATATCTTAGAAACATATTTAATGATCTAAAAAACATATTTTAATAACTTATAATGATCATATCAAGGTAGAAGTAACAATGACTCTCTTTTTGGCCTTTAGGCCTAACCCTGCCCAAGTAGGTTTGACTACAACTTTGAGGGTCTAGGCCATATTGTTAGATCCATCATTATATGATTGGTATATTATGATTTTATATGTATTTTAAATCTTTATACAACTTTTTTTAATTTTAAACCAGCTCTTGGTTTATCCTTTTATCTCCGTTTTTGAAACTGCTTGGGTTTGCACCTAAACAGAATGCACTCTGTCTGAGACAAAATAGAGAGCACTCCCCTATTTCCTCAGATAATCATAATAATTTAATGATATTATATATGTTTTTTATGATATAATATATAAAAATTAAGTCCTTGGTTATGTTTTTAGACATTAAAAAATCTCAAAAACCCAAAATAGACCTACTTTTATGACAGACTATGTGCATGATTCAGGGAATGGATTGTGTTATGCATTATTAAAACTCTTTATATATTAAATATAAAATATTTATAGTGTTAATAGTTTATTATGACCACAATTAATTTTAATCATGTCTACACAACACTTAAAACTCCCACATATCCCTCCCCATACCTTGCCTAGTCAAGGTTGAGTACTACTTCTGATTGTGTTTTATCTATTGGTACCATACTTGTAGGTAGATTTATATGATTTAAACTTGAGAATAGGGTAAAAATACCTTAAAAATTTATTCCATAACTTATATACTTTATTCCCATGCTCATATAACACTTTGAAGTTGTCTTGTTTCCAAAACTAGTCATAGGTAGTCTGAATGTATTTTTTTGTTTCCTCTTCAAGGGTAACCCTTGTAGGTGGATTTTCATAATTAGACCTTGAATGTAGTGATAAAATTCCTAATTTAATGGTTTAAGGTCATAAAAAAATGGTTTTGACCCATTCACTCATATTTTGGTTAGAATAGACCTAAGAATCAACACCTTTTATGTTCATTATCTCTTTGTGCCATTATAGTTGGTTGTAGGTGCTCATTTCCAAATAAAGGACATATGAAGATGTTTCTCTGATAAAAAATTAACATACTAACATTTCCATCATGATATAAGTAATTTTAAGAGGTTCACGCCATTTTTTAGGTCAAATATGGTCTAGGTTCTCATTGAATAAACATCTTTTCAAACTTTCACCTTTGGCTGGCTATAAGTGGGCATTTGGTGATGAAAAGGGCCTCTAAGTGTGCTTGGGGAACCAAAAAACAAAATATATTCCCTTGAAATGATACCTAGGTCATGAAAGTTTTCATAAACCATACAATACTTACCCAATCATAAAACATGGTTTGCATTACAACTTTGAGTTTGAAAGTCTCTTTGGAGCTCCAATTATAGATGTCATTCCCTAATTTTAGTGCATAAAAGCACAATTTTGGGATTCCTATAAACCACTCTATATTTATCCTATTCACTTAATTATTTTCAAGGATATTTTAATATTATATGTATTCAACACAAAACCATTATGTCTCGAAATTCCTTATATCCTTGTCATATGATATTCACAAAACACTCTTGGACCTCTATTTTCTAAGTTTAGGGAAAATGTCCCTATAATCAGTCATCTCATTCTTGATCAATATTTTCACTTATATCTACACACTTGATGCCTTAATTAGGTATGAATTGATATTTTACACATTTTAGGGTTTTAAATAGGATCTTCCCATGATATAATTCTATGAACAAGTACCTTCAAGTCTCTACCAATGCCACTTGTAGGTGAGCATTCCATAGTGCAGGCAGTAGATGAAAATTATAGGCAATATGTAGGATCTAAATATGATCAGTTTTATAACTTCAAAAATATATAAAATTTTCTATTATCACTTATAAGAGATAAAAATGCATACAAAAACTCTCCTTTCAACATGACATCATCCATAGGACACCTGTAGATGCCCACTAATGGTAGACTGTGAATAAATGTTGCTCATGACTATAACAATCCCCTTTAATTTCACAATATGGAAAATAAATCAATTTTTAATGTTTAAAATATATGTATCAACATTTTAAAACTCCTTGTGACTCTATGGACATGTTTTATAACCCTTCATATCTCAAAAATTAATTGTGTATGACAGCCTTTAAGCAAACTAGCTACATGATGTTTTATGATTGCACATTCATGGAGTATGATTTATGGGTGATATTTAAATAATAAATGGATCAATATAATATTGATAAAATGAAAATAAATCTATCACAAACTTGAAACCATGATCAAAACATGAATATTCTAAAAATAGTGGAAAAGCTACTTGTAACACAAAATGGTGCTTCTCTTACAACTTTGATGTACTTGACTTATCCAAAAACATTGAAACATTATAATAATCATGGGAATAATTATATTATTAATACAAACATAATTTTTAATCATCATCAACAACTATTTTGTACAAACTTGCCCAGCATGGAACTAAACTTATAAGGTCCATGAAATAACAAGTAGAAAAACATAGTCAACTTCATGAGTATGGTTCATAAAGTACAAGCCACAATTATTCAAAATATTTTTATTTACATGAAGGTATATAATTTTAGTTTCACCTCCCCAAGGTGTTTGATTTGGAACCTCCCTTGTTGACCTTACCAATTACAAACCTAAAGATTGGTTCTATATGTCTAGAAGAATGAAAAAGGAGTAGAATGGTTTTGGGCCTTTTTTAAAACTTACAAATAATTTAAAGAAATAATATGGATCTAGGGAAGCTAAATATTAAATCCATGCCATTCTCCCATATGTCACACTTCCCCATGGGTCATACAAGTGTCAAACTCTTCTCTTTTCCCAAGAAAACTACCCTTTCTTCTAATGAACCTACCGCTTTTAGTTACCAATGGTTTATTAATACATATTAAGACACATGGAGAGTGAAATAACCTTTTATAACCTTAACATTTTTGTAAGAGGTTGTACAACTCATTTAATGCCCATTTATGACCTATAGAATGACTCAAACTGATAAATGGACTAAAAGACTAATTAACCAGGGCTAACATGATATGGAATAACATCAAAAGACATATAATGCATCATATGACACAATAATATACCCAAAAAACACTTAAAACTCTAATTTTTAGTTATAGGTGCCCTAATTTGATCTATAGGGTCAAATTTGCTCAACAAATTGGTGACTCATGGGGGTAGTATGCCTATTATACTAACTAGACTAGTAGCCTTATTAGTCCATTGGGATTAGGGAGTCATCTAAAGTATAAAACACATAATAAGACTTTTACCATTAACAATATGCTAGACCAAGACAAGACAACTAATTACCTTAACCATATGAAACAAAGGACACACACAAAGTAAGAGTAAACACACATGTGTTTCATGAGAACTTATGGAACACAAATATCAAACTAAATAAACTAACTAAATTGAGATTAAAACTCCATCTTAGAATAATGGGGAAGTTTAAAACCTTCCTTTATTCATGACATGTAGGATTTAGTGAGACATGTAACCTTTTAACCTTTAGCATTTATGCCTCCATCTTTTTCATGGTGTTTTCTAGATTCATTAGCATGATGTTCACTGAAAACCAAGAAAATACAAATAGACTAGCTATGTAAATGAAATATTATTTCATCCAAATATCCTCAAATTTCTCATATGGATCCTGAATTACAATCTCCAATGGTGGTTCAACAAGTCATACCTTCTTTATCTCCATAGTGCTCTCAATAATATTGGGTTTCTTCTCAGATGCAAGTTCTTATAGATCATCAAGTGTCTTTTCATATTATGCATAATCTTGGTCATTTTCATCTATGGAATAATCTTTCTTCACATTGTCATGTACTTGATCCTCAACTCGGAAAAATTCTTTAAGCACTTCAAAGAACTCCATTTACAACTACCAATCATCTTTGTCCTCTATATCATCTAGAACCACCACTTCTTCAATCTTCTCTTCTTGATCTATGATGTCATAAATATGGTTTTATTCAATATCCAATACATTTTAGTGTGATTCAAGATCAGGCTGAGGTATTGGCTCATCTTCAAGAAAAACATATTACACCTTGGTCTCAAGAGAGTTTTTTAGGACTAAAACCTCCTTTGGGATGACTTGAAATTGTTATCCATCCTTAACAACACATTCATATTCAACATTTAGGAAATATTGAGGGATATCAAGTTGTGTCTTAGATACCATAATCTGATTTTGCTTCTCAAGGGCTGTAAGATCTCCCATCTCTTTCTCTTTCATGGTGATGTCAAGACTAGGCATCTTGACATCACGTGACCTAGCCCAATGAGGCTGCCAATGAGGTAGGCTTTCTTCAAGAAAGATTTATAATTTTTTGTTAGACAAATTCTCCTCTTTAGGTTCCCATATAATAGGTCCATCAAGGCAAAATGTTATGGGGTGAGGACAAGATGAACTATTTTGTGGAGGTGGTACATATAACTCAAAATCAAATTTAGATTAAAATGTAGGGGTGGGAGCTCTCGAGGAAGGGGAGGTAGACATTTGGCTAAAATATCTTGGATTTATTTATTCCACTTGAAAATCAATTCATTTAAATATAATTTGGCTTTATAATTCTCTTGAGTAAGGTTAGATGGGGTTTGTTTAGACATAAGATATTTTTTTGGGTCTAAACCTTCCATCACACCTTGACTTTGTAATTTCATCCTTGAATCTAACTCTTCAATTTTCTTGGCTACGTTCTCTTGTAAAATTATTTCTTGAAGTTTATAATCATCTTCATTAATATGAGGAGTAAAATAGTATTGGCATTAAACATAAGAATCTTATTGAGGAAGGGTGGGAGGGACTTGTATATAATCAAGCTCTATCTCAACATCACACTCCTTATCAAGACTTTTCTCCTCTTTACTTACCCATAACTCCACTATCTTATTATACATTAGGATGTTAGGATTATGATCATTTTATTTACATGGTGATTCAAATTAAGGAGTGGATGAATAATTAAATAAACTTAGAATATCCTTAGGCTTGGATTCTCCAACTTATTTGTAACATGGAATCTCATATCTAAAGTTCTTCTGTTGAGGTGGGGCTATAATTGGAGAGGGAAATGAGGTCTTAAATTCCACTTATTTTTTTGATGACATGTATTTTTGCATATTTATATTATCCAACTCAATATACCTATCAAAATTTTCTTCAAAAATAAGGTTTCTCTTTTCAACTCTCTCTCTTCCAGCTGATTGGGAAAATAATAGCTTTGATAAGCTTGATTGGGATCAAGTAGCATTCATGTATGATTGATAAAATTTTTGGGGAAGTGTATATGAAGGCTGATAAGTTTGGTGAGGATACATTTCATTTAGCCATGAAACCTCAATGGGAAGAAAGAAAAAAAAAACATGACCAACAATATTCAATATGAAAACTTGGGCTACTTGACCATCTGATATAACTTTGGAGTTGCCACTAATGCTTGGATAAATGCCTCTGAAGGTTCATTGTTGAAATACAACACTAGAAATCTTTCAACCTCTTAGACCAAGAGTCCCACTAGGTGTGTTAAAAATTGTTTCACTTGTATTTTCACCATTTTAATAGATGTATAAGATATCCTCATCCAAGTGGCACAATGGAAACACCTCTACATTTATGGGTAGCCTAAGGATGAGGTGAATCTCTAGGTAGGGCTAGATCCCTTGATGTAAAACTTTGGATCACTACTACACCTAAACTTTAGGGGGAGAATAGATACAGAAAATTGAAATTGAACTATCATAATGGAGGTGATACACCAAATTGAATTATGAATTCTAACCAACTACATGTTACACATGACATTGAGAGACTAACTAAACATAAACTTCTCCAATCTATATTTTCTCACATCAATATTACATTATGAGGTTATGGATGAATGTTTAAGATAGGAGGACTAGACAAGAGGCCTTGAATGGAAATTATGAATAAACTAACTCACTCAACCTTCACACTTCCTAAAACACTTCACATGCCCTACAAGAAGAAGCTTTCCAATTATAAATAAGATGAAAGAATGAGATAACATGCTAATGAATTCATAGTATTCACTAAGAAAGATCCAACATTTAAGTAAAAAACACTATGAATAGTCATTAAAAGGTAAAAATAATTTGTCTTATTGATCAAATGGTATGAAAATGAGCATGGATTTTCCATACTTAGGTGGAACATAAGTTATAATGGCCAAAAGGGCTAGTTCTTAAAAAACTTGAGAGAGATAAGAGAAGATAAAAGTCCAAGGGTCACAAAGACACCTATAAAGATGAAAAAAGAAGTTACTTTTGTATGATAATATGATGTGGGATAAACCATGCAAGGGTAGGAATCACAAGTGGCCATACAAGGTATGACACTCATGAAATATGGCATGAAACTCCTCATTTTGGCTCAAAAAATTGCCTTCATAATTTGGACCTATTTGAACATCCAAAAACTAATTAAGGATAGTTATTATGATTGAAATGAATATAAATTATATTATACATGTCTCTCTATGAATTATCTAAAGGCCTAGTCATCTAAAATCATCTAGGAATGATTCATCATCATCTGTAGTCCAAAAAATCCTCCTCCTTCATGCACCCTACACACTTGGACTCCAACAAGGAATAAATTTTCCATTAAAATACATGAGATGGAGTGTATGACAAGTTTAAATACCCTCCATAGCCTTAGGATCATTAGAGACACCTTAAAAATGCTCACATTTGAATTTTTCACCATTCTCACCATTATGTTCACTATGCCAATTTTGACTAACTAACATGAAGCTATTTGTTTTAACACTTATAAGTTTTTTCAAGGAATTATATGTCCATTTTGATTTATTAAAAGTCATAATCTTCCCCCCAAACTTTATTACATCTCTTTAAACCTCATGTATCTCAAAAACACATATAATAGTCAAAAGTACCCTATTGTATACCCTATTCATACAATTTTATATAGTCCAAAAGGGTGGGGAGGAGCTTGAAATAGTCCTATATAATTTCCAATCATCATCCTAGTGAAAATGGTCACTTATATTAGCTATGCAAATCCATTTCCTCCATTGGGTTTTGACTAAGGGTTTACATAGGTTTTAAGTAGTTTATATCCTTAAGCTTTGTTCATAAAGCCTTGATTTTCTAATTTCCAAAATATTCCAAAAAAAAATTCTTCAAGACCCATAATAACCTCTCCAAACTCATTTGGATTCCATGAAAATCCTCATAAAATATATGAGCATATAAACTTGACCTATTGAGATCTTTTCTCCAACTTGCACAAGCTTGATATTGCTTTTGGGCCAAAAAAGGATTCCTTATGGTTTATATTAATTAAAAAAGATTTATTTCCTATATTATTACCATAATAACTTAAAAAAATTCATTTTAATTCTCTACCAAGGTGGGAAAGGAAGTTGGTCCCTCATTTGAACTTTAGGCCTAGTCATGCTTAGTAGGCATGCCTACACCTTAAAGCTAGAAATAAAATTTTAATGATTTTCCCTACATCCAATATCTTAGAAACATATTTAATGACCCCATAATTTTTTTTTAACAATTTATAATGATCCTATAAATTTGGAATTAATAATTACCCTCTTTTTTTCTTTTAGGCCTAACCTTGCCCAAGTAGGTTTGAATACAACTTTGAGGTTCTAGGCCATCCTATTTAGATCCATCCTTATATTATTGGTATCTTATGATTTAATAGGTGTTTTAAATCTTCCTACACCTTTTTTGAATGTTAATCTAGCTCCCATTTCACCCTTTCATCTCCATTTCCAAAACTACCAGGGTTTGCACCTAAGGGGGGTGCCCTCTATTTGAGACAAAATAGAGGGAACTAACCTATTTCATCAGAAAATAATGATAATTTTATGATATTATATAGGTTTTTAGGATATTATATAAAAAAATTAAGTCCTTGGTTAGGTTTTTAGATCCTCAAAAAGCTCAAAAATCCAAAATAAACTTGCTTTTATGATAGATTGTGTGCACGATTCAGGGAATAGACTATGTTATGCATTATTAGAGCTCTTTATCTATTTAATATCCAATTATTATAGTTTTATGAGGTTATTATTACCATAATTAATGTGATTCAGGTCTTTAAAACACTTAAATCTCCCATATATCCCTCCACATACCTTGCCTAGTTAAGGTTGAGTAGTACTTCTTAGAATGTTTTACCTATTGGCACCATACCTGTAGGTAGAGTTGCATGATTTAGAAATGAGAATCAGGTTTAAAAAAATTAAAAAAGTATTCGATCACTTATTTTATTTATTCTCATGCTCATATCACACCTTGAAGTTGGATTGTCCCCAAAACTAGTCATAGGCAGTCTAATTGTATTTTTTTGTTTCCTCTTCAAGGGTAACCCTTGTAGGGGGATTTGCATAATTGGACCTTGAATGCAGTTATATAAAACATAATTTAATGGTTTAAGGTCATTAAAAAATGGTTTGGACCTATTCACTCTTTTTTTGACAAAACTAACCTAAGAATCATCACCTTTTATGTTCATTATCTCTATTTGCCATTACAAATAGTTTAAGGTGTTCATTTCCAAATGAACAAAAATTGAAGATGTTTTTATGATATAAAATTAACACACTATCCTTTCCATCATAGTATAATTTAGTTTAATAGGTTAACATTATTATTTAAGTCCATATGGTCTAGGTTCTCATGAAAGAAACATCTTTTCAAAATTTCACCTTTGGCTGGGTGTAGGTGGGCATTTGGTGATGAAAAGGGTATGTATTATGTTTAGGGAACCAAAACACAACATATATTACCTTGAAATTAACCCTAGGTCGTGATTTTTTTTTATAAACCATATAATACTTTCCCAATCATAAAACATGGTTTGTATTAAAACTTTGAGTTTGAAAGTTTCTTTGGAGCTCCAACTCTAGATGTCATTGCTTGATTTTAGTGCATAAAAGCACAAGTTTGGGCTTCCTAAAAACCACTCTCTATTGATATTATTGAATTAATTACTTTAAAATATTTGGTACTATGATAGGGATTCAAGACAAAACCATTATGATTCCTCAAAATTCCTTATATCCTTGTCATATGATATTAACAAAACACTCTTGGACCTCTATTTTCTCAGTTTAGGGAAAATGTCCCTGTACTCAATCATCTCATGCTTGATCAAAATTTTCACTTATATATGCCCAATTGATGCTTCAGTTAGGTATTCCTTGATATTTTTAATGTGATAGTGGTTTAAAGAGGATCTTTCAATTCTCTAATATTTTATACAAGTACCTTCAAATCTCTATCAATGCCACCTATAGGTGAGCATTCCACAGTGTAGGTAATAGTTGAAAATTATGGGTAGTATGTAAGATATACATGATTTTTATAAATTTTGGGACTTAAATTTGTTTTAAAGTGTTATTTTATTACTAAAAATAACTAAAAATAAATATCAAAACTCTCCTTTCAACATGACATCCTGCATAGAGGACTTGTAGATGCTCACTAATGGCAGATTGTGAATAAATGTTGCTCATGACTACAAAAATCCCCTTTTCTGCACCATAGGGAAATGAAGTCACTTGGAAATGTTTCAAATATATGTATAAACATTTTAAAACTCCCTATGACTCCATGGACATAGTTTATAACCCTACATAGCTCAAAAATTGACTATGTATGGCAATCTTTAAGCAAATTGGCTACATGATGTTTTATGATTACACCTTCATGGAGTATGATTTATGGGTTATATTGAAAGGATAAATGGATAAATATAACATTTATAATATTTAAATAAATGTATCACAATCATGGAACCATGATCAAAACATGAAGATTCTACAAATAGAGGAAAAGCTACCTATAACACATAATGGTGCTTCTCTTACATCTTTGATGTACTCAACTTATCTAAACACCTTGAAACATGAAAATAAGAATTTTAATAATTATATAATTATAAAAAATCATGTATAATCATACTAAATAACTATTTCATATGGACTTTTCAAAAATGGAGCAAAACCTATATGGTACATGAAATAACAAGCAAAAAAACACAATCAACTTCATGAGGATGGTTATTAAATCACATAATACAATTATTCAAAATATTTTTATGAAAATTAAGGTATATAATTTTAATTTAAACTCCCCAAGGCATTTTATTTGGAACCTCCCTTGTTAGCCATACTAAGTGCAAACTTGAAGATTGGTTCTATATGTCTAGAAGGATGAGAATGGAGAAGAATGGTTTTGGGCATTTTTTAACACTTAAAAATAATTTAAATAACTAATAAATATCTAAATAATCTAAATACTCATTAAATTACCTTTTAACACATGGCCCACTTCCCCATGGGTTGTATAGGTGCCAAATTCTTATCTTTTCCTAAGAAAATTGCCCTTTCTTCTAAATAATCTACCAATTTTAATTACCAACAGTTGATTAAGACATATAATGACACTTAAGGTGTTAAATAACATTTTATAACCTTATAAATTCCATAAGATGATGTAAAACTCATTTAATGCCCATTTATGACCCCCAAAATGACTCAAAATGATAAATGGATTAAAAGACTAATTAAAAAAGGCTAATATGATATAAAATAACATTAAAAGACATATAATACATCATATGACATAAAATTATACCCCAAAAACACCTAAAATTCATGTTTTTACCTATAGGTCCCTCAATTTGACCTATAGGGTCAAATTTGTCAACAAGCCCTTATGTTGTCTATAACAGAGGCTCCTTGATTTATCAAAAAAGTGTCTTAAAATAGAAAACTAGTGAATATATCTCCTTAAGGTTTTTGATCCTCATTAACTTGCATCATCACCTCATATTTATTTTATAAGATGAGAGTAACTACACCTTGAGACACTAGAGCTTGTTTTCCATTCTGATTGGCATCCATGAATTAGTCTTGATGACAATCTTCTCTTGGTACTAAATTTATATGAACTAGTACCATCTACTTTGCATTGGTGTTATAGTTAGGATTATATACATTATTAGGTATATTAGGATTAGGATACCATTGGCATCTTACTCTTCCATATTATTGACCATACTATTGATGATAAGGGTAAGGATTCTGATGGGCACCTTGTTGCATATTATCTTGTCTATTATGAGACTCTAAGTCTATGAAATTTATTTTCCAATCAAAATTATTTCGTACTTGCCTAAGGCCACATTAGTTTTGGTATGACATTAAGAACTTGGAATACGTCTATAGTATCAACAAAAGCATGAGATAGAGGAGGCATAAACACCATAGGTGGTAATCTTCCATCTGGGATGAGATTATTATTAGCTTTGATATAAATCTCATATGATTAAAGTGGGGTGGAATCTCCCATAGATTTAAGTATGAAAACAATTTTAGTCCCAATGGCTTTCAAGCAGGTAGGGAATGCAAAACTAGTAGGTGGTCTCATGGGAGGAGGTGATATATGCCAAGTCTTATAAAACCTTTCATTAAAGTCATGCATTAGTTATTTAGGTCCCCTCTTTATCATATTTAGTTGATGTATGAGATAAACATGGTCACTTTCATTTCCAAATTTGGAAGTCAACAACACTCCAAACTAATCCCATATTATGATGCATCCACCTTGTAGATTCCTATACCAATAAAAATCCTTCCTTTTAAGGGACATGCCAAGGAGTCTAATAGCAATGTTCTCTCTAAAAATATTGTGAAAAATAAAAAAATTAGAGACCATCTCTAATGTGCTCACTAGGTGTGATATGACTCTCACCATTGAATGTGGGTGCACCTTTTATGTCATTAGGAGGGATGGCATCATATGCATGAAGCTGGATTTGATTATCAGTATTGAAGGTAGGGAAAGAATGAGGCCTGACCATGTCTTCTTATTCAAGACCTTCAAATTCTTCATCCTCCTAAACCTATTCCTCTCTATCAAAATACGCTCATTCTTAAAAGGGAAAATTAGGCTGTGGATACTAAATTGCAAGAGGAATTTTAGGATGAATGGGTGGGTTAATAGGATTGGATGTTCTAGTATAAGATGACCTAGTGAGGACCAAGAATTCTAGGGGAAATTTTATAACAAAATAAAGGTCTAGAACTAGATTTAACTTGAAGGAGTCAGCAAATGTTGATTAACACACCAATTTGTAGTTGATGTTTTCAACACCAACATTCACCTTGACAAAGTGTCCCATGGTTGTGTCAAAATTTTTGTCACCAAATCTTGCATCCTAGAAGAGGTTATTCAAGCCTATTATATATTTTGGAAACATAAAAATATTTATAGGTATGTGGGTGTACCTATATTAGAAATGAACCTCTACATTTAAGGGTTAGCTCCATGAATATATTGTGCAATGCTTATCACTTAAACTACTGCTTACTTATGGGGAAAAGAGTTAGAAAATGCATAAATTGAACTTAATTTAAAGGAGGTGATGTACCAAAATGTGTCTTACACATGACCATCATATTTATACCATGATGAAACAAAACATAAAAACTAGTCTCTAAGTCTTAATAGGTTCTAACATGAGTATTTCAATATAGAGGTGAGATGTGAACAACAACACAAGACAAATGGATTAGATGGCAGATTACACACTCTAAGGAAAATTTTACACTTTAAAAGCTTTACACACTAGAATACACTCTATATGACCTGTTAGACTAATAACTCTTGCTCAAACATTAAATGATAAGGTAAGGATAGATAATTATCAATTTTCATCACCATACATCACTTGTAGAGTCAGACAATATTCAAAACTTAGAAATAGATTTGCATTAATGTTAAATTTTAAAATATGACATCAGTATAGTAAGGCTTTGCCATACATGGTGTGGTATCTTTTACAAGGGCCAAAATGGTAGATATTTATAGAATTTAAGAGTGAGAAGTGAGAAATAATAAGCCCAAAAGGGAATCAGATTATTTCAACCTCATTTGAATCATGGTTGTAACTACTATAAATATTCTAATTTAAGCTTCTTGATTGATTTGGGCTACTTCAAGTGGTTGAAAAGTTACATTATTATTTCATTGATGATCCCTAATGGTTTTAATGGTAGGGTCTAGTTATTTTGATTTGGGTCCTAGAATCAATGCAATTTCAATCCTCAGATCAATCTATTAGAGTTTTATCCTAGTGTTAACTACTCCAAACTAGTTTTTCATGGCATGCATAGTGTTTAGAAGGGTTCCTTTTAATTTAGTTGGTCAAATTTATGAAACCATTGGGGTATACATGTATTCCTTCATTGTATCTATAAAAATGCTAAATCTTGTTCCAATTGGATCATGTTTTAACTAGTCTCCATGTTCATGGTTTTACTATAGATTGAAAACCAATCATAGGCTATTGGTTTTCCTACTAGGTCCAAATAGACTATGTATAGGTATTTATTATAATAATGGTGAACATAGTTATAAAAATGACCTTGAAATACTTAAAATGTTAAACCATAGGTCCATACTAATCTCCAATGGTGGTCCTTTATATTCCTAAACTAGAGTGCATTATTATGTCCTTTTCATGGCATTTGAATGAGCTTTAATGGAAATAAATACCATTTTAAAATTATGCCTTGAACTAACCTCGGTCATGTGTTTGACCCTCAAGAAATCAATTTAATTTGATTGGTTATTGATACCTGACTCAACTCATTAACATATTCACCTTTGCTCACTCCATCAATCTTGATCTGTATGATCAAGCACCAGCCATCAATCTTTCCCCTTGAATTGTCAAGTCTATCAAAGATTATGCCATGTGTCATTCCCAAGTTTTATTTTAGGATCTTACTATCATTCTACCAACTCATGCACTTATGTCATGTGTCAATCTCTTGAGATCTTTGACTATTTGACTCATCAAAAACTGTCAGATCAAGATGTATGATGTAACACAAACCATCATACCAATTAAGACACACTATTTGAACTCTTATGACTACTTTAAAATCCAAAAATTGACATTTTTATGACTATTAAATGATGTTCATGTTACCATCATTGATGATTATGTGACCATTAAATTTAAGCTAAAAAATATTTGTTTTATTTGAGCTTAAACTTGATGTTAGTGTGAACGTCATATGGCATTCTTGTAGATGTATTTGATGTCCCATATAAAACCAAATATAGAATCCAATTTTTTTTAGTGGCTTTAACTTGACATTCACATGAATGTCTTAAGTCTTTTAACCAAATTTAAAGTCTTGTATCTTGAAGTGTAATAATCATGGAGGCATCAAATTAACATGAGATGTTCTTGATATTGAAAGGGATGCACCCACTTGTCCAAATAGTCTAAGGAGCCTTCTAAGTATTTTTTTTAAATGTTCAAGTGAGCTACCCTATTTAATTCTACATGATGTCCATGTACCCACCATGGTCAAAAGTTGATAAGTGTGGAAACTTAGTGAATTTCGATCGAGGAGCCAACTTTGAGCATGCATAACTTTTGTCACACTTTGGAAAATGACCTAAGACTTAGCATGTATCAAGTAGGGAATATGATGATCAAACCCATATTATTAATTTTTCCTAAGACTACCATAGGTGTGATATATATACTCATAAATATAGTCACTTGAGTCTATTTGAGCTTCTTTGTAAATTGGATAAGTATGGAAACTTCATGAATTTTACCTGAGAGGACAATTTTGAGCCTTCATATATTCTGATGCATTTCATAAGACAACCTAAAACTTGGTGAATATGTTTTTGGGACAAATATTAATAGACCCATATGACCAATTCTTCTTTATTCATCCACATGTGTTAATGATAGCATCAACAAATTACCTACTAAAAATTTTTGCCACTAGACTTAAAATACATAGATTAGCACAAAAAAGAATTGGATGAATGCTATGCATTTTCATAATCATTCTAAGAACTTTTGACATCCCATGGGACCTATATAACACTATCCATTACTCATCCATTATTAACTTGATCCATTTTCTAATTGCATTTATCACCATGAATACTTGCCACTTACATATATGAATCTAAAATGGTCCCATAGACACCACTTAACACAAGGACCAAACTATATTGTGACTAAACTATAATAGCATAGGAAATGACATCAAAAAAAATACAACATACCCTATGACATTATAAAAATCCCATATATAATGTCTTAATTATAGGGGGTTGACCCATATTTAACCTAAGGTAAAAATGGTCAAAAATAGACTCATAGGCTCACTAGTAATATGATGTCTCTTCCTTTATTTGAAAGCACTCCCTAACCATATATGAAAAATCAACATGTGTAATGGATCCTTGAGATGCATCTCACTCTTTTTTAATCTTTTAAAATGTTTACAATTCCTAATATTTCTCACTAATGGTTTGATCTCTCTCTATCATGAGTTGGCCCTAAACCTGAACCAACCTATCTATCTCAACCTTCAACTTGAAGATCTTTAACTAAAGTAGTGTCATATAATTATATCACATATCTAAGGTGTTTTGATAATTAATCACATACCTATGTAAACCTATAAAATCTCCCACATAAGTAATTATCCAGTACCTTATCATGCCATCATCTTTTTTAACATAGCCATGTTAGAAGACCATGCCTAACTTAGATCCACCTATGCACCCAAAGGCCCTGCTTGGCCTAAACCAACCTATGAAACTATAATAACTATCATGATAGGATATATCACCATAAAATTTAAGTTTATATATCCATATATATCCCTATCATCTCTATCCCCACATCCCCCTACATGTCTTCCATCTGTGTTATCATCATTGCCATTACTAGCCTCAACACCACTATCCTTCTAGGTGCTACCACTATAACTTGATTTCTTAGCCTCCATATCCTTAATATCCATAGTAACCTATCCTCCTATTGTATTTGGGATTTTTAGTCTTAGATGTCATACCTATAACACCCAATGTATGTAAGATGGAGTGACCCTTGCATCTTTAACTCCTTTTGCATAAGACCAGGAAACCTATGGTACACTAATGTAACTTGTTATGGCCTCACTCCTCAAGATCATAAAATTATCTTGAATAATCTCACATGTAACATGGATAAACCATCTCAACCCTTTATAAATATAATATGTAAATATAAACTATTGAAGTACCTGATCAAGGTAGTACTCCTCTATAATATGGGATTGTATCTCGATCAAAAATAATTTGGTAATCATAATATCCATGAATAACTACAATTTATACATGGGGTATAGCCTCCAAATAAAAAATTTTCGTGTCATATCATTAAACATATGATAATACAATGAGGTGTCCCCTTATAACCATACTTGCCTTCTTTTGTCTGAACCCAATGATATGCTATTAGGTCCTCTAGATCTCATACTTTGTTCATCCTTACTAGTCACTCAATTGAGATGTGATCCCAACCCCAAAAAATCATAAGATTACACTCCCCAATACTCCATCCACCATGGTATGTTATCATATGAAGATATATATATATATATATATTGGCTAGGATGATTGGCCCCCAAAAACCATGTAGAATACTCAAATATATTCCTCACTATGACTCCAAGGATTGCATGGAAATATCGACCACTCTTTTTAGGTAGAAAATGTTGTTCATAATGGCCATGAGGATAATAAAATATTTATCAATGAAAGATGGTGGTGATAGATCCCCAATAGGTAAATCATCTAGCTGAAAACTTATATAGGTCTCAATGAGGTCTATATTGACCTTCCCCTACAACATGGGTATACTCTAATAACTTCACAAGTCATCAAGAACCACATGTTGTTGTGTCAATGGTGTCCATATTAATCATAATATACATATATAAAACTTGAGGATATACCAACTATCCTCAAGTGTCACAGTATCCTCCCCAAGAGTCAAGTTAAATATGGTCATCTCATTATGCTAGTTCTGATCCTACCTGCTCAAATAATCCCAATCAACTCAAATGGCATGCATCCATCCCATATCGTAAAGATATAACATCTCCAAGAAATAAACTTTCTCCTCGATCTAGATCTATATGTTCCATATCAATGTGAACATTACTCTTGGAACATAAGGATAGCCAATCACTCCTAACATTAAAGAAAATATAGTGTCATGGTAATTATATGCAGCTACTTGTAAGTAAGCCTAACATACTAAACCTAATTAAACCTTTTCTAGAGGTTAGACCCCTTTTAGTTCCTTAAACCATCTATTTTTGGCTTTTACGGTGAAGCCACCTTTTCCTAAAAGGCAAAGCAACCATTTAGGTGATATTTCACATTCTTCATGATATCACCATTTTTGTTTTCACAAAAAAATGGCAACTTCACCGAAAAATGGGTGAAATCATCATTTCAGCTATTTTCATCCACTTTTAGCATTATCACCATTTCTAGGAATGGTGAATTCATATGAAGTCACTAATTTCTTTGGTAAATTCATTATTTTCCCTTAAATTTAAATGGTTAATTTATCATTTTAGACCTAAATCAAGTAATAAATGCTAAAAATTGACATTAATAATAAAGTTAAAGTTGCTTACTAGTGTCCTTCATGTCATGGTTTCATGTTCTCCCTTACCCACTCTAAAACATGATGCTAAGATCCTCTATAGGAAATTTTTATTAGATCAATACTCAAGAAATGAGAGCTAATAAATTCCAATTAGTTAGGGTGAAAATGAATTGCTTTTCACCCCAAGGGTGATTCTATAGCTAAAAATTTGAATTCTTACACCCCCAAGGCCTATAATTTGTTATACATATTCCAATAAGTGTATTTTTCTCATTTGTGGTCATTTTTCATGTCATTTCATCCCACATGCCTTATTTTTTGGTCATATTGTAATCAAACCATATTTTTGGGCCTCTCCTAAGACCTATTTAACAACACTTATTTTCTACCTATACCCTATGTTTATTCAAATGCGCATTTTTAAAATCACATTTAACTTAGAAATGTGTTGTTATCCTTTTCCAACTCATCATAAATATGTTTTACAAAATATACCCTTTCCAATTACCCCATTATGTTAAATTCTTTTTAAATCAATCAAAACAATAATCTACTTTTTTGTGGCAAAACTTGTTTTAAATCACATGATTTAAACATGTGAATGATTATAATCTCCTTTTGGTAAATCATTCTATTTTCAACCAATTTAATGGTTATAATTTCTTATTGTCAAATAATTATTTATGTGCCTCATGCTAATGATTATAACCACCTTTGGAAAAATCAATATTTTTCCACTCCACCTACCCTACCATGGAAAATATATACATCATTGATGATAACCTCCTTTAGGCAAATTAGTATTAATCCCACTATCCTACCAAAGAAAATATTTATGCCATTGCTTATAACCACCTTTGGGAAAACTAGTCTCACACTTGTTGTTAATTATTATAATCACCTTTATGAAAATTAGTGACTCTAAAACAATTATTATTTATAATCACCTTTGGGAAATTTCATAGTCCCACCCTCATTATCCTTAGATCGTGCCAGTTTATTAATTTAAAAAGAACATTCAATGCCTCTATCTTGTTGCCTAGTCCCTTGAGGCATCGTCATCAAGGGCTTATCAACCACCGTTTGGGGCATCAACCATTTTAATTAATGAATATTTATTTATTTAAAAATATGTTACTATTCTTGTGTTTCATAATTCTTTCTCAAATAAAGGTAAATTATAGACACTTAATTTTTGCCACATTCATGCCTAAACTAGGATTCACTTCAATTTATTGAAAATGACACAATTTAAGTCTAAAAATCACTCAAATTTCCAAAATTCATCCATGTAAGAGATTTAATTTCTCAAAAATGTGATGAGGCTAGTTTATTTGACATATTACCTTGCATGCACCAACAACCTAGTTTGATTTCAACTGTAGTCAAATTATTCATAGTAATTTGACACTTTTATCCCATCAAGGTATTAAATTATAACATTTAAAATAATTTCAAAAGTCCAAAATTCACTAAGAAAGATTAATTACATTAAAAATCTTAATTAACTTGCCTAAATAAAAATTCCAAATCAATTTAGTGAATTTTATTTATCAAAAAAGAATTTTTTGTCAAATATGAAGTCAAATTTTAAATGAGATAATAAAGTGATTTATTATTTCATAAATATTTAAAAAATGAGTCACAATGTCAAAAATATCTAAAGTGAGTTACCATGCCTCATAAATATTTGAAACTAAGGTGTCAATATTTTATGATTGCTTTGACCCAACCCAAGGTTAGCCTGACTCAACCTAAGTTAATTTAGACTCAACCAAAGTTAGAATTTAACCTAACCTCCTTAGGGTTATATTTCATTCTTATATATATAAATAAAAATTCACACACCATATACCAACAATATTTTGTGTGTAAAGTTCTTTTTTTGGAATACATTCAATAAGCCTTTGAGAGTAGTGTTATAATGCCCATTTTATGTCAAGCTTCACACCAAGCCACAAGTGACCATTAGATAAGTGATACCACCATGGATAAGATTTTATAGAAGACTCTAACTATCAAATATCAAGCACAAACATCCTTATGCCAACAATTAATCATCATATTTGATAAAGAAGGTAAATTACTTATGTTGTTTTTATCTCTATTTTTTTAATCTTGTTTACTATGTTATGCCCCCTCTAGTTCTTAGGCAAGAGTGTTTAGTCCTAGTGTATTTTTATAATATTTTTTTCATTTGGAATAACAAGGGACAAATATCTTAGGATTTTAAATAGTAAAAAAAACATAGATTAGTCCCTTGATAGTCCAAATGATAAAAATCAAGCATAACAATACACTAGGACTAAACACTCTTGCCTAAGAACTAGGGGGACCATAACATAGTAAACAGATTAAAAAATAGAAATAAAAACAACATAAGTAATGTACCTCTTTTATCAATTTTGATGCTTATTTATTGGCATAAGGATGTTCATGCTCTATCTATGATAATTAGAGTCTTATAACAATGCTTCTCCATGGTGGTAATACTTCTCTAATGTTCACTTGTGGCTTGGTGTGAAGATTGGCATACAATGGGCATTATAAAACTACTCTCAAAGGTTTCTTGAAGTTATTCCAACAAAATAACCTTACACACAAAATCATGTTGGAATATAGAGTGGGAACTTTTATTTATAGATCTAATAACTAACTCTAACCCTGAGGAGGTTAGGTTAAATTCTAACTTTGGTTGAGTATAAAATAACCTAGGTTTTGTTATGATAACCCTAGGTTAGGTCAAAGCACTCATAAAATATTAACACCTTAGTTTCAGATATTTATGAGGTTGTAATTCATAATTTTAGGAATATTTAGGAATTAATAAATCATTTTATTAGCTCCTTTGACCTTTGAATTCATATTTGGCTAAAAATTTCTTTATGATAAATTAAATTCACTAATTTGATTCGAAATTTTTATTTAGTCAAGTTAATTAAGATATGAAATTTAATTAATATTTTTTAGTGTTTGTTTTATTTTTTCAATAATTTTAAATGTTAAGTTAATAGTTTGACAAGCTAAAAGTGTCAAATTAGTAGGTCTTAATTGGACTAGGGTTAAAACTAAACTATTTTATTGGTTCATACAGGGTAATACACCAAATAAACTAGTCTCATTGACTTTATGATCAATTAAATCCCTTATGTGGATAAATTTAGGTAATTTAGATGATTTATAGGCTTAAATTATGCCATTTTCTAGAAATTAAACTAAATATTGATTTAGGCATGAAAGTGGCCAAAACTAAGTGTTTGCAAAAGGTTGTTTTATTATTTCTCAAAGTCTATTTTGTGTATACTTGAAACAAATAAATTTTAGTAAACATGTGAAATTATGTAATAAATATATTAGATAGAAAGTTTTCAAACAATGCATATTCTTTGACAACTTTTTAACCTTTGTCAATAATATTTTCAAACTAACATATGATGTTTGAGTGTAGTATATAGGTATTGTTGATCATATTTTTTCACTCTTTTAGTTTACTAAAAATAACTTGGTTGTTGCATACTCTTTCCATAATATTTATTTGATTATCAAAATCATAATTGAATTGATTGGATTATATTTTGAGTTACACTCATAACTAATAAGGTACATGTGAAGATTGCTTATAAAGATGTTATTGAACATAAATAACAATCATCTTTCAAAAATATTTTTTGACCATGACAATAACATGGATAGGTGCAACATTCATGTGATAATTGAGAATTTTCATTATCACTTTAAATATAAATATCTTTAAAAACAATGGGAGACTTTTCTTCATGTTTTTAGAAAGGATAAATTTTGGTAAAGTTAGCTCACAAAAGAAGAAATTTATGAGTACAATCAAATTTATAGTTGATTTGAGTGTTGTAGAAGAATTATAACAGCCACTTCCTAATTTCTCATCATATTATCATATATTTAAATGTTAAAAAAAATTAAAAACATGAAAAATAAATTGAAGAAAAAAATAAAAAAAATCAACAATGAAAACCCTTGATTATTATTGGCAATAATGATTTGAAAACTATATTACTGGATGGACATGTACTTTATAAAATATCATTGATCAAAAAACTATAAAATGGTTGATCAAGGGAGAAAGTTTAAAAGAAAAAAAAGGGAAATTTTTAAAATTGGTTAATGATTGCTTGTCCCAAATAAGAAATATTGTTGTACATGATTAAGTTTGCCTTTGTACTCTATTTTAACATCAAATAACTTTGACCACATCAGTATGAAGGAAACAAAAGAAAATTGGGAGTATGATTAAGGTATTTATTCTATTATTTTATGTATAAATATATTTATAAGTTATTTTTTACAAATAGGTCCACTTAACAAACTTTTTGATCAAATAAAAATGAAAGAAAGAAATAAAGAAAATATTCATGCATGAGGACATGCATATGTCTAAGTGTGGGAGAGAAAAGAAAGAAAATGTTGAAAACTGGTAAATGGTAGTGCTTCCCACATTAATACATTTCTAATTTCAAAATGCTCTTTTCAAACACTTGAATGCATTATTGAATTTAAAATAATGTTCATTGGGATATTTTAGTTCATATTATAAAGGGATGAAGATATTTATTTAATTCCTTGAAAAAATGGAGCCAATAATCTCAACTAAAGATATCCTTCAATAAATCAAAATATCATTGTTAAAATGATCACAAAAAAAAGTGGATCAGAATAATGCATAAATCTCTACTACTCTAAATAAAATCATAGACTAGTAAAATAGAAAAAGCCTATGAATATATTTAAAAATATAAAAATATTTCTCTTGCATAAAATAAGTGAACTGATTTCAACCAATAACATAGATACAATAAATGATTGAGAAAGCTAAGTCTATAAGGAAAATAGTAGGATACATGAGGAAATACATGAGTTTAAGTGTGGGAGAATGATGAGGCTATAAAATGACTCATTATATTATCAAATTACACCATTTTCTCTTGCATAAATCATGTTCTAAGTGGACATAGTTGTATTTTAAAAAAGTTATGCTTATTTTAGAATGAAATATAGTTATATATATATATATATATATATATATATATATATATATATATATATATATATATATATATATATATATATATATATATGAATCCATTTTAGTCTACATCATTACTATTTTATGACATTTTTTTAGAAAATAGATTTCAAAATTTTTATATACAAGTTGAAGTGAATATCAATGTAGATAGAAAAGTTTGAAGTTCTTAAATACCAAATTAGGAACAATCTTTATGTAGCTCTAGAGATCTTCAATAGATTCAAAATCCTACACAAATCATATCCAATTTTATTTAGGTGATTCTGAGATGGATGTATGATTGATGTATAATCAACTAAGCCTTGAAAACTCTTATATTTTTGTTTTGGTTTGCTTGATGTTTTTTCTATGAAGGTATAAGGACAAAATGGACAAGTTCTATAAAATGGTAAAAACAATCATAAAGAATATTTATAAACTTGAATCTAATTTTATATTTATATTCCTCTCAAAAAGTTATGAATTCTTATCATCTTGTTCTAAGTATGGATGAAAACATTATAAGCATTTTAGATGGATTTGGAGTTGAACAATTTGGCTTCAAAGTCTGTTAGTATAGTACTTGAGTTGCAAAAAATTAGATCCAATGATGAAAAAATCAATTTTTGGGTCTATAAGATGAAATAATTAACGACATAATTTTTTAAGACATGTTTTATAGGCTTCATATATATAAAAAATTTATAAATAGAAACTTCAAAAAATAGATATCATTAAAAACTAGAAACTACAAAGGTATACAACTATGGGAACATGAGAATAAAAGATATGATTGATACCTATTTTTTATAAGTATTTATATGAAATTTATTTATAATATTTATAAAAATAGATATTCTTAAATAAGGGAGGATATTTATACTTTTAAAACTACTATTAATATCTCATACAGAAATTGAATTGGCCAAGATTGTGATTGATTCTCTCTAACAAAATCATAAGTTATTGGAAATATAAAAAAGTGCCTATATTTTAAAATAAAATAGTAGATTTATGAATCTTCCCACTATTTTATATTGAATAATGATGATTTTTTTAATTCTCCAAATATGTAAAAAATAAATTTTTTATATTATTATTTGTTAGGTTATTAGCCTAGAATAAGAATCGGTTTCAAAACTAATTTTCTTTGTTGTTAAGATTAGAAAATCAGTTTTAAACTAATATTTCTAAGTTTTTAATATCAAAAAATAAATTTTTGAAGAAATTGTATCATAAATTCAACCCTATCATTCATAGTTGAGATTTAGAGGAGTTAGTATGAAGTTAGAAAGTAGATAATAATGTGAATTGAAGATAGTTGTTAATAGATATCAATCTTTGGAGATTGTAAGCATTTTTACAAGTAATGAAGAATTGATTTCATGAAGTTTCTAAAAAGTTAGTGTTTTTATAATCTTATTCCAATGGAGATCAATGGACCACTCAACCAAGGAAGTAGGATCTATTATGGTATTTACATGTTTAAATTGTTATGTGTTGTTATCATTCATTACTTTATGTAAAATATTATGTTATATATTTAATATGCATGTATGTGCATTTATACATGTGTGTTCCAATCAAGATTAGTTTTATCCATTTAAATTTCAATAATCTTTCTTTCACAAAAAATTCTATTTCAACAAATTGGATTAAAAGTGTGTTTAGATTTTTTGAAATTTATATCTCAAAAAATTTATTAAAGGTGTGTTTACTTTAATGTAATTTAAATTTTAGAAAAAGTTGTTACCTTGAAAGCAAATTCAATTTCATCAAGTGTTTTTTATTTCAAAATTAATATAATATATTTTAATTAAAATCAAGTATATTAGAATTTAGAATAAAATTATCCATAACTTCCCCAAAAGAGATAATTGTTAGTCACTTTCTTTTATACATTATTGTTGATTTTTTTTTTGATACCAACCCTGGTTTGATATGACATCAACTTAACTTAGTTGATTAATGAATATTAATGACTAAACATCAAATATTTACAAGGGATGTTGTTATTTTAATACTTAAAATGGTTGGTATAATACCTAATAATACCCACATTGACTCCTCCTATTGAATATCCAAAGACTATAAAAAGATAATCTTCCTTCAAGACAATATTTTAGATCATCAACTCATCCCAATGTGAATTATGGAAGAAGTGAGATAAAACTATATTGTATGTGATATTATTGGAATGAAATATGTCACACACATATAGTTATCTAATACACAAAACCAACCCTAATTATTAAGTCAATGATATCGACCAAGTCTATTCAATTTAAAGGAGTTGGCTGACACAAAAAAACATCAACCAAGTTGATATAATATAAATGTAATAAAATAGGATTATAAATACATTAAATTTAAATACATAGTACAAGAAGGTAAAAGGTACTAAATAATAGTATCATCTTAGATAATGTTGTAGGAAATATGAAAACTGACATAACTTCATGAAGATAGGATGGAAACACATAAGTATCAAGACAAATTTGAATAATCTAAATAGGTAGTACAAATTATATGATCATGACATAAATAACAAATATATATCCCAAATCACCATAAGACTACCCACCTATATCCTAGTGCACCCTTTCATGTGTGCACTCGAGGAGATTGATGTTTGACAAGTCACTACAAGAGAAAGTATTATTAAATGAAAAAGTGAAAAATATCCTCTGTATACACCATGAGTTGGTGAGATAGTATTATTGATATCAATATTAAAATTATTTATTAGCTATTTTTTGTTATGTCTTAATATAAATCATTTATTCATAAAATATCTAATTAATTTATGAAACTTGCAATGTGCATTGAATTAAAATACCTTACATAGAGGCTTACACATATCAACCTCTTTGTGGGAAGGGAGAGATAACATTTCACTAAAGTATTTCATGTAATAATTAATTAATAATCTCAAATAATCATTAAAATTTTCTTATTTGTAGTGATAATAAGAGACTATGGTTTATTTCATTATTTGACAAATCTTTTTTAGAATCAATGTTACTAGAAATATAAACATTAACATGACCTCCTTGTGAGGCCTTCTAAAAATATGAATAAATTTTATGTTTTGTGTCTCATTTTACTTATTGACTTTTGGATCATTTATATATCCAATGTATTGTCCACCTTTTTCATTAAATAAGGCCATAGGCTTAGTGATTCTACATGCATATTTTTCCAATCCTTTTTTACTGTATCCAAACTTTTTAATATATTTAAGTCTAAAAAAATATTTATTTAATTCTATTATTGGTAAAAACTGATATACATTAGAGGTACAATTATCATGATATTGCAAATGTGGAGAATAAATTTAATGTCTAATTTCGAAACCAATGCTCAAGATAAAACATTAAACTCACATATTTTGATTTGTATCATTGATAAGTAATTGAATATGTTCATTATTTATATTAATATTAACATTATTTTTTATTTAAATGGTATTAATATAAATAAAATGAAAATAATTTCAATTTAATTCATTATATACATTTTATGATGAGTAGATGATGGGAAAATCAAAGGATAAGATAAACTAGGGGTTTTAGGATGCATAGTCATATAAAATTTATCAAACCCCAAGATGGAAAAAATGAGGATCATAAATCCTACTCCTAATAAAATATTAAACACATGTATCTAAAAATCATAATATAACTACAAAAATCTATAACCCTAGTGACAAAAGGAAGAAACCATAAGAGCACCTAAGGTATGCAATATTTTGGAAAAAACTAGGGGTTTACTAATATATTTTAATCTATTTTTGGATTTAATTTACCTAATATGTTAAAACTATGAAAAAATTAAACTATTTAAAATTTAAAAAAAATAAAAAAATTGAGTATAACTAAAATAATTTTTTAAATTTTTATTAAGGGAAAACACTAGAGGAATGAAGTAATTATCTTGTTTCAAGTATGTGAAATTTATGGTAGGATACCATCATTATAAAAGATCAATAAATTTCCTATGAGTGCTCAGATATGGAAACATGGTGTCTACATGATCCTATACATGCCCCACTTCCTAGATAAATTCACAATATGACACTATCTAATAATACCTATACAAAACCTCCCTAAATTCTTATGTTAACTTGTGACATTTATGACTATTACATTCATGTGTCTGATAAGCATTCTTATGCATGTTGATTTATTTCATCATGTATTAATATCTCTTTTATCATTATTATTAATTAAAAAAATTAGTTATGAATTAAATTAATATTATAAAATTGGCCTATCAAGGCAAAATTCCACCCCTTATAATTCAAAACTTCTCAGGGTATCGTTATAAGCCTATTCTAGGTGGTTTAAACTATGTATTTTTGCCCAAAAATGATAAGTTTTGGTCCTTAAATATTAAATTATGAGTAAAAAGGATATTAAAAATTAAAAATTACCTTAAAATACATTCATTTGAATTAAATTATCCTTATTAATAAGTTTCATAAGTTAAAAAGGTGATTTCACGCAACTTTTAAGCCAAAAGGGCCCATTTTGAGTTCTAACATGCCAAATTTAGCTCCTAAAAGAATGTAAAAGGAATTAATTAATGTTTTATCATGATAATTACTCATTGATATCCTATTAATTCACTAAAATTTGTGATGGAAGACTCAATTATGAATAAAAGGCAAAGAAATTATTTTTTCATGCATTTTCAGGCACAAGTACAGACTTGTATGACCCATTCCATACAACTGAGGCCATGAGGAGCAAAAGGGAATAAAAAGTGTTTAATAATAATTTAATAGTATAAGTAATCAAAATATGCCCAAAACTAGTCTCTTTCATTCACCTTACTAGTTCATACACAGGGAGAGTCCTTCAAGTTTGTAGATGATACAACCAATAACGATAAAATCTAGGTCTATAATTTTGGCTAAAGAAATTAGAATTAGGTATATTCTTTATGGATCATGTGGTTTTTAAAATTTTAATATCTCCTATATGAATAATCCATTTAAATTCAAGGCATACATCAGTATTTTTGCATCCAAGAGGGCACTCAATTTTTTGTAATTTCTCCTCATCAGGGAATCATATTAAGAAACTTCAAGTTTGAAAGGATTCTCAGGGACATGAATTACCATTCCATGGAAGCCATAAATGCTTTTCAAAATGTGTGAGGACCAAATATATCTTAGGAAGGTAATAAAGTGTAACTCTATAGTCTATAAGAAAAGGATGAAGAATTATACGATTTATGAGAGAGAAAGGGTTTTAAAGATGTTTTTGTTTCATGTTTATAGGTATCTCCTTCATGTTCTTATGATTTCCAAGAAAATTTATCAAAGGTTATCCATAGATTAATATCAAGAATAAATAAATGTCTTTCAAGCATCTCCAAGGAGTCTCATTTTAGCAAAATTTAAGGAAAATTAACATATTTTAAGGTTTTAGCAAACTCCTAGGTTTAAATTTTATCACCTTGTGTACCTTTAAAGGTCTCCAAATTGATACATCTTGAAGATAGTATGCATATTATTTCTTAATATCCTAAAAATGTTCTTGATATATAATTATCATGCTAAAATCACCTCTATTTAGTTACCCTCATCCTCAATGCCTTGTCACTACCTTTACACTACTATAAGGTTCCATTTTCACTCCATGACCCTTACATTCTTCATCATCCATCATCTTCACTACCTTCCATCTCAAATCCATCTCATGAGAAACTATAAATGATGAGTCAAGAATAGTGAGAAATACCATGGTCACTCAAGGATTCTAGAGACCTTAAAAGCATTGGAAAATAGTCAACAAATGATGACCTATAGCCAACAAAGTACAATCAATGATTTTTCATGAAGTACAAAAGAAGGGAGACAATGAAAGAGATATCCTTGATGGTTTATATTAAAACTATCTCCTCAAGCCTAATGGATAAATTAAAATCTCTTAGTCATGTTTTATGACATTTTCAAAGTCTATTTCTACTATATTTTAGACAAATGGAACATATACAGTCACATGTAGCACGCTAAAGAGGATATTGAAACCTTGAATAAAATGATGAAGTTAATAGGTCATTAAAAATCATATTTGGCACTAATAAATATTTTTAGGTCTTATCAACAAAATAATTAGTTTGATCTAAGGTCAAGATTCTTAGAGGAGGATAACCTACAACCATTTCATCCAAGTAATAGCCATATACAACCTTGTTATACAATAAGGATATCAAACATGATTCAAGGAGAGTCCAAAGCTATTTGAAGATAGAGTGGAACTCAATGGGAGATATAAATAAATTTAAATCACACCAATAAGATTTTTAGAGGTCTATTTAGTCTTTTTCAAGTCTTAAGGTCAGTATATATTCTATACAAGGTGACCTCAAATAGCCACCTACAGGAAGGACACAACCAATTTGTAGATAGGTCATAGTATCAATGTTTGATTTGTACATGGTTAGAAATCAATGGTGGTTTTAAGGGTTATTAAGCCAAAAAATGTTTTAAATCATGATTAATTTAGAAAGAGGAAGTAAGTAGAGATTTAAGTGCTTCAAGAAGGCTACCTATAACTATCCTCAAAGGAAACCTACTACCAAGAAGGTGGACAAGAGTTTTGAGGAGACCTAAAGGATATTGAATTTAAATAGAGTATTAAAATTTTGAAAAAGAATCATGAAAAGTGAAGGAAATTTAAATCCATTGTTATCTATTATAAATATATCAAAGCCCCTAAATTCAACTATAGTTTATAGAAGGACATCATTAAAACACAGTCATGCAATTCTGATAGAGAACAATGGTAAGAGGCATAATGAGATCATGGTACATAAGGAGATTTATGTTAATAGAGAGTTATTAAATCAATATCTCATGCTATGATATCAAGATAGTATATTTGAGTGTCTAAACTAATATATAGTCAAGTTCACTTCATGAAATCACCATCTACAACCATAGATAGTGTAGACCTATCTTCAATCTCATGAAGGTCATGAGGACACAATGGTTTATAAAGGGATTTTCATATATAATATAATGATTAATGGAAAATTTTAAACATTAAATCATCAAATGATCAAGCGAGGGTTTCCAAACAATCAAAGACTTAGTCTGTTTCACCTCATCAACACCACCTACAACCATAGAAATGCCAAGATCCTCTCACACAGTCACACATTAGAAAATTGAAATATGAGGTGATTTATGCAATTAAAATTACTATTTTTCATCTCAAATACCTTTATAAATATCATATATATTACTACCAACTCATGAAGATGTATTACATAGGCTTGTTGTATGGACTTTGACTATGTAAGCTTAGAAAACACTATTTTGAAGAATAATATGCTAAACGGAGAGATGAGAAGTGGGTTTTAAAAGGTTTAAGGTTCCTTTAAATAATAAATTAATAATATTGTGTATTCCAAACAATTTAAACCTTAGAACATCACCTTTAATAGTGATAGCTTATAGTCATAATGAGGTTTTTAAAGGAGCTAAGGTCATACATGGGTTGCATAAGATTGAAAGCTGATAAATGGAAAATGAAAAAATTTAAAGGAGGTGTGTCATGACATATTCAAGGAATAAAAAACATGATAAATTCCAAATCAATGTGTAAATAAAGAGAACATAGTCATGCCTTATATAGCATGCATACATTCAATGCCTAAAAGCAATTCTTGAGAGAATTTTGAGGTTTTAGTTACCTACAAGTGGAATTAAGACCTAAAAATTGGTTAAGATCATAATTAAAATTTTCTCAATCTTATCATGCCATACTATAGGTAAAATTTTTAGTGTATATTCTCACTATTTTGACATTGCCCCTACTTGTTTCAAGACAGTCATGATGGAGCTAGAAGAGGTCTTTGGAAGGTTTTTAAGTTTTGACACAGGTTTATAACTTCATTAAAGTATATTATAATCATGATAGGGTGTTTTTAAATATTAAAAATCCTCTTGAGAGGTGACCACACTCTTCTTCAATATAATCCATGTCATTGAGGGCTAAAACAAGCAAGTAAGCATGTGTGTTCTTAGGAGACCTTTATTTGTTTTGATAATTTTTAAGGATATATGCATATTTAATTGGAGTTTAAAGGGGATTTAAATCTTATATTATTTTTATAATCTCATTTTATC
Organism: Torreya grandis; assembly: GCA_037957365.1. NCBI lineage: Eukaryota > Viridiplantae > Streptophyta > Pinopsida > Cupressales > Taxaceae > Torreya > Torreya grandis. The sequence goes on along the minus strand of JARHVA010002464.1, from coordinate 1,894,971 downwards.
ATATGAAATTCCTCAAAACCCATCCATCAAGGTTTGATAGGCCATTTTTGTGGGAAACCCTATACGTAGTCCTAAGAAGCACCAATGCAAAATGGAGTTTAGAAATAAAATTAAGGTCATAGGTAATGGAAAAAAGTGTGAATAAATTAATTATTATATATTCCAACCATCATACCCCCTTACAGGTGCCTCAAACCATCAAAACTCAATTTTAGACGAAAACCCAGCTTTAGACCTAAAGGGCCTACAACACTATGAAGGCACTTGTATCCCTACCAAGAAATTATGACATAATTAAATGGTATTAATATTTGTTTCAAGTTTTTGTATAAGGTATTCCAATTATAATAAAGATAATGGAAATTCCAATTTCAATCACAAGGAGGAATTCAAATTTCATAGTCCCAAACACTTGTGTTACCCACCTAATCAAGTGATTTTATCATTCACCACATGAATAATTTGGCCAAATGATCTTATAATGTTTTATATACCCATATTAACTTATAATTCATGAATAATTGAGTTTTTTTAAGGGGTTTTACTTTATGAACAACTACCAAGAGAATAACATGTCCAGAATGAAATCAACACTCGATAAGCAAACTTCTTTACATTAGTATCTTTTCATACATTTTACATGGGAACCCAATATACTAAAGGAAGTTAAGGGGGTATATAAAATAAATATTCATGGCAATAAGTTTAGGTTTTAGGGACTGTACTTTATGAGCCAACATTAAGAAAGTTCACCTCCAAAACCCTCATAATGACCAACTTTGAGAATTTTTTTTTATTACAATAAAATACTCATGAATAATTATAAAACCTATTAAAAAATTAATTGCACTCAAATATCATCCCATAAATGGTACTTTTTTGTACAAAATTATATAGATGATGGAAAAAATAGATTTTTTTGAATAAAAAATGTTTAAAGCAGAGATACAAGGAATTTTAATGAATTATAATTCATGGAGAGCGACTTTTGGAAAATTTTATTAATAATCAAGCCATAAAGTTGTCAAAAATATTCCTAAAAATTCCCTTATGAGCTTATTCAAAACAACTAGTTAGTAGGAAATAAAGGTAGTCTAACTTAGTCAACTAGTTTGACTAAGTTACAGGTGGTTCTTCATCAATAAGACATATATAATGATATGAAGAGTTGTTATAGGCCTAAATATCATTTTAATTTTAGTTTTAAATGTTTTCATGTAGGTTATAATGGTCTTTTAAGTGTAATAATTAGGCAACTAAGCCTATTTGGCCTAGTAGGCCTATTTTATTAAATCAAATAAGGATGAATTTGGAATTGAAGTGATAAAAAAAGGTTATGTGGAGTTATCATGCCAAATATATGGTATTTAATTATATATTACATTCACTTTAAGTCTTCAAGTTCTATTTCATGTAATGGAGGGCTTGGGAAGTAGTTAACTAGTCTTAAGCACCAATCACTTCGAGTTGACTAGACATGTGGTAACTAGCAATCCATGCATACTCCATGGTTTACATACAATCAAATTCATATAATTATAATTTTATTATGTCAAGTGGAGTTAAATAAACCAAACAATTGTGTAGCATATTGATGAAGGAGCTCTGATAAGTCAAGATGGACCACCATCTCAATCCAATGCCAAATAAATCATGCAAGGAGATCATGCAAGAACATTAAACATAAAGACAAGTATTAAGGACTATTTATAGGAATTTTTATTATAAATTGATTTTATTTGAGTATCAGATGACTCTCTCTTCTCTCTTCTATGGAAATCTCTTGGATAATTCCTTCTCACTTTTATATATTTAGGTTATCAAGCCTATTTAAGGATTCCTCTCTTGGGCATGGTTAAACTCTACCAAGATTGAGATTTTTAAACTTTTGAGATGAATAAAATGACTATTTTAATATTCCTATACTATAGTATAGAGTGTTATATTAGTTTTATATTCACATGTGGTTATAATTTCTCCCTTGTCATGTCTTGATCTTACCTAGTTACTAATATGTCATCTTATGTAGGTCATATTCAGTGTTTTATGTTAAATGATTGAGTTAATAGTGTAAATATTTAATGGTTAGTGCCTTAAATTAGGTGTGTTCCATAATTTTCCTCATGATTTAATTTATTGATGAACCTTTATATGAAATGCTATTGTATATGAGTATTTTGGAGTTGTAGATTCAATGATTTGAATTATCTTATATGTGTTTTATGAGCTCAAATAGAGTGGATTAACTATAAATATATGTGTATCACCATTATTATAATAGGATTTCCCATTTTTAGCAATCTTTCTAACCTTTTTCATCCCAAAAATCATAGTAGGTTTTAGGAAATATATCAAAGTGATACATCATAGGATCTAGCCTCACAATCTAGATGTATGGTCTGAGTGTAGGTGTCCCACACCTTAGATCATTCTAATGTTAGTCCATGTGTGAATAACATCCTAAGTAATCTACCTTCAAAAGGGTGCTATATATGGCATGCCCAGTGGGACACAATCGAGTCATTAGAGTATACATTTATATCATATTATCTTCAAAAGCAATTTCAAGTACTCATATGGTCCTTATCTTTGATCTAAAATGCAATTTGTGTTCAAAATTTAGTTTATTTTTATGTGTTTTTTAGGCTATGATAGCCTATAGAGAAGAATTATATCATTCATCTCCTTATTAAATATTATAATATGATCCATATACATATTTTTATGATCCTCATCACCCCTATCAGCCCTATCATGATTCATATTAGCCTTATAATGAGCCTCATGAACCTTTTTATCTTCCTAATCAACCGAATAAAGTCCCAAGACAATCCATTTCTAGCTTCAAACAAACCTTGTTTGAATATGAGAAACAAATGGTAAACATAAACACTTGAAAGAGATATAGATAAGATATCCCAAAGCATCAAATTGAGAATATGAAAGCTAATTTTTAGTAGGATAAAGATGTATGTGTATCTTTCATAAGGCAAGGCCATTCAAAGTTCAGTGCTAATATCCTAAACATGGGTGGTATAATTATAAGCATTGAAGAGAGGTTGGTTGTCTATGATAAACACCAAGGTCACCACAATCATCTACATATTCCTATTAAGTTACCTTTTTCCATTCATGAACATCAAACTAATGTATATCATATATTTAAAGATTCCATTTAGACCTTGCCTAGATTTCCAACCTAGAAGTCTTTCAAAGAGAGAACTCAAATGATTAAAGAAGAGTCTTTTTAGGATGTTGAATATCATGTTTCATAATAGATCATACATGAACCTTCATCTTTAGTTTTATAGGAAGGCATATCCAATGCATTAGTTCATGATTTTAAGGCTCACCTAGATAAGTAAGTTGAGATTGCAAATTGAAATATTTAGTATTCAATGGCAGATGCAACTAGTGAAAAATAAGAATATCCTATGCCCAAATTTATGACCTGGAAACATGTATAATACTCTAGGGAGAGTGAATATAAATCAAGAATGAGCCTAAGTGTTACTCTATAAATCAAGTAGGAAGTCATTAATTCTCCACTTATTTATTCTTAAAATCCCAAGGCCTTTCCTTCATGGAAATATATTTAAGAAACATTACAGTAGAGAGAGGAGGAGCTAAAGGTAATCAATGTTGACCATCCCCATGAGAATAATTAATCATCCATGGATCCTCTCCTTTTTGAAGAAATTAAATAAGTTTTAGATAAGGTATATAAAGATGGAGATTATTTGCATCAACATGAAGAGAACATCATCATTGGCACACTCTTTATCAAGGAAGATCATGAGCCAATCTCTTAGAGTGTAAAAGAAGATGAATTAAAATAATAAGTTGAGATAGATGATGAAATACAAGTACAAGAACAACTATATGAAGAAGAGGTTTCTGATATTAAAGAGGAAGACACTAAAATTGTATAATTTAAAAATGTTTCTCAAGAGTTTATTGATCACACAATTGCTTCCATTCATCATGATAATCCACAAGTGCTTACATTAGTGATAGAACACAAGTACCAAGATGCTAATGAAGATGAATAACAAGTATAATTTTAAATAATGCTATATCATCAAGTGGATGTGGAAGATGAAACAAGTTTAAATGATCAATCTGAGATATGTTTGTAGCCTCATGATCAATATATATAAATTGATATGTTTACTTCTAACATTCACCTTGAAGGAAATCCAAATGTACTCCATCTTGGTGAAATCCAATAAAATGACATGTTTGATATCATTAATTAAAGTTTGACATTACTTGAATGTGATCCATTTTACTTTGGGAGAAGTAATTTCACCAAACAAGAAGCAATCAACCTTCCAAACAATCAAATCCAAGAAGTTGTCTTCTTAGGAGGCCACTTGTTTGAACATTTTGGGCATGGTTATCATTTTATCCCTTCATCTTGAGATTTTTATCTAACTTTTTAGGTTGAATATGAACTCAAATGGCCTCAATAAGTCATTAAATAAGATCCATCTTTTTAAAAAGAGAACCCTGCAAACTTGACACAAGAAAAACTTTGAGCTGCCCAAAATGACCATAATTAGAAGCTCATGACTCAAAAGGAATTGATATCATTCTTGAAAAGTACATGGATATGGGAAGAGTATGACCAGGTCTTAGACTCATGTCTGTAACTCATGTAACTAAATTTGGTGGTAAAATAACTAGTTGCTTCACCAATAGATTATGAAGGTAAAAATACTCTTAGATATAAAAAGAGACCTATAAAGAGATGCAAATCAAATTTCAAGGTTCCATGATGGAAAATCCATATTTCCATTTGATCCTAGAGGAAAATTTTGACTTCATGTTAGTTGTTTTAGGTTATTTATCATGTTTCAATAAGTGAATAACACAAGTAGTAGTCTACTTCCATTTTGTTGCATTTGTCTTATTTTTCATGTTTCCTCAGGTTAATTGTCCTTGATTCTTAGTTTAGTTGTTATTTCATTTTATTATTGTTGTTTTTATAGTCAAAATATGTGTTATAAAGTCCAAAAAGTATGTTTGTCAGTCATCAAGTCATGTTGTATTTTAGATTGTCATTATCATGTGAAATCCATTAGGTTCTCTGGACTAGAAGGCTAGTGAACCCCTGTTAGCTGATAGAAATGCTGGAAATTTGTCTTGTCAAGGCCAAATGCCATCCCATATAATCTAAAACTTTGCAAGATACCATTATAATCCTATTTAAGGTAGTCTAAACTATGTATTTTGGCCCAAAAATGACAAATTTTGGTCCTTAAATGTTAAATTATGAGTCAAAAGGCTATTAAAACGTCCAAATTACCTTAAAATAAATTAATTTGAATTAAATTATCCTTAGTCACAAGTTTCATAAATTAAAAAGATGATTTCATGCAAGTTTTAAGTTAAAAGGCCCATTTTGAGTTCCCATGTGCCAAATTTGTCACCCAAAAACATGTAAAAGGAATTAATTATTGTTTTATAATGGTAATAACTCCTAGATATCCTCTTCATGATCTAAAATTGGTGTTGGAAGACTCAAGTGTGAATAAAAGGTAAAAAAAGGGCCTTTCATGCATTTTTAGGCACAAGTATAGACTTGTACAACCCATTACATACATTCAAGACCATGAATAGGAATATAAGGGAATAAAAAGGGTTACATAAGAATTTCATGGTAGAAAGAAGAAAAATAGGCCCAAAACTATTCTCTTGCATTCAACTTGATAGCTTTCACATAAGGAGAGCCCTTTAGGTTTGTAGATGGTAAAACCAGTAGAGAAAAAATCTCGGTCTACAATTTTGTCCAAAGAAATTAGACTTAGAGAGATTATTAATAGATTAAGTGGTTATTAAATTTATTCTCTCTCCTTCATGAATCATCCATTTAAATTCAAGTCATACATCATCAATCTTGCATCTAGAAGGGCCGTTGATTTTTTGTAATTTCTCCTCATCAAGGTATCATATCAAAAAAATTAAGCTTATAGGGATTCTCAGAGATAAGACTTAGAGAGATTATTAATAGATTAAGTGGTTATTAAATTTCTCTTCTCTCCTTCATGAATCATCCATTTAAATTCAAGTCATACATCATCAATCTTGCATCTAGAAGGGCCGTCGATTTTCTGTAATTTCTCCTCATCAAGGTATCATATCAAAAAAATTAAGCTTATAGGGATTCTCAGAGACATGACTTACCCTTCCATGGAATCCATAAATCCTTTTATACACATTTGAGGACCAAATATAGATCAATAAGGAAAGAGAGTGAAATTTTGTAGTCTATAAGCAAATGATGAAGAATTGTATGGTCTATGAGAGAGAACAGGTTTCATATATTTTTTGGTTTCATGTTTGCAAGTATATCCTTCATTTTATTTTATTTTACAATCAAAATTCTCAAATGTTCTCCAAATATTCACAAAAAGAAGCTATAAATGTCTCTCATGCATCTCCAAGGAGTTCTATTTTAGCAAAATTTAAGGAAAATTAGCATTTTTTAAGGTGTTATCAAACTCTTAAGTTTCAATTTTATCATCTTGTGCACCTTCAAAGGTCTCAAAATTGATACATATTGAAGAGAGTATGATTATGATTACTTTGGTTCCTCCAAATGCTCTTGGCATACAATTATCATGCTATAATCACCTCTAATTTTTTACCTTCATCCTCACTGCCTTGTCACTACCTTTACATTGCTATAAGGCTCCATTTTCATACCATCATCACTCTATTCTCCATCATCCATCTTATTCACTACCTTCCATTTCACATCTATCTCATGAGAAAATAATAAGGAGGATTCAAGAATAATGATCAACACCATGGTCACTCAAGGAATTTAGAGACATTAAAAGAATTGCTAAATAGTCAAGAAATGATGACCTATAGCCAACAAAGTATAGTCAATGATTTTTCATGAAGTACAAAAGAAGGAAAACATTGAAATAGATATGATTAACGGTAATTATTCACACTATCTCCTTAAGCCCAATGGATAATGGAAAAGTTCATAATCATGTTTTATGACATTTTTAAATTCCATCTATGTTTTAGATTAAGGTAAAAATAGGTTTTGAAGGGACCCCAAAACCCTAAAACAAAGAAAGAAAGATGAAGCATTTACGATCACAGGCAAAACCTAAAACCTACTACAAAGAAGTAACATAAACAGGTTTTATATGGACATGAAACCATTGGAAAGACCACAAGTCACAACCCAAGTTTTACATAGACCTGGCTACACCATAGTCAAAAGATTACAAAAAACCATGAAACATGACCAGATAACACAACCAACTAGAATAACCAGGCTATTCTTCCAGTTCCAAAATCATTTTCACTACTTCCTTACCTTTCACAGCAGTATCCTGAATGGCAGTAGCCACCGACATTGCTCCCTCTTGCATAGCTTTCTTTCTTGAGCTCTGTCTCATCCTCTTGCTTGGCCCCTCCAAGGATTTGATCTCCTCATTAGCTCTTTTTCCAATATTAACAGCTGCAGCAATATGTTAGATGTTACCTCCTCCATTTTCATTCTGCTCTCCTTGATGAGTTCCCTTAGGTTGTTCTCATAGTCTTTGAGTTTGATGGGGATGTCTCTCATCTATTTTTCCATGTTATTGATTTTGTTCCAAACTACCTTTTGGTTGTCTTCCATTATTTCCATTTTCCTTTTGAGATCTATTATCTCCTTAAACATCCAAGAATCGAGTTGGAGGATAGCCTCTACTTTGCAATTAACCCATCTCGTAGGTGTGTGCCTTCCATCATTTTGCCTTTTATCACTCCACTCTTTTGTGTTCTTATTAGGACTGTTCCCACCTTCTTCAATGTGGTCCTCTCTTTCCCTTTGATTTTGCTCTTTAGTTTTAGCTTGAACTCCCAAGTCCATTTCTTGGTTGTTGGCCTGAATAGTGTTTTCCCTCTCATTTATTGAAACAGGGTCATCAAGGACTTTATCATCCTCAAAAACTTGCTGGTTTTCCTTAGAGTCATGTTCACTATTTTCAGACTTCTCCTCTATGTTGACTCCTTTCTCATTCTTCTCTTGAGCTTCTTCTTCCTCATTGGAACTTGAATTCATGATTTCTATTCCTTCCTCTTCCTCCAAGCTTTCCTCCCCAGACTTATCAGTTCTCTCCCACTCTATATCCTCATCAACATTCTAATTCTTGACACTAGGGGGCTTGATTTTATCTTTCCCTTTAACAATTTCGCTCTTGTTACTCCGTGAATCCTTGTTATTCCCTAGATAAGGGTTCATAACCATGGCCTTGTTCTTGCAATAGCCTTCAATTATCAGAATTAATCCTTCATGTAGAATAAGACACATTTCCTTCTTCTTGTGAGTGAATAAACTTTGGACCAAAGAGAAATGCAGATAAAAGGGAAAGAAAATTCTTACTTTGTGTCTGAAATGATTTAGGAATACAAAGTGGAATTTGTGGACTCTCTTGCTTCTTCCATCGAGTATGAAGTACTCCTAAATACATCATAAGACATCCCTCCAAATGCCCTTAATCTGTTCCAATTCAAATAAATCCCCATTCTTTTCCAGCTTCTGCTCTTCAACATCTGTCTTAGGGAATTTGCAAAAGGCCTCATTTGAAATGATAGTCTGCTTGGAGAATTTTATTCCTTTCGTAGGCAACCCCGTAACCTCTGCTATAAATTCCTCTGTTAGATTCACTGTGATACCATGCAGAGTGACCCTATCATCAATCCAGTTTTTGAAAAAAGCCATTGTAATTTGAAGTTTTGAACCATGGAGCCTTTCCATGTAGTTCACAACCTTCCCTCTCTGTAGGATTTTCCACACATCTTGTTTCGTTCTCCACTCTTCACAATTTTTGGGTTCCTGCTTCCTTGGTTCTCCTTTCCTTATGTGAGCCATGCAATTTTCCTTTGATACCCAATCACTATAAACTATACAATGATCCCACCTGTTACCAATTTGGTTCAAAGCTCACCTTTTTTTAGGCACGTACAGGATCTGCTTCTCATTCTCGAGGGCATTCCTTTTTAATGATTGTAAGCCTTTCTCTGCGAAGCCACTCCTCCAACTCATTAGTTTTCTATTTCAAGCTAATCTTTCCCATCTTTGCATGAATTGCATCATGATGAATGAGTGCTCTAAGATCCACATTCTTTTTTAATGTTTCCTGCCACCTCACTTTGTGTCCTGTTTAGACTGCATAATTTGCTATCCAATCTGCAACTCCGTTAGCTTCACGGTAGGTGTGGGTAATTGTTACTTTTTCAATTTTTTTGATTAAATTTTTCATCTCCATCACCATAGCCTCTATAGTACATGACACAAAATTTTTATTGTTTAGAATATTTATGATATTTAAAGAGTGCCCTTCTAGCCATAATTTAGAATATCCTGAATCCACAGCTAGTTTGATGGTTTGAAGGGCAGCAGAAGCTTCAGCAATATGACAATTCGACTTTCTAATGGGGATTACAATAGCATCAATTGCATTTCCCATATGGTTTCTCAAGACTCCTCCACATCCTGCATTCCCTAGATTCCCTTTACCAGCTCCATCGAAGTTTCCTTTAATCCACCCTTGACGGGGGACATTCCAAGTAACACCTAGTCTAGGATTTTCAGGTTTACCATTATAATTTTCTATTCTTAAGGAATTATCCACTTGAAAGGTTGGGTTTGGATTCCTTTGTGATGAGAAATTCTCCTTAATAGATCTAAAGATGTTCTGCCCCACCACCCATCTGGGAAGTTCTTTACTTCTAAAAATTCAGTTATTTCTTTCCTTCCATATTCCCCACCAAATATGGGGAAGAGTTAGTTTCCATAAAAATATAACTTCAGGATTCTTGGAAGGACAATACCAACTTTTAAGAGATAGTTCCACATTTTTGTGGTGAATCCAAGAAATACCCCACAGATTGAGGATTTATTTCCAAACTTGCTGCGTAAAAGAACAGTTCACAAACAAGTGATCTCTATCTTCAAATCCCTTCCTACAAAGAATACACCTGTTCACAATATATATTCCTCTTTTTTGTAAATTGTCAAGAGTCAAGATTTTATTTTGGAGGAGGGTCCAGAAGAAGATTTTGATTTTTTGGGATGAGCCCCTTTATCCAGGCCTTCATCCACAAAGGTTTGTTACCATTTCCCTTTGAAGTGAAAAAGGAAGAAACTTTAAATTGTCCACTAGGCTCATTATGCCATACAATATTATCTTCAAGATTAGGGTAAAGAGATATAGCATTTAGGGATAGTTAAATTCTATCTATGTTATAGTGCATATAAATGGAACATATATAGTCACATGTGGCATGATAAAGAGCATAATGAAACCTTGACTAAAATGATGAAGTTATAGGTCACTAAAACTCATATTGGCATTAATAAATATTTCTAGGTCTTATCAAGAACATCATCAGGTTGATAAAAACTATTTTTTTTGGAGGAGGGTAACCTACAGTCATTTCATCCAAACAATAGTCATACACAACCCTAATAGACTATGAGGATATCGAGCATGATTAAAGGAGAGTCAAAAGTTATTTAAAGATAGAGTGGAACTCAATGGGAGATAAAAATAAAGGTAAAGTAGAAAAATAAGGTTTTGAGAGGTCTATTTAGTAGGTTTCAAGGTTTAAGGTCAGCACACAATCCATATAAGATGACCTTAAACAACCACATATAGGAAGGACACAACCACTCTGTAGATAGCTTATAGTATCAATGTTTGATTCTCACATGGTTAGAAATAAATAGAGGTTTTAAGGGTTACTAATCCAAAAAATGGTTTCAATAATGACTCATTTAGAAAGAGGTAACAATAATAGAGTTAAGTGCCTCAAGAAGACCACCTACATCTAGCCTCAAGGGTAACCTACAACCAAGAAGGTGGACAAGAATTTTGAGGAGACCTAAAGGGTATTGAATTTTAAAAGAGAATATTTAATATGTGAAGAAAAAATATGGAAATTTAAGGACATTAGAATCCCTTTTTACCTTTTATCAAGCTCTTAAAGACCATAAATTTAGATACAGTCTATACAAGGGTATTATTGAAACATAATCATGAGGTTCTCATAAAGAACAATTATAAGAGGGATAATGAGAGCATGGTACATAAGGAATTTAAATTTAATAGATAATTCCTAAATCACTATCTCATGATATGAGATTAAGATAGTACATTTGAGTGTCTAAACTAAGCTAAAATCAAGTTTGCTTCATGAAATCACCATCTATAGCCATAGAGAATACAAACCTATCTTCAATCTCATGAAGCTCATGAAGTAACAATAGTTTACAAAGGGAGTTTCATATATAAGATAATGATTAATTAAGTTTTGAAATATGAACTCATTAAAGTATCAAGTGATGGTTTCCAAACATAGTCAATTTCACATCATCAATACCACATATAGCCATACAAATGCCAAGATCCTCTCACACACTCATACATTAGAAAAGTGGCATTCAAGATCATTCAGGTCAAAGTGACCTATGATGTGATTTATTCAATTCAATTGACTATTTTTCATCTCCAAGACCTTTATCAAGGTCATATATAGTACTACCAGCTCATGAAGATGTCATATGCAGGCTTGTTATATAGACTTTGACTATGTAGGCCTAGAAAACATTATTTTGAAGAATAATGAGCTAAAAAGAGAGATGAGAGGTGGGTTTAAAATGTTTTAAGGTTAATTTAAAGTATAAATTCATAATTTTATATCTATTAAAAACTTCAAAACTTATAACATTTCCTTCAACAGTGTTAGCATATAGTTATAATGAGGTTCTTGAAGAAGCTAAGGTCATACATGGGTTACACAAGGTTGGAAGTTGACAAATGGAAAATGAAAACATTTCAAGGATGAGTTTCATAAAATATTCAATGAAAAATCATCATTCTCAAGTCCAAATCAAGTTGGAAAGAAGAACACAATCATGCGTAATATAACATGCACACATTTAATGCCTATAAGGCATTCTTGAGAGAATTTTGAGGTTTCTAAGCATGTGCAAGTTGAATTAAGAATTAAAAATTAGTGAATATTATAATTAAATTTCTAAATCTTATCATTCCATCTTATAGGTCAAATTATTAGTGTAGATGTTCACTATTTTGACACAACCCCCTACTTGTCTTAAGACAGTCACGATGGAGCTAGATGAGGTCCTTAAAAGGTTTTCAAGATTTGACAGAGGGTTATAATTTCAATAAATTATTTGATAAACATGATAAGGTTTTTTTAAATTTTAAAAATCATCTTGAGAGGTTACCACACTCCTGCTTAATATAAGCCATGCCCTTGAGGGCTAAAACAAGCAAGCAGACCTGTGTGCTCTTAGGAAACCTTTGTTTTTTTTGATATTTATTAATGATATATGCAAATTTAAAATTATTTTAAAAGTTATTTAAATATTATATTATGTTTATAAGTTTATTTTATCATATTAAAATCCTTAAAACTCAACCATCAGGGTTTTATAGGCCATTTTTACAAGAAAACCTACAGGCAATCCTAAAAAAACACCAAGGTAAATGGAGTTTAAAAAGAAAATTAAGGTCAAAATGAATTTAAAATAGTTTTAATAAACTAATATTTAATATATTACAACCCTAATACCCCCTTATAGGTTCCTCAAACCATCAAAACTCAATTTTAGGCCTAGAAGGCCTACAACACTATGAATGTACTTGTAGACCTACCAAACAATGATGAAATCATGAAATGGTTTGATGAGTTATTTAAATTTCCTAGATTGATTTTTACAACTATAATAAATACAATGGAAATTCCAATTTCACTCACAAGGAGGAATTCAAATTCTGTAGTCCTAAACACTCATTTTACCCACCTAATCAAGTGCTTGTATCTTTCACCATGTTAAGAGTTTGGAAAAATGATATTATAATGTTATGAGGACCCATATGTACTTATAATTAATGAATAATTGAGGTTGGTTTATGGGGTTTAATTTGTGAAAAATTACTAAGAGCATAAGCATGTATAAAATGCAAATAAAACCCTACAATCAAAATTCTTTACGTAGGTATCTTTTTATAAATTTTTCATTGGAACTAAATATTATATAGGATTTTTAGGGGGTATATAAAATAAATATTCATGTAAAAAATTTTAGGTTTTAGGTACTGTACTTTATGAATCATCATTAAGAAGGTTTACCTCCAAAACCCTCCCAAACCCTCATAATGACCAATTTTGAGAAAAGTTAGTTTTATTGTAATAAAATCCTCATGAAACATCCTAAAACCTCTTAAAACATGAATTAAACTCAAAGATGGTTCCAAAAATGGTACTTTTTTGTATAGAATTATATGGATCAAGGTATAAAATAGATTTTTTTAAAGAAAAAGTGTTGAAAGGAGAGGCACAATACATTTTAATGAATTAAAATCCATGGAAAGTGTATTTTGGAATATTTTATTCCTATTAAATCAATCAATTTTTAAAAATCAGGGCTTAAAATTCCTCTATGAGCTTATTTAACACAACCAATTTGCATGAAATGAAGGTAGTTTGACATAGTCAACTAGTTTGATTAAGTTACAGGTGTTTCTTCATCAGAAAGACCTATTTCATGATATGAGGAGTTGATCTAGGACTAAATATAATTATATTTATATGTTTAAATGTTTTCATGTAGGTTATAATTGTGTTAAATTTTATGTTATAGGCTACTAGGCCTATTTGTCTTAGTAGGCATATTTGATCAAATCAAATAAGGATGTATTTGGAATTGAATTACTATCAAGTGAGGTTATGTGGAGTTATCATGCTAAATATCAGGTCTTAAAGTGGAACTTACATGAAATTTTAGTCTTTAATTTATATTTCAAGAAAGGGAGGGCTTAGAAAGTAGTTAACTAGTCTTAAGAGCCAATCACTTTGAGTTGACTAGAAATCCATGCATACTCCATCATTTCCATGCAAGAGAATTCATCTTATTATATTGGTCTTATGTCAATTGGAGTTAATTAAACAAAAATATGGTGTAGCATATTGAGGAAGGAGATTTGACAAGTCAATATGGCCAACCATCTCATTCCAACACTAAATAACTCATGCAAGGAGCTCATAAAAGAATATTCAACATAAAGACAATTCTTAAGGACTATTATTATAAATTTGTACTAGAAATTGATTGGATTTAAATATTAGATGAATCTCTCCTCTCTTCTATGCCAATATCTTAATTAACTCCTTCTCACTTATATATATTCAAGATTTCAAGCCTATTTTAGGGATCCCTCTATTGGGAATGATTAAACTCTACCAAGATTGAGTTTTGCAACCTTTTGAGATGAATAAAATGACTATTATTAAACTCCTATATTTTGGTATAGTGTGATATATTAGTTTGATTTGCACATGTGGTATTACTTTCTCCATTGTTAGGCCCTGATCTCACCTAGTTACTAGTATGTCATCTTATGTAGGTAATATTTAGTTTTTGATGTTAATTGATTGAGCTAACAATGGATATATTGACTAGTTAGTGATTTGAATCAGACTTATTCTATCATTAATCTCATGATTTGATCACTTGATGAACCTTTATATGAAATATTGTTTCATAGGAGTCATTTGGAGTTATAGATTCATGTATTTGAATTGTCTTATTTGTTTTATATGAGCTCAAGTAGAGTGGATGAACCAACAATATAGGTGTATCACCATTAGTAAAATAGTATTTCCCATTTTTAGCAATCTTTCTAACCCTTTTCATCCAAAAAAGAATAGTATGTTTTAGAAAATAATGCAAAGTGATACACTATAGAGTTATCCTCATAATCTATAGGTTTTGTCTAAGTGTACATGTCCCATAACTTAGACATTTAAAATGTTAGTCTAGGTGTGAAGGAGATCCTAAGCAATTTACTTTCAATAGGGTGTTATCTAGGTCACTAGAATTTACCACTGTAAAATAGTGACAACTACTGAATTATAATTTTTGGGATAATCATAACCACCCCTATGGTCAATTTATTCCTATATATCTAATAATTTAAAGAGGGAATTCAATATAAATGTATTTCTCTAACCTAGTTGAGTGTGTAAAATCCTATGTAATAATTGTATGCAGTGAAATCACGTGTATGAATTTAAAAACTTGAAAACTTATGTTTTGATCTGTAAATGGTATTCATACTTAACTCAGGGGTTTATTCATAGAGGGATTTCATATTTTAAATATTTATGCTAGTTCCTCTAAATAAGTAGAGTGATTTTAGCTGATAAATAGATAAGTGATATATATTAAAAGGCTTAGGCTCGATATGTATATATAGATTATTATTTGGGTAATTTATACTAAACTAACATTTTAAAATGTATGGGATAACCCATATGAACATTTTAGTTTAGAAAATTAGTCATTAAATGGCATATGGAAAAGTATAACCTAAGTGAACACACGTACGGTGGTAAAAATTTATAAATAAGCATGGAACTATTTTAGTAATAATAAAACTATATACAAAGTAGGAATAGTGATATGATATTAGGATATATTCTAATAATGATATTAAGTTATTCAAGAACATAATTTAGATACTATATTTAGCAATACCAATAATTTAGAAGGGTTACACCCATATATCAATAAATGGCTAAAAAAGAATGAGAACATGATTCATGTATTCGATCACAAGTCAAAGTATTTGAAAGGTTGGTTAAATTGCACATTTTCAAGTGTTTAATACCAAATATGAGTGAATTGAATTAATTTTTGATAATGTCTGAAGAGAGTTATAATTGATTTATCATTTTTCTTATAATTTCTCAAGGTAGTGTCCAAGTGAGTATAACCTTAGGATTTATCTATATTTATAGATAAATTTTTTATATTTTCCACCATGAATAACCTATGAAATGTTTTTATGCAAATATAATGGTAACTTCATAATTTTAAAGATATTGGTTGAGTGTTATTGGATACTACTGTAAAGGTAGATGCCTATGATAAACTGTAATGATTCAATTGTTTTCCATACTATTCTTAGAGATAAAATTAGTTATCTTCTATCAAGAAAATTTATTATGGATTCTAAAAGGTTACTTTAAAAATTAGGTTGATCATAAATATGTGCATCTAGTAAATTGGGTTGGCTAAGAAACTAGGTAGGTAGATATATAGGTGAAAGTGTGCACAAGAGTCAAATTTGTAAACAAATTATAATTATGTCAAACTATGTAAAATTCAATGTTTTTAAAGTTTCTAATACCAAATTTAGGTTTTTATTATTTTTTATACATTAAAATATGATATTATACACTTGAAAATGTCATTTATGACCTACCATCACCCTACATAACTAGTACACATATGTATGCCTCTTCATTATTATTATCTCAAATCTATATGTTATTTATGGTTCCAATTGTTCCAAGTTATTGCCATTAACCTTAGGAATTATTCCAATCTATACCAAAGTAGTAAAGTATCATACTTATAAATCTCTAGATCATCATATTAGTGTTCCTATGTCATGTTAAAAAATGTTAGATTTATTTAATACCATATAGAGATTACATGTAATTAATTAGGATGGATATGCAACTTATACTACTTAGTGGATTCTAATCTCAAATAAGGTAATATTACCAAAAAATTCATTTCATAGCTATTTATATCAAGATGTAGCCAATTTAGATAATCTAAACCTAATGAAGTCATATCTTATTACATAACACCAAAGGAGAGGGTTCTGAAGCCTCTAGGAAAATGATATTATGCAATAACCATATATATGCCTACAATAGATTAAAAAAATATAATCTAGTTCTCACTAAATTTTGTGGCACAAAGGGGGATAGTTAAATAAACAAAACAAAACATGCAAAGATAAATCTACTCAATTCAATGTAGAGGTAAAGTAAGAAGTAGAACATTCATCCTATTAACTTTGTAATATCTATCTAAAAAATCAAAGAGTAAGCTTTATGAATACTTACCTTGAATTGAACCTATTGTGACTCAATCTCTTTTTTGGAAAATGGTGATTTGAAAGAGGTTGTTGTGGTTTTTTAAGGATCACACTATAGAAGTCAACTCTATGCTAAAATACTCCTACTTTGCATCTAATAATTTCCCACAATACAAGATTATTTATTTCCAAGGTAAAACCCTAATAAATGACTCCTCAAATGTACAAATAGAAGAATTGTGATTTTTAATAGTGCAAAAAAATGTTCCTATCATTGGATTAAAGTCAATGGGGTATTTATATCCAAGGATTGTCCCTAAACCATCCTAAGAATTTAGCCAACAAGATTGACCAACTCAATAATTTTAGGCAAAAAATATAGTCATTAGGTCTCAAACTATGTCGGTTAGTTTGACATAGTTCCATAATGTGTGCTCAATTCCTAACAAGATCAACCTAACCAACATAGTAAGAAAATGGTGAAAATTTGTTGCTTCCTTAGTTAGGGGATATTTTGGAAGGTAAGTTACTTATAAGAGTGGATAAAATTAAATTTTAATGGTTTTATGTAATGTATAGGGCCCAATAATATTGAAAAGCACCAAAAGTATACCCACCCCTTTCCCGATGTACCTTTTAAAGTGTGCACTCAAAGAGATTGAAACTCAATAGGTTCCTACAAGAGAAAAAGTAGCATTAAATGTTAAATTTTAAAAATATTTCATGTATACAAATTCCCCACTTAAATATCATCATGTGTCACAATATTGTAACATATGATGGTTCTTTGATAAAGAACTTAGCAATACACAATGTTGAGATAATAAATTGTAGTGAAAAGTATAAATTTGAAATTGAAATGAAAGTAAGAAATTTTTATAAATAATGAAAAGTATCATATACATATTTTGAATTACCTTTATCATTGAATGGTTATACATTGTATTTGTAGTCTTGATTATGGAGGGCATATTAATTGCTTTGGATAAACCCTAAGGATATAAGTCTAAAGAGAAAAAACAAACAATCATAGGGAAAGAAAAGTAAATATACATTACATAATTGAATAATTCACTTGTAAAATAGGTAATATGGGATGAAAAATTCTAAATTATAACTAAAATACAAATTAAAAATAGATAAAATTATAATAAATTAGGTAATTAAAAATCCATGTCTACTAAATGATTGACAAACTCAATAAATTACCTTAAGTAAGAAAAGTAAAAAAACTAAATCAAACCAAGGGCATATGAAATTTAAATAATGGATCCAATATCAATTTAAAATAAATAGCAAACCATACTTCAAGAAATATGGAAAAATCACATAAATTAAAACAACATTTATGAATGAGAATTAACAATCCAAACTCATTTCAACAATGGAACAAATGAAATAGAAAACAAAAAATAATTGTCAACAAAAAAGGGTGAAAAAAACTTATGATTTAAAATATAACCAAGGAAATCTGATAAAGATAAGGTAATGCTTTAAAAAACTAATACATATTAACTCAAAGATACATCTTCTATTATTAAGGTAAATTAAACTAAAACAAACTTATTATGGGCATGTTTTAAAAGATATGAAAAATAAGGAATATAGAATTTGGGAGAAATATTTATAAATTAACTTTCCTATTGAGGGAGAATATTAAATAGGTGGTGTGGGAATGCAAGTGTTGCAAAGGTAAAAAATCTCTATAAAAAATAAAACACTCAAATCAAGATGGAAAAATAAGAAAACTTTTGACATTAATGACTCTAGAGAACTTGCCCTAGTTAATCAAATTTGGGTTATCTAGTGAAGTATAAATATCATATCATGAAGGCTATATGCATGAAAATTAAAATGGACCTACCTTCCAATATTGTGTTCCACATTCCTCAGGACCCCTTTTAGATCCATCCATATACTATGAAGATTAGATTCTTGAACGAGAAAGTAGGTGGCACTATAGAGAATTTTGAGACTTCACATATAGTCTACTATCCTACTGCACCCAAATGGACCTTATATCTATTATCAAGATAGCTTTAGAGTTTGATATTTTACTAGAATAGTATATTTTATTGATAAATACATATTTTTGTGTGATTTTGAATTTTGATTATAAATATTCCTTTTTATCATTACCTTTTGTTTTTTTAAATTATTTGGATTTTAACTTTTTATGGAAGCATAAGGATTTATAAAACCAAACATGTGTCTTAAAAATGACTATCACTAGAAAACATAGACTTGATATAAAATTAAAATAACATAGAGAGCATAGTGTCTAAGACTCTTGTGCTTGTATGTTAGATAAGTGTTCTATCTTGAAATTGACCTTACCATGGGCATATTTGAATGAAAATAGGGGAGAGGCTGAAAATGGACATGTAATGATTGAGTGAACTCAAGTCACACAAAAATTGAAATGTTAAAATGGTAAAATGATAGGTAAACATGTATATATATATCATTAGAGATAGTGTGAGTGTAGGGAGACATGCAAAAAAAAATATTAAAATTATTAAAACAAAAGAATATAATTGATTTTGAGAGTATGAAGTCACAATCTTGAAATTTTACCTTATTTTTAGGGAAATCACTTAGCTAGAAAGGAATTTATGAAATGAAAAATTTGTGAAGAAGGCTTAATCCTATTTGAGTTCTTAAACTACAACTCACAAAAGAGAAACCAAATAGTTGCAAAAATGAAGACTAATATAATAATATTTTATGAGAAAGCCCTAGTCCTATCTAAGGTCTTATATTGAAACTCATCAAGGATAAAATAAATGGGTAAACATAAGCTTGTAAAATCACAAATACATGTTAAAAAAGAGACATCAATATTTAATGATAAGATAAATTATATTCATGAAGATGGTCGGGTCCTATCCATGGTCTCACACTATAACTCATGAATTAAATGAAGGAATATAGATAGACTGAAGGACCAATGACAGGGACTAAGGCTAATAAGAGTGATGTAATGCTATACATAAGGTATCTTGTAGAAAACCTGAATAAGTGTTATTAATTAAATTATATGTAAATATGTGAGAAACATGTAAAATAGTAAATATTTAAGCAAAAAAATTTAAAAAAAGACCATTAATGGATTATTTGAAAATATGTCATTCATTAGTTTGTATTCTATAAGTACTAGGACCAAGAATGTCTTTGACAAGTTAAAGAGACCACCATTTTTTTAAATAATTTCCTTCTTTATCATGTGTATAATATATTTTGAGGATAAGGTCACTAATATTGAAAGTACATACTTTGACATTTTTGTTATTTTTTTTAGCAATATGAGTTTTATATTGTCAATTATGATGTAAGGTAGCCATATGTCACTCATCCAGGAAACCTAAAGCATGGAAATGGGATTAATCTAATTCCTCATCAGGAATAATATCATAAGGACAAATGCATAAGGATAGTAACTCAAATCATAAAGGTAAAACTAATTTATACCCATATACTACTGAAAATGCCCCAATAATAATATGTATGCTAATGTGATAAGGCCATAGTGTGGGATAAAGTTATAGGTACCAATCAATATGAGATTATCTAATAGTATTTTTTAATATTTTAATAAGATTTTTGTTAGTGGATTTTACTTAACCATTGAATTGAGGATGGTAAGGTGTTGAAAATTTAAGTGATATTTTGAATTTTTCACATAGTCATTTCATATCTTTATTTTTGAAATTTACACCAATGTTAGAAATGATGGTATGAGGAATTCCAAAATGACATATGATTTGATTAAGAATGAATTTAAAATTAGTAATGCTTGTAACATTAAAAAGTAGAATAACTTCCACCCACTTTCTAAAATATTAAATGATGATGATGATGAAAACATGGCCATCTTATGATCTAGGTAATTTTCCAATGAGATATAATCCACACATAGAGAATGGCCAAGGAGATTCCAAGGTTTGGAGTTTAACTAAAGGAGTGTGAATGAGATCATCATGAAGTTGACAAGGATTACACTTTTTAGTAAAATAAGTAGCATCTTTTTCAAGAGGTGGCCAACATTAACCCATGCACAACATTCACAGGATATGGTGTGGCCATTGCAATGACCACCATAGATTCATCCATGTGTTTGTTCAAAGATAGTGACAAATTCTTCTAGAATTACTATATATAGTAATGTTCATTTTTCATCATGACAATATAGGTTGTCATATCGAAATATATATTTGAATTCTTGTTTCTGAATTTAGTCTTGTCATGAGAATATAATTTTGGAGGATAAGTATGATGATTGATAAATTGGATGAATTTTTTTACCATAGGCTCTATCAAATAGTGATATATTCTATGTGAAAAATTAGAGAACAATTTTTATTTTCTATAAAATAAGGTGAATTCTTCATTTGGATAAGGAATTGGGAATCATGAATAACTTGTTGAAGATGAAATAAAGATGTTAATAAAGTGAGAGAATCATATATAGTATTTTTCGCTCATGGGATTGATTCAATGTTAAAAAAAGTGAATTCTTTGGCAAGTGTAGTGGCCATTTGATGATATGTGATAAGGTTTCACTTTTACATTGATAATCTCCACTAAATTTATAACATATGAGTTATGAATCATATAAAACATGTAAATATGAGATATCTAAGTTGATCACAACTTGCATGCCTAATATAAGAGCTTCATATTCAACCATATTACTGGTGACATCAAAGTGTCATGACCACACCTCCCCAATGCATTAATTTTAATTGATTATTAATATTGTTATGACTTCTAGATATTATGATTCATTTTAGAATATTTAAACTAGTTATAAACTAATCTTTATACAACATTAAATATATGTACTTGTATAATTTTTATGATGATTAGATACTATTGATACCTTTATGGGTTAGTTTTAAGTTTATTAAAGATAAGCATGGGTTGTTTCTAGAATCTAGGATGAAATGAAAAAATTGGAGTAAGTAGTTAATACTGAAGCATGATGCAATAGTGTCACCACATAATTTTAAGTACTTTTTATTATTATTCTTCAGTTGTGTTGATTTGACTTGTTTATCAATATTATTTTAGTTGAATTTCTTTATCATTTTAGGCAATCATTTTATTTTTTTATGTCATTCTTGTAGACACCCTATTTTGGCAACAACTAGATTCTAACTAGTCTTCAGATTGATTTCTACCCAACAATGTAAATTAAGCCTAAGAATCATTAAACATCATAATTTTGTCTGCACATTATAAATTAGTGATAATAATAATGTTTAGGCATTCCTACTTTGGGTATTGTCCTATATGCAATAGTAACCTCTCATAAATTCATCTTCAGTCACATTATGATCTAATAACTGGTAGTTGGCCTTTGGAGACATTAAGCGAGGCACTTTCACAATTACTAAAGTGCTAAAATACTAAGCATAATGAATTTAATAATTAAATAAAATTAATTACTTATGTTAATTTTCCACATGCAATTAGTGAAAAATAAAATTTTAAAAAAATAAGAAATATGAGCACATGAGGACATCATCATCCTCAAAGTCAAGGGATTCAAAATATCTCCCTAGATTCAATAAATTTATAAATGGAGAGCCATGTCTAATATGTGGGATCTCTATCCCAAATATTAATTACATTTCCCCTCCTTAACTCAACTAGGGTTAGCCTTAAATCAACTAGGGTTATTTTGAACTCAACCATGGTTATTCCTATTTTAACTACACTTTGATTAGAAATAACTTTCGAAACCATAAATACAAGGCGTCACCCATTAGAAAACAATAATTTTTTTGTTTAATGTTATTATGTAAAATTACCTCTAAAAAGATTTATTTTAGTGTTACCATACCTATTTCATAATCCAAGCCAATTCAAAACCAACCAACATTACCAAGGTGACAAGGAGAGGTGGAGCAATGGAGTTTCATTGACAAAGATTTCTTGATCACATAGCTGAGCAAACCAACTACCTCAACAAGTGGATTTGGAGCTACAAGGAAGTTCAAAGGGAGTTTAGTTTTTTTTTATTTTAGTTGTGTCATAATAGTCTTATTATTTGTGCTCACCTAAGTACATAGGAAATAATTATTAGTTTGTATTGAAGCTGTTTGGTTTGAATTCATTCACTAAAAGAGATTAATGACATTATTCATAATCTTATGCCATATAATGGCATTCCTAGTGGGACGTGAACCCAGAAAAGTTATTCTCATGGAATTTTAGGACTTCTTGCTAAAAAATTCCATGGTAGAATTTTGACTTAATGACCAAAAAAGTGAAAAATTGAAGCTCATAAACATTAGAAAAAGACATGTAGTTTTGCACCTTGTAGATATGATGCAGGAGCATCACTTGAAGAACTAGTTGCTTTATTTTCCCTCCATTTTGCTTTTGCATTTTGAAAATTTATTTTGTTCTTAATATTGTTTTAAGCCTGTAAAAACAAAAAGAGAGAGAGAGAAAAAAAAAGCCTCTAGTTAGAATCTCCTTATCTTAGAAGTCTATTTTTGTGCATTTTGGGCAGATTATTGCGCCCAGCCCAGGTTTGAACAATTTTCTATGTTAGGAACAAGAGCTTTTTGTATGCATTTGGGTGTGTATGTGTTAAAAAGAAAAAAAAAGAATAAAAACAGGGGATATGGTGGAAGAGGAGAGAGAGCAGGGGGTGTAAGAGAAGAAGATTTACAGTGGACAGATGAATTGAAATGTAAGTCTTCCTGTTTTGTCAATAAAACTGTGTCAAAAGATATTGTTTTTCCATATATTCTCTGAACATTGTTGGCCATTTTAAATACCTACTGGTTCATATATTTTTTGCTGGGCATTTTATTATTCTGGAACAATTTTTTTAATGCATTATTCTTAAAAATAATGTTGGGCACTCTATGTTGGCTGGGCTGCCATATTATCTATAATCATTGTGAAGTTCATAGCCTATACTAGGCGTTCCATTGCTGGGTGTTTTAAATATTGACTTATTGTGTTAGCACAAGTTCTACGTTGTAGTCTTGTTTATATTGTTACAAAGTCTGGGCGTATTAAACCTATTTTGAACACTCAATGTATTAAGTAAGAGAGCTGGGCTATATTAATTCTATTTTGGATGCTCAATGCATTAAGACAAGGAAGCTGGGTCGTATTTGTTTTAATATATATTGCTGAAAATCCTCACTTGTAATGTTGGGAGCATTGGGCCGCCCCAAAAATTCAAATATGCTTCAGCCACTAGACAAATGACTGCTGGCCACCACAATTTAATTGCTGGGCCATAACTTATCAAATATTTTGTTTAAAACTGCTAGCCGCCCCAATCAACTAGTATAATTCAGACAAGTTTATTGTAATGTCGGTCATCTGAAAGTTATGTTAAGTATCTCATTGTTCAACTTCAAAGAAGAGGACCCCAGATAATATTGTCTGTGAAAGAGGAAGAAATAAGTCAAAACATGTTTTATTCCTGCCACTAAAGAATTTTTGCTCAAAATTTAAAAGTTTGCTAACACTTTATGCAAGTTAGTTTTTCATCATTTGGTATTAGAGCACAAGGGATTGTGATTCAAGCCAAAGAGAAGCAGAACCAGATTTATGAATAGAAAACAAGATGGCCATGAGAATCAGGAATAGAGGTAGAGCTGGAGGAAGGAGACCTGGAAGACAGGTTGCACTGGTAGAGGAGATTAGGAACCTGACAGCTAGGCTGCAAGACCTAGAGATGGCTCAAAGAAGAGGCACTGACATGGGTGAAGTCAGTGATAGAGAAGAGGAGCCACCAGAAGATGAATTGGTGGTGGAAGAAGAAATAGCTGAAGAGAGGTTGATCAAAGCCATTATGAAGGTGAACACCAAGCCAAAAATGGAGGTTCCAATGTATGAAGGTAATTTGAATGTTGAAGAATTAATTGATTGGATTAATGCATTAGACAAATATTTTGAGTATGAAGGGATTGAAGAAGATGAAAAGAAAGTCAACTATGCCATGACAAGGCTAAAGAAACATGCATCCCTGTGGTGGGATGGAGTGCAAGAAGAAAGGAGAAGGAAAGGGAAGCCAAAGATCAGAAGCTGGGACAAAATGGTAGAAAAAATGAAAGGTAAGTTTATGCCTAAAGATTATCAAGCAAATCTTTTTAAGCAATTACAAAATTTGAAGCAAAAAGAATTGTCTATGAAAGAATACACTAAAGAGTTTTATAGGTTGACTATAAGATCAGGTCACATTAAGGATGACATAGAGAAGGTAGCCAGATACACCAATGGCTTGAAATTTTCCATTCAAGATGAAATTAGTCTTCTCATTCCTAAGACAGTTGAGGAGACATATCAATTTGCCTTCAAAGCTGAGGAGAAGATTGCAAGGAAACAAACATCCTTCTCAAGAGGAAGGGGCAGGTTTAGTAGAGGTAGAGGATTTCAAGGAGGTAGAAGACAACTGCAAACATCTCATGAAGAGGCCAGCAACTCACAAAGTTCAAGAGGCAGCTATACACCAAGAGGAAGAAGACCATACCAAGGATATCAAAGAGAAAGAGGAAGATTTATGGGCAAATGCTTTAAATGCAACAAGTATGCAGGACACAGGGCATATGAGTGTCTATAGAACCCTTCTAACAGCCATGAGAGAAGTGTACATGTGACTGAAGGTGAAAAACAAAATGCAGAAGTTACAACAGCTTATGAAGATACTCCAGAAGAAGGTGAGTCTCTTTTGATGAAAAGAATTTTATTAAAGCCAAATAAAGAAGTTGTAGAACCACCTCAAAGAAAAACTTTATTTAGAACCACATGTAAGAGTAAAGGGAAATGTTGTAAGGTCATTATTGACAGCGGAAGTACTGAGAATCTTGTGTCAACTAAGATGGTGGAGAAACTAGGCTTGAAGAAGGAGGTACATCCTACACCTTATCAAGTCTCTTGGATACAAAAAAGACACAAACTTTTGGTAAGTGAACAATGCAAAGTAGATATTCAGATAGGAACATATAAGGATCAGATTTTATGTGATGTCATGCCCATGTATGTATGTCATATCTTGCTTGGAAGGCCTTGGCAATTTGACAGGAAGGCCATACATGATGGAAGGCAGAATACATACATGTTTGAAAAGGATGGGATCAAGCATACACTTACACCATTGAAAGAAGAGGCTGCTGCTGTTGTTGGACAGAATTCTAAAGTTTTGATAGTAAGTGGCAAAGAGTTTCTACATCAAATGAAGAAAGAAGAGGTAAACTTTTCTGTAATTGGTAAGCCAAGGAGTGTAGTCACTAGTACTAAGTTGATTGATTTGCCATTAGAGATTCAAGATATGTTGAATGAATACATTGACATTGTGGTAGATGATTTACCTGATGAGTTACCACCATTGAGAAGTATTAGCCATCACATAGACTTGATTCCAGGAGCAAATCTTCCAAACAAGTCTGCCTACAGGTTGACACCAAAGGAGAATGAAGAGATCAAACATCAAGTTCAAGAATTGGTAGACAAAGGATTGGTAAGAGAGAGTTTAAGTCCTTGTGCTGTCCCTACAGTGTTGAGTCCTAAAAAGGATAGGAGTTGGAGAATGTGTACGGACTCCAGAGCAATCAACAAGATTACTATCAGGTATAGATTTCCATTGCCAAGAATTGATGATTTACTTGATTGTTTAAGTGGAGCTACATATTTCTCTAAGATAGATTTGAAAAGTGGTTACCATCAGATTAGGATAAGAGAAGGGGATGAATGGAAAACAGCCTTCAAGACTAATGATGGACTCTATGAGTGGTTAGTTATGCCATTTGGACTAACCAATGCACCAAGCACCTTCATGAGGCTGATGAATGAAGTGTTGAAGGAGTTCACTGGTAAGTTTGTGATAGTGTATTTGGATGATATTTTGGTATTTAGTCAAACTAAAGAAGATCATTTGAAACATTTTAGTATGGTGTTGAGTAAACTACATAAAGAGAAGTTGTGAATAAATGTCAAAAAGTGCAGTTTTTTGAAAACAGAGTTGATATATTTGGGATTTGTGATTTCAAAAGAAGGATTGAAGATGGATAAGGAAAATATTAAATCCATACTTGAGTGGCCTACACCCAGGAGCACATATGAGGTAAGAATCTTTCACGGTTTGGCTAGCTTCTATAGGAAATTCATAAGAAATTTTAGTGGAATTGTTGCTCCAATGATAGATACAATCAAGGATAATAAAAGAAGTTTTTGTTGGACTGAGGCTACTGATAAGAGTTTCAGATTGTTGAAAAAGAAGGTAACTGAAGAGCCAATCTTGACCTTGCCTGATTTTAATAAGCTTTTTCAAGTAAAATGTGATGCTAGTGGAACTGTAATAGGCACTGTTTTAAGTCAAGATGGGAAGCCTATAACATACTTTAGTGAGAAGTTAAGTGATGCTAAGAAGAAATATTCAGCTTATGATCAAGAATTCTATGCTCTTGTACAAGCTTTGAAGAAGCGGAGGCACAATCTTTTACCTAAAGAATTTGTTTTATTCACTGACAATTATGCTTTACAGTTCATTAGCAATCAGAATAAGTTGAACCAAAAGCATGTCAAATGGATTGAATTTTTAAAAAGTTTCACATTCACTATTAAGCATAAGAAAGGACAATCTAACAAGGTTGCAGATGCCTTAAGTAGAAGAAATCTGATCATACAAGAGTCTCAAGTAAGTATTATGGGATTTGAAGATTTGAAGGAGCTATATAAGGAAGATCTAGACTTCAAGGAACCATATGAAGCTTGCATGAATCTAGTGGGGGTTGAAAGAAGTCCTTGGATAGATTTCATGGTCCAAGAGGGTCTACTATTCAGAGGCATCCAGCTTTGCATTCCCAAGAGTTCCATGAGAGAGAATTTGTTGAAGGAAAAACATAGTGGCAGCTTATCAGGACATTTTGGGCAGAACAAGACATTAGCATAATCAAGTGCTCACTACTATTGGCCAGGTATGAGTAATGATGTTAATAAATTTGTTGAAAGATGTAAAATTTGTCAATATGCCAAGGGAAGTAGTCAAACACAGGTTTGTACCAGCCACTACCCATTCCAAATAGGCCTTGGGATTCAATAAGCATGGATTTTATACTTGGTTTGCCAAGAACTCAAAAAGGCCATGATTCCATATTTGTTGTGGTAGATAGGTTTTCAAAGATGGCTCACTTTATTCCACATTTCAAAACAAGTGATGCTACTCACATAGCTAATCTATTCTTCCAGAATATTGTTAGATTGCATGGATTGCCTAGAAGTATTATTTCTGACAGGGACACCAAATTTGTTGGACATTTTTGGAGAACCTTATGGAAGAAATTGGGAACACAACTAAGTTTCAGTTCAGCCTATCATCCTCAAATGGATGGCCAAACAGAGGTTGTCAATAGGAGCTTGGGCAACATCTTGAGAAGCCTAGTAAGTATGCATCCGAAACAATGGGATCTTGCACTTGCACAAGCTAAATTTGCCTATAATGATTATCCTAACATAAGTACAAGATTGAGCCCATTTCAAATTATGTATGGAATGCATCCAAGAGGCATGTATGAGTTAAGAAATCTAAGCAGCATGGAGACAAGGAGTTCTGATGCAAAAGAATTTGCCAATGCCATGCAAAATTTGCATGAACAGGTAAAGAAGAAACTTGAAGAAAACACCATCAAGTACAAGCTAAGGGCAGATCAAAAGAGAAGAGAGGTTAGTTTCAATATTGGAGACCTTGTTCTTGCTCATCTTAGAAAAGAGAAGTTTCCAAAGAAAGAATACAACAAGCTGAAGGTAAAGAAAATAGGACCATGCAAGGTAATAAGGAAGTTTTCAAATAATGCATATGAAATAGAACTGCCAAAGGGGATTGGAATCTCTCCAATTTTTAATATTGCAGATTTATATCCATACAAGGATGAAGGACAACCAGACCAAGAAACTGAAATAGAGGTGGATGAAGTTATCCAATGGGAGCAGCAACTACCAAAGGAAGTGCCAAAAGAAATTGAGAGTATTTTAGAGAAGAAAGTAGTTAAAAATACAAGAAACAAATAATACTTCCAGTATATAACTAAGTGGAAGAATCTACCAGCTGAAGATGCAACATGGTTGACTACAGATGATATCCTTAAGCTGGGCACAAGTATATATGAAGTGATGCAAAAAAACAACAAGTGAAGAACACTTCTTCTACTAGTTGGAAGAATGATGCAGGAGCATCACTTGAAGAACTAGTTGCTTTATTTTCCCTCCATTTTGTTTTTGCATTTTGAAAATTTATTTTGTTCTTAATATTGTTTTAAGCCTGTAAAAACAAAAAGAAAAGAAAAAAAAAGCATGTAGTTAGAATCTCCTTATCTTAGAAGTCTATTTTTGTGCATTTTGGGCAGATTGTTGCGCCCAGCCCAGGTTTGAACAATTTTATATGATAGGAATAAGAGATTTTTTTATGCATTTGGGTGTGTATGCGTTAAAAATTAAAAAAAAGAAGAAAAATAGGGGATATGGTGGAAGAGGAGAGAGAGCAGGGGGTGTAAGAGAAGAAGATTTATAGTGGACAGATGAATTGAAATGTAAGTCTTCCTATTTTTTCAATAAAACTGTGTCAAAAGATATTGTTTTTCCATATATTCTCTGAACATTGTTGGCCATTTTAAATACCTGCTGGTTCGTATTTTTTTGCTGGGCATTTTATTATTTTGGAACATTTTTTTTAATGCATTAGTCTTAAAAATAATGCTGGGTGATCTATGTTGGCTAGGCTGCCATATTATCTATAATCATTGTGAAGTTCATAGCCTATACTAGGCATTCCATTGTTGGCCATTTTAAATATTGACTTATTGTGTTAGCACAAGTTCTGCGCCATAGTCTTGTTTATATTGTTACAAATTCTGGGCGTATTAAACCTGTTTTGATCACTCAATGTATTAAGTAAGAGAGCTGGGCTATATTAATTCTGTTTTGGACGCTCAATGCATTAAGATAAGGAAGCTGGGCCGTATTTGTTTTAATATATATTGTTGAAAATCCTCACTTGTAATGCTGGGAGCATTGGGCCGCCCCAACAATTCAAATATGCTTCAGCCACTGGACAAATGACTGTTGGCTGCCACAATTTAATTGCTGGGCCATAACTTATCAAATATTTTGTTTAAAACTACTGGCCGCCCTAATCAACTAGTATAATTCGGCCAAGTTCATTGTAATGTCGGTCATCTGAAAGTTATGTTAAGTATCTCATTGTTCAACTTGAAAGAAGAGGACCCCAGATAATACTATCTGTGAAAGAGGAAGAAATAAGTCAAAACATGTTTTATTCCTGCCACTAAAGAATTTTTGCTCAAAATTTAAAAGTTTGCTAACACTTTATGCAAGTTAGTTTTTCATCAAGATATGGTATTGATCTACATAGATGTGTTACTACAAGTATAGTTTTGCATGCTAGTTGTGTTATTGCACTACAATAGTGTAATGTTACATCATTAATTTTATTTATTTTTATATATGTAGTTTTAACTTTGATACATGTGTTATTATGCTTTCAATAGGTAATTTTGAACTAACTTATGCATTTTTATAGGGAAATGTAGTATTGAAACTGGTAGATTCATTTTTTTCATCATGATATGTGGTTTTGTATTGTTAAATTATGATATTACATAAACCATTTGTTTTTAGGGTAAAACATGATATTCCCTAGGACATGTGGTTTTGTACTAATAGCCTTTGTTGTAGGTAGATGCAGTTTTGAAGTAATAGTTGTAGTTTTAGAGGGTATATGTAATTTTAATCTATATAAATGTGGTATTGCACTTTGTGAAAAAGAAAAGAAACCTAAGAGCTAAATTTAAACTTTTATTTGCTCATTTGATTTTTAGATTCTAATCAAAGGAACCCCCTAACATTTTTTACAAGACCCAAAGCCCAAGGAAGAAATTTTTGGCACTTTAAATATTCAAATAACATTTACATTTGTTTCTTAAAAATTGTCTTAGTCACTTTGTTTTTTTTTTTTCAATTTTCATAAATGAACAAACAAAGTTAAGGGGCTAAATATCTTAGATTTCAATTGGTGTTTTAAAAACTGAATGAAAACTTAGACTAAGTACTCTTAAGGTCTTGTTTATTTATCATGTTGTTTATTTTTTGTATGTTTTGGCAAAATAGACTTAGTGCGTATGCTCTCCCCCATATTTTTTAGGGAACTCAAGTGATCAAAAGTGTTTTCTCCATTTATTTTGTCACTTATTCCAAGCATAAAATCAATGTTGAAAAGGTACTCCCTAAGATCCAAGTGACTTGGGTGATCCTAAAATGACCTTAAAGTCCTATATTTATTTCTTACATCTTGGCTTGTGTGAAGGATTTCATCACCTCATAAGTTATTTACAGAAGAATTGAACTGATATTTAATATTCCAGTATTATTTCAAACCTTCTCTATGGTAGGGTATATAAATTAGAGCACATGATAAGGTGATTGTTAGGGGGTTGATTGGTTAGCCTCTCTAGTCACAATGAAAAGTTAAATCAGGTTTAACTAACTAGGGGACTCTGATAAGAAGTACATGGATGGAGTCACAATGCAAAATAATAGACCCTTACATAGTAAGTTATTTGGTATGAATTCAATTAAAATGATTTAATCTCTAGTGTTAACCACACTTGGGACCATCTAGAATGCATGAAAATTATATTTTTTTAGACAACCCCCACTTGTCATAGAAATATTGTAAATACAAGGTGAGTAGGCCAAAATTTCATGTCACCATATGAATTATTGAGAGAAGAGGGTATCTAAAAACATTAATTTTCATTTTCAATTAAATTTTTGGATTAATAAATTATTTACTCTCAAGAAAGAGTATATATATAGAATTTGATGATATGAATCCACCTTGTCCATTTTTAGGAATAGGATGATACACTAAGGTGTTTTTGTGTATTTTGACTTTTAATTGCATTATTTTGAGTCAAAAATATTTTTATGTCAAAACCACATCAAAATAAGTCATATTTTTACACCAATTTTTTCCTAAATAGGTGTTATGTCATTCATTTAATACCACACCTTTACCTTGATAATTTTACAAAACATTAATGTGTGTCTGTGTCACTTATTTGGAAGTGGAATCATTATGTTGCTCATTTCATTCCAAAGTTTTTTCATTAGTGTTTTTGAATCAAATAATTTGTCATGCCTTTTGAGAAAGACAATGTAGTTATATTACTTGCATTATTTTAAACTTATTTCCTTGTGTCTAATCAGTTTCAAAACCATGTGTTCCTTTTTGGTATATGCCTAGTATCATTATTTAATTTGTTTTGGTATAGTTTGTTGTTCATTTAAGAATTAAATTATTTTAAATCAAGTTCAAAATTGGTTTTATGAATTTTAGATTCAAACATTGATTTGTTTATGCCTATGTCTTGCTTAATTTTGGCTTAAATATTTATCTTTCACTTTTGAATTATGCAACTTGGACTAATTCCTTGCTTGCTTTGAAGATATTTTTATGCATAGATTTTAGAAGTGGTATGTTTTATGTGTGACTTGCATCTTTTTTTTTTCAAACTAATTTCAAAACTCTATCTCCAAGAACAACCTTAAGCACAACTAATTTATATTTAAGTCTTGATCATCACTTGGGCTTGAATGTTCTACTCCTCATTCTTATTTTTTATTACTTAGAATTGATTTTCTCAATTAATTTTAGGCATATTCCTAAGGTTCAATGTCTTTTATTAATGATCAAGTTTGTGTTTGAATCCATATTCTTAGCTTGATTCTAAGTGTTTCAAATTGATAGAATACTTATCTTTCCTTTTAGACCTAGTTTTTGCCATGTGTAGCTTTGTGATGTGTTCCCAAAAATCTAGGACTTTACCTTTCATGCTTAGGCTTAGTTTAGTCCAAGTCTAGTTTTGTACCATGTTCCTAAAGACCTATCATTTTACCTTTCATTTTATGCCTAGTTGTTTTAAATCTAGTTTTGTGATCTGTTCCCAAGGACCTAGCACTTTACCTTTCATTATTAGACCTAGATTATTCCAAGTCTAGCTTTGTGTTGTGATCCTAAAGACCTTGAATTTTACCTTATATTTTAGGCCTGGTTATTTTGAGCCTATCTTTTTTCCTTAATACCAATTACCTAACAACCTTTCACATTTTTACACTTATATTAGAGTTGTTTCAAACACTTTTTACCAAGTTTAGCATTCATATTTGTATTTAACTTGAACATTTGTGTGAGACATTTGACATTAGACCATGAAGAATTTTTAGACCAAGTTTATTATTGATCAAATTTTGGAGAAAAAATCCATTCCTAGACCATTTCTTTACTGAGTTTTCACTTTAGACCAAGTTTATATCTATACTAAGTTTGGACCATTTTCTATTTAAACCATACTTTAAGAGTTAGTAGACCTCTAGAAGTTTTCTTTGAAAAAGGTGTCATTGATTTGTATATGTCTCATTACACTCATAGTGGAACCATGTACAATATAGGTTATTATAACATGGTCATGAATGATAAATTCTATCAAGACCCAGATGTGATGATGTAGTTTATCAGACGGATCTGTATCCTCCTTACACTACTCAATCTAGGAAACAAGGCTAATATCCGTTGACATATTGCTTGGTTAATACACCTCCATATTAAGATAAAGAATAATAATAAATGGTGAAATATCTTTCTTGTGTTAAATTGGTTGTTGATAAAATTCAATATCAATCATACTATGTTATTATGTCATCAACATGTGACCCATATTTGTTTGATCATCACTTACTTGAAAATAAGAATGAGGTTTTAGTCAGATCTATAGAGGTAGGGAACAATATTCTAGTATAATTACCCTATGAAAACCTACCTAATCTAGTTAGAGTTCAAAAAAATAAACCTTACACCCAAATTATGGAACATGCCTCTACTAGCTATCCTCAACCACTCATGCTGATTTGATACCAAGACCCAAATATTATTACAAAATTAAAAGGTCCCATGGAGGAAAAATTCACATAAATGAAAAAAACATATAATAAATATTTAATTCTAGCATGCAAATTCAATGCTATGGCCATGTTGAATGTTATACTCATAGAGTGAACTCCAACAAGAAAGTTAGTTAGTTTGATAGGTTAAGATGATTTGGGTATAAACCCATTTATACAAAGTAATTTAGTAGGTGACATGATCAATGTCCCAATTATTGAAAATGTGATTATGGCCTCTACATATAACGTTGTGAAAAATACTATGGATAATAGGCAAGTGTCTTCCAATCCATGCCAAGATGAGGTAAATGAACCAATAAATACTTCACAACAACAAGTTCCTTTCGTTAATACCATGAGTTTTTCACAATAGTAGGGTGAAGTGATCCTTCCTTACAAACCATAGTATATTATGCCCAATCCTAAACTAGTTTCTTATTTAAGCACATCATAACACGGAGTAAGTAATTAAACACTATCCAGTGTTTTACTTCAACAACAAGTGATGAATTTTATCCCACCTCAAAAGGTGATGGCTAATATACCATAAAAATAGGCATAATATAATTTACCACATCAATATATGAATAATACTATTCCACCTAAATAGGGGAAACAAATTTTCTACCTCAATGGGTAGTGACAAATATACTTCAAAAGTTACAGAATAATGTACCTTTATAATCACAAATTTCATGTTTTTATTGGTCAAAGATAAATTCCAAACACACAATAAGCATATAGTTTTAAACAATAGTTGTTTGAATAACAAGAGGTATGAATTTACAATAAATATAAATTATTAAATCATTTCCTTTTACTCAGCAAGTACCATGGATGCAAAGATAGGGCATTGGTAAACAACAATTTCCCATTATTCAGCTAGGTTTGACTAGTCAGCAACAAGTCCCTACTTAACATCAATAGGCATAATATGTTTCACAAAGACATATTATTCCATCACAACCCTAATTACATGAAATCCAAGGCCATATACTAAATCCAAACTAGAATGTATACCAAAAATGTATGTAATATCAAAATATGCATCCTAATCCAAGGATGAATATTCTTGGCCAATTCACCATCAAACCAACATCCCATAGCATTTCATACCTCTATTATACCCTAACCAAGGTAATCCACATTTGACCTCCTAGCCATAGCCACAAACAAGTGTACCATCAAGTTTATTATCCCAATAATTGTAACAAATGAAGGATGTGATTTACACCATTTAAATAGGAAAGCAAACCAAGAAATTCAAATTAGATGATGTGTGCACCCTTTCAACATGGAGTATCTTTAGATACTATCTCCCCCAAGTTATGAACTACTAAAATTTGATAAGTACAAGGTTAAGTGAGACCATAAGGCACATCTAACATGAGGTTTAATTATTATATTTGACTTAAGCTAATAAAAAATTAGTGAAAGCCTTGCAAGATACCTATAGAGATGGAGAGTGCTTACTAGTTACTTCACCCACAACTTACCAGATAAATAATTGGCCACTATGTTTAACAAAAAATTACATGATGATGTATCTTATCAATTAGAGATTCAATATGCACATATATTTAATGATATTATTGATAAAGGATTATAGATTGAAAATGCCCTTATTAATAAAGGGATTAACAAATTAACATCTTCAAATTAGAATCAAAACCAGAATCTAAGCATAGGCCCAAGCTAAAGCCTTAACCAAGTCCAAACATAAGTGTAAATACCAGCTCAAGATAGAAACTATAAAACACCAAACCATATAACTATAATAATAATAATGTTGTTGGTAATGGGGTGACAGAGTTGTGCAATGTCCAAATGGTGCAAACACCAGCTGCTCAACTTACACAACAAATGTAGTTTGTTATTTATTGGTAGCTTATGTAGATAATGAAACCTAAACTGTAACCTAGACCATCTCCTCAAATGCCACAACCACCACCTTTAAAAACCCCTCCTCTAAGAAGAAGAGCTACTCCTAGAGTGTTCATCAACCTTGGTAAGCCTATTAAAGTAGTGTTTTGAAAACTAGTTATGACCAACATGATTAGTTGGTTAAGTATAAAACATTATCTTGAGAGTATGCCATATCTATATTGGTACACCAAACATGAGATCTATGATTATCATCATGTTTATGGACATTCCATATGTCATTGTGTGTATTTGAGGCACCTTATTGAAAATATACTAGAAAATAGAGAGATTCAATTGGATAATATATCATCCATGTCTAATCAAAACCTAGGTATCTACCAAAACCCTTTTCTAGATCATAATAAAAAAAATTAAATAATAGAAACAACAAAGGCTAGAGAAACAACAAATATAGTATCAAAAATAACAATAATGTCAACCAAATGGGAGGAACCAAGCCAAAAATTACCCTAACAACCAACAGTCTTACTGCATAGTATCACATGACTACAATAAATTTATAGGACATATTATGGGTTGGCATGTTTCTATCATCAACATCAATCCTAGAAAAAGTTACAATAGACTAGGACCATTAGCTAATAATTCCAATCAATATACCTATGTCAATAATCCTTCCTTGATGATCATAGACAAATTCAATAAAAATCAAGGATTACCATTTTAGGATGATTTTATAATAACTCTTCATTACTTGTGAACATAACCAAGTGCATTGGTAATCAAGAATTATCCTATCTAGCCCATCTACATTACTTTCTTGTAACAACAATCCTCTATCTAATGCAGATTGTGTGATAACAACTCAGTAATCTCATATGACCATCATAGGCCCATAACCTAGTAATAATGAGCCAACTAACATATTGTGCTAGCTAAGAACAAACCATTTACCTCTATTAAATAAAAACATATGGCATTGTTTAATAACTCCAAAATAACCCCACATAAATCTCTATTTTGGATTTTTTATGTATGTCTACTATCCTAAAGAATATCCTAACAAATCTTCTAGGACAATCCCAAGTTCCAAATAACATAACCCCAGACAAATTTCAAATTTTGGTTAGACACCTATCCCAAAGACAATAGTTGACCTTTGACCAAAGAAATATGTCATCCATTAACCCTCTTCATAACAACTTGTATTACATTAAAGTTGTCATAAATGTGGCACAAATTCAAATGTGTCCTCATAGACAATGGATTAGGCCTAAATATTATGTCTTTAAAGCTCATCAAGCATCTAGGATATACCATAATTGACCTTTAACTAGAAACTATCACTATGAAATATTACAATAATGAAGAGTAGAATTTCAAATCAATTATAAGCTTAACAGTTATCATTGGGCCTTTGACTTGAAATATACTTTACCATGTGCAAGGCTTAGATCTATCATAGAATTTACATTTGGGTAGACCATGGATACATGATACTTGTATAATCCTATAGACATTGCACTAGTGTATCAAGTTCCCTCACTCATGGATCGAGTTTAATATCTATGGAGACTTAGAACCTAATGAAAAATACAAGCATTTGGAGGATAAGTACAAGAGTTACAACTAATATTTTGAATTAGATACAATACCCAAGAAGGACAAAAATAAAGAGATACTTTTTAATTTTTTAAAGGCCAATTATATAAACCCTAATAGCCTTACCTCATCTTCACATACACTTCCTCTTGAAATGTGTAGTCATTTTACCATTTTAGATAATGGTCTAGGAGAGTATTTAACCCATAACACATTCCATATTACCAAGCTTCCATATAACCCCAAGTCCCATGAAAGACCTAAAATTAAACTAGGTGGCATGAAATGGTGATGAAAGGGAAATGGTAAACTTCATATCCCAACACCTATTATTTTCACACCAGTTACTAGCCAAGAAGAGAACCCCCTTGCCAATGAAAATTCCTAATTTTACAATGAAAAATTGGTTGATTGATACAAAAGTGCCAAATATCCCATCCTAAATAGGATCATAGATAACCAACCTTATGAAGGAGGAGGCTTGGGAAAAAATAATAAGGTACTCTTGAACTTATTTCTATGACACAATACAAAGGAGCCTATGGTCTTAGATTTAAACTACTTAGGGGTAACCCCACATATCTTATTCATGTTTTAATGCTAATGACTAGTGATGATGGTGCAAATAGTGAAATAGTGTTTGATCAAAGCATTTATGAAGACCTTTCAAGTACTAACCTATTTGATGCATATACCATTTTCACCATAACCCTAGTAATCCAATATTCCATGCTTCCCCTTTATCATCCTTGA
The DNA here is from genome assembly GCA_037957365.1 of Torreya grandis. Taxonomy (NCBI): domain Eukaryota; kingdom Viridiplantae; phylum Streptophyta; class Pinopsida; order Cupressales; family Taxaceae; genus Torreya; species Torreya grandis. The sequence goes on along the minus strand of JARHVA010002464.1, from coordinate 1,856,797 downwards.
CTTATAGACTAGGACCAACAAGAATACATAGTACCTATAAATTATTTTGAGAAAGATGAGGCCTTTTGTGATTTTATAGGCCTAAGATATAATGTTCTATTAGGAGAACACAAACAAGGGATCTTTATCAAACTAAATCCTACTACCTATTTTAGAGAGTAGGTGAACACCCTTAGCCAAAAACAAAAGAGTAAAACATTGAGGTCCCAAGGTGAAAACCTCTTTGAAGTAATTTTATACTAAGGTAAAAGTAAAGAGAAAGGCCAATCTTCTGGTGAAAACTTATTTTAGTTACACTTGATGGGGGTGTTCACCTTTACTTGAAAGAAGCTCAAGATACCACCAATGATGAACTTAATTTTGGGTCTAAGTTAACTTTAGTAGAAAAACATGCATTTGATCCAATTTCCCAAGAATTTTCTACAATATTTTTGATATGGCCATCATTACCATTAGGAGATTAATATTCATCCTATTTATGAGATCTTGAAGAACTGGTCCAACTAGAGGACTTTGTTATGTAGGCCAATTCATAACCTTGCCAACCATTCTTGAAGATGGCTCAAATATCCTAGTCAAAAATACTATATAATTTAACATTAGGACTCCAAATAACCCAATGCGGTTCAAATTAGGTACACCCCTCATTGAGTAGGAACATGAAGTTTTTAAATCCTTATTGAGGGAATTTGTTAACATTTTTTCTTGGTCCTTATTAGACATGCTAGGTTTGAACCACACCTTGGTTATAAACCATCTTATTGTAAATCGCAATGCCAAAATTATGAAATAAAAAATGTGTACTATGAATCATCATATTATTGTGTTAGTTAATAAATATTTATAAAAACTCTTGGAATCAAGATGTATCTGACTAAGTGACTATTCAAAGTGGATCTCAAATGTTGTGCCTATTAATGAAAATATAGAAGGGATCCAAATCTACATTAATTTTAGAGACATCAACAAGGCCTAAAAAAGGATTAATTTCCTTTACTAAATATTGACATGATTTATTAATCCATAGCTGGGTATGAAATTTTGTCCCTATGGATAGATTTTTAGAATACAATCAGATTAGGATTGCATCAAAAGACCAACACAAGACAACATTCACCACTCCTTGGGGAATGTTTTTATATCAAGTTATGTCATTTAGTCTCAATAATTTTGGAGACACATATCAAAGAGATATGACCATTATATTTCATGACATGATGCATGATATTATCAATGACTATGTCGATGACATATTGGGTAAATCAAAGACCCATGCAGATTATCCAACTATACTACAAAGGATCTTTGAAAGGATTCATGAGTATAAAGTTTAACTTAATCCTAATAACTATATCTTTGGAGTTATTTTTGAAAAAAAATTATGATTCATTATCTCTCACTAAGGCATTTAAGTTGATCTTTCCAAGGTACAAGCCATTACTGAGATGATGCCACCTTCTAGTTTTAAGAAACTCTATAGTCTACATGGAAAAATTTAGTCAATAAAAAACTTTATTTCATAGTTGTATGATAAATATAATACCTTCACTCACTTATTAAATAAATATGTTTCACTTATTTAGGATGAATAATGTTAGAAATCCTTTCAACATCTCAAGGAATATATTGCCAATCCACCAATTTTGTTACCACCAATATGAGGAAGGCCTTTTCTACTATACCTATCTACCACTGACAAATACTTGTGGGATATTTTAGCCTAGCATGATGAAAATGGGAAAGATCATGTCATGTAATATCTAAGTATTACAATATTTTCATATGAACATAACTATATGGCAATAGAAAAATCATGTTTAGATATGGTCTTTGTAGCCTAGAAGTTATGTCACTACATGTTAAACAACAAGACCATAGTTATTGTAAAAGTAGATCCACTCAAGTATATACTATCAAAGATAGCTTCATAAGGTTTCATGGTTAAATGGATCATGCTACTAAGTGATTTTGAGATTGAGTATGTCAATAAAAAGGCCATAAAGGGATAATTCCTTGAAGATTAGCTTGTTGAAGTTACCCTTTTAGATACCAAACCACTTACTTTTCAATTCATAGATGAGTCCATCATGACCATCATAAAAAAACCTCTTGAGGAGTAGAAATGTAAGGTATATTTTGATGGATCATTCACATCTCATAGATCAAGGATAGGCTTATTATTTGTTACACCACAAGGGGATCTAACTACCAAATCATTTTGTATTAGCTTTGCTTGTATTAATAACATGGTTGAATACAAAACACTCATTACATGGCTTCATCAAGTAATAAAATGGAACATTAATCATCTTATGGTTCATGGTGATTCTTAGTTAATCATCAATTAGGTTAAAACCCATTTTTGGACCAAATATGATAATATGGTGCCATATAAGGCCATGGTAGACATTTTCAAGAAGAAAATTATTGACATATAGTTTGAAAACATACTTAGGTATAGTAAGAAGATAATATATGCAATGGATATCATTGGTTCTTTGATATTAAACATATACAAGGAAAAAGAATATTAATTCCTCATTGAAAATATTCTATCACCTACTCATTAACCTTAGATAATTGAAATGATCTATGATATTTTTAGTCCCAGTTCCATTTGGTACTAATACCTATACAACTACCTTCATGATCACATCCTTCCACTAAACCTATCACATAAACAACAAAAGGAATTTATACATCAATCTCCTCACTATACCTTACTTGTTTCAACCCTTTACTATAGAAGCTTTGATGGAGTTATCTAAATTTGGTGGAAGCCACATTAACATTGAAGAAATTAAATGGGGTATGTGGAGCTCACACCAATGGGTCCATCCTTACAAAAATATTCCTACGTACTGGTTATTATTGGCCAACTATGGAAATAGGTGAAAATGCTTATTTCAAAAGGTGTGAAAAATGTCCAAAGAATGCCAATTTGATTCATTCTCTATCCATAACACTCAAAACAATGCTTACACCAAAGGTTTTTTCAATATGGGGACTCAATATTTTTGGGAAGATTAACCATACCTCATATGTTGTCTCATAAACACATCCTTAAAACTACCAAGTAATTCACCAAGTGGGTTGAAGTTATACCCATCTCTTATGTAATTGGAAAACAGATTTACAAATTCATCTTCAACCATCTCATTTTCCATTATGTTATTCCATCTAAAATTATATCTATTAATGGTGGATCATTTAACAAAAAGGATGTCAAAGAAATTTGTGTCGAGTATAATATCACCTAGAATTTTTCCACCACATATTACCCATAAGGTAATGGCCAAGTAGAGGCATCTAAAAATATTATTATGAACATCCTTTAAAATGTTTTCAATGATGATGGCCATGATTAACATTTATAAATCTTTCACACCATATGGGCATATCATATAAATTACCATACTCTAAACATGAACTACAACATATTCCTTAATTTATGGCATTGAGGCCATTCTTCCCATCAAGGTTGAGTTACCTTCTCTACATATCTCATTGAAACACATATTAGATGATGAGTATTATATATTTCTTACCTATAAGAGCTAGAGTTACTAGATGAGAATTACATGGTCATTGTTAATAGCCTTCAAGCATACCAAAACCAACTACATGGTCAATATAGTTAGTGAGTCACATATAGAGAGTTTGAACTTCCTGAGATCATCCTAATAAAAAATAAAAGAATAAAATGACCAAGAAAAAAGATAAAGGCAATTTTAATCCCAATTAGATAGGCCCTTATGACATTGTTATAAATTATAGATCCAGAGCATACATGATCACTACACCAGACAAAGATGAACTTTATTGCCTATGAACATAATAAACCTCAAGTGTTATTTCATTTGAGATAGTTTAATTATTATCTATGTAACTCATTTACATTATACCATGCCATTACCTTCCTTGTGTCATACCCTTAACCATTGCTACCATGCCTTCACTATCGACCGAAGTTGTTTTACCCTCATTTACCTACCCCTTTTTATCACCTTCGTTATAATCCATTGGTTCTTCTATTTCCTTCATTAAGGAGACTCTAAAATGTTTTCAAAATTGTATTCAGTATTGTACACTTAAGCAGTATCTTGGATTAGTATGATAGTAGTTTGGTAATTACATTCTTTAATATTGACATGTTCCATTTTTGGTGCTAATGATTATAATTTACATTGGTAAAACTAGTATCATTAACCCATTATGTTATTTCATAATTATAAATACCTCTGGTTAAATTAAGGGTAACACCTTTACCATGGTTAAATTAAGGGTAACACCTTTACCATGCATTGAAACATCACATTGCCATTACTATGTTATTTTCCTCATTCCTGAACTTGATACTACCTAATCCAATTCCTCCACTATAAGGCAAAACTAAAATGACTTGAGGTCCCACTGGGACTATGTAGGTATCACTCAATTTACATTGAGGTCATCTTAGTAACCCTTTTCCATGCTCTCACCAATTTTTGATCAATTTAAGTTTTAACGCTCTCATCATTTTACTAGCATGTTTTAGTTACACTCTTACCATTTTGCAAGCTAGACTATTTGGTATCTCGTCATTCTTGATTGATTTAATATTCTTAAAAAATTAAAAAAATATTGGTAAAATAATTATAAAATCCTAACCATCAAAAAATCATGAAAATTGGCATAAAGTTTCTATGTGAGATATAAAGCCATTCAAATTTTATACGATGGGTCATCTTGTTTGTTTAATTTATTTATATAACACCTTGGTACTTTTCCTCCGATTTCTAGGAAAACTACATTGGCATGAGGTCCTCATAGACTATGTAGGTAGAACTTAGATACATGGGCTATCTCTGGTTAGTTCATTCACACATTCTTTTCTTTTTTGACAACTTCTTTGCCTTAAGGATCTTAGAACTCCTTGATATTTCATGAGTAACCATTTATCATTTAGTCTTCCCATCCTTATTAGCCTTATCCATACATTCTCACCATTTTTTGAGATCATGTTGTAAGAATTTAGTGTTAAAATTTGATACACTCATGACCACTTGGTTTTTCTTAAGTTTTCATCATTTTTTGATACATTTATGTTTGAATTCTCTCAACATTTTATGAGGCCATTCCCATATATCCTCTTTAATACAGTCATGTTTTTTATCATTGATGTTCTACTATCTCATATCCTAGGAGAAGTATATTTATCCTGAAGTATGTTCTTATATCAATGGAACCATGTAGGAAGTGTCTACTTTCCTATTGACTCTATATTCAACTTGACTACCCCTTCTTTTTCTTATATTCCACTTCTATTTTGTTTGTTTTATTTCCTTATCTCCTATAGTCTAGAGGTAATATTTTCCATCCTATGTGTCATTGATTCCCTATAGCCGAGGGTCAACTTTGTGCCAATTGTCATTGAATTATTATACCTATGTTGTTGTTGTCGAGCTTATGGGTCACCTTGCCACCAAGAGTAACACTTCTATTACACATGCACAAAGAAATTGTTTTTTGTTTGCACTATCATTATTATTAACCATTATTTTTATTTGTTCAATTTTGTTTTGGTTGTTTTGTTCAATTTTTGTTTAATAGTGTTTTGTTGTTTATTTTTATTTGTATTTTTTTATGTTTTTATTTCTTGGTGTTTTGTTTTGTTTGTTTATTTTGCTTATTTTCCTATTTATTTTTTTATTGTTGTGCCTTGACTTAGTATGTATATGTTCATTGGGTGATTCCTTGTGAATTATACTTAAGTCAATCCATATTATTACATCAACATTATCATCATGGTGTTTATCATTGGTGCATAATTTTTAATTATTTATTAAATTGGGTGTCTATCTTTATGCATACTACAACTTGATCATCATGGTGTTTTATATCATGATGCATGCTATCATGTGATACAACAAAAATTAGTTCAGGTTGATCTTATGAGCAATGGGATTGTGTTACTTCTCCTTGTTCACCTTAAAAAGTCTAGATTTATCCAAATACTACCCAAATATAGATTAATCAAATCATAAATGAATTTTAATCCTTGGAAATTAGGGTGTGTATATCCATACTAGTAGGTAGCCCAAATGCATGCCTATCCTCTGTAATAGATTACTCATATTCTATGAGTATAGATTTAGTACGTGATCCCCCTTTTTTTCTAATTCACCAGACTATACAATAATCCCTATACCAATGATTATAAAAACTTTGGGCAAATCACTATGCTTTGATTTATCTAGATGATCATGATTATAACTACCATTGGACAAATCATTATCATTTTCATACCCTACTAGGGCATGTTTTTGTTGTGCTAATGATTATAGCTACCTTTGGCCAAATCATTATCATTTTATTACCTTATTAGGGCATGTTTTCATTTTGTTAATGATTATAACTACCTATGTGAAAATAATTATCATTTTCCTATCCTATTGGGCCATGTTTTCATTATGATAATGATTATAAACACCTTTGGGCAAATCATTCTTTTTCACCTACTTATGTTGATGATTATAACCACCTTTGGGGAAATCAATATCCCCCCCATTTACCTTTAGGTCCTATCATTTCTTTCTTTTTGAGGGATCATTTAATGACCTTATTTGTCACTCGTTACCTTAAGAGGGAATCTAGGTCTCATCCATCACCTTCTAAGGCATTAGGAATTGATGAATTTTTCATTCTTTGATAAGATGTTACTATGCATGTATCTTGAAACATCTTCACAAATAGAATAAAATTTTAGACACCCCATTTTGGCCACAATTGGCTTCTGACTAAACTTTAGATTGATTTATACCAAATTATTCAGATCAAGCCTAAGAATCACTAAACATACCTATTTTATCCACACATAAAAAATTAGTGCTCAAAATTATGTTGAGGCATTGCTATTTATGGTATTATCCTATATGCAATAGTAACCTCTCTTAGATTCATATTTAGTCACCTTATGAGTTAAAAACTAGTAGTTAAGCTTTTGAACATATTAAATAGGGAACTTGAACAATTCCTAAAGTGTTAAAATTCTAAGTAGAATGAATTAACTAGTTAAAAAATTTAAATACTTAAGTTAATTTTCCATGTGCAATTAGTAAAAAAAGAATTTACAAAAAATAAAATTTAATAAATATGAGGTCATTATGACATCATCATCCTCAAAGTCAAAGGATTAAAAATATGTCTTAAATAAAATAAATTTATATATGGATATCCATGCTTAATAAATGGGATATCTATCCAAAATATTAATTACATGTCCCCTCCTTAACTAGATTAAGGTTAGCCTTAACTCACCTAGTGTTAGATCAAACTCAACCATGGTTAATCCTAACCTAACTACACTTGGGTTAAAATTAACTTTGTAGGATATAAATTCAGGCCCTCACCCATTAGAAACTATGTTCTTTTAGCTTAATGTTATTATGCCAAAATACCTCAAAAAATCTTCATTGTCATGTTACCATGCCCATTTCATAAGCCAATCTAAAGCCAACCAACATTACCAAGGTGTCAAGGAGAGGTGGAGTAATGAATCTCTATTAACAAATATTTCTTGAGCACACAACAAAGAACATCAACGCATTTCCAACTCACAATAATTTCTCTCATGGAAGGTAAAATATTTTGTTTTTATTTCAAATTGTTAGTTAATTGTGAATTTCTCTAGCTCCTTGAGTGTCTAGGCAAGAGGTGTTAGTTTTTAGTGTGTTTGATTTTATTTATTGACTAACATGATATTAATCTCCCCTCTTGGATTCTAGTTGATGATAGTTATGAAAAAAATAGGGTCTATATTATTTAAAATTAATAATTACCTCTATCTTCCCAACTAAGGAATATCATTGTGCCATTGATTATAATTACTTTTGGATAAATCAATCTTTTTTACCCTCTGTACCTTTAGGTCCCATAAGTTTTCTTCTTTTAATGAAATGTTAACTGACCTTATTTTACACCTACTCTTTTGTAGGGGCATATATGTATCATTAAACACATTTTAGGGCATTAGGCATTAACAACTTATTTATTATTTGAGAAGACATTGTTGTGCCCATAACTTGTAATGCCTTACCAAATAGGGGAAAACTATAGATACCCTAGTTTGGACAAAAATGGTTTCCAATAAAAATTCAAATTTATTTCTACCAAATAATTTAAATTAAGCCTAAGAATCACTAAACATATTAATTTCATCTAAACATCAAATATTAGTTCATATAATCATGTTGAGGCATTCATATTTGGGGTATTATCTTTTATGCAATAGTAAACTCTCATGAATTCATCTTTAAATACCTTACAACCTAACAATTAATAGTTTGGTGTTTGAAACCATTAATTAGGGCACTTGAACAATTCCTAAAGTGATTAAATTCTAAGAAAAATAAATTAACCAATCAAACCAAATTAAATGCTTAAGTGAATTTTCCATGAGCAATTTGTGAAAATAAATTTTTTAACAAGAAAATTTTAATAAATATGAGGTCATGATGACATCATCATCATCATCATCATCATCATCATCATCATCATCAAATTCAAGGAATTAAAAAATCTCCCTAAAAGCCTTGAATTTAAAAATGGAGATCCATGCCTAATTAATGGGATCTCTATCCAAAATATTAATTACATTGTTGAACATTATTCATTTTTTTGATGTTTGACATTGATGTCAAAGGCTATTGAGAAAGGTCTTTATGAGGTCATTTAAGAATGAAGCTATTAGAAAGAATATTTATAAATTTTTATAAGAGTGTAATACATGATTGATATAAGTTATTATGATTTATGTGAAGGTTATCATGTAATTTCCTTGTTATCAATTTTGTCAAGTGATTGAGCTTAGTAAGTTTCTTGATAAGGTTTATGCATAGGATGCCTAGTCTTGTGCATGAAGGGTCATGATGGATTTGTAATATGAATGCACACATGTATTATAGGTTGTATGAGATTTATTGAGAATTTATATGAGGCATTAGAGCACTCATGTGAGTCTCAAGATAAGCCTATAAGTGTAAGACCTACAAATCTAGTCTACAAATAGACCACTACTAGACCCTTCCCTAGCCTAATGAGGTATAATGGTATATTTTCAAGGCATGTGAAGGATTCATGGTTTTTTATAAGAATGAGAAAATTTTATTGAGTATGTTAGTAATGTGGATATCACATGTAAAGAGGCATGAAGGTTAGTTTCAAGGCCTAATGTGATTTGTAAGTTAAGGTCTAAGCAATCAAAGAGAGAAAGCATGGTCTAATGAGGGGTCATGATTATATTTCAAGATGTATGATCTCATATAATAATTTTAAGAGGTAATTTATTTTTTTCAAGTTTTATCATAAATTTTTAGGCTACTATTAGAAATGTAAGGCAAGAAAAAAGGCTTTGAGGTCTTTCGAGTGCACAAAATGGAGGGTTCTCAACTTGAGGACTTTCAAGTGTTTATCAGCATGTGTAACCTATAAATGTGAACCTAATATATTAATTATATATGGTTAAGGGTTGTAAATAATAACTATATACATTGGTTGTGGATTTAATGGGAAATCCTTTATGAATAATTGTTGACACCAAAACCTGTGTTAAACCTCTAAAACCCTAAAAAGGACCTAATGTCAAAGATATTGTTAAAAATATACTATAATTGTCTAAAATTACTCTAAAACTTATTTTATATTATATTAAACTATCCCAGTACCTCTAGGTGTGATTGAGTTGTTAGGTGTGTGAGTAGACCCTATAGGAAAGTGCTAGTTTCTCAAAAATTTACTACAGTAGTAAGAGTTGACCAATTAAAATAATTGTATGGATAAGGATGAGACTTTTATTTTATTTAAATTGTGTCTTATATATATATATTATATCCCTCACGTATTATAAATGGTCATTTGAGATAGCCAGTTGCTAATAGGGTTCATGGTCAAAATAATGAAAAACCCAAGTAATAATGAGAATATGTTTAAGAATGTGTTATCATGAAATAAGTATGAAACCAAGTGCATGGATATGTTTTTAATTAATTTTAATACATGTTCATGTTTTATATAATTTTTTAATGTCATTATTTATATTGAAAAAGTTGATCACAAATTGCCATGTTTAGTGCAAATGAGACAGTGAGATGTAAGGTCATGAAATTGGTCTGCAAGACCAATATTTTCTATTTTATCATGTTATAGTTATATATAATAAGTTTATAATTATATAATAATATCACATACATTCATTATAATTATATTAAATTGGTCATACAAGTGTTGAAGGTCATTGTCACCATGATTGGTCTTTGAGGAAAATTGGCAATTTTGAGTGAGCAAGTTACAAGAGTGTTTTTGAGTCCTTTTTCTATATGTAATGAAATATAATTATCCTAATGAAGTTATTTATTTCATGTAGGTTTTTTATATGTTTTTCTATCATGGTTGTGTGGCCAAACATTGTGTTATCTTTAGTTGTTCAAGACAGACATTTCTATGTGTGTGAAGGCCTAATGTAAACAATACCAATGGTGTGCTTCAAGTGGTGATTGGAGTGAAAAGGTGTCATGGACATAATATTAGATTATTATAGATATATTTGAGTGTATTATTAATATTTAATATCATGTAAAAATTTTTAAATTACTCAAAAAATATCAAAGGGTAACACGTACTAATGAAGGCCTAATTGAATTAGGTCTCCTTAAGGCCTAAAGAAGGATTTGGTCCATTTGACCTATGGCCGACCTAATGTAATGATTGATTAATTATTTTTGAATGTCCTAAGGAAAATTATGTGGAAAATATAATTTTTTATTTTTTAATGATTTACTAAGAGGTGCATGAGCAAGATCCTAGTATAAGAACAAGGCCTAATAGGCCTAATTATGTAGTTAGAGAATAAACAAGTGAAAGTGATAGATATAACACTTTTAAGAGATGAAGGAGGTATTTTAAACCATTATAAGGGTGATTATAAACTATCATGAATATATAACATGGGTACTATAGATGAATATAATACTCATATGATCTAATCTATCTTGAAGAGACCTAGATGAGCGAAGAAGCCTAGAAGGAAGTTTGAGAGGGATAAAAGAGAGAGAAGAAATGAAGAAGATTATCATCATATATTTTATGAGTAACAAGGTTTTATTAATTTTATCAAAATTTTTAGGTGGATTATTTGGTTCTGAGTCATCTAGGGGTTTGTTTCCTACTTTCAAGTTTGTACTTGTTAAACCCTAGTAGGGTTGGTGTTTAGCTAGTTGGAGTTGGTACTCCATATGGTGATGATGCTTCATTAAATTATGATATTTTAACATATATGATTGTAGTGAATTTCAATTTATTATTGTGTTATTTTCCTTTTGAGTTTTTCACAGTCATATGTGTACTTCCTTGTGTTTTGCTCATGTGATTGAATCTTTATGCATTATTATATCTTTGTTTTGCTTTGATGGTTCAAGCAATGTTAAAGTGCATATGAAAGAAATTTTTAAGAGACTAATTCACCCCCCTCTTAGTCACTATGTTTCCAATAATTATTAATATATCTTAGTAATTTGAAGAAAGTATAATATCTTGAAGGTGATCTTGAGAATCATAATATGTCTAATGATCAAAAAGAAGAAGAGAACATGTATGATGAAGTCATCTACTATGACAGTGAATAAGAAGAAGTTAAAGAAGACGTTGAAGCTAAGATCATAAGTTACCTTGATGATTTAAATCATCAAAATAAGACTATTAATGATCTCAATAATTAATTAGAGGTATTAATACAAGGTTTAGATCAAAGGAAGTTGAGTACGACTAGCTAAATATAGAACTAGATTCCTCAAAATTTGAGCCTGATTAGCTCATAGACAAGATTATAAAGTTTTAAATAGAGAATAATAAGTTATAAAAATTAAAAACTAATAACATGAAAAGACCAATTAGTCAACCCAATGCATTAAAGTATAAGTCATCATGGGACCATGGGAAAAGGAGTAATCAATCAAGAGATAAGTATAGAAATGTTGTTTGCTACATTTGTCATAATGGAGGATATATTTCAAGATTATAACCTAATATAGCTATAATTCCCTCAATATTAAATAAGACATATGAATCTCTTATAATTTATAAAAAAAATCAAACATTGGTATGCAAACCAAATAAATTTAGGACTGATCATATTGACCTCAAGAGTCAAGATAGACTATTTGCTAAGGTGGAAGAAAAGACTACAGAGGATTCTATGCTAGCTCAGACTTCCTTTCAAATTGAATATGATGGCATGAAATTTTATATAGATAGTGTTTGTTGAAGACACATGATAGGAGACAAAAATAATTTCATCTCATTGAAGAAAAATGTTTCAAGAATAGTGAGGTTTACAGACAACACAATAACCAATATAATTAGTAAGGGTGAATTGAGTTTGGACAATGTGAAGATCAAGTCACAAAATATGTTGTATGTGGAAGGTTTGAAACATAACCTACTTAGTGTAAGTCAAATGTGAAATCAAGGACCCACACTAACCTTTCATGACATAGGGTGTGAGGTAAGGAGAGCCAAATTAGGAAGACTAATTTCCAATGCTAAGAGGATTGAGAACAATGTATATGTTTTGAATGAGATCAATAAAGAGAGATTATTTATGATAAATATGGATGAAATTTGACTATGACACATAATTTATGTCACCTAAAATTTGACAATATGGTCTGGATAAGCACTAAGAAGTCTAAGAAGAACATGCTAAAGATTACCAAATATACAAACATACTTTACAAGGCATGTCAACATGGTAAGAAAACTAAACGAAGGTTCAAGTCTAAGGAGTAATATAATATAAGACCCTTGGAGTTAATACACAATGATCTTTATGTACCTATAAAAATTCAAATCATTCAAGGAGATAGCTCCTTCATGTTACTCATAGATGACTACACAAGAATGACTTGGGTTTCATTATTGAAAGAAAAGTCAAAAGCTCTTGACAAGTTCAAAGAATTCAAGGCTCTTGTTGAGAATGATAAGAATGGGAAGGTCAAGTGCCTAATATATGATAGTGAAGGATATATTTGGTCTAATGAGTTTGATGACTTATGTGAGGTATACATAATAAGGATACAATTCTCAGTAACTAGGACACCTTAATAGAATGGGGTAGTGGAAAGAAAGAATATGATAGTTCAAGAGATGGAAAGAAATATGTTAAATGAGTCTAATTTATTTGATGGATATTGAAGAGAGGAATTAATCATTGTATTATAAATTATTATAATATGATAGATAAGGACTAATGGAAAAAAGACTACTTATGAACTATGGGAGGGTAGATCTAAAATTGTGGAACACTTTAAAGTGTTTAGGAGCAAATGTTTCTTAAAAAGAGATAATGAATACTTTAGAAAGTTTTATTCCATATTTGATGAATGTATATTATTAGGATACTCTTCAATGAGATCAGCCTATATATGTTATAATAAGAGGCTACAAAAGATAGTGGAAAGAACTAATGTGAAGATTGATGAGACAAAGAAATCACACTTATAGCCAAAATACACTTTACATAATCTGGACATCAAGAATGAAGAAGAAACTATATAGGTTGAATAAGAAGAATAAGTTGAGGAGATAAACTATATAGATTACTTAAAATTCCCCTTAAGGCAGATTCAAAGAGATCACCATAAATCTCAAATCATTAGCAACAAGAATATAGGTATGAAAACAAAGAGAGGACTAGTAAGTAATCTATATCAAGAGAATTTTTCTCTATTATCTAAGGTTAAACCTAATAATATTATAGAATAGAGAAAATAACTTTTTTGGATAGATTTTATGAACAAGGAGTTAAACCAAATAGAGAATAATAATACTTTAGAACTAGTCCTTAAGCTTCAAGACAAGAATGCCATTGTCATGAAATGGGTGTTTATATATAAGTTGAATGAAGATGGAGAAGGCACTAGGAAAAAGTATAGATTGGTATGCAAGGGATATGAATAAGTTGAAGGGGCAAACTTTGAAGATACCTTTGCACTAGTAGCAATATTGGAGGCCATATAATTGTTTCTAACATATGTAGGATTCAAAGGGTTCAAGGTATACTAGATGGATATCAAAATTGCCTTTTTAAATGGGAATTTGGAAGAGGAAGTGTACATTGATAAACCTAATGGGTTCTCACTATAAAATGACAAGATCTACGTTTGCAGGTTGAAAAAAGATCTCTATGGTCTACATAAAGATCTTAAAGCTTCATATTCTAGGCTGTATAGGTATCTATTAGATATGGGATTCAAAATATGAGCTACAAATAGTAATCTATATATAAAGACAAAAGATGACCATCAGTTGATCATAGTTATCTATGTGTATGACATTATATTTGGTAAAAAAATGACAACATGACCAAGGCCTTTACAAATGTGATGAATAAATTTTTTGAGATGTCTATGCTAGGAGAACTATCATTATTTCCAGGGTTACAATTCACTTAATCTAAAAAAGGTATATTTATATCACAAGACAAGTACATAAGAGAGATGTTGAAGAAGTTTGAGATGGAAGATTTCAAGGTAGTTAGTACACCCATGATCACTTATTTTAATTTGATAAAGGAATATGAGTATTCAAACGTCAATCAAATGTCATATAGGTTAATCATTGGAAGTTTTTTATACACCACTACCTCTAGACCTTACATCATGAAAGCAATAGGTCTTATGGGAAGGTTTTAAGTAGATCCAAAGAAAAATCATCTCCAAGCAGTCAAAAGGATACTCAAGTATCTAAAGGGGACTATGGAGTATGGGTTATGGTATCTAATAATCAAAGAGTTCAATTTGATAGCCTATATAGATGCAGACTAGGTAGGAAGTCTAGATAATAGGAAGAGTACCAGTGGAGGATAATTCTTCTTAAGTGGGTGCCTAGTTTCATGGATAAGAAAGAATAAACCATTAGTAGAAATATCCACTTATGAGGATGATTAAATTATAGCATATTCATGTTTCACTTAGGTTATATGGATGAGTCAGACCCTAAAATACCATAAGGTGGAGTATGATGGTCTTATCCCTACTTTTGTGATAATACAAGTGTTATAAGCATCTCAAAAAATCATATCATGCACTCAAGGACCAATCACATTCCCATTAGATATAATTTTATAATAGAGTAGGTATGTTGAAATTTTTTTTGACATGAATATGTTCCTACACAATATCATATTACAGAGATTTTGACCAAACCACTTCCAAAGGGAACATTTGAACACCTAAGATATGAATTGGGTTTAATTCCTACCCCTAGCAATCATTGAAGAAGCCAAGTACTTAGGGGGAGATAGTCATGATCATTATCTCTAATAATAATTGAGTTGTTCTAAAAAGGTACTCATGGAGATAGGGGGAACATGTTTGTATTATGTCTCATAAACTCAAAGTTGTGTGTGTTGAGTATTTTGTTTTATATGGAGTGTGATCCAAGGAGTTGCACACATCACTTTGTCATTTATGTCAAAGTGGGGAAAATAATAGAATGAGGAGATAAGATACTTTATTTTCATTGTATTTTTTCATCAATGACAAAGGGGGAGATTTTTTTAACATTTTTCCTGTTGTTGAGGTTTGACATTGATGTTGTTATTAATGTCAAAGTCTCTTGAGAAAGGTCTTCATAAGGTCATTGAAGAATGTAAATATGAGAGAGAATATTTATCAATATTTATAAGAGTGTAAGAAATTATTTATATATGTTCTTATGATTGATGTGAAGGTCATCATAGAACATCCTTTTTGTCAAAGTTGTCAAGTGCTTGAGCCTAGTAAGTGTCTTGAGAAGGTTTATACATAGGATGCCTAGTCTTGTGCATGAAGGGTCATGATGTCTCGGTGAGATGAATTCACACAATAATGATATGTTGTATGATACTTATTGATCATGTATATGAGTCATTAGATCACTCATTTGAGTCTAAAATTGAGCCTACAAGGGTAGGACCTAAATATCAAGACTGTAAATAGAACACTGCTAAACTCTACCTTGGCCGAATGAGGTATAATGGTCTATTGTCAAGACATGTTAATGATGTATGTTTATGTAAAATCATGAGAGAGTTTTTTTTTCTTATGTGAGTAATGTGGAGATCACATGGAAGGAGGCATGAAGGTCAATTTTAAGGCCTAATGTGATTTATAGGTTAAGGCTTAAGCAAGCAAAGAGAGAGAGATTGCAATAATGAGGGTTTGTGATCAGATTTCAATATGTATGAGATCATATAATCATTTTCATAGGTAAGTTATTTTTTTTAAATTTTTATCATTAATTTTTAGGTCAAATTTGGAAAGTTAAGGCAAGAAAAAGTGCTTTGAGGTCTCTCAAGTGCACAAAATGGAGTGTTCTCAATTTGAGAAGACTTTTAAGTGTCCATTAGAATGTGTAACATCTTCATGGGAACTTTATATATTGAATATATATGTTTAAGGGTCATATATAATAACTACATTCATTGGTTTTGTATTTAAGGGGCAATCCTTTATGAACAATCGTTAACACCAAAACCTATGTTAAACCTCTCTAAAACCCTAACAAAGACTCAATGTGAAATATCTTATTAAAAAAAGATAATAATTGTATCAAATTTATATAAATACTATTGGATATTATATTAAACTCTCCCAAGAACCTCTAGGTGTGATTGATTTGTTAGGTGTATGAGTGGACCCTACAAGAAAGTGTTATTTTTTTAGAGATTTATGGTAGTAGTCAGAGTTGACCAAGTCAAATTATGTAAATATTTTAATGGATAATGTTGATACTTTTATTTTATGTCCATGGTGTATTTTTTATATTTTATATCCCTCATGTATTTTAAACTGGTCATCTAAGATAACTAGTCATTAATAGGCCTACTGGTGGAAATAGTGAAAAACCCAAGCAACACTAACAAAAGGTTTAGGAATGTGTTATCATAGAATAAGTATGGAAATAAGTAAATGGATATATTTTTTATGAATTTAAATACATATTAATTTTTGATATAATTTTCTTAGGTTAGTATTTATAGTGAAAAACTTGCTCCCAAATTGACCTATTTAGTGCAGATGAGATAGTGAGATGTAAGGTCATGAGATTGGTATATAAGACTAATATTTGATATTTGATCATATTATATTTATATTTGATAACTTTATAATTATATAATATTATAATATAAATGTGTTATTATTTAATTAAATTTTTCATATAGGTCTTGAAGGTCATTATCAAACTCATAGTTCTGAGTGAGTAAGTTGCAAGAGTGTTTTTGAGTCCTTTTTCCCTGTGTAATGAAGTATAATTATCTTAATGAAGTTTTTGAGGTATTTAAAGTTCTATGTATATTTTTTATTTTTATTATTTTTTGTCCAAACATTGTGTTATCTTTAGTTTTTCAAGACAAACATTTCTATGTGTCTGAAGGCTTAATGTAAATAGTACTAATGACATGCTTCAAGTAGTGATTAGAGCTAAAAGGTGTTGTGTACCTAATATGAAATTATTAGGGTTATATTTAAGTGTCATATTAATTTTTAATTCCATTTATGATTTTTTAATGTGCTCCAATAATACCAAAGGGTAATGTGTAAAATGAAGGCATAATTGAATTAGGTCTCCTTAAGGCCTAAAGAAGGATTTGGTCCATTTGAGCTATGGCCAACCTACTGTAATGATTGATTCATGTTTTTATAATTTCATAAGCCCTATTATGTGGAAAAAATAAGTGGGAAAGTGTGTATTACTAACTAAGAATCATATGATCAAGATCCTAGTATAAGAATAAGGCCTAATAGGCTTAATTGTCTTGTTAGAGAATGAACGAGTGAAAGTGAAGTATATAAAAATTTTAAGACCTAAAAGAGGTATTATTTACCATAAAAATGGTACATAAAAAATATCATGAAAATATAAAATGGGTACTATATACTAAGAAAGGTCATATGACCTAATCTATCTTGAAGATACCTAGATGAGTGAAGAAGCCTAAAAGGAAATTTGAGAGGGATAAAAGAGAGAGAAGAACTGAAGAAGATGATCATCATTTGTTATATGAGAAATAAGGTGTTTTGAAGGTGATCAAATTTTTAATGTGGCTGAGGTGGTGCTGAGTCATCTAGGGGGTTGATGACTTCTTATAAGTTAGTGCTTGTTAAATCCTAGATGGGTTGGTGCTTAGCTAACTGGGGTTGGCACTACATGTGGAGTTGGTGCTTCTCTAAATTTTGATCTTTTGACTTATAATAATATATTCCATTTTAAATTATTAGTATATTTTCCTCCCCTTTATGGTTTCACATTCATATGTGTAATTTTTGTGTTTTTCTCATGTGAATGACTTTTTATGTATTGTTATATCTTTGTATTGCTTTGATGGTTCAAGGACTATTAAAGTACATATGAAATAAAGTTTTAAGAGACTAATTCAGCCCGCCTCTTATTCATTATGTTTCCAAAATAGATTTCCCATCTTTAACTCAATAAAGGTTAGCCTTAAATTAACTAGGGTTATCCTAAACTTACCTAGGGTTAATTTAAACTAAACTATGGTTAATCCTAACATAACTATGCTTGGGTTAGAGTTAACTTTTTAGGATATAAATAAAAGGCCTCACCCATTAGAAAATAATATTTTTTAGTTTAATTTTATTATCCCAAAATACCTCCAAAAGGATTCATTATAGTTTAACCATGCCCATTTCATAAGTCAAGCCAAGCCAAAGCCAACCAACATTACGAAGGTGATAAGGAGAGGTGGATAAATGGAATTTAATTAATAAAGATTTCTTGATCACATAGTTGAGAAATCTAACTACCTTAATAAGCAGATTTGGAGCTATAAGGAAGTTGTAAGGGAGTTTATCTTTTGTATTTTTTTTTTGTATTGAGGTTGCTTGGTTTGAATTTTATTCACTAAAAGAGACTAACTTTCTCTATAATCATATGCTACAATTCTAAGAAACCAAATGCACATTGGGATGATAACATGTTTGTTTTAACATTAATGTGAATATTTATTATAATGTTTGATGTAGTTGGCATCTAAATGCAAGTAGAGGTCATAAGACCTTTAATAGGTTTTATGGTACCTTAGTTTAAGACCAATTTAGGTGTAAGTGGCAATTGTAATTTGTTACCATGAAATGCCAAAACCATAACCTTATAGGTCCATGTTCACACTGAGGTAATTATATGAGCAATTAGTTCTTAAAATAACTAAAGTGTTATATTAATGGTAATAGTCCATTAAAATACTAAAGTGGAAATATTTATAAGCCAAGGAATGGTTAAGGCTTAGAGATCAAAGGTAATAGTATTACTCAAATCATACCATAAGTCTACGAGACTTAGGCAGATGGTATTTGAAAAATGAAATGTAACTAATCTATAAATCAATAATATCTTAGAGAACATAAATCCTACTTACACTTTTAATTATTAATACATTATATATTTAAGGTCATGAACAAGATCGATCCACTAGACCCATCCAATGGACCTCTTACCATAATTGAATCAGTAGGGAGGGTTTCAAAGCCTCCAGTCAAGTAAAATTATGTAATAAACTTAACTATGTCCTATGTTTTCATATTAACTAAACTAATAACAAGTAAAGTTAATTCTAATATAGTGCTCACCAAATATTTTGGCACAAAGTGGTGATAATAAACATAAAAATTAAACATGCATAAAATACATATACTCACATCAATGTATACATAATACTAATGCATGTGAGAGAAGTATAAATGAATATCTATCTACTCTTATAAAGGAGGAACAAATTTAGTAATACTTACCTTTGAATATGAACCCATCAATCCTCAATATCTCTATTGGCCAAGGTGCTTCACAAGAGGCTATTGTGGTATGTAAGGATGGAAAAGATAAATTAGCTCTAGGATACATAACCTATCAATGCATCCAAACGATTTATCTATAATACAATATCTATATCTCCAAATAAAGAATGGAATCCTAAGCTATGATCTTTAAGCATAATGGTGGTTAAGTAGATGCATAATATATATCTCTTTTTCTTCTTATCTTCTTTCAAAAATGACAAAATGGATGTGTTTATATAGATGGAACTAACCCTAGTCATTTTTGAAAGTTTAGGCCAACAAGGTTGACCCAATTGACCTTGTATCATTATTTAAAAAAAAGGTCTTGTTCTAGGTCGATCAGGGGTTGAACTAGATTTAAAATAAGTTTTATCAATTAAATTACATGGTCAATAGGGCTGGTAGTGTAACATAAACCATAAAATGGAATTTTAGGCTAGGGAAGAGTTAATGAAGGTGAAAAATAACTAGAAGAGGGTGAAAAATAGGATTAAAAGTTTAGGAGAATTTTTTTTGGAGATAGTTGTCTACATATAAAGTGGTAGTATAGGGACAACAATCCTATGAAACACTAATGGTCTACTCACCCCTTTCCTACTACACCCTTTAAGTCATGCACTCAGAGATATTGAGAATCTAAAAGTTCCTACAAGGTAGAAAAGATTAGTAATTGATTAAGTTTGAAAATATTATGTGTATACATATGCTTCACTTGAATATTATCATGTGTCATATAACTGCAACACGGATGGTGCTTTGGGAAAATGACATAATAATACATAATTCTAAAGTTGAATAAATTGTAGTAGAGAGTAAATAAGATAAACAAAAGGAAAAAATTGAAATTCACATACCTTTATATACCTTAGTGTTTTAGATAAATAAAAATATGAAAGAAATGTGAAGGTGTCCAATGTAGAGGACATAAAGAAAACCTGTAAATATTAGCAAAAAAGAGTGAAAAATTGAAATTTTTGAAACATATAAATATAATATGTGAAAATATTCTCTATGATTTTAGGATTCCAAAACATTTCATGGTTTGTAAAAAGAGTTAGTAGAGACAAATATATGATCAAAATATGAAATCTGATGTTAAATATTTGAAAGGTAAATAATGTTTAATAGTAAATATAAATAGGGTGAAATATATCATTTGTTATTTTTAATATTCTAAGAAAATAGATCTCTAAGAGACCTAGTTGGAGACCATAGAGTGATCATAGTGATCATAGTAAGCAACTATAAATTTATTTTTTTTCAAATATTTTTATTTGAAATTGAGCTAAATATGGAAAAATGATTGGTAAGAAAAATATATGCATCAAAATGAACCCTAAGAAAATTTTAGGTAAATAGGGATAAAATGGGGTATTAGGTGGAAAAATTTTGGACCAAATAATGGCTAAAGGTATATATGATAAATGGTCAAAAATTCATTGATGTGGACAAATAGAGTCAAACTATATCAAGATGGGAAACATGTCAATGACGTGTAACTCATGATCAATCTTGACTTATCTCAAATTTGACACATTTAATCTAATTATGACTTGGGTAGCAAAAAATTTTGTGAGGAATGCTAGGTCCTATCCGTGATCTTACATTGTAACTCATAAATGGAACACCAATGAGGTCAAAATAATAGGAAAAATATGTTAAAAGGAATGTTTGGAATCGTGATGTGGTAATTTGTGAGGAAGGTCTAGTCCTATTCAAGGTCTTACACTGTAACTCAAAAATTGAATCCTTAAGGGTGAGTGATTAGTAAAAAAAACAATATTTCTCAAGGGGAAATATTAAGATTATGGTAAATGAAAGAGGGAATGTAAAATACCAATGTAGGCATCTATGATAATACCTTATGAAACATGAGGCACACTAAGGACATAGAAAAAAACACTAAGTGAATAGTGACCCTAAATATACAAAGAGTACCCATTCAAAGTAATCACAAAGTTGTATAGGTAGATAAGTGAGATACTAAGATCAACTCATGTTGGTTGTTTGAATAAAAACATAAAAATGGACTTACCTTACCATAATGTTTTTCCTATTCTTCATGACCTCTTACAAAGTCATTAGTTTATTTTGAAGATTGTGTTCATGTGTGAGAAAGTAGGTATCACTAAAATGTTTTCTTATTCTCCTTTCCCAATCTACTTGCCTACTACACCCTAATGGATCTCGACTCTATCATGAGGCAAACTTTGGAGTTTGATATTTGATTATAAAAATGAGATGTGTTTTGAATCATTTATTGTAGTTTGATTTGACTTTTGAAAATTTTAATGTTTTCCTTTTGTTAAAATGATTTGTATACAAAAATTATATGGCTTTTAAGATTCATCCTCCATTCAGACATGGAATGACCAATCAAGAGAGGCAAAGTGAGACTTTGGCTAAAGGAATCTAAGTATCCAAATAAATGATTGACTAAAACACTTAGTCTTACCTATGAACCAACATGTTTTCTCAATTTTTAACCATGTGTATGCTTAGTTCGAAAAAGGAAATAGGAAGAATAAAGGGAGATCCAAGATGGATTTGTAAAATCAGAGTACAATGAGATGACTTGTTTATAAACTAATCACATGGTAAATAAGGAATACTAAAGGGATCAAGGTTTTTATAACCAAGTCATAATAATGATTATCCATGTTATAAAGATAAGGTAGTAAACAATCATGAGAAAATAAAAAAAACATCCATGGAAATAAATGATCTCATAGATAAAAGGTATGTAACCATAGAAAGAATACATAAGATACCATAAGGAAATAAAATGACACCATAGGTAATATATAATGTGAAATATAAATATCCATATAATATAGATAAGTAAATGAAAATTTGACCCAATGTAAAATGATATAAAGTAGAGAAATATAAACTTAGAGCACATGTCCAATCCAAAATGAATAATAAAATTAAGGAACACCATGTTGTGTTCATAGGTATTGGTAAATTTGTTTATAACATATGATAAATCTCTATGAATCTAGACTCTAATTGTAATGAGGGTCTCATCAATCATTAGATAAATATAGGAAGGTACCTATTGTCAAATCTCTTTGATAGAAAATGTAGGCATGCCTAAAGGATCATGATCATGAGGGCCATCATACATAAGATACTTAGAATAAGGAATAAGACTAGAATATATGGGACATGAAGGATTCATTAGTAGATAAAGGGACATAGGTGATAGAGGATCCATAGTTGGAGGGATCACAAGTGGAGGAACCATAATTAGAGGAACCATAAGTGGAGGAATAATAAATGAATAAGGAGCCACCGGTGGAAGAACCGTGGGGGGATAAGGGTGAGTATTATTTCATGTGTGACCTATGGAAAGAGGGATAATAGGCATGGGAATGGTCATAAGGTTAGCTTGGAGATGTTTCTAGAGGATATGGTAATAATTGGTGTATTAGGTACTACATTGGTGCCATATATAATATACGTCTCCATATTTGGGAATATACTCATGTAATACTTTTGGGGGAGGTATATAATTATTTATAGGCTAAATAGGAGTAAGAAACAAGGTGTCTATATATTTTTTAGGCTACTGATAATGATTTGGGGAATGATTATCTATGCCATGGAAGTATCAAATACACTTGTTAGTAGATTTTTTGGGTATACTAATATAGAGAGCACCAACAAAAGTTAGGTAAGGTTGGGATAATTTAAAATCCTTGGTCCAATGAAAAATGACTCTATGAATGCCATGATATTGTTGATCAGACCATTAGGTAGGTAGAGGATAAATATATGGTAAAGGAATTATGCCATCACCAAGGGGAGGTAAGGCTAGTGGAGACACTAGATGAGGATTGACTAAAGGAAAAATAAGATTATAAACATATAAAAACTTAGATAAAGGGAGAGTGGAAATAGGATCTAGACTAGGCTTAACTGAGGGAGGAGTAGTATGCATGAGGGATAAATAATAGTAACAAGAATCTCAGGGGCAAGATGGCTAGGGACCCTAGTATCTAGTGAATTGATAGGGATGATTCATAACAAGATCCATAAACATTCTTCTAAGAGGTTCTTCAAAAAATAGAGGTGTGTCATATGAACTCACCATATCTTTCCTATAAATAAGTGGAATAATGATAAAACTAAGTACTATATATGATGGAATGAGATAAGATAAATGAAAATATTAAAATAAATAAGAATGATAATGAACGATCTCAGCATCTCAAGCCTGAACAAGACCTCCTATAAATGGGTCATCTAAGGTATAACCATCATCATAGTTCTATATTAAGATAAATTATATAAGTAAGGATGACCTTCTCATTAGAGTGGAATGATGAATAGAGTGACAAGTCTTATTTAAGATGATGGGAATATAATTATTAAGTGGTTGACAAAATTCAAATTCAGAGAAGGTGGGAGCTAGGAAATGAGATGAGGAGAGAGATCATAATTTTTTATCTTGTGGTTGATCTCATCAAGATCATCATCATCATCAAAATTTAAGATGTTAGGTGGTATATTCCCTATGATTTTTGGGTGACCATGGTAATGTTGCATAGAGTTGACATGGAAATTAAAACATTGAGATTCATAGAATATAACACTTGGCAAGGGTTAAAGGGTTAGAATTTTTAAGACACCATGATCTTGGAATTGTTCCAAATTCTAAGGGTTAGTGTCACCTTAAATCTTATAGATTACACCATTATGAGGGAACTTGATACATTGGTAGGAAGAAAAATTGACAACCCTTGTGCAATGAGTCCATGGCTTGCCAATAAAGATATTATGGGAGAGAGGAAAATGAAAGATCATAACCTTAACTCAAATAGTGATAGGTGGGATAGTTGTAGTGAGACACACATCACCTAAGGGAGCAATTTGCCTTTAGTCATACCCTTGACACATGATTTGTGTGGACTTAGTATTACATTTGAAGTATCCAAGGGTTTTAATGAATTTATGGTGAGCAACACAAGTACCTAAACTCTCATCAATCAAGGCCCACTTAACTTGTATGTCACTAAATTGAATATTGATAAAGAGGGGAGGATCATCTACATGAAGTCAAATCTCATCTATATTCATATAAGTAATAGGGAATTTCAGAGAGAAGTTTATAGTATTTCATCAATGTGTATAGACATTTATTTGCATTATTGTAAGATGTTATCTTTTAACCTAGATAAGGTAGCTTCACATCGTACTAGGGGAGGATGCAGGATGCTAATTTTGAAGATGAGTTTCATAAGGTGGTTACGATGACATGAATAAGTCTACATGAGTTCAAGAAAGGTAATTTGAGAGGGGATATTAGTAAGCTCTATGATAAGATAGCATTCATCATAACCCATGAGGGGACTCCTAGATAGAGGTGCATAATATTGGATTAGTTCTTGGAAGGAGGAGTAGAAGTGCATAGAAATTTCTGTTGATAAGATATGTGAGGTTTAATAGGGGGATAAATTGGTTGATTATCATGAGAGGATAAGGTAGTTAATGTAGGTTTATGTTGTGATAAATGTTAAGAAGTGGTATTATAATGTTCAATATCATTGATAATGGGTAAAGAGGTTAGAAAAATTATATAAATGGTATGAGAGGTGTTATCTAATAGAAGTTTTGGAGTTTGTTATTGAAATAAATAAGGTCCTCTTTCCCCAAATCTATTAGGTGAGTTGGGGAAGAATCTTGGATAACATGAAAAGTTTGTGATGATTAGTGTGTGTGGGTGGGATAAGAATCAATTATGGAAACTACCTTTCACATATTAGTCATGTTGACCACATTCTCCTTTGGAGTTGTGTATATAAGATTATCAATGTTATTTTTGGAAGGATTAGGCTTATCCTTATTATCTTTATTGTTTAGAAGAGGGTCTTTGTAAATATCCAAATGAGTATTATCTTGGTTCAAACCTTGATTTTTGTTTTGTGTTTTATGATATTTTAAGGCAATCTCATAGGCTTGTTGATATTGGAAATGAGGGAATCATGGTCAAACTTTAGACCAAGAAATAAATCCATAGCTAAGTTATGCAATTGACTGTAAGTCTCATGAGAGTGACCCAGATATCATGAAACCAACATAATTTATTGGGATCATACCATGATTTCATAGGGTGAGTGGAATCTAGTTCTCATGAAAGAGGCCTTGGTAGAAGTTTTTGGAGTTCCTCTAAGGATAATTTGTTATGAACATTGATGTGGTTTATTAGATAAAATTGAGTATTAGGGATGTGGTTTAGATTATTTTGGAGCATGGTTGAGAGAAATAGATTGAATATTATGAATGATTTAATAAGAATCAGTGATACCATAATTAGTAGCATGATGAATTTTATGTTTGATGAGAAAGTGCATACCCACAGGAGGTTGGGATGCATCAAACTAATGTATGAGAAAGTATTAGCACTTGGCTCAATCGATGGCCTCTTCCAAAGTTCATGGTGAGAGAGTCTGAATCTAATATTATAACTTAAGATAGATAGCATTAGTGAGTAGATGAAAGAGGTTATAATCTACCATGTTGTAAATTCACACTTGTTATACAAGGTATTCTACTATTTTATGTAGTTTCCATCTCAAGTTGCTTATAATTAATAAAATGAGCTAATATATTTTTAGGGAGGTCACTAGTTTGAAATTCTTAGACTCGAGCATTAACTAGGTATTCTAAAATAGTGATGGAATGAGACTTGAGTTCATTATACCAATCTAAATCATCTTTGGATAGTGTTTTTTCTAAAATCTTGGTAGTGGAAAAAATGTTTATCTTAACCCAATATTTAAATGGATTTATGAATGTTTTAAGTGTAAGGTGGGATTAATTGAACTATTATAGATAATGGTAAGGGTGATAGCTCTTATATCTATGTTATCAATTTGAGGCATAATAGGTTTGTTTTGAAGATGTTTAATTGTTTTGTTAACAAGATGTGGTTGAGGAATAAGGTTACCATGGGAATCCCTAATAGGGGGTGAGTTAATTTTGGTTGTGAACTCCCCATAAAACCTATTTAGGGTGATTTTAGAGTTAAATAAGGTGATTCTTCATTTGCATCATATAGTTGGCATTATTAGCTTGGAATGCATTCATTTGGTTAATATTTTGCAATAAAATTTTATGGGTTTAAGTGGTGATATCTACAAAGTGAAAATCATTACCATTAGTATTATTGGCTTGGGTACCACTATGAGTAGTGACATGCACAATATTAGTGTCTTGAGAGGTATTATTAGAAAATGAGGCACTAGTGGCTTGATTAGCATGTGTTGAGAAATATGCACTAGTGAAAGGATTATAAGATGAATCACTAGTGGCATGATTACCATTGGTATAAAATGATGGACTAGTGCAAGAACTAAGATCAAGTCTTGTAAAATACCCACTAGAAGTTGAACCTTCCATGTTAGTAGAGATACTTGGCATGGAGGTTGATTAAATCAAGGAATAATAGATCATAGTATGATAAGGGGTCAAGAGGGAAGGAAGAGGTTGAGAATGGAAGAATTTATTTCCCCCAAATCTATGTGAGAATATGGGGGAAGGTTAATGGGGTTATTCTAATTGACCAATTATAATGTGGTGATAAATAGTGGAAGGGTCTTTTCATTGATGTTGAGGAAATTCATTAATGAAAAAAACATTTATGGAGCATACTCTAATTCAATGTGATCTTCTAAGGAGAATAGAGTGTTACGAACTAAATATGTATACAGAGTACCATAATTTGTAGTGCCAGTGGCCACATCCACATTTATTTTATCTAAAGTAGGAACCACAAGATATTTATGGGAAAACCTATTGGGATTGGTAAATTTCATGATATATATTGATTTCAACTATGTGTTTTCCTTAAATTAGAAGTTCATGATGAGAGGAAAAGGGTTAAGAAGGATTAAGATGATTCAAAGACAAAGTCAAAAAAATATGATACATAGTTGAATTAGCTAAATATGTTGTAATCCAAAAATTAGAGAATAATGTAGAGTCATTTATGTCAACTCTCTATTATAAATGGGAAGGAAAAATAGGCTTGATAAGGATACATAGTCATTCAGGTTGATAGTGTACTATTGAATAGAGGACTGAATGGGTTAATAAGAATACATAGTCATATAGGTCAATTGTGTACTACTATCATGAGTTAAAACATGGTCTATAAGACACTGTATCAAATAAGATGATAGTGTGTTGAAACATGGGGGAAAATTTATAAGATAATTGAATCAAGAATGAAAGTAAACACAAAAACAATTAGATCAATGTGATTGACCCAATTGGGGCACATAACACAAACCTTGTACCGATGTTCGTTAATATAAGTTATGAAATACAACATACAATGATCAAAGAGAAAACAATCAATTTAAAATTAAATTCTAACTAAGTGGTCACCCTGAGTGTTATTACATTATTATAAATTTTTTATTTCAATGTGATAGAAGAGTTGGCTGAAATAGGGAACTAAAAATTAGTCTAAAGTTGGTTTCAAGAAAGTTAAGTTGAAAGGTATATGTATTGGAAATGTTATTGGCTTGGTATTGAGGCCTAAACATTCATTTTACATTATTTTAGTGATAAGTGTGTCAAGTGATTTTCTAATATATACCATTAACCACATATTTATACTTGGCCAAAAAACCAAGTCACCTTCCCTCTTGGTGATGAAATCCAAGTAGATAGGTATTAAGAAGACAAATGTTTAAATGATTTTTGAATGTTAAGTGATTTTATAGTGTGTGAAAAAGATTAAAATATTTTAAATAAAAAGGTAATTTAAAAAACTACCTATTTATACTATGTGAGTTATTCTAAGCATGAAAATAACTGAAAAGGAAATGTGAATTAGTTACTAATAAGTACATGTTAATTCATTGATTTAGAATAGTACAAAGTTAGTTTAGGTGAAATTGTATACAAAAAATATAGAATAGAGTTGAATAGGTCACTATTTTCCTATATAATCAATGTCTTTAGTAACATAGCCAAATAGGTCAACTATCTTTTTTAGACAAAAGATATACTATAGAACTAGGTCAACTAGGTTGACCTAGTTAGTTGTACTATTAAATTATGATAAATAGAATTGAAATAAATAATGGAATGATAGATATATATATATATATGAAATAAAGGAACCTTTGTGACCTTGAAGATGATTTATATTGAAAATTTTATGCTATAATTCTCTACTTGTTGCTTTCAAATTTTACAAATTGAGTCGATTGGTTTGATGAAGTTATATAAAACCCTATATGTTGAAGAAGAATAAGGAACATATTTGACATGTTCAATAGTGTTAATTGATTTTTATGTTGGAATAAAGAATTAGTAGATAGAGTCAACCTATATGATACTTTATGCTAATTTGGAATTGAATAATATTATTTTTTCAAATTATTTGATCCAGTAACCTATAACTGATGAAGACCTACATAGATAAAATAAAGTCTTTTTAAAGTTACTATGTGTTAAACCTACGCACATAAAGTTACAAATATGCCAAATAGTTTGATACAATATTGCAAATATTTAAAGAACATTGTGAAATTATAAAAATGATAGCATGAGAGAAAACCTTCAAGGATTAGTTTCACATTTGGTTCACCATAATGTATGCAAAGATAAATGCAACTGATATATAAATTAATCTTATCTCAGAGAAGATAAATCCAACTTACACTTATGATTGTTTATACATTATATATTTGAGGTCATGATCAATATGGATCTACTATACCTATTGAAGGGATATCTTACCATAATAAAAACACTAAGGAGGGTTCTAAATCCTCTAGTCAAGGAAAACTATGTAATAACCCTAAATAGGTCCTATTTTTCATATTCACTAAACTAATAATATGTAAATTAATGTCTAATATATTTCTCACCAAATATTATGGCATAAAGTGGGGGTAATAAACATAAAACAAAATCATACATTAAAGACATATACTCATGTCAATGTATATAAAATCCTAATGCATGGGATAAAATTATAAATGAATATCTATCTACTCTTACAAATGAGGAACAAAGTTAGGAATAATTACCTTCGAAGATGAACTCATCGAGCCTCAATGTCTCCCTTGGCCAAGATACTTCACAAGAGGTTTTTTTGGTATGTAAGGATTACAAAGATAAATCGTCTCTAAGATACATAACCTATCAATGTATCTAAAAGTCTTCTTCACAAGACAAGATTTGTATCTCTAAAGAAAATATGAAACCCTAATCTATTCTCATCAAGTAGATTAGTGGATAAGTAGATGCATAATATATATACTATTATTAAATTCTTTTATAAATGATGAAATGGATATGTTTACATACATGGATCTAACCCTAGTCATTTTTAAAATTTTAGGTTGATAAGGTCAACCCAATGAACCTTGTATCATTATTGGCAAAAATAAGTAAGGTATTAGTCTAGGTTTTCTAGGGGATGACCTAGACCCTAAATAAGTTTATTCAATTAGATTACAAGATTGATGGGGATGATAGTGTAATGTAAACTACCAAAAAGGATTTTCAGCTAGGGAAGAGTTAATTAAGGTAATATAATACTATAGTAAGGTATAAAATAAGAGGAAAAGCTTAAGGGAATGTTTTTAGGATATTTTTTTGTAATATCAAGTGGTAGCATAGGGATAACAATACTATGAAGCACCCATGGTCTTCCTACCCCTTTCTCATTATACCCCTTAAGGCATGCACTCAGAGAGATTGAGACTCGATGGGTTCTTGCAATCAAGAAAGCATTAATAATTGATAAATTTTGATAATATTATGTGTATATATATTGAATGTTAATCATCATGGTTTATTAAACCAAACATGAATAGATTTGGTGGTTGACTATTGGCATACTTGATTAGGGTAGTCATTTTGTTGATCCACTCAATGGCTTGGTGGATGGTGCATGGAAGTTTTGGGGGTTACATACAAGAATTAAAGGGTTTTTAACTCAACTTCATGAATTTATAATCTTGGCATGACACTTTGATGTGGAATTTCCATTGGTGAAATGAGTTCTACTAACTTGAAGTTTGACAATATCAAATAAAAGAAAAGGAAAAAAGGGGGATGAGAAAAAGGAGAAAATAAAAAGCAAAGGAGCTTGGTAGATGATCCTTTTTGGTAAAAAATTGAATCTTAAAACCAATTAAGTTAATTATGAAGCATTTTTCACATTGTAATGTCTTTATTGGGTACTTTATTACTTTAAATAAACATGTTTTTAAGGTTTGGAAGCTCATGGACTCTTGAATAGACTTAAATATATTAATTTTATTTCATCATTGAATGAATAAAACTTGTAGGGTGAGACCATGAGAATATCTCACCCATAGATAACATAAGGGTAAACTGAAATAATGAAAATATTTTTTGGTTGATTTGTTGTTTAAGTTTTAAATTTTATGTTTGTTGGATGATTGTAGGTGTGTTTCTAGGTTTTGACCTTGGTCTTTCTTAGATGTTTATTCTATAGTTTTTTATGTTTTATTCACGTGTATCAAGTACATAATGTGGATAATGACATGGATTTTACACTCCATCTGAACAACTATTTTAAAATTGAGCATACAAAAATAATGTGCTAGGAATGTGCCCTCAATTTTGATATTTATGCATATGTATTTTGGACTAAGTTATAATAATATGTGTCTATGGATATCTCAAACTAAAATGGGAGTGATCATGTTGCACATGATTCTCCCAATATAATCAAACATGTGTAATTATATGTAAAAAATGATTATATACTAAGCATATCTTATAGTCCATGACTAAAACTATGCAAAGTTAGACTATATTTGTTGTACCTTTCTAAAAATTCTATAATTTTATATTTTTATGGATCCTAGATAATATCATGGTTTCTTAGTCAATAAAAGACTCCACTAGTGTCCTTTTATCTATGTTATTCACCAAATGTGTCATTTTTCTACAAAATTGAGACTGATCAGGGTGTGACTATTTTTCACTATATTTTTCTAACTTTGGGATCTATATTTTGTATCTACATGTTAAAACTATGTTTTGAGTGAACTAAGATAGCCTAGTCTCTATGAAAAAATACCTTGAATTCCCACTCTTTTAAGGGTAATTTTTGAACCTCTAAAATAAATATCCTCAAAATAAAAGATTTGTATCATGTGTGTTAGATTGAGAGTATATGATGTATGTATGATAAACAAATATAATATGTATACATGACTTTGGAATGTAAAATTTGATTTAGAATAAGTTATAAATATATGATGTATGTTAGATATATCATTCAAAATGTTGTCAAGATAGATAAAATAATGTAAACATGTATATGAATATAAAATTTGAGTAAACTACCTAGGGGGATAGGGCATGATGTCTATCAAAGCACTAATGGAGGAAGGGGAGTTGTATGAGCTCCATCATGGAATGAAAAATTGATTGTGAATGTAAAAACAAATAGATAAATGTTATGTCCATGATGCATACATGAGGCACACAAAGTAGGCTAAGGGGATAAAATATAAGGGACATGGCCACATATCACTAAATCAAATAAATCAATACATACAAGGACATGTTCAAAAGTCCACATATGAAAATAAAAAGCTAGGTTGGCTTAGATACAAATGGAAGGATATTTTTAAATGTATGCATACACAATAAATAAAGTACACACAAGTACATGGGCACATGTCTAAATCATACTTATAATGAATAAACTGGATTAAATCCATAGATTAATGGCATAGTCAAATGCCCATTGAGTATATGTACAAGCCAAAAGACAATCAAATATAAACTAGGAAAGCTAGAAATGAATGTATGCATCAACATGTGGTACAAATACATATAAGAACAAACATATACATAAGCTAAGTCTATATTAGTAGTTGGTAAAAAATCAGCATAATATAAAATGACATAACATGGCAAATTGTAAGTTGTGTAGTATAATGCCCCAATGGATGAATGTGTCAATCTTGAATATATATATATATATATATATATATATATATATATATATATATATATATATATATATATATACATATACACACACACACATATAAATAAATATATATACATTTATATATACATATATATGTATATGTATATATATATGTATATATATATATATATATATATATATATGTATATATATGTATATATATATGTATGTATATATATATATATACATATACATATATAACATATATATATATATATATGTGTGTGTATATATATATGTGTGTGTTATATATGTATATATATATATATATGTATGTATATATATATATATATATAACATATATATATATACATATATATGTATATATATACATATATATGTATATATATGTAAATATATATATATGTATATATATATATATGTGTGTGTGTGTGTGTGTGTATATATATGTATATATGTATATATATGTATATGTATATATATGTATGTATACCCCCATTAGGTAAATAGTAGCAACTTTAGATCTATATGATGGACATGAGTCTTTTAGTGATTTGAAAACACTCTAAGAGAATAAATTAAGCATGATTTTATGATATAAGCAACTATACTAACATAGATAGCCTTGGTACCTATAAAATAGAAGGAAAGTAAACATGGAAATGCATACAATTTGAAATTTGTATTTTTGTGTAATATTTGATTTTTTTATATTTTTTGAGTATAAAACATGTAGAAGTAGAGAGGAACATACTAATTAATGAGTCTCAGAAAAGACTCACTATCAACGTGTCATGTATCAAAAAAAGGAAGAGTAGCTACACGTGTTATGTGAGGAGGTATATGAGATATATTAACCAAATGTATTGATTAATATGTAGATGAAACTACATGTGGAGTAGGGATATGAATTTATATAGATATTGAATAGACCTGTAAACTTTGGGGTTTTTAGGGACCCATCTGATAGAATAAGATGTGATTGGTATGGGTTATCTATATTATAACATGAATTTGGATGGTAATGGGGTAGATAAAGGCTCTCTAAAATCCACAACATGTCTCTCACATATGATTCTCTCTAATAAAGGTCTCCATTGGAGAGTATGTGTATGTGGTTACATTATAGTTGTAAAAATAACCTAAATTAGTGTCTCAATTGATATTAAATGCAGATAATGGAATCTATGTGTGGATCTATGGTTAGTTTCTACTATGTAATTGGTAATTGAATAGGTAATAGATACTCATATAGAAAGCCCTCAACTATAATCACCTAATTAAAATGTATATACTTAAGACATCTATGTATGGTGGATGTAATGGCTTAAATTTTATGTATCCAAGGCATACCCAATAACATATAAAATGTATTGGAACTAAGTACAAATAATAATATAGTGGCCACATGTGTGGTCTTAACATGTAATGAAAAGTATGATATCCCTAATGGAGCTCTAGACATGGACATTAAAACCATGAATAGCTATTTCTATTGGAGAAATATCTTACATTGGATATCCCAAGTGATTTATAAGTGTAATAGTACACACATTTATTCTTGACCCATTGTCAATAATGACACTATGAATAAGATGATGATCAATGTAAGCCCATATAAAGAGTGCCTATAAATTTGAGTCATCATTGATGATCTCCTACTCTGATAAATTAATGAGATGTCTAGTTGGCACTGTAGAATGATAAACACTAATGATATTATTTATAGGGTGCGTGTCCATCATATGAGTATGATAATATGATGGTGGTGGATGTGCCTAATAAGTATAATAAAAACCAAAAGTTTTTTTAATCTCATAAGTTTTATGTTATGGAAATGGATCTAAAAATATTTTCATTATTTTTTATTCTATTAGTTATGCTCTAGGTTCCTCTATAGGAGTGATCACAATAATGATATTAGTCTCTATCAAATCTTGTATGTTATATCATAGGATGATGCATCTAACTTAGGTATGGTTGGATGCCCTGTGATAATCAAAAAAGGCACTGGAATCATAATTCTTTAGAGAGACCTAGCTCTATATGCCTATTTGATGAGAGGGAGAGATACAATGTTACATTCCAAGATTTGATGGAGAACATGTGTTGGTGATTCATGAAAATTTATGAAATGTCTCCTTGGAGGAGATGATAAAACCATGTGAAGAGCTGGATCTGAGGCTGCATTAACTTTTTTCTTCTCCTCATTCTCATTTTTAGTAGGCCTCACCTTATATGTGGGATTATTAGAACTCTTATTAGTTGAAATTGATCTAGTTATGTACTTTAACTTGCTCATAAAGAGAATCTTGACTTCTCATTCTTTCACTATATAATGATGGAAACTTATTGAATAGTATAACTTCATGAAATTTTGGTAATAGACTTTTCTTTAATATGTCACGGAGTTATCTATTTGCCATGGGGCTAGTCATCTTTGGTAATATAGTTCTATATCGCAAGACATATATAACAATTAGCTCATTAAATTTTTGATTTAGTTGAGCAACTTGAGAATAGAAAACCTTGTCACTGATGTTGATTATAAAGTGTTCTAAATTTATCTATAACTGGATTAAATGTTCTAATTAACTAATTAGGGAGATCATAAAACTTATCATCCTCTTGGGCCAATATTTAGGTAAGATACACCTTAGTCACCCTAACATATAGTTATAAGGTATTATATAGATTGGGTGTCGTAAGGATGGGGGGAGACATGCTGAAGTGTTTTACTACTTTGAATACCTCTTGACAATCATTTGTCCAATTTTAAACCACTTATCTTCCTAATAAATTTATATATTATGTGGACTACATATGCAAGATCAGGAATGAACCATATAATAACTCCCAACTTACCCATGAATGTTTTGATCTATGATTTATTTGTAGGGGAGCATTTCCAAGATTACATGAATATTGGTAGGGTTGATATCAATCTTATTATGTGAGATGATATACCCTAGGATTTTTCCACTTTTAAGTTTGAACACACATTTTTATAGGTAAAGAGTGACACTATATTTAATCAATTACATCAATATGTTTCATAACACCTCTAGGTGATCAATTCTTCACCTCATTTTACCTAGAATATATCTACTTAAAATTCCACTATATTTTGAATAAGATCATGATCATGGCCCTCTAATATGTTTTTATAGAATTTATAAGACCAAATGGCATCATGAAATAACAAAAGGTTTCCCATAGTGTAGTAAATGAGGTCTTACTTTGATATTAATTAGAAATGCATATTTTATTGTATCATGAGAAACTATCCATTAGTGAAATCAACTCATAGTTGTTTCTAGTGTCAACAATTACATTGATAGAAGGGAGAGTGAAGTCATGTTTTAGATATGATTTTTTGATATCTCAAAATTATATACATACCCTAATCAGATTATTCTTCTTGATCATGATAAAATGTTGGACGTCCACTTGGAATCATCCATTAGTTTAAAAATCAGACTTTTAGAAGCTTAATAACTTCCTATTTACCATCAATGCAAATTTAGGCTTGATTGGCCTAATATTTTATTTAACTAGCTTTGTGTTAGACATAATAACTAAGTTATATATAACTAATTTAGACTTGATACCAGCCATATCAATGTAATATAAGGTGAAAAAAATTTAGATCTCTATGAGTAGTTGCCTATGGTCCTCTACTTCCTGTGTGGAGAGTGAAAACTCAAGCTTAATAATTATGGGAATATCCTTAGTCCCAATGTTAATGTCAATGGTTTATTTAATGAGGGAGGTATTTATATAAAATATGTCAAAGCATGGGATAAGATCAAGATATTCAACTTTTGCATTGAAAATATCATGCTCATCAATAGAGGATAATTAATCCTTGAGTTTGAAATAAGAATTCTATTATTTATCCCTAAGATTCTATGTGGCATAAAAATTGAGTGACAAACCCCTCTTGTGGTGGGAAGATAAGAGGTCATCTTTCACTCATAATAACTCAATAATAGATTCATAATTCATATTTAGGTCAAATATTAATGGATTGTCATCCTTTCCAACATGGGATATAGTTTTATCACTATAAGTATTGCATACAAGATGTTCTATCCTAACTGAGATTATGAAATTTGAATCTAGTATAGTAGGATGAAGGTCAAGTAATGAAGATGAATAAACCATGGAGTCATCCAACTAGCTAATTTACCTAAGGACTTCATATATAGAAACTAATTCAAAGTCTTTATATTTTGTACACAATAATTTTATACAGGTAAATATGTTCAAATTTTGTTTGATATACCTAAAAAACCTAGTTAGAAATTGATTGTGAGTTTCCTTAGATCCTTAAGTTCTAAACACCCAAATGTTTTTCAATGATCATTCCAAAAATAGGGATTCATATTCATCCGCATTATTTTTACACTCAAAATCTATCTTGAAACTAAATGTCATGGCTCATCCCTTAGGATAAATTAGAATAAACCATACCCCTACACCTAGGTGACACTTGGCCCCATCATAATAAACGACCAAATGACTATTCATGGAAGAAGGATTATCACTTGGAAAAAATTATTGGTCTTTTGATATCTCAACCATGTAAATATCAAGCATACTCATTAATCCACCTTAGATGTTCTTGTTATCAAGACATAGAAGATTGATGAGTCCTTTCCTGCTATAGGGTGAATGAAAGTGTTTGTATAAACTCTAAAGGTTGACTCTTATATTATTTTTTAAGGAAAGGAAACACTTCTGGGATCTAAAAATGCTTACTTATTATATATGTATTGATGTAGGTAAGAACGTCTAGGAACTCAAAACTCTACCTACTAGGATTTGTCTTTATTATGGTAAGTATGTCAACATAGTAATGGTTATTTTTCAATGTGGGAAGTATCCCAACATAGTTATGGTATTATTTCAAGGAAAATAATTTAGGAAAGTAATTTTTCATCTTGTAGTGATCCTGATAAGACATGGGTAGTTCTATTTTTATTATTTTTATATGTAGGAAATATACTAATAACCTAATGAGTGGATCCCCTTCCCCCTCTTCTCAAGGGGGAGATAAGGCCTCTCCTTATGATTTTATGGATAATAATGAGATAAAATGTTAATATCTATGGTATGTATTATTGAGTTACAAGTATTATCCCTAAGCACTGGTATGGCTAGGGAAGAAGGAATGGTTTGATTACATGTTGGATAAATTAGAATATGATATGAATTACAATTATGTGCATGCTAAAGTAAAATGACCAACATATTAGGAGGAAGCAAACCTAATAGATCAAAAAATATATAAAATTGATATGGCCCTATCATAACATGATCTAAGAAAATTATATGAAGAGAATCAGAAGTTAATAAGAGTAACATGTGAAGTACAACTTGCCCTTGTATAGTTGAGTGTTATATGATCATGAGGGTATTCATAGGAAATATTTTTATTAATGGGGACATCTTCATTATATGACATCTCTATCATGTAAAGATTTGGTGTAATGGCTAACCCTTCTTAGGAACCTTGGATTTGAGATTTAGAGAAGTGATATGTTCATATCCCTCGTGTGTTGAATAAGAGGATGAGTGACATGCCTTTATCTAAAATATTGATGTTATTAGTTGTAGACGTGATGAAAACTACCAAAATGTTGATTGGCTCTAAATTAGTGACCTTTTATTTTTTATCTACGTCCTTTTCTCTTGGATTATATTTTTTTAGAGATTGAGGAATTTTAGCCTATTTCTATAAGATAACCACTTTAGGGTTTATAGGTTTGATAACATCAGCTAACTATGGGGGTTTTATGACCATGTTGGTAGGTATATGGTAATTAATGTCCATCCCAAGTGTCTTATGCATGGTTAGTTATATAATATCAAATAATTATGATCTCCCTAGGCTACAAAAACCTTCCCTAGATGTAGGAATCATATTTTTTAGTATAAGGTTGAAGGAATGACCTTCATCTTGTGTATCCAAAGTATTCCCAAGATCATGTTATAATTGGTATATTTTTATATGACATAAAACTTAGTTAGAATCCTATTGGGACCTAAAGTAACTAGGATCATAATGGTCCCAAAAGTCCACCAAGCATGATTAATAACTATTTGATTAATCTATAAGGCACTCTCAATATTTTCTTCATAATATCAATAGGAGAAATTTTGGACATCCTCCCTTGTCTCTTTGTTAAGGGAGTGGAGTAAGAGGTCACATAGTTTATATTTATCCATGTGAGGTACAATACTAGATGATTATATAACCTTCCTCCATCTCATGATTACATGGATAGTTAATTCATTATGTCTTTGTTTGATATGAACAAAGTATCAAATGTTAGTCATCAGAAACTTTTTCATATCAAAGGACATAATTAAATCAACCATTAATTAATTTAATTAATGAATTTATCCATTAATGATGTGGTAATACAAATAAATATCTATTCATTATAGGGTTTTGTGGAAAATGTTGGCAAAAACCCCATTACAAAGTAGGAGAAACCTAATAGTTGTAATGTAATCATTGGCATGTGAGTTGGGATATCATTACCCTTTAAACTTGGGAAGGTCTGGTAGGGGATGTGGGAGAATAACCCATCATATTTTGAGATTAAGAGGTTACTTACGATAATTAGAGTAGGTCCCCATGTTGTTGATGTCATTTTTTGATGCAATAGGATTGGATTGGAAAGATAGGATCACATAGGGGTTAGTTGGATAACCACTATAAGGGATATAAAATAAATGATAGGGTGAATTATAATAATCTATAAAGTAGTTATCTAGTTGAGTAAATTTGGTTTATATATGGAAGTGGGGAGGAAGATTTTAGATGTAACAGGATTAATGGTTTGTTTATGAGGGGTATATGTGGTTTTCACATGACCTAAGGATATGCAAGGTGTGGTATAGCATATATAAAGAGGGTGAGTGTATTTAGGGGATAACTAACATTAATAGATAAATAATGGTGTATTTTGGGTCACCACATTGTTTTGAAAAGATGGGGCATAAGTGTATATGCCTCCCATTAGTGTTTATGTAGGAGTATGACATGATGGAGGAAATTTAGAAGCATCTAAGTTGGGGAACCCATGAGTAATGATGTCCCTAAGGGTTTGACTAGAGGCATAAATTATTGGGGTTATATATTCATGTTGTTATGGAAGGATGTAATTTTTTTATTCTAGTAGTTAATGAGTCATTATTTGGATGGGAGAAGGATAAGGATGAGTTTGTGTAAGAGAATTTGGGCCCATTCCTTGAATCATATATCATTGGTTATTTTATAGGTCATAAATGATATACACTACAATTTTAATAAGTTCATTTGGGATAGTGGTGGTGTTAGTCCTAGGAATCTCTTATATAAGAGGGGTGTAAGTGATAGGTTGGTTAGTGTGAATAGATTGATTCAAAACGTGAGTCTTAGGGGTAGTGGTTATGATTTACACAATTAGCTTGGAGGGATCTTAGTATGGGGATGCATAAACACTTTTATGCAATTAACCTCATTCTATAAGTGGTGGATTATTCCTAGATAGTGATCATATTTAGAAACACTTTATACATATTGGATTTTTAGGCTAATCAATGGTTTATTGGCCATGTGGGGTATGATCATAAATATTCTAGTAAGGGTCATAGCATTAAAGTCAAGATAATTTCTAATAGTTTGGGATATACCCCTATCTCATGAATAAATACCCCATTAATATCTTACATGTTAGGATGAGAATAATAATAGGATTGATAATTTGAATTATTGTCAAAGGTAGGTTTGTTCCAACTCACCAATTAAGGATCAATAGAGTTAAGCTAAATTTTTATATAACCCTCTAGGACATGAGATCCACTTATGTCTTGTCTAAACATATTATGGGAGTATATGAATACTCATAGAATAAATAGAAGTAGGGGGATGGAAAGTAGAGGAAAAATAAGAGGAATAAATGGGTAAATAAAAGATGTATGTCTTTCATGTTATGTTCACCAATTTTCATTTGAATTAGCACACACTAAACTATGCACTCAAATTCTTGAGCTCAGGCTAAGACACCTAATGCAATGGATGGGATATGGGTAGGATTATGGGTTAGGATAGTTATTGGGTGGAATGGGATTTAAAATGGTTAGTGGAAAGGGTTTCTTATGAGGAAACTAAAATACCTCTACAATATCACATTTCTCATTGAGAGAATCTATCTATGCAAAATAAAGTTTTAAGGCCCCTTGGTGTCTTGTATTAAGATAATGTGAATATATTAATTGGTACTAGTGGTGAGGAAATGAGGATGGTTAGGTTTATTGACTCACAATATGAGATCAACTCTATTAGGTTGACTATGCCTAGTTAATGTCATTTAAAAATGTGAATAATATATGATGAAGCTAGACATAATGAGAATAAAAGGGGGTGGATTTGAGGATCTAAGTTTGAATTATGATATATATGATGACAATTTATGGATTGGGATTTTTTTTTTATTACTCAAAATCACTAAGAGAATCAACAATAAAGTGTGGGATGGGTGTATTATGAAATAAATCAATTCTTAATTCAACACTAATGTTTGACTATATATGTATTGTGTGGTTAGGTGCTCTGACCCTAGGGAAAAGACCTTCTCTAACAAGGTTAGGTGTCTCAAAAAGTGTCATATAAAGGATACTTAGAAAAGTGTAAGTGTATGCTCTTATCTTGGTAATATATTATTTGAGTGGAATTTATACATTATTATAAGTAAGGTATAAATTAGGAGGAATTCATAGTTGAGCAATTCTTTGGCAATGTTTTTGGTTTGTTTTATTTTAATAAATGTTTGACTTGAAAATTAAATAACCAAAATTAAAGAATGATAAGTAAATTGAAACTAAAAAAATAAATAACTTATTTTTATCCTTTTTCAATTAATTTTCTATGCATTCAAGGTAAGAGGGAGAGGTCTAATCTAACTTTGCAAATGCTGATTTTTCTTAACTTTTATAGATTCAACCTAGATGAAGTTTTTTCTCCAAATTGTAAGTGAATGGGGTTATTGTGAAATCTAATATTTTATAAGATTCAAGTAAATTAAAAATAAAATATAGATGCTAAACAATATTAGTACAAAATATTTAGGAGTTCTATTTGTAAATGCAAGCTAGAATATGTTTTGGTATTTATAGATGGATGCACACTAGGTTTGAATGATATGTTTTCAATAAAATGAATATTTGAATTATTATTTTTTGAATTATTAAGATAAAAATTATTTTATAATTTATTAAAATAAATATGTCCAAACAACACCTATTTATTACCTAGGTTTGACTAGGCTATTCTACTTGTGTGTGTGTGTGTGTGTGTGTGTGTGTGTGTGTGTGTGTGTGTGTGTGTGTGTGTGTGTGTGTGTGTGTGTGTGTGTGTGTATATTAAAGATAAACATTAATTGTTTTAGAAACTATGAGTGTATTTTTTATTTTATTATTTTTACCTTGGATTTAAATACAAATGTAAGTTCTTTAAAATAATCTAATTTATAGCTAAAATTAGTAAGGGAGATAACTAATATTTTAATGCAAAGAGAGAAGTATTCCTTTTCCTATCAAATTTTCCTTTTGAAAAATAAAATTTAATATATTGTAAGGAAGGAATATAAATTAATATAATATACTAAACAAATAAAGGAAATGAAAACTAAAAACTCCCAAATTTATCAAGGTGTAGACCAGTTAGAAGTAAGAGGTGTATTTGTAAATTGGTTCTCAATGTGCTAGCTCTTCCAGTCAAGAAAATTAATGCAATAAATATATAACAAAGGATAATGATACAATAAAAAAATGAGTGAAATGATAAATAAATATCTCTAAGCAAATAATAGTTGATTGTGGTGGGTTAAGAACACTATGTAAAAAGATCTAGTTAAAAATTAATGGCTCTCCTTATTTGTAATTACATATTTGACATGAAACAAATGAAATAAAAAATATAAATAAATGGTATAAAGGTTTTAGTTATATAACGATTAAA
Organism: Torreya grandis; assembly: GCA_037957365.1. Taxonomy (NCBI): domain Eukaryota; kingdom Viridiplantae; phylum Streptophyta; class Pinopsida; order Cupressales; family Taxaceae; genus Torreya; species Torreya grandis. Next base: position 1,813,941 of record JARHVA010002464.1, on the reverse strand, counting down.
AAATACAAACTCTAACAAAAAATTATGGATAAAAGATCAAGCCAAAATTGGCTTACTTGTAAAACAACAATGGAGGTTTCATGAGTGAGTTTCTTAGTTTAATTTGGAGTAGAAATTAGGAAATATTTAATAATAGATAAAACCAAGATTTTAAGTGAGTTTGGTTAGCTTGGAGGTGAATTAAACGTGTTAAAATTTAAAAACACATAAATAACATGTAAAACACGTAAAATAATGAATTTTAGGAGCTAAATTTGGACGATAGGGATAAGGTGATAGAAATGCTTCATTTTATAGTGGAAATTTATGAAACTACTAGTTATCATAATGGAATTGTTGATTTAATTTACAAAATCACTAATAATTTAAAATACAACTTCCCTATTATGACATAATCACTATGGTATTTTATGAAACTCCTGTGATAGTTCTAAAATATAGGTGTCTATTATGCATCTAGGAATGACAATCACATCACACTAAGTGGTGGTTATATCATGTATAGAATGTTTTTCAAAAAAAATTACTAGAGGATATAGAGGCCAAACAATAGACACTAAGGGGACTCTGAGGATGAATAGGAAGTAAATATGGATTGGTGTCTAGTGATAACTTTGCTTTGAGTGTGAATTAAGAAATCATTGCATCATTATCCGAATTCATACTAGAGATATCATACTATGTAATTTTTAGGTGTATATAATTGGTTTTATCAACTATAACCATTATAGTCCTAATTTTAGTGTCAACTAGGTGGTATAATGTGTCGCCCATATTCATGTGTCAACAAAATTTGGAACACAAACAATCAATATGGTATTGTGCCCAAGGAATGCATCATGATGTGGTTTTAATAGGTCTTTAGTGTTAAGACCTAAATTTCATAAAAATGTGACACTACATACATTTAGGAGTTGGTATTCATAAATATAAAGTTTTTTCATATTAGGTTCACCAGTATGTCTTACCCTAATTTTTTTTAGAAACCATATTAAGATATAAATGAGTAGAATAATATTGAAACTAATTAAAATGATTTGACAAGTGGTATATGCTAAATATAGTAAGTATAGAAAAGTGATGACTAATAATATTTTCCAATCGACTCTTTGACTGTGACTATGTTCTCATAGTGGAAAATAAACTAAATAATGCATATGATTCATCTCCTTTAAGAACTATGTTTCTATCTATGTAGGGCCAATTCCACTAGATTCAGGTCAATATTTATGTTGATACTGACCTAATTGATCAATAGTTACTTCTGCCAAAAGATGCATTTTGGACCATATTTTAACCTTCACCTATATCTAAAAGCTCCATATTGTTATGTTGAACCATGATGATGAATGCCACTCCAAAAATAATCCTCCTTCATGTTGAAACCATAGGTTTACTTACAAGGTCTATAAACCTATAAAACCTTTGAAATTTTAATGGGGTAAGTTGAACGCAATCAACTTCATTTGATGATTGACCATTTTATATGAATCTTATACCCCAAGGAAGGAAATCAAGCCACATGTAGTTCTCCCACCTAGTGTGATTGTGCAATATGATCCTTTACTATATGAATACAACTAATGGTTTGGATTTGATACTTGATAGTTCATTAATTAACTTGGCTTGTGAATAATTATTGTGATTTATTTATAATTAAGGAAGAATAGGGTATTTTTTCTCATGTGTGATAATGTATGGATGTGTACCACACATGTTCCAAGTCCCATATTAAGTGTGACCTTTTGTTTTATATATGTCATTCCAATAGGATAATATATCTTACCACCAAAATTCTATGAAAATGGTTCAACCTTGAGAAAATACTTAATTTTAAAATGTAGCCATTATAGAGAGAGGTTCAGTACCCTCAAGCTCAAGTTAGTATCGAATGGTAACATTGACATTGTCTAACATTACCAATTTATATAAAACTAACCTAAACTAAAGGTCTATATATATTTATGAAATATAATAAGTAGGTTTCAAGTATACAATGAGCTTTGTGTATATGTGTAATAGTTGAAATAATGGATAAAACTTATAATGTAGAATATAGGTGTGAGATAATGGTAGGTTCTGACCATAGTTGTGCACACAAATCATGCATGGTAAATGTATTCCAAGCTTACCATTTTAAATTAATTAACACCATATATTATTGTATATAGCATGTGGACATTTTCTTTATTTGATGAAACATATCTATGTCCTTTGATTGTGCCCATTAGTTTTATATGTGATGCTGTATGCTAATGAATGGATTAATTTAGGATATGGATTAATTTAGGATTATCTATTCAGCTTGTTGAAATTGTTGAGTTTTTAGTGCCATTATCATGCCCTTATCAATTTATGTGTGGTCCCTTGATTTATATGATGTAATTCCTTATTTTATAGTAAAATCAATTTTTTATATCATTAGTGATTATTATGTTCCTAACTTACATGTTTATATTCAATTTATGGTTATATGTTGTGTTACATCAATTGATGACATATTATCCACATGTTGGCATTACTATTGTTGTGACTAGCATGCCCCTTTTTTAGAAGAAAAATTCCCAACTATAAGCCATATATATATATATATATATATATATATGTATGTATGTATGTATATATATATATAAAGGCCCCTTATTAAACCTTGTTTTAACCCTATCTTATTTCAAAATCTCAAGCCTAATCCCCATAAATGACAACTAATCAAGCTTCAGTATTCAAGATTTATGTAAAATCTAAGTAAATCCCCTTTTGTTTATATATATATATATATATATATATATATATATATATTATAATATTTTATTTCATAATAATGAGTCCAAATATGATTTTAAAATGTTTCTATACTAGTATTTTCAGGTAAAAACTTTTTATTTTATAAAATATTTGACACTAAATCTTGAACTCAATGACCTAGAGTCCCAAAGTCCAACTAGCACCGTCTAGGAGGCTATTTATTATAGTGATTAACCCTTCATTTGAAAACATATTTACAATTAATTAGTGTTTTTTGTATGTTATAGATCCATACTTGGGGTTGTCAAAGTTATGTACAGTCTCATAATTATGATCCAATCATGATGTGCCATGTTTAATTTTGTACACCTAGTGGCCAATTTACCCAAATCTGTACCTAAATCTACTAGAAATATACATGGTCTAGGAATTGGATCAAATCATGATCTATCATGTCTAATTTCATATAATTGTTAAAATCTTATCTAGATGTGTATCTACAATTTTGAGAGCTTCATATGGTTCGGTAATTTTGATCTAATAACGATGTACCACATGAACCTCCATACACCTTATGGCTAATTTACCCAAATACATACCTAGAAGTTTTATATAATAATATAACTTGATAGAAGTCATCTAATTATTGATACCCATGTATACTTTTATACACTTGAAGTATTGTATAGTTGGAAAATAATGGGCACCAAGTCAATAACATCACCCCTTGCACCTACCATAGTAAAAATGATACTTGGATAACTATAAACACATCTTGGGTGCCATGAGGGATAAAAATAAGTGGGATTCCACTACATGCACTACATTTATTAACCTATTTTGGTAGGTCATGACTTGACACCTGGACATGTCCCATCATCACCAGTAAGTTTAATTAATCCAATTTTTACGAACATGAAATATAAGCCTAAAATGGAAACAAATAATTTAAAATTGTGTCATCAACTTATATTTTAATTCATGCAACGTGATCCCTTAATTTCATTACTATAGATATATTTCAAATCCATACAAGATATGATCTAAACTAAGCTCATAATTATTTATTGTGTATGAACTAAATTTCAAATATTCCTCTACTTAAAATATCCTCAAGAGTTCCTAAGGAGGTGACTATAGAATCTTGTGATCAATAAGATAATTTGTAGGTGATATATATGATAAATCTTAGATAATTTCATAGGTAGATATGTTATCTTATACCTCTAATCCTAAACCAAATAAATAATTTAGAGACACCACATTATTCTATGGGATGACTGGTACAAACATTATAATAATATCTTCAAGATGATTGAAGACATCCAAAATCCCAATAATAATGATGAGCTCAAGGATGATGATGTTTAACTCATTAAGGATATGATGGCACTCAAAATTTTAGGCCTCTAAAACACTTCTACTAAACCTGAGGTTTCTCCCTATGGATGCCTTTTCACCAACCTACCAATAGTTATAAATGCACCAATGACATGGTCCACTAAATCAATAATGGACACCTAATTGTAGATATATCTAAGGCCTCCTTAAAAATATAATATAATTTCTTAGAGTATTAATTCCACTAAAAAATAATAATTCAACACTTGGAGGATGAAGATACATAGTGTATATAAGTCTTTGGAGTATTAGGTTGGGGATATTATCCACTAGGTCAATAAGGATGATATTGATTCCTACACCATTAAACATTTTAGGGAAGGAGTTTTCACCAGTATGTTGTTTCTCAACCATTTATATGGGGAAATTGACATAATTCATGTGAAAATATTGGTTCCCTCTACTTAGTATCATCTTTGAAGGTAAGTAAATTTAATCTCTTGGGGACCTTAATAATTTCAACCTATTGTAGTAGCTCCCTAAGGTTTATATTAGACATAAATTCTATATTATTCCATATTTATTAAATGTTACCTATGCCTCCATATATTTTAGAAGCACCATGTTACCTTAGTAAAAGATGTTGGGTACCCTAGTTCATATGGTTTTATCAAAATTATATATCCAAAACTTTAGGCATCACATCAAGAACATATAATACCATTTATATCCCCCTATGTACTTCGATATTGAGGAAAACCCCATGCCAAGGTTATGTAATAAAATGAGGGAATCCATTATGGCCATAGGAACCTATTAGTACTATTGAGACCACATAGCCATTAGGGTAAAAGGAATATAGGGACCTCACTTAAATTTATCCAACATTGTCCTAGATGAGATAGAAAAATAAGAGGTCACATTTTATCTCTAAATGGCATAGTTAGATTTTACCTCTAAATGATATAAGAGTCTTATTCACCATTCCTAATAATCATAGAGATCAATGAGTCTAAAACCATACCTACCATCCAAGTTGTAGCTATGTATAAATATTCATTTAATATCCTCTTTGATGATCATATGAAATGGGATCATCATGGAAGGGTGAAGACTCATGTGGAACTATACAGATCTAGGTTGAGCACTAATTATAATTATGAGAGCCACCTATATGATGTCTAACATCTCAAATTGGTTGATGATGTTGAGGTGATTGCTAATATTTGAGTAGTGTAAATTTGAAAAGAGAAACAAACACAACCCAAGCCCATGTTGGAATAAATTCCTATTCATCCACAACATGATGTTGAATTCATAACAAATTTTGGGAGGCTCTCCCAACTAATCCTACAATGGGTTCCCATATTAGCCACTCCAAATTTCACATTAGCTTTATCTATAGGGACATCCTAGTTAGACTAACCTCTTACTACATGTGATTTTAATTCTCTATTATTTAGATGTCCTAGCACAATTCCCCTTAGGTTCAACCTATATAATCCTTAGAGCCTTAAAACTCCCAACTCAAGAATATAAGGTATCAAGGTATAACTTCTCCTAGTTTTCTAGTCGAAAGTGGTCAAACCTGTCTAGTCTCCCTTGTTCTTGCTTCCCCTATTATTTTCATTGAATCTTTATAAACCCTCACTAAATTTTATTTTGTAATTCTTGGAACTTTTGGTTCTTCCCCAAGTTTACGTTGTTCCAATGTGGCCTATTCTTTCAATTATTCTTGGGTTAGCCCCTATGATTTGTATAAACTCTATTAGTGCTTCAATTTTTATCCCTATAGTGATTATGGATCTTATAACTTTGGTTCCCTCTGTTAATTTTAATACCACTATAATTATTATTATCCCAATTTTAAAGGTTTCCCTTGATATTCTATCCTCTATTTTTCAAATGAGTTCAATTTCAATAACCCTAATCAACTTGACAACTTTAGGTGTCAGTACGATATACACTAAGCACATAGATATACCTCTAGATCCTTCCATATCTATTACTCTAAGTGTGATAGTGTATAAAATAATCCCTCAATAAAATCCTATCAAGCACTAAAATTTGATTATTCCTAGACCATGAATTCAACCTCCTCCTAAACCTACAACATCATCTTTAGTATCCCTCTCTCACACCTAGTCTCTTTTGAATTGGATTTAATAAGTCTATTTCTTATTTTAAGGTGAACACTTAGCTCCTATTTTTCATTACTCATGAATTCTATATGACTTAGGACCAACTAATATCACACTTTTTCCAATGGGAAGTTCCCTTGGACACTCATTCATTTTCCCCCATGCATCCCCCTTCACCTTCCATAAAATCTGATGTTCCTCATTCATTCTTACCACATATGTCCATTCATCCATTATCCACTTCATATGTTATCTCATTTAAAAAAAAATATAATACCAATTGAGGTATAATGTTATATTAGTCCTTTATAAGCCAAAATATAATAGAGACTTGAGATGATCTACCATGGGAAGCTAAACATCTAAATCTAATTTTCATAGAGATTCTAGGATGATGATGAGTGTGATGGCCCAAAAATTTACATGATATGAATACCTAGTTTTGTGGAGAATAAAATAATATCTCTTCACCCTCAAAAAGGAGAGGACCTAGATTGGAGAGGAGAAAATTCTAGTGGACCCAATACCTATGATGTGAGCCACAAAAGAGTTGATAGATAATATCAAGAGGATCTCAAATAAAAGGTAACGACCTTTAAGTCCCATGTCAGGATCTTATTCATAATTGGAATAATTGGTAAGGTAGAGACTATGATTATAAATTTGTTTTTATGTTTGAAAGAGGTAATTGGATCTATTTCAAAGAGTACAATAATACTTAGAATAAATAATAAGGATAGAAAACAAATCATGAAAGATAGAAATAATAATCAACAAAGGGGCATTCCCTAAGATTAGGATCATTCCCCTCATAAATCTTAACTAATATAAAAAAAATTATCTAAGATGATAATTACACTTGATGATTGACTTGGGTACATTCAAGAAACCATTTGGCCCTTGGAGAGAAGTAGAGACTAGATCCTTGATTCCTTCATGAAGGTGATAATTAAAATTTTGTTCCATATCGATGGCACTTTGTTGAATAAATACGATTTTGGATTCCACTCCAACACTTTAAAATATTCATGAGAAAGATGATTTCAAATGCTAATAATGATGGATTCTAGCCTATTATGGATCTTTCCATGTAATTCACAACCAACATTAACCAAGTAAATGTAATCAAGGATTTTATTGAATCCCATTAAAAGGCACATGATAAATTATTGATTCATGTAGAGGTTTTATTTAGAGAACCACAAGTCCACCTACCCAATATTAAAAAAGATGCCAATATCATTTCTCAAGAATTAGAAACTCAACAAGCTGCCAAAAGGGAATTGAAAAGCGGTCCCTCTCTAAAATCTAGTTGATGGTCTAATTGTTACTCTTTTGGTCCCAAAAGGGAAAGTGGTTCTCTTATTTTCTATGTCTCTCTTTTTTTTGTATCTCTTTGTCAAGTTTTTATGATGTTATAACAATTTAGACACGGTGGCTTGATATGGGATTCTATGTAATAGTGGGTATACCTCCTCTCTTTTATACAAATTTTACATTGTAGTATTATTTTAGGGTTGAAATTTTGTAAATGAATTCATGAGTTTATATATATATATATATATATATACATTTTTATAGTTTTCATTACATTATGCTATACCTAAATTATGGATGCATTCCCATATTTTGTGGTGAAGTAGAGAATATTGATTTAAAAGACTATTATATAAGTATTTAAAGAATACATGTGTATAATTAGGATTATTCTTATGTTATTATAGTTAAATTGTGTTCTTTCTATTATTTAAAAAAATATATAAGTTGGTATCTATTAACAACAATATTGTAAATGTTAATATGTGGACTGAAACTATAATAATTGAGCATTTCCACTTCCTTATATTCACTTCCTTACATTTATTATGTTTGATATGATGTGAAAATCATAATATAGTGGTAAAACTATAGTTGGGCTCATATATAGTCATAAACATTACTGTCTCCATACTCACCCAAGATATTTTCTTCATTTGCCTTACCCTTCCCCATTTTATATGTGTCTTTAGTTATCACTTTGAAGTAAACTTTCTATACTAATGAGTTGAGGCTACTAGATTAGTACTAAAATGTATTCTTAGGTAGGTAAGTGTGTTTAAATAGTGTTTATCTTCCCATAGTAGTAGTGCATATTTAAGATATTACTTCAAATAAGACTACATAATGGATCCCAATACCTCTAACTCATGCCCTATACTATATCAATAACTCTCTCTAGACATTTTAGTGCTCATATTTTAATAGAGAAATTTTGAGGCCCCAAAAACTATGCATTATTTCATCTTTATTCATGACATGATTTAGTCAACTCTTTCTTTTTATATGAGTGGCATATATGATACATACCTTAACTCAAAATGGGGGAATACTATTCATAGATAGATAAGCCTTCATGAACATAAAAATATATTTTAGGAACATATTATATGATTCCAATAGTATAGAGTGGTTCAAATATAATTAGAGTTCATATATGAGATAAATGTTCACACATTGATAAAATTATAAGCAGATACACACTCAATTTTTAGATACATGAGTTATAAAGTATATCATATACACTTGAGTCCATATTCCATTTGGGTGCACATGATTTACAATAATTAAATTACATATTATCACATATAGATACATTTGAGATACAAGTTTATCAAACTTTAGCATGTAGATTCATAACATTTTATATCAAATTACATAGATTTAATGGGGCATAATATTATTTTATCCACATATACACTATTTTATATATCATTTGGAATAGATTTAGCGAGTCATGATACTATTTCTTACACATTTTATAGTGAAAACTATTATAGTTTTTTATTATAAATATAATTAAATGGAACTAAGTAGCAAACAAACTTAAATATATAAGTCCACTTGAAGTGGTTTATTCATATTATTTGAGATAATGTATGTTGAGGTTCAGTGATGTTCAATGACATCTAAGTTACTAATATTGATCACATTGTGTAGCTCCCACCTTACCGTCTTGATTTCCAATAGATTAGGTATTTTATTTTAGGTTAAATGATGCCCAAAGGTTTTAACACTAATCCCTATTCATGAGGGTTGGGATATTTACCTTCCTAACCCATGTTCTTGCATATTTTTTGGATTTCAACACTCCCTATAATGGTTAGAAAACAATAACCCATCTCTAATTATTCAACAAGGAAGCATCATCTCCAATAAAGTGATAGAGAAAAAAAATTTACTCACATACATGTGTACTCATTCCTTGATCTTAAAAGAATAAAAATTTTATCATAGTGAAGACTTAAAATTTTAATCTATGGACATTAATTACCACATTTTAGTTACAATTTTACATGGAACAAATTTTTACATTGGAATCCTTCTCCAATATATAAAGTGTGTTGTACACACTTAAGAAAATTTAATATTTTTAGTATTTTATTTTTATTACATATAAAAAATATAATAAAAGGGTATTTTTGGACACTAAAATCTGGTATTAGACACTTTTAAATGTTTATTTTGACTTACCTTCACACTAAATGACATGTGTGTATATATATGCCTCTTTTCCATCATTATCTAACATACACATGCTATCTATATGTCCAATCCTTATATGTTGTTTTCATTCACCTCAAAAACTATATTAGTCTGTGTCAAGATAGTAAACTAGCATACTTAGACATATCTAGATCATCATATTAATTTTTTTATCTACCAAAAAATAATGTCATATTTAGTCAGTACCATCCAGATGTTAATGACCAAATCTAATGGTTTTTTACTTCATCCAAGAATGACCAATTCTAATAATAAAATAAATCATATTATTCATCCAAAAACTTTAACATGTCAATCACATGATAAATTTCCAAAATAGATGAAAATAAATATAAATCAAGTATATAGTTATTATCTATCTCGTACACATCTATAACATATATATTAATCATCTATATAATATTTCATATTGATATAAACTACCTTACTCTTTCAAAACATGAAAATAATTCATTTAGGAAAAGTTATTAGCCTTATCTAAATCATACCAAGTTATGTCAATAGTGAATAGTTTTAAATGTTAAAATCCATATCACTAGGTGAATTCATATAGAAAATGAGCAAAATTGCACATTCACATTAATGAGAAGAATTATGTCTAGTTTGACATCCATGTTTGGAGTATTAGATATGTATGTAATATTTAATCATCAATGGGTGAAATTGGGGTCATATAAATACATTACACTACCCAATCTTTTGTGGGTTTAATCCTCTCATAAGTGGACCTATGGTTTTAGGTAAAATAAATAAATTTCCGTGGCATCCATATGACCACACTTTAGGATTTCACATAGAGATGGAAATAAATAGAGGCACTTTCCTATGTTAAAATAAATAATCAAAATATCTAAGGATAAAACCATCCATCTTTAGACATGGTGGTAGACATTACTAAACTAAGGAATACATTATTATTTATGTGAAAATAGAGATGTATAACCAATATCAAGTAATTCAAAATCATGTTTCCAGTATTTATTTTTTGCATACCACGTATCTCAATCCCACACAATATAAGAAACCACTAAGTATATTGTCCTTTATTGTTATTTCCATATTTAATAAGCTTGTGTGATAAACCAGTTGCAATATTCTACATTTAGACATATGTTCGATTTCCATATTTTATAATCTGAATTAATGCTCTAGTTTTATCCTAATTGAGGTTCATATATTACAGTTAGGGTAAAATAATGTTACTATTTAAGTCTATACTTATACATCAGGTAGTGATCTTAGTGCTAGTAGTGCCAATATGATTACCTTTATACCTCTATCTAGCACTCCTCCTCCTTAGATTACTTTAAATATTTTTATGAAACCTACTACATATTTCATATACTTCATATGGATAGTGTACTATCTTATCCTACTTCTAATACTTTTAGTTTTGGTCATAGTCTAATTAAAAATAAATTAAGACTTATTAAAATAAATGTTAATCATATGTTGGGTAAAAATAATGAAATTATATCAAAGGATGTGCACACTCAACAATAAATTCAAGGTATGAAATATCAAATTATAAAAAATTTATAAGGATATAAAAAACATATACATGTTGTCAATTCTCAAGTTAGATTACATAACCCATTAGTTCATGAGGTCCTCACTCACACTTTACCTGACAACTGTATGGTGCATAAATTTGAAATATAAAATAGAAAGGGTGATCCTTTGCATCACATTTTATCATTATTTTCCTCAATATTTTGTTTTTATCATGATTATTTATTGATGACCAATAAATTTTTCATAAGTCTAAAGGACTATACCTTGGATCAGTTCCATGCCTTACCAATAAGATCTATGCATCATTTTAATTATTTATTTTATGTCTTCATAGCTCAGTTTTCTATAATAATTGTCCAAAAGTTACATTTTATCATCTTTTCAAACTTAAATATTTATCTAGAAATAATTTTAGTGAGTATGTGTTTTGATTGAAGACAATAATTACATAAATGTCTCCCCAAATTATTACTAGTGAGTTATAAATCCTTTTCTCTAATAGGTTACTTAAACCACTAAAATTATTACCCATGAGTTATAAATCCTTTTCTCTAATATGTTACTTAAACCACTCAAATATAAATTTCATGTTTAACAATCAACATACTTTTGATGATCTTTGATATATGGTTTGTAACATTGTGATGAAAATTTTAGAGCCTAACATGTTAAAATATGGGTCTAGTTATCCTTCCTCTAATAAAAACTCAAAATATCAAGGTATGTAAAAATTTTAAAGCTAAGGATAATTATAATCAAAATTTAAAAACTAATAATGAGTCCAAAAAAATTAGTTTCACAGTCACCTTGTTATAGCCAATTTCACTAGCCCTCTTTTTTCTAAAAAATTCCTGATATGAATGTATTCTAGCATATGATGACTTAAGTAATTATTTTTAAAACTATTGATGGGGGAAAATTATTTTAATTCATTTAATAATTATTTACTCAATGTATTTTCAAATATGAAATATTGTTATGTTGATTTATTTTAATATTCATAACATTATTGAAATATTTTATGTAGCATAAGTTAACCAATAGTTATCAAAACATTTTACCACATTAAATATTGTAGTATATAAAATACTTATATTAAATTTCAATAAGTATATAATTAAAATTCATCATATTATTTTAATATATTGATTTTATTTTAGAATAATATTCGATCGTTGAGGTTATAAGATGATAACATATACAGATTGGTAACTAATTGGTCTTGATCATTACTTATTTTTTACTGTAACATACTCTTACATATTTATAAGGTCATAAAAATAATGGTTATATTGTCATTTGTTATAAGTTTATTTCACAAAGGCATATAATTTTATTTTATTTTATAGTTTCCCATAGTTACCTTTAAGGGGTAAGCATTTTTTAGCATGGTGGTCACTTAGCATATTTTTTCATCATCATTTGGTGTTCGAATTTCATTTGATTTATTTTGATTTATGTGCATATTGATTAAAAACATTAAACATTTCATATGTTAAAAATGTCATATAACATATATTTAAAATCCTTTAATGCTTTGTATCTTTGGTTTTCAAGGCAAAAATTTAACATCAATTAAATTTAATACAAGGTGGTAATAATATTTTATCATTGTGTTGATAATATATGTTTTTATTGAGCCATCCTTGACTCATTTTGGGTTCATGATGGGGGAAAATTTAGTACATAATTTGAATTTATCTAAGTTATTAGTGATGTACTTTTTATTGTTTTTAACAAGTATATATTTTGTCAAAGTTTGTCATCCACTATTGTGATGGACAAATCACCTTCTTTTTATTAATGGGCAATTTGATAACCACCTTGACATAAAACACTTAATTATTATTAGGTGACTCACTATTTTACCAAACTTAAAGTGGAAGTAGGCATTTTCAAGTTTGTGGTTGGATTAGAATAAAGAGATTTTGGTTATTTTTAATATCCTTAAATGTGCACGTAGTAGTGTAAGGTATGTATCTAGTTTTTATTTATGTTATATGGGACGTGTTTTAGTTATCAAGTCTATTATATAATTTATATGAATGAATTTATATATTATTTTTTAATACATATGAATAAATTTATAAAATATTCATTATATTCCATAGTTTTAATGATAAATAGTGGTTATTATTGTCTATGCCTATGCATTCTATTTTAAATTTGAATAACAAATAATTTTAGCTTTAAGACCATAAAATGTACATTATTTAGTTTAAAAGGTAGTATTTAATTATTTATTTTTCAATATGAGTGCTCGTTCTCTTCTCCTACATGTTATAAAATTAATAATTTTGAAAATAATATGCATACACATTCTTTCCTTTTAAAGCTTCCAGAGTTGTTTCACATATTTGAGGTTTCAATGTGGGTTATCATACAAAGTTGTTTTATTTCAAAATAATAATGGATATAGCTATATTTTTTACCCTACAAGCCATAAATATGTATTTGTAGATGCATGTATAGTGTTTAATCACCTAGGTGAAATTGTGTTTAATTTAATATGGTAGATAATGGTAAAGTTATTATTTTTTACATATGTGGCTTAAAAATATTGAATTAGGTAATAAATTGATAATAATATGAATGTTTTTTCGAGATTTATTTGTCAAAATATACTTGAATAAACTTTACATAATGGAGGAAAAATATTTTTTGGACTTTGTTGATAAGGTATAGGGTTGTGTTTAACCATAAATAAAAAGTGGATGCTAATGTGGGACAAATAGGTTTAATAATATATATATTAATAATAAAAATGTATATAAATATATTAATAGCATGCTAATTATTTTAAAAATGTAGATAGAACATATAATGAATTTATTATGCTAAGATATGCAAAAAATGGAGTACAACTATGCTAGATATTATAATCATAATGAAAAAAGATACTTAGTTGGTTATGATGATAATATAGGTTTGGATTTGGAAAAATTATGAATTATAATGGAATAATTATCTAAAATAATTAGTGAATTCTAGATTAAGTGCCTCTATAGTCATAGACACTTGCATCAGTGTGGGATGGTTATGTCAGAACTAGTGTCTTGATCAAATGTAGGTGTATACTATGGAATAATTGATTAAATAATATGTGACAACATTTATGCTTATAATTTAATCATCACCTCTCTAGTGCATTCAAATCTAGGTCATGAATTGTCACTCCTTGTCAAATGATCAAAACCATAATTCTTCATTTTCATAGTAGTTGTGGGAAAAATGGGTTAGTGTGAACATGGTGTCAATCTACCAAAAAGACACCTCTATCAATTAAAACTACCTACATATCAAATAATATTTATATTTACTTATATATATGTATTTATCTCATATGTTTTGGCTTATGTGTGAATCATGTAATATGCGATAAGTAAACACAATAGTGACCTAGCTTGTAACTTGTAAAATATAGCCCTTGGGATTATCCTTCAATAATTAAGACTTTTATAAGTTTTATCCCTATAATTTATATGTAAATATGATAAAATAGGGAATTTTTGTTCACTTTAATGTTTAATATAATGATTTTGATAAGTTGCATTGGTTTTTGCTAGGTGAGGAATGAGTGAGGGTCGATCTTATATTTATATCAATCCCTTTGGAGAATATATAAAATCATATCACTTAGGATGACCAATAAGATACATTTTATTTTTAAATTATATGAATTTAGAAAATTTTATACTTGCATCCAAAACACACACCTGTGTTGACATAGGTGTTTGTAAGGATGTAAGTGTCCAGGGAGCAAGAAAATAGGAACATGCTCAAAATTTGTAGAGGAATAATATAATAAAGTTTTTATCATTATGGGTAAGATAGAAATATTGGATCAAAACATAATATTGGTTTTGATAAGAGATATTCCAAGGGGAATAAGAGAGAATATGCAAGACTTGTAGAAGTAGAAAAAGTCTAGAATTGAGAGCAATAACTAATGTCTGAGTTTGCCAAGTATACAATATTAAGGTGTTATATAGTTAATAAATACCATATTAATCTCCCCCCTTAATCTAGTGATGAAATTTATATTTTAAATGAAATGAATACATACTTGGGTATGTATAACACACCTTACCTTTGCTTGAGTCAAATTTGAGTGCTTTGTTGGTGATTGGAATGCAACCAAGAACATGTTATTGTATAAAATAAGTGTATATTATTTAATTTTGAAGAATTTAAATAATTTAAATTGAAATAAATAAAGTTTGAATATTTCACCTCTATATTAATGCAATCATCTCACCATTTAAAATTTTCATTTCAAAGATGTATCATTATGAATCACTAAATTTGAGATTGGGAAAAATAAAAATATATAAAATACATATATCTAAGGAGATAAAGAAAGAGAGATAGGAGGGATGATTCCCCCAAACTTGGAGAAAATGTGGATTTCCACCTAGAAATTGATACTATCTCAACAATGCAACCCAATCATATTAATAACCTAGTGAGTGTGAGTGAACCAAACTAACTCACACTATAAAACTAGTGGGGTTGGATGATATGATCAAGTTAAACCTAAAAACTTGTAAATTTTGAGTGATTAAATCATCTCAACCATACCAAAAATTAAATAACCTACTATAGTAGATTATATCAATATAGTCCATAAAATTCCAACTTGATGGGTGGTGAGAGTCCTTAAAAATCTTTGGAATCTAAAATTAATTTAATTTTGAAATATTAGGCATACATTCCATAGAATATGAACCTTATATATGATTAATTACAAAATTATGTATAAAAATGGTACCAATGTATATAATTATACCATAAATGTGTATCTTAATCATATAACTACAAAATTCAGCTAGTTTGATACAATGAAGTATGGATAACATGCTTCCAAAGCATACCCTCACTATAATATGAAATTGAAACTATTTTAAGTGTGGATAACATGCTACCAAAACATGTACCCATTTAATATAAGACTTTGAATATCTTGAAACCATGCCTTAATGACATTCATGTTATTCCCTAACACACACACACACACCCTATTTCAAAAATTCAAATAGGGATGCATTATTATTCAAAATATTTATTTCAAACACTTAAAACATTAGGTATCTAGGACATGGATTTATTAATGCAAAAATATAAGGTTATATTTGAAGCCTAATGTTTAAAAATTTTGAAATTTGAAAACAAAAGATTGAATGGGTATTTTAAACCTTAGGTTTTCATATTTCCCTTTCTAAAAGATGGAGAGTTTATTTATGTAATAACATAACTAATGTTTTCATTCTAGTGTTCCTATATTTTTGGATATAGTACTATATGTAGAGACTTAATAATCATTCACAATTGGGCCTTACTTTATTTTGTTCAAAATTGAGATAGATGGCATCACCACATTATCCAAAACCTATATCCCTTCTCAAAATTTTATAAGTCTTTAAATATCCCAAGCTCTAATAGTTAAATAGGTGTCATCCATACGTTACAAAAAAATTCCAAGTGTTTAAAGTTTTTGAACTCTAATAAAAGGCCATGTGACATTTTTTTGTTACACATCACCCTAGAAGATTTGAAATTAAAGTTAATGGTCTAATGGTCCCAAACTTTTGAGTTTTGATCATTTTATAAGTGGTGTATTTTCATAAATTCAAAACCATATAAAGATTAACAAAGTCAAATGGCTCATAATTCTCTATTCACATGAATAACCAACACTAAAATGCACAATCGATAACCTAAATCTTGGACAAGGTAGATGACATAATGGATGGGATAGGTGTTTGGTTAGTTATATATTAGAATGAGATTTGGGATATGTGGTGGAAATGGGTTCTCATGATGGAGATAAAAGACCGAAAGAGCATATTCATTCTCATTAAGATAATAAAGATGTGTGTAAATACATATCCAATGCTCATTTATCTATGATATCACAAGAAGGTGAATCTCATGGTTAGTATTAGGATGAGAGATATCAAGTTTGATAACTCATGGAAAAAGGTCTACTCTATTGGGTTGACTTTGCCAAGTCAATTTCATATACTAAGTCTAAATGATATAAGACAAATATATAACTAAGGAGATTAAGGAGATGTGAATAACAAGATATTATTGGATGATCTTATATTGACATCCTATGTTCTATGGAGGATAATGATATGTGGATCGAGGATGCATTATTGTTTTTATAATACAAGTAAGGAGTTTATGATGAGAAGATGAATGGGTTAGATAAAAATACCTTATGCCTTAACTCAGTGATAATTTTAGAATGGGTGAAAATGGTAGTACTAGGTGATCTAACTCTAGGCAATAGACCATGTTGGGTAAACCTTGGTGTTTTGAGAAGGGTCATCTAAAGGAGACTAAGTAGAATCTAGGGAAAAACATATGAGCTTATTCAGGCAATGTCTTATAAGGTGTGATTTAAATAATGTATAAGAAATATTTATATGTGATGATTTCAAAAATGGATAGGTATTATGTGGGATGTGTTTTATTTCATGGTTTGGCAAGTATTTTGATATGGATAGAGTGTATTAGAAATGTTTTTGACATTATTTTTTTATGTTTTTATTATTTTTAGAATTTTTTGGTTTTGTATAAGTGCTTGTTTGATGAAAATGAAATACTAAAATTAAATTAATATCAGAGCCAAGGGTAAATGAAATAAAAAATATTTTTTAATTCCTTTTCACTATTTATAATTTATACAAAGAAAGAGATAAAGAACCTATAATATTGTGTAAGATGTAGATTTTTCCTAGCTTTATTTGTATGCAAACTATATGACAATGTTTTTATTTGTTTTGATTATTTTACATGAGATTACTTAAATGTGTAAATTTAATTTATGTATTACATAAATTTGATAATTTATATGATTCAAAATAGTATCAACAAAGTAATTTATTTGGATTTTGTTTTTTCACAAGTAGAACTAGACTATCTTATCAACTTCTCTAATTTTCTACAATCAAATTTTTAAAATGAATTACTAAGATGGAAGTAAGATATGTAAGTTATTATTTTATATTTTAAAATATAAAAATGATAGTACCTTTGAATATCCAAAATAAATGAAATCAACAATATAATACCCTTGTACATACACCTATAGTTGTATATGTTGTTATGATTCTTAGATAATTGCTTAAGGTACAAGACACATTTTTAGATATCGGAAAGAAAATTATTTTCTTGGATAGAAATAACTTGTATATTTACTAAGATATTTACCATATTGATTGATAAATTTATTGATAACTATATGGATAATAATATACTAAAATAAAAACACAAATCAAATCTAACTATCTTATTTTTGTATCAAAGATAAATGAAAAGGAACATATCTCTTTCAACATCATTTTTTATTTTTTTTAATATGGAAAATGGTCTATCACAACAACAAACTATACTAAATATAATTTAATAAATAAAAATAATAATATAAATCAATAGAAATCTAACCTAATTATGGAATAAATTAGCTGAAGTGCATGTGATGTATTGATAGGAGAATTCATAGTGTTCTAGCTCTATATGATCTTGTATAAATTCCTAAAAATCTCTAGTTGGAAGATTCATAAGTTTTGGAATTATGTAGGAAAAGAGGGGACCCATAAATGGAAAGAATCTAAACTAAGTTTGGCTAATTTCTTGTCTTGTAAAGTTTGAGTTACTTTCACCAAGAGCACTTCTTCACTAATAACTATGTAGTCAAATTGAAAAAAAGTAGAGGTTAAACGTTTAGGCAATTGTATCAAGGCTAGGGTTTTAAAAGCTTAACAATAACAACTTCTAATGGTAGTATTCAAATCTAAAATCAAGCCAAAATTATCCTTCTTTTAAAAATATATGGTATCTTGCATGGATTAATTCAAACAAGTCCAATAGGGATTTCAAATTAAGATGAACTAAAGAGGACAAAAATAGAAAGAGTGAGCTGGTATTGATTAAAGGCACACACAAGGTGAAAAAATAGTAATGCAATACCATTTATGCAAAATGTGTTAGAATTATTATCATGGGATATAAATTTTTAAGACATTTTAACTTTGATAAAACCACCAATTTATGTATAGGTGGTTATGAAACTTCTACTTAACATGAAAAAACTACCACTATAAATTACATGACTACCTTCGTTTTAAATCAAAATGCTACTTTGTCTCAAAACTATTTCCTAAGTTATACAACCACCATGGTATTTTTGTAAAATAAGTAGTAGTTTCATAATAAAATATGAAAGTTTAGACACCTGATGTGTTAGTTATATCATGCATGATCTATTTTTAAAATAAGGTGAAAGTAGCTAGGAAATCATAACCAATGGGACAAAAATGGGTCAAAGGAGGAATAGAAAGGTATAGATGGTAAAGTGCTAGAGAGTTCCCAATGGATCAAAAAATAATAAGTAGTTACATCATCATCGATTTTTTATCAAAAATGTCACACTATGTAATTTTTGGGTGCATACATATTACCCCCTTAGGAGGGTGCCTTACCATGAGTTAGTAAGGCATAGACTTCAGCAAAGAATGTGAAAAGTAAATAAGAGGTTAGGAATACTTACCTTACTTACCTAAATAGTGGAGAAAATCCAGTCAAAAATTCATATAACCTACAAAAAAAAGATGATGTTCGAGTGTAATTTTAAAAAGAAGTGGAAAATAGACTATGTAATAAAAACATGGAAATAATACATACCATAGTTTTTGGAAAGTTCATACTACCTAGAATATCCTATTAGGGTGTTGAACCTAGTACCAAGTTGTGTGTACCTACAAAATCATAAAACTTGATACAAGGAATAGAGAAACTTGTTAAAACATTAGTGATATAGAATGGTATTTGTAAGATCTAGGAAAAATGACTTGTACATTAAATAACAAGCATTTAAACAAAATAATGTGCCTAAATTGTAAATTTTTTGAATTAAAATGGATATCTTGGGCCTTATATATTTAAAAAATTTATAAGAACATTTCATTTATGCCATTTATCTTGAGATACATTTGCAGATCTAGATTATATGTGATCATTTTGAGTACATAAGTAGTCAAAAAATGAGAATGGTGAGGGGATAGAGAACATACTAGTGGGAGGAGCTACTAGGCATGATTAGGTCACTTTTGTTAACTTTTTTATTTTTTCCCTAAATTTGAAATATTAATCAAATCTTAGTTAAAATCTAATAAAATTTGAAAAAATTCACTTTGTGGTAATTAGTTTTAGTCAAGGGGGAGGGTGGATTAGGGGTTTGTGAAAAAATCCTAGTTTTGGTTGATTTTGATTGAGTTTTATTAGGTTTTGGGGGACACGTTATCATTCAATATTGTACCCTTGGATAAGTAGTTTATATCTTATCCAACTAAGTGGAACATTGGATTACCTCTAGGCCTATGGGTTGCCTACAATAGAGTTAAACCTCTATGTTTAAATGCTAGCTCCCTAGATTAGTATCTTATAGCTTATCAGCTATACTGCTTACTTGCTTTGATGAAAAAAGATAGAAAGAAACATGAAAATGACTTATTATAATAGGATGATACTCCAAATTGATCTCCACTAGACTACCATGAAATGTACTATGAAATATTACTCACAAGACTAGCTTCAACATCCTATATTACTCTAACATAAGTATTTCAAACATGAAGGTGATATGTACTGCACTTATCAAGGTGAATGGCCAAAAGGTATTATTATAGACAATAATGCCATTACTCACAATTAGAGATAGATAAGGACACTAAATACACTTCATATGACCTATTATATATTGAATTACTTGCACTTAACATGAGAAAATAATTTGAATACAAGGATAGATTGTTATCACTTATCATTCATCTTTACACTACTTCACACACTTAGACAAGTAATTATGGAATAAAAACTAGATTAAAATATTTATTGAAAGGCAAACATCAGTTTTCAAAAAAATAGGTCTTCACCATATTAGACATTGTTTAGATATAAATGCCAAAATGGCTTACATATATAGAGCATAAGAGAAGATAGAGATAATAAGTTAAGTTCAAGAGTCACAATACCAAGTGCCAAAATGTGAAAAATAGTTACAACATGAGGGAAGGAGTTATAAAATAGGTTATGAAGGTATTATTAGATCAGTTTCTAATTAAATCTCATCATTCTCCATCAAGTTAGTGTAGAGATTTCAATTAGCCTTATTGAAACTATCTTATTTGGTGATGAGTCCACTTGACATTCTTAAACTACCTTAGGGGTATTTGACACATATGCACTATCATAATAATATTGAATCCTAATTTTTATAGTCATCATATACTCCTCAATTTATGAACTCTTCATGGACATTTATTATTCACTATTTTTACCCACTCATTATCCCTCTACGCTTCAATATTCACACTTGTAACCAAGATGACTTGAAAGTGTTTATGGAGTTTCATTGAATATGTGTTAGGAAACTCACTCAAGTCATTTTTATCCTCTAATCTTTAAAATATACCTTAAGATACTAGTGTCACATTTCACAATTTCTAATTTAGATAATCATATTCATTCTCACTATCTATCCAAGACTACCTATAATGAATAATGTAGTAGATGTAATTTCATGCATCAATATTATGAGAATTTAATATGAAGAGTTTTAATAATTTTCTAAATACCTCTAAAATGATTTTCATATGTTCATCCCTTTTTGTACCTGAAGAAAACTTTAAATCCTAAAAAATAGACTAAATTAGGCCTATTTTTATAAATTATGGTGATTAAAACATGGATGGTGAGTAGCCTAAGAGAGTTCCTCAGATGTCCAAAACACTTTCAATTCCATTTTAATCTTTATAGATTCATATACTTTCATGTTTTCTCCATCAGGTTCAAGCAAGGGTTTTAGGAGTGTTTGAGGTCTCTTAGCTTCTTAGTGATTATTCAAAAAGGTTGTACATTAAAATCCTAAACAAATTATAAAAATTTTAGTATAATACCCCCTAAAATATACATATATTTTTTAAGTCTCATGCACACTATTCATATATATGTGAGAGAAAAAAATGGCCTCTTAAACTACTACTTGCATTATGGGTACCCTTGAGAGAAGGTTAGGCCAAAATGGCTAATTATATATTATCCTATGTAGACTCATGGTATTGATTGACTCTCCACTCTCCCCTAAATGTTAAAAAATGTATTATAAGTGTCTCATGATTTTATGAGTGAATTTAGATAGCATTAGGGTTCACACCTAGATATAGGCCTAGTTTACATATACTATGTATTTGAGCATGTAATCAATTATAAGTGATCCCAATGATTTTATGTGATTTTTTGAGATTTTTTACATCCAATTAAACTATAAACATCATCTTAAATTCATACAAGGCTCTCACATTCATTATTTTTACCATTCATATATTAGGTCTCCAAACTATATGGTTTTAAAGTACCACTTGTCTGAGACAAAATAGAGGATACTTACCCTATATTTTGGGATCAAAAGAGACATTATGTTATTTTTTAGGTCATGAGGAAATTTTTTACCAATTTTTAAATTTTGGTCATACCTCTAGAGCCTTTAAATGTCTCAAACTCTCAATACTAGTTTCCTGAAATAGTGACTATGTGCAAGGTTTTGGTTGAGCCTAACAACATTGAGTTATAACTATATTTTTTCTTCCTTGATTTTTAGGATCACCTAAAAGTGTTATGAAATCACTATAAGGATTAAATTTATTTGATAATCTTAAAAATATTTCTTTGTCTATCAACCAAACATGCATTCTTCATTAGTATGAGATTGGTTTATGTATGAGCTAAACTATAGATGTTCTTTAGGTGCATCAAGGGATGCCTATAGGTATGTATTAGTGTCTAATCACTATGTTTAATTTTTTAGTTCCATATTATATAACATATACAATCTCATCTAAAATATATTTTAATTAACCAAAGTGCATCCTTTATTATCTTATACTAGTCTATGTACCGAGTCTAAACTATTGATGTTCATTAGGGAGACCAGAAGACTTCCTGTAGGTGTTGGTTCATGATTTTATCACTATGTTTACACTCCTTATAATATATATTCAAGTAATAAGGACATTTCACACATGAATTCATCCATTTTTATTGAGACTAGGCTCTTGCTCTTTTGCCATCAATGAAATATAGGTGAGAATGTGGTCTGAGGTTCATTTTGGCCCAATAGGGAAATTGTTTTACATTGAATATTCTTAGTATAATTTTGATTTAGTTAAAACCATAAATCCAAATTTATCCATTGACAAAATAATCTCATCCTATGATCATGTGTTACATTTTCATCTAGGCTAAAAGATTGGGACTGTTAGGCTTGTTTAGACTTCACCAACTTTCACTAAAATATGGAAATATATTTATCAAAGTATATTTTTGGATAAGTTAAGGTAACACTTCCCTTTTACAATTTTATTTAATTCTAGGACTTTGGACTCAAGTGTGGTTATTGGTTGTGGGATCACTAATCAAACATTAATCTTTTTTTGACCTTTGAACCTATTTGAGATGAATAGGTCCAAATGTTTCCAAACATGCCTTGAAACTCTCTTTTAGGTTTGAGCATGATATATATAGATACCTACTTGAATACTACTTAATTATATCATTTTTATTAATTTTTTCATGCCATTAATGATCCTCTTGAGATAAAAGTTGAATGAAGAATCTGATTAGACCTACTCTATTATGTTTAAAATAAAGATATTGTATTTAAACTAAAACCATCTATAGGATAATAAGCTTTGTAATCAAAAAAATAATGTTCACTATCTTCAATCATGTGTATTCTTAGCATAAGAGACTGAAACTACCTATTCATTCACAATCTCACATGCAAATTCAACTAAATACAACATGAAAAGGGGTAATGTGTTATGAAACTCCATAGACACCACTTGGTTCACACATGATTAAAATAATTAGATGCAAAAATTGAAGCCATTGGGGTTATATAGGTAATTTAGAGGTGTTGATAATCTTAGTGATTTTTCATACAATATGGACCATTAATCTAAATAACATGACCATTAAATGGAAGGTCATAAGGACTAATTTCAACCACCAATTTCTTTCACCCCAAATCATTTTCTATTGTTTGTATTGAAGGAAGACCATTGACCTCTTTTGACCTGTTTAAAAGAGTGATGAAAGAGAGATAATGGTTTTTTGAAATTTTGATATTTTTGAATATTTTTTTTATCATGTAAAATACAAATGGGTATATTAAAACACTTTTTATAAGTTTCCACATGTGTAATATGAGCCACCTAGTCTGTATAACTTACTTGAAACTCCTTTTTATAGTGATCTTCTTCTTTGTACGTTAAACCTATAACATTTTAGTTCCAAAAATATTACGTAAAATTTCCTAACATGAAATATGTTAGACTAATTCTTTACATTTGTATTTTTTTTAAATGTACATACAACTTCATTTAATGACTAAATGATGGCATAAAAAGACATTTAGAAAAGGACAAATGTGACAGATGAAATCATAATATGTGACCTCATTAATGACCAGACATTATTATAGGACCATGGTCACCATTTATGATTTATAATACCTTATTAAATATTTTCACATATAGGGAAGTTGATTATTTTTTGACCTAGGGGAAAAAATTAGTTAACATTTTGGTGACTCCTAGGGGTAGCATGCCTGCTATGCTAAAGACTAGTTACCTTTTCCTATCCATGGGAAATGGAGTCACCTATATGCTACATTTTACACTAATATGCATTTTAACCAACTAAAAACGCACACTAAACACATCAATGAAATAAACACACAAAGGAAAACACCAAACTTAGACTTTTGTTCTTTAAGCACTTATGGAAAACACATGCAAATACATAAACTAACACACACCAAACATAATATGTACATAAATAACCTTAATATCATCAAAAAAAAGGATTCAAATGGATCCCATTTATATGGATAGGTAATTTGCACCCATCGATTCTTTCTAATTTAAAGGATTTGTTTTTCTTTCACTTGATAATGATGTTTGACCCACTCCACAATGTATTAAACTTAGTATGTGTTCCTAGATTTTCTCTATCTTAATCCCACTTTATAACTATGTCACCCTCTTGGAATAATCTTGGATTTTATTTCTTATCAAAGGATATCTTCATTAAATATTGATGATGTTCCTTGTCTTTGTGAGCATTGTCTCTAGTCTCTTGTAGTTCCATCAATCCTGTCAACCTCACCTCCATTGGAGTATTTTAAAGCATTTCTAACTGATGTGCTAGTTCTAAGGTAGGTATATCTTGGGATTTGGATAGCCTATATTCTCTCCCATAAATAAGAAGAAAAGGAGAGTTACCTATTAACCTCGTTGTTGCTATTATATCATCTTATAGAGTTGTCTTCAAATTATTGTTCCAAGATCTTTGATTATTCTCCAATGTCATCTTGATGATTCTATTTAGTTTCTTTTTAGTATACTTAGATAACCCATTATGTTTAGGATAATAGTTGGAATGTTTTACTCAAATATATACCATTAATAATTGCCCAATCAATTATCTTAGCACCCATAAAATCAAGTGCATTATATGAAATGATGGTATAAGGAGTTCCAAACCTTGTAGTAATGATTTCATAGAACTCCAAGAAAATAATCTCATTGGATTCATTCAATGAAACTGACTCAACCCACGTTTTAAAGTAATAAATTTCTATGAGGATCCACTTGTGGCCAACACATGATGGAGGATTTATCATACCAATGAAATCAAGACCCCATTGCATGAAGGGTTGACCTACTTAAATAGGCCTCAAAGTGAGAGCTATAATATTTTGTTTAACTATTAAAAAATAAAATTGTACACACCTTCTCACCAAATAATCATAGTCTTTCAAGAGGCTATGCGAATAATATCCCTCCCTCATTATCTTTATAGCTATGGTTCTTAGAGATAAATGACCTGATGTTCCATTGGGAAACTTTACAAGAAACACTCCAAAGTGGTCATTATCACTGCATATCAACAATAGAACATTCATATCTCTTTTAAAAAGTACACAATCTAAAATACAATAAGGAATATCTTTCAATTTGAAATACTTTCTTTTGGATCTACTCAAGCCATTAGGACACTCACCACTTTGGAAGAATCTGATGATGTCTTGTGTCTAACTTTGTATAGGTGTGGGATCAATTGGTTGAGGGCAATATTGATTGACCAAATCTTCTTCTTTTGGTTCATGGAAGTTTAAATCCAAGTTTTCACAAATACCCTTACCTCTTATGAACTTGGTCACCTTGATGTTAACATCATATTCCATTACCTTTGTAATCCACCCTGCCCTCTTTTCATTGCAGTCTTTTATCAAAAGGAACTCCTTGTTGCTAAGATGAGAAACCATAATGTGGATCCTATTGTTTGAGAAAATATGTCTATATTTTTTTAGTCCTATTACAACAACAAGGAATTGTTTCTCCACAAATTTATACTTGTATTCATAATCCTCCAAACCTTGACTAAAGAATGCAATTGGATATTTAACACCTTCATCATTATTTTGCATAAGCATATATGAGATAGTATCAAGGTTATAAAATTAATATAACATTAAATATTTAGAAAAAATTAAGGTTTACAATAGCGGGAGCTTATGTAGTTTCTTGCTTAATGTCTTTATGACTATTTTTACCCTCTCTAGTCCAAGTGAAAACTTGATTCTTCTTGAGCATAGCTATGATAGGCTTCATCAAAGATGCAAAACTAGGTATTAATCTTCTCATAAATTTTATCTTACCTAAGAAAAGTTGGAGTCCTTTATTATGTAAGGGAAATGATAGACCTATAATAGCCTCTTTCATTTTATGTTCAATGGTTAAGCCATCTTTGTAAAACATGTGTCCTAGAAGCTTACCTTGATGGACATTAAAAAAATAACACTTTTGGGTTAAGATACACCCCATACTACCTATACCTTTCAAACACTTGCCTTAGATGTTTCATGTTCTCATTTTCATCTTTGGAGAACACAGTTATATCAACTATATACACTAACAACATCTCATTGATTAGACCTTTGAAAACCATGTCCATTGCCCTTTTAAAGGTGGAACCAACATTTTAAAATCCAATGGGAATATTCCTATAATCAAAGATCCCCCATTTTTTAGTAAATTTTTTATTTAACTGATTATCCTCATGTACCAAAATTTTATTGTAACCATAATATCCATCTAAGATTGAGAAGCATTCGGAACCTAAAATAACTTGAAAATATGCTCCATTAAAGGTAAGCGGTAATGGTATTTGAGTGACACCATATTTAGATATATAAATTCCACACAAATTTTTATTTCCCCAATCCTATTTTTAATAGGCACAAGGTTAGCTACCCATGTTAAGTGTTTGATAGGAAAAATTATCTTATATTCAAAGAGCTTGATGAGTTCCATTCTCATGAGTTATTCAACCCTAGGATTAATAGGCATTTTTTTTTACCTAAATGTTTTAAATATATGTTCTAACTTAATGGTATGATATGATAGACTAGGATCAAACCCTTTTAGATATTTATATTCCCAACCAGATATATCATGAAACTCTCTACACAAATAAATGAATGTTTGTTTTTATGATGTGGAACATACCTTGCCTATTTTGAGGAGCTTATCCTTAAAGATTAATACTCTTTCATAGTTATCCTCCTTTTTATACATGTTCACCTTCTCTTTTTTCCTTTGGTAATATTAATTAAATATACTCTCTAAAGTTACCAATCCTTTAGGTATCTTATTTTTACTTAGTTGTATAATTTGATTCTCAAACTAATGATGGAGTCTATTTTGATTTCTTGAAGAAAACTTAGCTTCATTTTTTAAGAAATTTATAATATGTTTGTATCTATAAAACACTTTCTAGGAGACCTCATTATCAGGTATGGAATGTCTTAAAATTAACTTGATGTGATATTGTTTTCCTTTCTCTTTTATAGTAATAGGTATATCAAATTCTACCCCTATGGTAACTGACTTGTCATCATGATTATTCTACTCTCTTGGGATTGATTGTATATTCAATGCACTAAATTATTCAATTAAATAACATACCCTATGCTTATAATATTTAAGTATAGGGTTATTTACATCACTCACATTCTTAATACTATGTAAAATTAGTTCACGATCTCCATATACTTATAGATTCTTGATTCCTTTCCTTTTTGCCCATGGAAGAATATTAATCAAACCTTTATACTCAGACACATTATAGGTACACATGAAATTAAACTTATATGAATATTAATACTATTTTTTGGATGGAGAAACCAACATAAAAATAGCTCCTTCCCTAATCTTACTCCTTAAACCATCAAAGAACATCTTCCACATTCCATCACTCTCACTTTTTTCCTTGATGAGTGAAGGTATTGGTATTTGTTATTCATGTAAGTAATACACTCCCAAATTAGTTTATTCCATGAAATCATAGGGATCATGTTCATATGTTTTAGAACCATATTCATCTAGGAAAAAATCATAGATTTGTTCAATTTTGGAGGATGATCCATCATCTATATCTTGCTCTTCATGATCATTCATGGTAAAATTAAGATTATAACTTGCTTCCATAAATGGATCAATATGAAAATTAGATAATGGTTGTGTTATAATAGTTACCTTTGATCCATACCTTGTTTTAAAGGCCAAAAAGGACTAATCAGATATGATATATCCTCTTATCTTTGTGGTGAAATATCTTGATAAATAATTAGCAAAGTGAGCAGGTGGGTCAACCACCACTATATCTTGAAGAATTGTAAAAGTTATATAACCATACAAGAAAACTCTCAAATTTTTTGTAAGACCTACCTACTTATTTAGTGTCCCCATCAATTTTTAACACTCCCTTATTAAATGGCTCATATTTAAAGCCCAACTCATCTACCACAAGTTTGGGCATAACTGAGGTACTTTACCCACTATTAACAATACAATTGTGAATAATCGTATCTCCTATAATGAGTGTGAGATATAAAATTTGGGTTTTTTTTAATTTTGTGGAGGGTTCAACAATGTGAGTAAGATAATTAATGAGGGATACATCACCATGTCTTGATGGTTAAGGACTGATATGGATTTGGGACAACTTCTATTAAAGTAGTTATTTTTGATCAAGCATGTGGAACACTTCCTAAAGAGATATACTAGTCTTAGCATTATTCAAAGAATCAATGATTTTCAAAGAAAAAACATTTACATTTTATTTTATCCTTGAATGAAAAGAAGTTCCTTGATCTTGGGGTAATTTACTAATTTGATTCACTCTTTGCACATTCTAATTTTGAAGATGTGTAGGAGTTGAAGAGGCTACCACATTTGCATTCACACTATGTTACCTTGGAGGAGGATTATTTGAACTTGTTTCAACATATTGAACATTTCCCAATACTCTTTTATTTGACCTTATGTGAGTTGTAACTGAGGTACCTTTGTTCAAGAAAAATATATATTCCACTTGAAATTTTTCCAAGCTCACTCCTTGGCTGCCACATCCTTAATTGAGTTATGATTTCATGAATTTCCCATATTATAATATCAATTAAGGATTAGGTACTCATTGAGCTACCAGGGCTTGCCATTCACCTTCATTGGCATCTATATACTATCCTTGAGGTTTTCTTTCTTCCCCTTGAACCAAGTTACTATGGAATGGAACCATGAATTTTGTGTTGGGAGTAGAGGTTGGATTATAGGCATTGGTTGGCCTATTGAGGTTAGGTTTACCTTGTCCCCTCCCTTGAACATATTTCTGAGGTGGGAATATATTTTATTATGGAGGTTAGGAGTAAGGGTTTTTATGAAATTCATATTATTCATTTAATTTCCTAATATGAGATTCTAAGGCCTCACATCTTGCATCTAAATCAATGACATATTTTGATTTATTTGGGGTATATTTTAAGTTATTGTTTACACTTGGGATTAGAGTAAAACTTGTAATAGTAATAAACATGTTGGGCAGAATAGGCATAGATTTTTTTGAGGGAGTTTACCATCTTGTATTAAACCATTCTCAACTCTAATGTCTATGTCATAAGCTTTAGGAAAAGTGTATCCACCCATGGAATATAACATGATAACTATATCAGTACCAATATCTCTTAGGTATGTTGAAAGGAAAAATCTTACAAGGGATCTCATGTGATGTGGCAGCCTATACCATGTTCTTTGAAACCTTTCATTTAAGTCATGCATAGTTTCTTTAGGACTTCTTTAAATCATATTTAGCTGATGAATGAGTGATGTATGATCACTCTTATCTATAAACCATTAACTCAAAAACTCTCAAAACTCATCCCAAGTGGTGATCCATCCTCTGAATAATTCCCTATACCAATCAAGGGATTTTCACCTAAGAGACATGGCAAGTAATCTGACTATAATGTTAACTATAGTGACATTATGGAAATTACATAAGTTATAAATGTCCCTCACATGGGGTGATATGACCTTCTCCATTTAAATTGGAAACACTCTCAGTGGAATTGGGAGGGATATCATCATATTCATTTAAGTGTAGATGATTTTCAATGTTAAAGGTTGGGAAATCATGCTACCTATCCATATTATCCTTAAGTTATTCTTCACTCTCTCTTCTTGACTTACAATGTCTTATTTCTCTTCAAATGTCATGATAGGCTTAGCATGTTGAACTTCAACAGGAAGTTCATGTTGAGGGAGTGGATCTATAGGATAGTTAATTCTACTAGTATTTAAACTCATAAGGACCATGAAGTATGAAAAAAAGGAATTAAAAAACTTGGTCTAAAACCAGATATTACCTTCAACAAAGTCTCTAAATGTTGAGTAGAACACACATATGAAACTATAATGTTGTCAAGGCTAGCATTCACCTTGACAAGATATGCTTGAGATGATAGTCCCACTAGGCATATCAAAAACATTTTCATTCAATCTTGTACCCTTGGATAATTATTTTAGATATTCTCCAAATTTTTTGAAACAATGGATTATCTCTAGACATGTGGGTTTCCTATAATACAGATAGACCTCTAGGTCTAAGGCTAGCTACTTAGATTAGTCTTTGATATTTTATCACCTATACTACTTAGATGAAAAGAGATAGAAATAAACATGAAAATGACTTATTATAATAGGGTGATACACCAAGTTGATCTAAACTATAATAACATGACTTGAATCTAAACTATAATAACATGACTTGAACTATGAAATGTTACTTATAACACTAGATTCAACATCCTAGATTACACTAACATAAGTATTTCAAACATGAAAGTGATATTTATTGCACTTCCCAAGGTAAATGGACAAAAGGCATAATTATAGACACTAATTATATTCATCACACTTAGAGATTAACAATCACACTGAATAAAATTTATATGACATATTAGAGAGTGAATTACTTGCACATGATATGAGAGAGTAATATAAATACAAGGATATATTATTATCACTTATCATTTAGCTTTGCACTATGGTTCTATAAATTTGATGATGGAGGGGAGGTTAGATCAAATGTTGGTCTCAAAATGAAAATAAATACACTAAAAAATCTTAACACATTCATGCTTAGATCATATGGGGACCTTGGAGAACAAACAACAAATGGAAAATCTCAACTAAAATGTAAAGAAAATTACAAATTTTCCTTACCTTCCTTGAATTATCCAAGTGATGTGTTCATTGACTTGCTTAGATTGTGCTCAAAAAGTCTACATAAATGAGGCTTGGCTATCTCCATCTCCTCTTGGCACCATGGTTAGATTAGATTTAGCTTGATGTTCCTTAAAAATGGCTTGGATTAAAAATTTTGCATTATAACACTATGTATTTTCTTCATGCCCTAAATCCCACATTATAAATCTAGTATGTTCCAATCTCTTTAAATGAAGATCTATGGGCTTGCTTTTATAGGCTTTAAAATGACTTGGAAAGAGTTAAATCCTAACCTTGGTTTTCTTATTTAACCCCAATAGGGTTAAAAGGTGTGGAATGGTTATGATTGGCATGGAATAAGCATGGGTGGGATATTTTCCAAAAATGACAACTTACAAAACCTAATGATGAAAACCTAATATATTCACTGATTTTTGAGTTTCCTTTTTTGATAATTTATTTAATTTATCATGGATGAATACAATTATAATTTTATTATTATTTTATTATGATTAATACCTTTTAGGATTTTAAATAATTTTGAAAGTTTAGATTTAAATGATTTAGGCATTTACTCTTTTTAATTGATTTGTGGGATAAATTGATTTTAATTGCATGTGTTGATGTTAAATTTTAGACGCTTAGAAATTATTTAGATAGATATTCAATGATTGGTAATAACTAATCTAAAGTTGGGTATGGAGCCATTGGTGGCCAATTTTAGATGTATATAGTTTGCCCCTATTTAGGAAGGTGTTACAAGTTGTACGCATAGTAACATCTTTTCAAAGAATAAAATGGACCTATTGTGCTTACCATTTCAATAATAATGAATGAACTTAGTTTCCCCCTCAAGGGAGTAGTTGGCTAAAGGGTTCCACAAATGGTCCCTAAATAAAAGGAAATGAGTGGAATAAAAAAATGAAAATTATTGGGTGATAACATAATGATTTTCCTAAAGGTGGTCAAAAAATCATTGAGAATGCAAGTGGGATGATGTAAAATGGTTTGCCCAAAGGTAGTTATATGCATTATACCCTGATAATGTCAAACATGACATGATAACACAATGATTTTCCCAAAGGTATTTATAATCATTGAGAAAATGGAGCTACCCTAGTTAGGGTAGAGAAATAGGATGAAAACATGCCCTAGGCTAGTAAAATAAAGTGAATGATTTTCCCAAAGATTGTTATAATCATTAACCCTCAAATTGGTGACAACATAAGGATTTAGCCATATGTGAATAGAATCATTGAGAATGTAGGTGGAATGGTGTACAATGGTTTGACCAAAGGTGGTTACAAGCTTTATACCTCAATTATGGAAAACAAGATTGATGGTTGATGATTGAAAACATGATGATGACAACTTGATATAGAGGATAAATATGAATTTTGGAAAATTTTCTAGTAGGGATATGTTCATCCAAAGTAACAAAGGTTGAAATTATTTCATTATTTAATTACTCTATTTGGGATACGATTAGTATTTTTATTGGTGCTATTGCCTAGGAGATGTGAATGATGCATTGATGGTGTAGACTTCTTAAATCTGATTTTTATGTAGCATTTGATGGTTTAACATAGGATTGCAATAGAGGGAGATTAGTATTATGTTAGTGAATAAAATAAATAAATCAAAAACACACTAAACTAACACCCTAAGCCTATCTAAAAGGAGGATCTTAGTTAATAAAACAAAAATGGAAAACATAACTAAAAAATGAAAGAAAGACCTTACTTCACCTTCCTTAGATGCTCCAAAATGCTTGTTGTAGTGGATTGCTCAGTTTGTGCTCATGAATTCTACATCAATGAAGTGTGGGTACCTCCATCTCTTCTTGGCACCATATTTTTCTTTGACTTGTATTAGCTTGGAAACATTTGGGAATTATAACACTAATATTCAATGATTTTTAATGCATTTGGACATTATAATTTTGGCATAAAAGAGCTTAATATTCAATAGGCAAGGCCCCCTATTTGTATATTTTTGGAATGGTTTAGAATCAACCTGAACCATCCATATCAAGATAAAGATGTGTGGCTAAAGATTAATTCAATTATGTAATTAAAATTCATAAATTGGATCATCAATATTTGGGATAGAGAGGCATTAATTAGGCATTGGAGGGATTGATGAGGCATGGGAGGCATTAATTTAGATATTTTATGCATTTATGGCTTATGAATGCCACCCCATAGGATGATGTAGTTAATGATAATAAATTAATAAAAATAAATATTCAAAAATTTACACGTAAAATTAACTTAAGATCTTGATTTAGTTTAATTATCCTTGAACATGATTAGTCAACTTTGATGAAAAACCTTTGTAATTTGTGCACAAATTAATCAAATTGATCAAAATGTCATATTATTGACTTAAAATTTGACTAGATTGAAATTTGAAGTTGATTTTATATGCATTAGAACCTTTATCCCATTTAGGATGTTGTCAATGTAAAATAACAAAGACACGTGTCTTGCATAATAAATTTGATAGAAAAGAGTAATATAGAACACCCAAATGCAAAATTAGCATTTTGACTCGAAATGGTTTGATCAAATTTAGTTACTTCATAATTTAAATTTCCACATTTAATGATAATCTAGCCAAAATCAACATTTGAATATGTCAATTACAATTAATTTAATGTATTTTAGTGTTTTTAGGCCAAATTGTGAAATTTGGTTGAAATGGGTCAAAAACTTGATTGATGGTCATTGGTGGCCAGATTTAGATGTCTATAGTTTGCCACTATTTTTAAAGATATTGAAAACTATAGAAAAAGCAATGTCTTCTCAAATAATGAGAGATGGCATGTATGCCAAGAAGAATATGAGGATTTAATAAAAATTTCCAAAGAGTGTCTGGGAAGCCTATAATGATGCCCCCTTGAGGGAGTGACCATCACATTTGTTGATGGATGGTCCCTCAAAAAATAAGAAAGAAGAAAGGTGGAATTAACCTATGGTTGACATTAATCCAAATGAGAAAAGGATTGTATTAATTTATTTAAAAAGGATATAAATTTTCCCAAAGGTAATTATACTTAGGAATAAAAGTCAAAATAATGATTTGCCCATAGGTGGTTATAATCATTAAGTGGACTTGGATTATTTTATAAAGATGATTGTGCCCCAGTTAGGGATAATTATCAATCATAACTAAAGGATATAACTTGGAATATAGATTAAAGATGAGCAAGTGAAAAATGTTGAAAAAGATAAATACAAGAATAAGATTGATCAATAAAAATGATTAAATTGTACCTACCAACAAGGAGATTCTCATCCTCATTAGCAATAATACAAATAGAATGGTCAATGGGCTGATTTGATCAAGGGTGGGAGGATTTTCCAAGGTACCAAGGATAAAATTTTGTGGCTCTATTTCTTATAGACCTTCTTGATGCTAATTTTTTCTATGGCACATGATAATATGCATCATGATATAACATCATGATGACTATCCCAAAATATGCGTAAGGATTGACTCTCAATCTAATAAAAATTTGAAAATAATTCACCCATGATAAAAAATCATGATGATAATGCTGATGTATGAATATGGATGGACTCAAGAATAATGTGCATAAGCAATCACCCAATGCATACATATAGACTTAGTCAAGGAAATAGTGCTAAAATCAAATAAACAATCAAGAAAACAAACAAATAAAGAAAAACATAAAAATCACACAAACATGACAAAAATCTTTTAAATAAACAAACAAACAAAAAGTCCAAAAATAAAATCAAAATAAAGCATCCTAATAATGATCATGCCCTAATAGGATGAATCAAGGATAACTAACTAGGCGTAGATATGACAAATGTTTTTGTTATTTTTAAATATTTGAATGTTTTTGGAATTTTGAGGTATCTTAACTCGATCAAGAATGAGAAGATACCTGCTCATAAAATGATGAAAGTGTTTAGTTTAGGTTGCTCACAAAATGGTGAGAGCATGGCTTAGGGGGACTGAGGTGACCTCAACATAAATTGAGCATGACCTACATAGTCTCAAAATTATGTCAAGTCATAGTAATTCCATCCACACAAAAGGTGAGGAAAAACCAACTAGGTCCTAACAAGTTCTCATATCTGACAAATGGCTAGTCAAATGAAAATAGTAATGGCAAAGTGAGATGATAATACATGATAAACAAATGTTACCCCTAGTTTTCCCATAGGTGGTTATAACTAGGATACAACAACATAGATCAATTATACTAATTTACCCACATGTGGTTATAATCAATAGCAAGACAAGTGAAAAGATAATTTGGCCATAGGTGGTTATAATCAATCTCACATAAACCAACTTTGATATAGGATGGAAAATAAAATATATCTTACTAGATAAATTATCACACTACTTTCATAGACTGTCATTGAAACATAGATTTTATTGATTATTGAAACTTGATGAAAATCTCCTCATGAAAAGTTTGGAAAGAAGCAAAGGAACTAAGATCAAAATAAGATTGGGTAGGATGACTAGAAATAGGCTTTGGTCTAGATAGTAATGGAATGATATGATGGCATGGTCTTGCTCTAGGATAATGATGGGTTTTTATAGATTGGATAAAATGGTAAGAGGGTTTCCCTTAAGAGATGGGGTAAATGGGAATAATATGTGACAATGGAAAATGAATATGGCAAATGAAATGGTATGGTACATGTTTTTAGCCTGAGTTATTTTTATTTTTTTCCTTTTTGGCCTAGGTATGGTAAAATGGAATATGATTCTATTATTCCTACTAAAGTGGAAATGTGCATCCTAATCAACAAATGATACAAATAGAATAATCAATCATGTTAATCACTATCCCATACCTTGTTCAAATAGTTTATCTATCAAGAAATGGCTATAAATTTATATGATGAAAATTTTGTTGTAATCTTCATTGTTCATTTATTTTGATTCCTTCAAATGTTGAAAAAGTGTATCTTTATATCCTTTGTAAATGAAAGTATGGCCATGGATGGTAAATAGGTAAAAAAAAAATGGATGGTAGGTTTGATTGTGAAATGGAATGGTAAATTATAATGGAATGGGTAATAGTTAGGAAACAAATGAAGATCAATACATTTAGTCACACGTAATGTTGTTGATTATAGATTTGACATAACTTTGGATGTGATGGGCTTGAAGGCATCTAAATATTCTCTCAATAGGATCAATATATTTTTTTGTTGTTTGATCTTAAGAGTAACTACCATCTAATTAGGCTATAGATTGGAAGTCATTTTGATTTTATCTTTGATATTATCTTTATCAAGCAGTAAAGGAAATTTGTGCTTAGTTATCAGTGCCTTGATGAGGTTTTCACCAATGAAGTTTTCATGATTGTTCCATAATGAATTTGAGAAGGTTTCACTAAGGAACTTTAAATTTTGAATTTAGTTATCTCTTAGCACTTCTAAAAAAGTTTCACTAGAAGATGTTGTGTTTGAACTTTGTTTGTCCCCTAGTGTCTCCAAAAAAGTTTCACTAGGAGAGTGTTCTTATACTATATGAATGTGTTCTTGGACTTCTTGATCTTCTTCAAATTCTATGTCACCATGGATACAATTCAACAAAGTGTGATTCTGTCAGTCCAATTGAAACTTTTGGGAGATGGAATGTCAATAATTTGGATATTTTGGTTGATGGTAATGTCATTTGGAATGGTAATGGAATGGGGAGAGGCTACACAATCCTCATATAAGATACTAGGATAACTTATGTCGAATCTCAAGTTATCATCCATAAAAACTATAGAGGGATCACAAATGTATTCAAACTGATTTGCAAGGCATGAGTAACCAATATTGTAATAGTCATGAATGTATTCTATTTCTGAATCTAATTCTAACTCAATGGAATTTGAATCTTATGTTCAGACTAATGTTCATTTTGATTTTGATGCTAAATCTAATGTTAGTTCAAAAATAAAATCTAACTCTAATTATTATTTTTCATCTAATGGGTACTCTTTACAATGATATCTTGTTGAATCTTTGGTATTTGACAAGTAATAACCTATAGTGGCATAATGGGCTCCACAAAAATTGGTTTGTCAGAGTGGGACTCCCCTAGGATGGGAAAAAGGTCAAGAGACAACTCTTAAGATATTTTCTTATCAATATGAGGATCTTTAAAAATAGGCATATGGTTGAGGTAATGATTCGCTCAAAGGCAGTTATAATCATTAAGAAGTGACTCATTACATATTGGCTTGTCAGAGTGAGACTCTTTGACAATTGGTATAGGATAAATAGATGATTCATCATATTTTGAGTTATCATAAGTGGTTGGTTCAATAAAAATATCTTGGATTGGTTAGTTTTTTTGGCCTTGGTTGCTAATGAGTTGAAAAATACTAGTTTTCAACACATATTGGTCTTTAAATGATCGGATGAGTTGAAATTTTGATTGGATTGGTAACATATGAGGAATGGCCTATGGTTGGATAATGGTAGGGCCTTAGGGAGAAATATTTCTCACATGAGCCAAAGGACAAAGTCCTAAAATGGTAATGATAGGATAGTGCAGAGCTTGGTTTCTTGCATAAGATAAAAAATGAGGTATTAGAATGATGAAGGGGCATTATGGATCTTAATTTCTCTCACAATAAAAATAATCTAAGTCTACCTCATAAACCATATCATCCCAATCTTGAGTTGGATCATAAGCTGGTTCTTGAATATGTTTTGTGTACTGATTATTGTAAATAGGGTATGGATCCATATCCCAAATTAAATTAACTATAGTTGGGTCTTAAAATTCCACCTCATAACCATATCATCCCAATTGGTAATTTGATTTGGATTTTGTGAATTTTAACTATGTTCCTCATATGGAGTATTGTAAGGATAATAATAAAGCTCCTTAGAAAATATTTCTCTATAGGGGTTCCAAGTGAGATTTTATGTGGCCATTATATGATAATTTTGATTGTACGTGACTCTACCATAAGTGTAGCTAGACAGATCTACATAAATAATAAAATCTCTAAAACAAAGGCATAGAGTCTTTCAAACTTTGAAAAACTATATCCAAAGGGAAAATGGTTCAAACTAGGTGTAACTTGGTTAAAAGTGGAGATGTATCTCCAAATAAAGATTTTATCATAGACCTGTATCTCCAAAATGGTTTATGTTAAGACTTGGTGTAAAATATTCTAACATCACATATTATACACACAAAAGTTCAAGTGTTTGAATAAAAACTAGCATGTCAAATTCTAGGTCAAAGTGTTCCAAACAAGGTCTAAACTAGGAAAGGGAAAAGAGTCGTTATGTTTTTTGTCCAAATGTGGAACGAAAATCTAGGCTCAAATAGGCTATGCTAGGAATTTTGGCCAAATAGTGTCAAAATCTAGACATGAAAAAAAGAATTGATGTGAATTTAATTTAATCTTACAAGGTTGGAAATAACTTTGGCATAGACCCAATACATAGAATCAAACATAAACATGATTAGTGGGTATAAGCCATAAGGAAAAAGTTTTTTGGAGAAAGGATATGTTCTCCCACAAAAAATCACAAATAATGAAGAAGATAGGCATTTAAAAAAAAAATAGTAGTCTTCAAAATTGTGTAATTAATTAACCAAAGTCCAACCTAAAAGAGAAACATCTATGTATCAGCCCTATGAATTGAGGCCTAAACATAAAAAAATCAATGTTTGAATCAAAACTTTGACAAGGTTAATTGAGAAATCAAAATTGAAAAATAGGATTTGACAAAACAAGCTAGCCAAGATTAGACAACATGACTGAGCATAAACAAGGTCCAAATGGCTAATGTGACATGGTTTGAAAGATTTTTTTTTTGGTGCAATGGTAAACAAGTCTCGAAATAAATTGCATAGTCTAACGTTGTAAGCATGATCAAATAATATGATCAATTTTATGTTTCAAGGAATCAAAGGCAAAAATGGTTTGACATGTTATGGGAAGCATAATTATATCCCCCTCAAATAAGTAATACACACATAAACATATTTAGTAAAAATTTCAAGGCACATGTGTGGTGTAAAATGGATAGCATAATGCCTCTTTAGACAAAAGAGTGATGTATAAAAAAATTGATTTGACATGGTTTACAAATAAACATATTAGTTTTAGTCTCAAAATACCATGTAAGAAAATGGCAAAATATAAGTAAATCATCCAAAATCTTATTAAGGGTGTGGCAAAGTGGGGTTGACTAAAACTAATTAGTTTTTAATCATTTCTAGATAGATACCATGTCTACCAACTTTCACATTATCAAACAAGAGAATCAAAACTTTAATCGGGTGTCCATGGCACTTAGCTTATTGAAAAAATCTCTTAGCTTTTTTGCAACCAATACATCCATCACTTGCTCAGTGTAGTGTGATATCCAAAGTGTAGATAGATCCCATGTGAAAATCCAAAACTAGAAGGTGGTTTAACCATTGAAACCTTTGATCCTAGTGGGAGTGGTTGAAGTCAGTGTTGGGATATGAAACCCTAGGTCAAACCTTCCATATATAACTTATAGGATGTAATGAAGTACCCCTCACAAGCTAAGATGTAATAAAATAAGTGACTGATAAAAATATTTTAGGGTCATGTAAAGATCACCCAAACTATTTCAAGTTTTTAGGGAGTGATTTAGATGACATTATTTATATTTCTTACACTAGGCTCAAATTATGATGATATGGTGCTTTTTATCCCAAAATTTCCCTAAATGGGATGGATTGGAGAGCACACACACATGTCTCTTTTTGCTATAACAATCAACAAGCAAGTTTTGCAAAAAATTGAAGTGATGTTGATTTCTTGCACCAAATTTGAAAATGTTTGCTTAGATTCATTACTAGCCCTTTGGCCTTAGTACAAAAATAGAAAATATTTCACAAAATAACCACATGAAGCAATATAAACCTAAGTTCATTTTAAACCCAAATAGAAAATTCAAGACTTAGCTTAGATTCATTATTAAAACATCCAATTGAAAATGTTACAAGATTTATGATGTATTTTAAGAACTAAATTAAAAGTACCTAAGACTTATTTAAATATTAGGATCATTTTAAGCACTAATTCAAATGTGTGAGAAATATGATATGTTCATTTTAAGCCAAATTTTAAGTGTGCATGATTTTTGATCAAGTTCTTTTTAAACCCGATTTGAAAGGTGTGTGGTCAGTTAAAAGCATTTAAATTTAATTCCACACTACCCCCTCAATTTAATAAAAAACAAGATTATAATGATGTATTTTAAGAACTTAGGAGTTTGACCAAATGACATTAAGAATTTAGCTTTCAGGTTGATAGTTGAGCTGGGTTGACAAGTGAATTGGGTTAATAAGAGAGTTGGGTTGGATAGGTGAGCTGGGTTGATAGGAGAGTTAGGTTGGATAAGTGAGTTAGGTTTATAGATGAGTTGGGTTGGATAGTTGAGTTGGTTTGGTAGTTACGTTGGATTGACAATCAATTTGGGTGGATAGGGGAGTTGGGTTGACAGGTGAGTTGGGATGGACAAGCGAGTTGGGTTGCATAGTCTTGAGAACAAAATTGTGGCTTAGAAAAAATGTTTTTTTTCTCAAATTTTTATCTTTTTTGCCTCCACACTCCAAGATCATTCATGAAAATGGTTAGTATGTTTCTTTTAGGTGAAATTTGACTAAATTTGTAAGGCCATGCCCCATCAAGTGTGTTATTATTGAACATAGGATTGCAAAAGGGGGAGATTATTATTGTGTTAGTGAATAAAACAAATAAATAAAAAATACACTAAACTAACACCCTAAGATTATCTCAAAGGAGGAGATTAGTTAACAAAACAAAAATGGAAAACATACTTAAAAAATGAAATAAATAACTTCCTTCACCTTCTTTGGATAATCCAAAATTCTTATTGTAGTGGTTTGCTCTATTTATGCTCATGAAGTTTGCATCAATGAAGTGTGGCTACCTCCATCTCTCCTTGGCACATTTTTTGGCTTTGGCTTGGCTTAGCTTGGATTAACATTTGGGATTTATAACACTAATATGTAATAATATTTAATGCATTTGGGCATTATAAGTTTGGCATAAAAGAGCTTAAAATTTAATATGCAAGGCCTCCTATTTATAAATTTTTGGAATGGTTTAAAATCAACATGAACCATACATATCAAGTTGAAGATGTGTGGCTAAGGATTAATTAAATTATGTAATTAAAATTCATAAATAGGCTCATCAATATTTAGGATAGAGAGGCATTAATTAGGCATGGGAGGGATTGATGAGGCATGAGAGGCATTAATTTAGATATTTTATGCATTTATGGCTTGTGGATGCCACCCCATAGGATGATGTCATTTTATGATGTAGTTAATGAAAATCAATTTCTAAAAATAAATATTCAAAATTTTCCATGTAAAATTAACTTAAGATTTTGATTTGGTTTAGTTAGCCTTTAACACGATTAGTCAAATTTGATGCAAAACCTTAGTTATTTGTGCACAAATTAATTAAATTATTCAAAGTGTCATATTATTGACTTGAAATTTCACTCGATTAGAATTAGATGTCGATGTTAGATGCATTGGAACCTTTAACCCATTTAGGATTTTGTCAATGTAAAATAACAAAGGCACATGTCTCATACAATAAATTTGCTAGAAA
Organism: Torreya grandis; assembly: GCA_037957365.1. Taxonomy (NCBI): domain Eukaryota; kingdom Viridiplantae; phylum Streptophyta; class Pinopsida; order Cupressales; family Taxaceae; genus Torreya; species Torreya grandis. Next base: position 1,771,315 of record JARHVA010002464.1, on the reverse strand, counting down.
AGAACAATCCAGAGTACCCAAGTGCAAGATTGGCATTTTGACTCAAAATGATTTGATCAAATTTAGCTACTTCATAAATTTCATTGACCCATTTAATGATACTTTTGCCAAATTGGGCACTTGAATATATCAATTTCAACTTATTTAATGTGTTTTATTGTTTTTAGGCCAAATTGTTCATTTTGGTCAAAATTATTCAAAAGCTTGATTGATGGTCATTGGTGGCCATATTTAGGTGTTTATAGATGGCAGGCATCATGATAGAACACCATGAGGATTTGGATAAAAAATGCAAAAATATTGAATCCTAAAATAAAATATTTAAGGGAAAATAATGCACTAATGATAAATAACCATGATGATAATGTTGACATGTGAATATATATTGATTCAAATAATATTGCACAAAAAATCACCCAATGGATGCATATAGAATAAATCAAGGCAAGAGTATTGAAAGCAAATAATCAGGCATATAAAGAAACACACAAAACAAATAATAGTTAACCATAATGTTAGTGCAAACACTTGAAATAAATAAGATGATGAACATTACATTTAGAAAATAGGTGATAATGAAACAAATAAACAAGATTGGGGAATAAAATAAAAGGAAGGGGTGGTTGAGCTATCTCCATATGTATTAGGCAAGTGGATGTTACTTACATAGTTGAAGTGGATATTGCCTACATAGTTCCATGGATAATGTATCCAACAAAACTTCAGGATAAATGTAGTTCTCCCAAAAAATGGGATAGAAGAAAATTGATGATGATTTAAAAAAAAACATGATGGATCTAATTGAAGAATAGAAATGCATTGAAAACATGGTGAGAGCATGGGATAAAAGGCCAATCAATTTGGGTGGATAGGGGAGTTGGGTTGACAGGTGAGTTGGGCTGGACAAGCGAGTTGGGTTGCATAGTTTTGAGAACAAAACTATGGCTTAGAAAAAATGAATTTTTTCTCAAATTTTTATCTTGTTTGCCTCCACACTCCAAGATCATTCATGACAATGGTTAGTATGTTTCTTTTAGGTGAAATTTGACTAAATTTGTAAGGCCATGTCCCATCAAGTGTGTTATTATTGAACATAGGATTGCAATAGGGGAGATTATTATTTTGTTAGTGAATAAAACAAATAAATCAAAAATACACTAAACTAACACCCTAAGATTATCTCAAAGGAGGAGATTAGTTAACAAAACAAAAATGGAAAACATAATTAAAAAATGAAATAAATAACTTCCTTCACCTTCTTTGGATGATCCAAAATTCTTATTGTAGTGGTTTGATCTATTTATGCTCATGAAGTTTGCATCAATGAAGTGTGGCTACCTCCATCTCTCCTTGGCACATTTTTTGGCTTTGGCTTGGCTTAGCTTGGATTAACATTTGGGATTTATAACACTAATATGTAATAATATTTAATGCATTTGGGCATTATAAGTTTGGCATAAAAGAGCATAAAATTTATAAATTTATATGCAAGGCCTCCTATTTATAAATTTTTGGAATGGTTTAGAATCAACATGAACCATCCATATCAAGTTGAAGATGTGTGGCTAAGGATTAATTAAATTATGTAATTAAAATTCATAAATAGGCTCATAATATTTAGGATAGAGAGGCATTAATTAGGCATGGGAGGGATTGATGAGGCATGAGAGGCATTAATTTAAATATTTTATGCATTTATGGCTTGTGGATGCCACCCCATAGGATGATGTCATTTTATGATGTAGTTAATGAAAATCAATTTCTAAAAATAAATATTCAAAAATTTCCATGTAAAATTAACTTAAGATTTTGATTTGGTTTAGTTAGCCTTTAACATGATTAGTCAACTTTGATGCAAAACCTTAGTTATTTGTGCACAAATTAATTAAATTATTCAAAGTGTCATATTATTGACTTGAAATTTGACTCGATTATAATTAGATGTCGATGTTAGATGCATTGGAACCTTTAACCCATTTAGGATTTTGTCAATGTAAAATAACAAAGGCACATGTCTCATACAATAAATTTGCTAGAAAATAACAATCCAGAGTACCCAGGTGCAAGATTGGCATTTTGACTCAAAATGATTTGATCAAATTTAGCTACTTCATAAATTTCATTGACCCATTTAATGATACTTTCGCCAAATTGGGCACTTGAATATATCAATTCCAACTTATTTAATGTGTTTTATTGGTTTTAGGCCAAATTGTTCATTTTGGTCAAAATTAGTCAAAAGCTTGATTGATGGTCATTGGTGGCCATATTTAGGTGTTTATAGATGGTAGGCATCATGATAGAACACCATGAGGATTTGGATAAAAAATGCAAAAATATTGAATCCTAAAATAAAATATTTAAGGGAAAATAATGCACTAATGATAAATAACCATGATGATAATGTTGGCATGTGAATATATATTGATTCAAATAATATTGCAAAAAAAATCACCCAATGGATGCATATAGACTAAATCAAGGCAAGAGTATTGAAAGCAAATAATCAGGCATATAAAGAAACACACAAAACAAATAATAGTTAACCACAATGTTAGTGCAAACACTTGAAATAAATAAGATGATGAACATTACATTTAGAAAATAGGTGATAATGAAACAAATAAACAAGATTGGGGAATAAAATAAAAGGAAGGGGTGGTTGAGCTATCTCCATATGTATTAGGCAAGTGGATGTTGCTTACATAGTTCAAGTGGATATTGCCTACATAGTTCCATGGATAATGTATCCAGCAAAACTTCAGGATAAATGTAGTTCTCCCAAAAAATGGGATAGAATAAAATTGATGATGATTAAAAAACAAACATGATGGATCTAATTGAAGAATAGGAATGAATTCAAAACATGGTGAGAGCATAGGATAAAAGGCCAAAAGGATGGGAAAACTAAGTGACAAGCGATTTCTTCTGACTTAGTGAGGGTTCCTACAATCCTTAAGGCAAAGAAGTGGTTAATGTTTTTGGTTTTTAAAAATCAATTTTAAATTTTTTTTAGGAGCATATCAACTCGATCAAGAATGATGAGACACTAAATGGTCCATGTTCATTTATAGCAAGGGCATGTCTAACTTGAAATGGATGCTCAAAAAATGGTGAAAGTGTTATGGAGAAGGGGGACTGGGCTAACCTCAATAAGTATTGAGCATGAATTACATAGTCTTAAAATAGCCCCAAGTCATAGGAATTCCACCTTTCAATAGAGAAATCTGACTAGTGTAATAACCATTTCAATCAAAATAGACAAAGTTGGCATAGTGGCATAATACATCATATGAATGGATAGTTGGTATGTCAAGTCATAATAAACAAATCTTTCCCCTAGTTTTCCCATAGATGGTTATAAATAAGATAAAATGGATTAGATGAATGATATTAATTTACCCATAGGTAGTTATAATTAGTAGCAAGACCAATGAGACACTAATTTTCCCATGCAAGCAGATATAATTAATCTCACATAAAAAAACATGATAAGAAGGAAACAACAAATGAAGGATGCAACTACCAAAACTTCTATATTATTGCTCAAAAATACTATCCATCTAGAATTCTCAAAAAATTACTAAAATTGATCTGATTCTTCGTACTAAAAATGTGAAACCAATGGATGAGCCAAGGATACATGTGTTAGGATAAGATGGATCAAAACATGTTTGGTTGATATAATGGAAGGGTAGAATACATAAATGATATGTGAAGTGATAGGGTAGCAGGGTGATAGGATGATAGTAAGTTATGGTACATAGAATAATGTTGATAATAGGGTATAACTTGAAATGGTCCTCATAGTGAATGTATTGAGTCACTCAAGCATAGTACCACTTAAGGTGTATAATGTTCATAGGCTCATCAAGTTCATCCCCATCTGGTGTGGTGATCCTATATCATCCTATTACATAGTGTGCAATAAAGATGAAAGGACCAACCCAGTTGGGTTTGAACTTCCCTTTATGCTTCTTTTCATTTGTGGTATTCTTTTGGTTTTCTTTTAGGACAATATCACCAAGTTAAAATTATCTATGTTTCACATGTTAATTATAGTGGGCATGAAGTCAATTATGATATGCTTGAAGATTATTCACTACCTCCATGCATTTATCATCAAGTAAATCTAGATCTTGCAATTGAGATACTCGATAGTCTTCATCATCTAGAACATGCTTCAAAGAGATGCATAATGAAGGTAACTCAACCTCAATGGGAATAATGGATTCAATTCCATAAATAGGTGTGTATGGAGTGGCTCTAATTGGTGTGTGGTGATTGGTATGGTATGCCTAGAGGGCATGAAATATCTAAAGGTAGTAATCATGACCAACATTATAGACAACCTTTTTAAGCATGTTAACAATGGTTTTGTTCAATGCTTTAGCCTGACCATTACCTTAAGGGTAATATTCTATGGAGAAATGTTGTGTTCTTGTTTATTTGACACATAATGATAAAACATATGTATTCTGAAATAATCCTCCATTATCAGATATAATGTCAAAATGGATACTATAGTAGTAAATAATATGGTTGAAGATGAATTTGGAAATTTTCTTCCCAATCACATAAGTTAGGGGTATAGATTCAACACACCTAGTGAAATATTCTATGGTAGTAAGGATATGTTTATGGCCATATGATGAGGTGGGGTTTATCTTACCAATTAGATTGAGGCCCCATTTATCAAATGGCTATGGTGTCAGCATTGGTTTCAAAGTCTTTGTTGGGGCATGAATACGAGTAGGATACTAATGACATTTATCACATCGTTTTACATATGTAGATGCATCTGGATCCATTATTGGCCATTAGTACCTAGTATGCAAGAGCTTTTTGGATAGGATGGCCATATTGGTGTGTGATCCACATACTCCTTCATGAACTTCCCATAATTCTACTATATATTCTGCCAAAGGTAAATAATGAAGTAGAGTTCCATCAAAACTATGATGGTATAGGGTTGGGTTGAGTAAGGTATAACATTGAGCATTATGGATGAGGCATTTAATTTGTTTTTAGAATAATTCTAGGGGAAAAACATGATCATTTAAATAGTCATATAGGCCTGAATACTAATTAGAACTAGGACCAACAATATCACAAATCCTTATAATGGTTGATGGTTCATGAGCTAGCACTATTAGATTTTCAATGAGAAATCAATATTATTTTGTTAGATCTGTGTGTCAAATGAGTGATCCAATGGTAGACATTAAATCTTTTATTATGTTATTTACCCTTGGTATATGTTCAAAATGGATATTGGAATTTTTTTTCTTGAGAGTGTCGACCATGACCTTATAAGGAACCAACTTGTCATCTTTGGCCTAAAAGTGGTCTATAACTTGACTGATGATTAATTATGAATCACCATAAACCTTTAGATGATGTATGTTCCATTATACTTCCTGCTAAAACCCTACCATGAGTGGTTCATCTTCATCCATGTTATTAGTACAAGGAAAGCTTATTCTTAATGACTTAGGGATCAGATGCCGCTATGGAGTAATAAACAAAAGGCTTGCACTTGATTAATGTGATGTGAATGAACCACCAAAATACAAATTCCATTACTACTCCACTAGATGTGTTTCAATGATGTTTATGGTGGATTCATTTGGAAATTGGAATGTGAGTGGCTCTATGTCTATAAGGAATGCTTAAAGAAGTTGATCTATAATAACTTTCCCCTTGATGGATTTTTGGTTGACGTAATTTATCTCAAAATCATTGAGAATCATGATCCATTTGGCCATGCAACCTTTTAGTGTTATTTTGGATAGTAAATACTTGATCATATCTACTTTTGAAATAACCATGGTTTTATTATTCAATATGTAATGTCATCTTTTTTGAGCTTTTAAGACCATAACTAGACAATATTTTTTGATGGGCATATAAATGTGCTCATACGTGACTAGTGTATGGGTTAGATAGTATACTGCATGCTCTTTTCCCTTATCCTCATGTTGAGCTAGAAGTTCCCCCAGGGATTTATCAGTACATGATAGATATAGAAGGAATAGTTTCCCTAATATAGGAGGTAATAATACTCATGGATTTACTAGATATACCTTAGAGTTGAGCCTAGTGTATTTTGGTGGTGGAATATTTTTTATGGCTCATGCTTTAGTTGTATTAAATTATATTCCCCTAAAAGACATAATGAAGCCCAATAATTTTCTGATGCGATGCCAAAAACACACTTCTTAGGGTTAATCCTAACTTTATATTCACATAGTCACTCAAATATCTTCCTCAATGTTGCTATATGATCGGACCTAGTCTTTGATTTGCCTAATATGTTGTTAATGTAGTATTTAATAAATTCATACATTATATTCTAAAATATGACTATCATGGCTCTTTGATAGGTGGCCCTTACATTCTAAAAACCAAATGACATAATCTAATAATATAATGTTTCCAATGGAGTGGTGAGCATTGTCCTATGTTGGTCTTCTAATGTTATTCAAATCTAATTATAGCATGATAATCCATCCATTAGTGAAAGCATCTCATAACCCATACTGGAGTTGAAAATCTTGTTAATATTTGGCAATGGAAATTCATCCCTTGGGCAAGCTTTGTTAATGTCCTTAAAATCAATGTAGATTATGATTCTTTTTGGCCTTTTACTGACTAGTATAACATTGGAAATCCATTAAAAGTAGTTAATTGGCTTGATACATCTTACTTATAATATATTTTACAACTCTTTATTTACTAATAAAATAATATTAGGATGCATCTTGCATATATTTTGTTCAATAGATTTGGCATTAGGATGTACATCAAGGTGGTGAATAACCAAGGTAGGGCCCAAACTAGGCATAATAGAATAGGCCCATGTAAATATATCTAAAAATTCCATCAAAAGGGAAAAAATGAATTCATGTTCCTCCTTAGTAAGAGATAGGCCTAATTTAATCCACTATGGGTCATTTAGAGACCCTATGTTTATCTCTATTATGTCTTCCACTAGAAGGGTCAAACCATCTTCAAGAATAGTGGGCAAATATGTGAATAGTATGGCTATGTTAGAGTCCTCTATTATAAATAGTTTTTCAATCTCTCCTAGACATGATGAATAATAATCCTCAAAGGGGAGGGATGACCATGTAATAAAAAAAATTAAAAACTCATGTATGATTTGATTGAAGGCACGTTGTTTTTTTAGACTAAATTTTGATCCATTGGTATGTTTGTCATCAGTGTTTTCTTGAATGATTATATCAAAAGCCTATTCTTTGTCAAGATTAAATTTGGAGCCATAGATACGTTCATCACTGGTGGTCTCCTAGTCTATATTTAAAGAATTTTGAACACCCTCATCTAATGGTGGTTGATATAGGTTTTCACCACTAGACTGGCCTTTATGTTTACTTTTACCCCAATCAAAAAGTGCCTCAAAGAGGTTTTCACTTTGGGACCTCAATGTTTTATTTAATTTATTTTAGATAAGGGTGTTCACCCATTATCTAAAATAGGCTTCAAGATCTAGTTTGATTGAGAACCTTGATTTATGGTCTCCCAATGGAACATTGTCCCTAAGGCCTAGAGAATCATAAAAGGCTTTGTCATTCTAAAACTCATCAATTAGAACATTGGATTCTTATTGGGCCTAGTATATTAGTTGGGGACAATAAAATTATAGTGGATTATGATGAATGCCTAGCCAAAGGGTAAAAATAGTAATATTGTCAAAAAAATTGGCTTGGGATAAGTCATTAAATTGGATATGATTAGACTTTACTGCACTAGAAACATCATCATCACTAGTCATTGGTGATGGAACTTGAATCAGATATGTGGGGTCAATCCCAGGTAGTTTACATATAAGTCCATAGGTTCCTTTTTACTTAGTCATAGAAATTATCTCAAGTGTTCCTTGTTAATTTGGCTTGAGGCCTTATCTTTCAGAGTCTTAGTTCTCCATGATCCAATTAGGAATAGGATAATTTTCCTTCTTGTAATAATCAACCAATTTGACATTGTATAACCATGATTCATCATCTTTGAGAGGGCTTTATTCTTGGATAGGAGCCTATATGAAAGTTATAGGTGTCAGACTATGCAATTTGGATTTTATCTTTCTTTGCCATTCCATACAAAGTGGTTTGGTTTTAGGTCTTCAAAAGGACTTAGGGTATTGTGAAAGCTTTACAATGTGAAAGGTGTCATGGGTCAAGTATTCCCCTGGGTCATTAGCCAAGATGGTATATTTATTAGACATTTTAGTAGGTAGTATGTGGGAAAGTTAATCAAGGGTATCAAGGTCAATGCAATTGGACTCTGATAAATCAATAAGTATGGCTTTCCCTTTGTCCTACTTGGCAATTGGATTCATGCCAAAATGGTAATTTTATCTCTTTAACTTGGTCTCTATATGTTTTCAATGCTCATATGGATGCAAATCTCCATAAATACTAACTTGAATCCCTGAATGGGATAACATGATTCACTGGTGCAGTTTTAATCAGACTACATAAATCTTATGTAACCAAGGTTTACCCAAAAGCATGTTATATGATAAATCTAGATATGTATCATGGGTCAAAGTCCCAATGACAATTGGTAAGCTGATTGTACCTTATGATTCTTTTTCTTCATTATAATAGGATTTGATGGTGTTTTTTTTTACTTGGAGATCTATTGAGGTGTACCTGAGAAGTTTGATTAACTTCAAAGACATAATATTCAAACCTGGTCCATTATCTATGAGGACATGTTTCACTTTATTCCTTTTTATGTAAACTTTGATGTATAATGGGTTATTATGTAGGGGGCCAAGGGACTACATATCACTTTGATTGATGGTTACTTATTGGGATAAAGCTAGATGTAAAACCAAAGCTTTAAATTTTTTAGGTGATATGTAGTTTAGAATTATGGATTGACCAAGGAACTTTATCAAGATGTTTTTGTGGATAGTAGACATACACAATGAATATAAAATGGATATTTATGATGGCATGCTTTAATATTGTTCTACAATGTCAAATGCCTTTTCTTGGATAGTGGTAAATGTCTTATTCTGAGGTAGAATGGTTAGGTAGATGATGGGTGAAGTGGCAGACAGTTGTGGTCCTAGTATGGTAGTTTTTTACCATCAAGTTGTGATTACATAATTAGTATTAGATACAAGACCATTATTTCTAATAAATGATCATAGAAGTAGACCAAACAGGATAAGTCTCGATTGGTAATGAACTTGTGTGTGGTCATGGACTAATGATGATATATTATTATAATGTCCTAACATGGTAATCCTTGCTTGTTAGTTCACCTATGTGCAGTCCTAGGTCAAGAAAGGATTACTAGAATGGTTTGGTTGATTTGGTATGATTAGAAATGGTCTTATTTGATTGGTACTTGGTTTAGGATTAATGGGAATGTTGTTAATTTAACCTCCTACAATATGGACTATAACTGAGTTATGGTCATGTGCAATTGCATGGTAGGTTTGTAGGTTATTACCATCATTTTGACCGTAGTTTTGTCCATTGTTTTGATGTTGTTGGTTTTATTGAGTCTGTTGATTTAGCCTTGGTTGTTGATATTGTTAGTGTTATAATGGATGATGTTTTTATTGTTATTTTTGTTACTTTTTATGTTTTGGAAAAGGATTTTGATAAATTTTAAGGCTCTAATTGGAGGTGAAAGTTCCATGATCCAATATGATCAATCTATTTTCTAACATATTTTGAACTACATGTCTAATTTGTACATAATGCTATAAATTATGTCCATTGACCCTATTAAAATCATAGAATTATTTTGGCCTATACCATTCTAACATGTTAGCACCCTCATGAACTTACTCTTTTAGAATGGGCCATCTAATCATGTTAGCTACTATGAGCTTATGAAATATTGATTTAAAGGGATCTCTAAGGTTAATAAAATATTGATAAGTAGGTAAGTTTCTCCTTGGAGGAGGAGGGATTTGTAAAGGCATAGATTGTTGCATTTTTTATACTAGTCTAGGTTGTTACACTTGCAGTGCATGCTATGGCTAATAAAAAAAATTGTTAGGAGTAAGCTAGAAAGGTGGTGAAGGTTGAGCAGATGGTGTTTGCACAATTTGGACATGTTGTGACTCTATTACTCCATTTCATATAACATTTTTTTACGATTGAATTTCTTAGTTCTATCATTATTACTGGCTTGTGAGAGTTGTGATGCTTGTGTTTGGACTAGATGTTGGTTTTGGCCACTATTATAATGTTTATTTTGGCCATTATTCTAATTTGATGAGGTTAGTTTAATGATACCTTTGTTAATAAGGGATCTTTATATCACTAAACATTTATCAATTATTTATTTGAACATATGCACACATTGTAGCTCTAGATAATATGATATCTCACTATGTAGATATTTGGTAAACTCAATGGCTACTTGTTCTTATAGTAGACTATGGGTAAAATGGATTTCAAGGGCTCTCTCTCTATCATTGTAGATATATTTTGAATCTTTCACCTAGTTTATATTTTTCTTGTGTCAAGTCTACTAATGAAATCTTGTGCTCAAGATTGTAAGAGAAGTATTACACAAACTTGTCTGAAAGATCATTGAAATCAGAAACTAAATTCTTTGGTAACTTTAAGAACCATTTCACAGCTTGTTTGGCTAAAATTATTATAAAAAAAAACAAGAAGTATATGTCACTATAAACCATTAGTTGGCATACAATAAAGAATTACATTAGATGGGCTTTGGGGTCATGTTTCCTCTTGTATTTGTCAAACTTTGGTGGTTCATACCCTAGAGGGAATGGTATCTATAATTACTCCATGTTGAAAGGGTAGGAACACTTTTTGTCCAAATTGAAGTTTTTTACTTGTTTCCCAACTTGGATGGTAGCAATTACATCCTTCATTTATTGTATGTCTTGTTTAAATATACTTATAGACACATTAGCCTAAGGTGATGGTTAAGTGATAACAAGTGGATTAATTTGATTAAGGTATGATGGAGATATTTACTAGGGTAGGTTGGATTGGCTAGGAAATGGACCAAGAATATGCATATATGGATTAGGGTGTGATTTTTGAATTTTCACATATTGCAGTGTGATGTTTTGGTTGGGATTGGGTATGTAGGTCTGATGTTGGGAACATTGAGGTTGGGATGGTGGTATATGGTTATACTATTCCTACTAAAGGTTTAATAGGGACATGATACCAACTATTCATACCTAGATTATTGAAATGGATTTTTGAACTAAGACCTTATCTTGTATCTTATGGCACATTTTGTATGAAAGGCAATTATTATTGAGGAGGTACTTGAGAAAATTTATAACCTCTTGGTTGCATGAATCCTTGTTGGGAAGTGGATGTATATTAGACATTCAACATCTATTTTTGAGCAATATTGACACATTATTGGCTAATTTTTTTCATTTTGGATTGGCCTATTAGTCTGTGACTGAAGAAATATGTTCATTGCTACCTGAAAAGGTAGAATATTGGTTTCCCCCTATTGAGGTGGAAATATGTGTTGCCTCAACTACATGGGTTGATTTAATGGTGATTATTTTTGTGTAATATTAATATTCACCTATTTGGAAAGGAATAATATTCATCACATTCTATTATGATGTGGCATTGTTCATTGGTTGACTACTTAGTCCTTATTGTTGGGTACTAGAAGAACATGTTGGTTGAGGTTGGGATGTAAAAACTCCTACTCCCTAATTTTTTGAACCAATAATGATGATATTTAAATTCACATTTTATTTTTGACTATTTTTTTGTGTGTTAACACCACTTTGGTCTAAATTGGATGTTTCTTACATACTGTCCACTTGTTTTGCTCATTGTTCTATGAAAAAGTAGAAGACACTTCCTTGATGGTTGGGGTGTTGAACATGGTTTTGAACAAAGTGTTTTGAATAAGTGGGTCTAAACCCTAATTTAATTGACATATCAACTCAAATAAGACTCATATCAAAGGGAGTAAGTGAATTAGAGGTGCATTTGTCATGGAAAAATTGGTAAAGTTACATGATAGGTCTTGATATATCTATTATGTTGTCTACATTTGAATGAAATGGTCCTCCATGAGGTCCTTTGTGTCATAATCAATTGTGGATATTGATATAGTATTGTTATCTATGGAATTAATATTTCTATAAGATTCCTAATCATTGTTTGGATAAGACATGCTATAAGGCACTCTTAGTAGATTTGGAAAATTGTCATTCTCTATCTCATAGTTTGATGGAATTACTCCATAATAAGGTTATTGTTGGATTTTTTTTTCAACTATAAGTACACTAAAAAAATATTGGGTTGTATTTTCTTGATCTTGATCTGTGTATAGAGGCATGCTAACTAAACAATTGACCAATAGATATTGACTTTGTTCCCTTGTTTGAGTGTTGTATAGTGGATAGGAATCCATCTCCCAAACAACATAATCTCCATAAGGGTCATGAAAAAACTCCTCTTGTGTACTAAAAATTCCACATCCTAACTTTTAAATGGTTCCACTATGTGTATAATGTTCCATGGTTAAATATATGATAAATTTTTCACAACAAGATGGGATGAGAGTTCTACAATCTCAAAAAAAAGTCTAAAAACACAAAAGGTGTCAAAATACTTCTAACTTGGTTGAGGGTGGAGATGAATCTCTATAAGTTATATGCAAAGACTTGGTAAAAATAGTGAAACACAAAATTTCTAATGTCAAATGTTTTACACAAATAAGGTCAAGTAAAATGACCTAAAAATAAGATGACAAACTCTAATGTCCAAACATGTTCCAAATAGGTCTAAACTAATGGAAAAGACTCATTAGGTATTTTATTCAAATTTGGAGTCAAAATCTCAAACAAAATGTGCTAGGACCTTTGTCCAAATGTAATTTTAAAATCTAGACTTAAAACAAAGGATGATGATGATTAATCTAATAAACTTGGAATAGTTTGGCAAATTCTAGGAACTTGATTCTCAACATTAAAATGATATAATTGGTATAAAACACTAAAAAAATGTCACTTTGAAGATGGACTGATTCTATCAAATAAATGCACAAAAAATAAAGTTTCAAAATTTGAGTAATCAATTAACCTAAGTTATGCAACCCAAAAGAGAAAGATATATGTATCAGCCCCTATGTGTTAATGCTTACAAAAACTCAATCAATTTTTGAATCAAAATTTATAAAAGCTAATAAAAGACTCAACTTAAGTAAACTAGGGTTTCTAATGACCAAAAATCTAGGCAAAATTAAACAACATTATTGTGCTTAAAAAAATATCTAACAAAGATCAAATGATTGGTTTCAAATAATGAAAATTGAGACACAAGACAAGAAAATTATTTTGAAATAATTTGGGTAGCATAATGGTGTTAGCACTCCCAAAAGATGCAATAATTTTATGTTTCAAAGATGTCTAAGGAACAATATTTTAAATGATTTGGTAAACATAACATTACCTATCTCAATCAAGTGCTCTACTAATTTTTTAACATAAAAGTTTTCAAAGTTAAATTAAGGTGTCAAATAGATGGCATAACACTTCTTAAAACAATGGAGTAATGTTGGACACAAGACTTGTTCATGATGTGGTATAAACAACAAATTTTTAGTTATAACACACTAAAAAAAATAATAGATGACAAAATTACAACTACATATATTGTCCTCAATCCTATTAAGGTGTGGCAAAGTGGGGTTAATTAAAACTTACAACTTACCACCATCTAGATTTATCCCATGTGTACAAACGTTCACATTTGCACACAAGAGAAGTAGCACATCCATTAGATCCACATCAATTAGATTATTATGAAAAGGTTTATTCCTTTTCATAACCACTACATCCATAAATTTCCTAGTGTAGTGTGATGTCCTAATTGATCATATTTTATGGTCCAAAATGCCACTAATAAATATAGTTTAACTGCTTAAACCACCATCACAATGGGGTGATCTTAATTTATATACCCCTTCCCCCGCCTCTGAATATGGTTGAAAGAATTTTCAAAGATGAATCCCCAGGTCAATGCTTCCCTAGAGAACTTTTGAGAGCTAATGACACCCCTTTCATAAGTGAAAAATGCATGAAAACAAAATATGAGTAGAAAGACTTTAGGTTTAATTTTAGATCACCCAATATTATGCAATTTTGGGGAGAGCCTAGACAATTTTCTTATTATGACTTAGACTAGGCACCAAAATGCAATGGAAAAGAACTTTTGATCAAATGATTTACATATAGGGGATAGGGGGAGATTATTAGCGTGTTATCCTTCTTGAGAAACAAATAATCAACAAACAAGATTGAAAACAATTGTGAGTAAAGTTTGATTTTTCTACACCAAATTGAATGTGACATTTTTATTTACTTATCCCCTTGGATCAAGTGCAAAATATTAAAAGAATATTTTCAAAAAAGACCAATTTAATCAAGACCATCTAGTTCATTTTAATCCCAAGGTCTAGATGTGTGATATGTATCCTAAGTTCATTTTAAAACACCAATTTGAAATGTTTAAGATTGGCACCAAGATTGAAATTTTTATAGGACTTATCATGTTAGATTTATTTTAGGTACCAAATACCAAATGTGTATGATATAAAATGTTCATTTTAGACCCAAATTCAAATGTTCAAGTTTTGACTAATTTTTTTTAAATACCTAGAACAAAATGTTTGACTAGTCTAAACAAGTAAATTTGGTGTCTAAATTGATTCTTCAACCCATATTTATTAGATAATAACCCCATGCTTTGAATAACTTTATTGATTGGGAAAATGATGTTTAATTTTTATCTCTCTAGTTTTTAATTTAGTTCACATAGTGACCATGGATGGTTATAGATGATTTCAACCAGTTCAAGGAAACACGATGGTCAATTAACAAGTAACTACCATCAATCAAATAGAATTGATGCCAATCAATAAAGACCATCACCAATAACCTAAAAATAAACCAATAACCAAAAACACATTAATTTAGGCATGGTTAGCACACAAAATGAGAAAATTTTCAAGGCAAAGTTAAGTTGATGAATTTAAATGCCTTTGAAACCTAGAAATCAAGAATCTAAATGATAGAAAGAATCAAAAGGCAAGCTTTGTGAAAATTTTTTGCTTGCAACCTGACTGTCAGTGGTTCACACATAATCAAGGCTAGTTGGGCATAGTTATGGCTAGTTTACAACAAACCATAACCATTTATACCCAATCATCACCAGTCTTTGTGTAAATCTTAGAAATAAACCAAAATAAAATCTAGCTAAAACAAGGTTATAAAATTAGTTTTAGAGAGCTTCAATCATCCAAATGAATATTTAAAAGATTCATATTGATATCCTTGGTATGTGGGATGCATTAGATCCCATTAGGCATGCCATTTGTGATGCTAATAATTTGATGATGGATGGGAGGTTAGATCAAGTGTTAGTCTCGAAATTAAATCAAAATGAAAACAAACACACTAAAAAAGCTTAAAAACTCCATTGTTAGATCATAGGGGGAGATTGGTGACCAAACAATAAATGATAAATTTCAATTGAAATGTAAAGAAACTTTCAAATTTTCCTTACCTTCCATAAATGCTCTAAATTATGTGTTCATGAGCTTATTGGGATTGTGCTCAATATGTCTACATCGATGAGGATTAGCTATCTCCATATCTTATTGGCACCATGGTTGGCTTGGTTTTGGCTTGATGTTTATTGAAAATGGATTGGATTATAATTTTGGAATTATAACACCATGTATTTTCTTCATGCCTTAAATCATGGATTATAACTTTGTTATGTTCCAATCTATCTAAATGAAGAGCTCTAGACTTGCTTTTATAGGGTTTGAAATGACTTGGAATGAATTAAATCCTAACCTAGGTTTTCTTAGTTAATCTTAGCTTGTGAATTAAATAAGCATGGGTGGAATATTTTTCAAAAATGACAACTCACAAAAGATAATGATGAAAATTAGGATATTTATTGATTTTTGAATTTCCCTTTTTTTATAATTGATTTAATTGCTCATGGATGAATTCAATTAGGATTTTATTAGGATTAATCCTTTTTAGGATTTTGGTTATTTTTGAAAGTTTAGATTTAAATGATTTAGGAATTTACTCTTTTTAATTGATTTTTGGGACAAATTGATTTTAATTGAATGCGATAAATCCAAATTTGATATGTTTATAAATTCTTAGGCTAGATGTTCAATGATTGGTAATTATTTATCTAAGGTTGGTTATGTAACCATTGGTGGCCAATTTTAGATGTTTGCATGCACTACTCCACACACTTATATAAGGAATTATGAAATCAAAACCATCTTCAAATATTTATTTAAATGAAAATATCAATAGTTAAACTAGCAGGGCTTTGTCATATTAGACATGGTTTAGATACAAATGCCAAAATTGCTTGCATATATAGAGCATAGGAGAGGAGAATGAATAAATGAAGTTCAAGATTCACAAAACCAAGTGTCAAAACTTGAAAACCAATTAGAACATGAGGGAAGGAGTTATAAAATAGGCTATGAAGGTCTTCTTAAACAAGTGTCCACCTGAAGTTCATCATTTTCTCTCAAGTTGGCATAGAGATTTCAATTAGACTTCTTCAAACTATCTTATTTGGTGATGAGTCCACTTGACTATCTTGAAAAACCTTAAGATTATTTGACACATATATGCATTGTCATGATAATATGGAATCCTAATTGTGACAATCATCATATACTCCTCAAATGATGAACTCCTCATGGAAAATTTTTATTCACTATTTGTATCCATTCATTATACCTCTAGGATTCAATCTTCACACTTGTCACCAAAGTGACTTGGAGTTGTTCATTAAAGTGGTTTTATGAAAATAACTTAGGTCATTTTTATCATTTGATCTATCAAATATACATTAGTAACTCAGTGTCACATTTCTCACATTCCAATTTAGACAATCATGCTCCTTCTCACTGTCTATCCAAGACTAACTACAATGAATAGTGTAGCAGAGGTACTTTCATGAATCACTGTGATGATAATTGATTTTGAAGAGTTGGAATAAGTCTATAAACACCTTCTATAATTATTTTCATCTAATAATCCCTTGATATACCTATAAAAAACTTTAAATTTTATAAAAATAGTGAATAAGGCTTGTCCAAGTGATGGTATAGAAAAATTTGATGGTGAGAACCCTAAGAGAGTTCCAAAGAGGTCCAAAACACTTTGAAGTCCATTTTATTCCTTCTGTATGCATATCCTTTCATGTTTTCTCCATCAAGTTCAAGCAAGGGTTTTAGGTCTCTTAGCTTCTTAGTGAGGATTCATAAAGGTTAGATGTTTAACCCATAAACCAATTCCAAAAATTTAGAGTATAAGACACCCATAAAATATATTTATATGATTTAGTTATCATGCACACTATTTTTATAGATGTGAGCAAAATAAAATGGCCTCTCAAGCTCCTACTTGGATTCTGGGTAACCCTAAGAGAAGGTTAGCACAAAACGGAAAAATTCTATATTTTAATTTGAAAATTGATTGTTGTAATTGACTCTCCACTCTCCCCTAAATGTTATTAAATGGTTTTTAAGGATATCATAATGTTATGAGTGAATTTAGACACCATTACGGTTCATGCCTAGTTCTAGGCCTAATCTACATATAATATGTATCTGAGCATATGATCACTTGTGAGTGATCCTAATGGTTTTAGGTGTTTTTATAAACCTTTTTACATCAAATTAAACTATAAAATTCACCTTAAATTTACTTAAGTATCTCACATTCATCCTTGTTACCATTCACATATTAAGTCTATAGGCTGCATGGTTATAAAGTACCTCCTATCTGAGATAAAACATAAGATACTTACCTTATTAGTTTAGCTCAAATGAGACCATTATGTTATTTTTTAGGTCATGATTAAATTATATAAAAAGTTACAAATATTTTTCATACCTATAGAGACTTCAAACATCTCAAAATCTCAATACTAGTTTCCTAAAATAGTGATTATGTGCAAGGTTTTGGTTGATCCTAAGAACTCTGAGTTATGATTATCTTTGTTATTCCTTGATTTTTAGGATCACCTAGAAGTATTATCACATCAATATAAGGATAAAATATATGTTATAATATTAAACCTATGTCTTTTTATGTCAACCAATTTTGCATTCTCCATCAACATGATACTGGTCTATATATGAGCTAAACTATAGATGTTCATTAGGTGCATCAAAGGATGCCTGCAGGCATATATATTAGTGTATGATCACTATGTTTAATTTTTTTGGTTCCATATTAGAGAAATAATACCATTTCATATAAAATATCTTTCTATCAACCAAATTGAATACTTTATTATCTTATACTAGTCTGTGTACTGAGTCTAAACTATAGGTGTTCATTCGGGAGACTAGAAGAATTCTTGTAGGTGTTGGTCATGATTTAAGCACTATGTTTATACTCCTAATCTCTCTTCAAGTCACTAGGTACATTTCACACATTAATTCATCAATTTCTTCCTTAAGACTATGCTCTTATTCCTTTACCATTAATGCACTATAGGTGAGAATGTGGTTTGATGTTTATTTTGGTCCAAAGGGAACTATATTACACTAAATATTCTTAGTAGAATTTTTATTGGGTTAGAACCACTCAACCAAATTTATCCCTTTACAAAAAAATCTCATTTTATTTTCAAGTGTTACATTTTCATCTGGGATACAAGACTGGGACCATTAGGCTTGTTTAGACTTCACCAACTTTCACTAATAGATGGCAATATATTGATCAAAGTCTTCTTCTGGAAAAGTTAAGGTAACACTTCCCTTTTACAATTTTGTTCAATTTTAGGACTTTGGACTCATGTTTGGATGTTTGAAATGGTCTTACCACTCATACATTGGTCTCTTCTTGATCTGTGAACCTGTATGAGATTCTAAAATAGGCCCAAATGCTTACAAACATGCCTTGAGACTCTCTTTCAGGTCTGAGCATAAAATTTGTAGATGCTTACTTCAAGGCTACGTGATTGTATCATTTCTACCAAGATTTGCATACCATCAATGATCCTCTTGAGATCAAAACATTAATTAATAATATTATCATACATAATCTATGATGTTCAAAATAAAGATAATTTATATGAAATTAAGCCATTCATAGGAGAATAAGCTATATAATTGACAAAACATTATTCATAAACTTCAATAGTGTTCATTTTTAGCATAAGAGATTGAACCTGACTATTAATTCACATCCACACATATCAAATCAATTGAATTAAAAATTAAAAGGGTTAACATGATATAAAATTACACACATTCCACTTGGTTCACATAGATAAAAACACTTAGCTGAGAAAACTGAATCCATTAGGGTTATGTACGCAATTTAGAGGTGTCGACAATATTATTGATTGTTCATATTATACAAACCATTAATATAAAGACCATGACCATGAAATTCAAGGTCATAAGGATTAATTTCATCTACCAAGTACCTTCACCTTAACTCTATTTCTAATGTCTATACTGAAGGAAGACCATTGAGCTCTTTTGACTTGTCCAAGAGAGTGATGAAAGATAGAGACCAGTTTTTGGAAATTTTGATCCTATTAAAGATTTTTGAGAATGGAAAAGACCTATGGGGATATAAACACACTTTATATAAGTATTCACATGTGCCAAATGATATACCTAGTTTGTATAACTTAATTGAAACTCCTTTTTTGTAGTGATCTTTTTATTTGTACATTAAACATGTAACATGTCAGTTCTAAAACTATTCCCTAACATTCCCTAACATGACATACATTATCCTAAGATTATATATATATATATATATATATATATATATATATATATATATATATATATATATATATATATATATATATATATATAATGTACGTAAAACTTCATTTAATAACCAATATATGGCATAAAATGACATTTATAAAAGGACAAATGTGATAAAGATTAAATCATACTATGTAACGTCATTAATGACCATGACACTATTTAGGACCATGGTTACCATTTATGATTTATAAAACCTTATTAAATATATGAACATGCATATAAATTGACTATTTTTTGACCTAAGGGTAAGAATTAGTTAATAGGACATATAAGCACTAGACATAATTATCACTCACATTATGGAACTACCATCCTTTGAAGGGTAGTAATTATATAATTGCCACGATGGTAACATGATTGTCTCATTGTAGTTATGGTGACACCATCATAAGTAGGTTACATAACCACCTAGGGAAGTTATTTTATCACCATAAGGTGGTTTTTTAACTACTATAGGGTAGTTTCATAACCATTACCTACAAACTAAGGGAGTTTTATGTATTGAAAAAGTGCATAGAATTTGATTTTTTTAGAAGGTTGAATTGGTTCTATAAGAAACATAAGGTATATCTATTTTTTATATAGGACTTTCATTCGATGGAGTAGATCCTAAGATTGGGAGTGGATCCATCAAGTCCTATCACTTTTGATGGACAATGAATTAGCCCTACTTGATCAAGTAGGGATACTTCATATAGAATGGGTAGGCATCACCCCCCTTCCATCTACTTACTATGACATATTTTGACATATTGGGACCCTAACTAAAATACCTTCATGTTCCCTAAGTCCCTAAGAGAGTGGATGATCACTCTTATATATGTGTATTAGATCATTAGTGTTCTTATAACCAGTTGATTAGTGTTTATTCAAGATATTTATAGCCATCATGAGGCCTATAGATGGGTAGATCAAGTTGGAGACTCTAATAAACCTGATGTGGGTATGAAGTGTGTAGTGTGAATTTCTTAGGTGGAGTGATTAGATATCCCCAATCTAAGGAAGGATATCATTTCCATCCTTGCCTTTTAGTTAGTGAGAAAGAATAACATAAATAGGCTCTTATTCAATTGGTCATTGATCATGTGATAGATCAAGGAGAGATGGGTGTGTTACACATGGAGATAGAAGATGCTAACATGAATGTATAAAGAATTATGTTGTGTATCACCTTGGATTCCTTTACATTATCCATTAAACCTTTATCATGTGTTGGGTATATGAGATGATGATCCCATATCAGATGGCATAATGATTGGGGCATAAGAAGACATCATATCTACTAAATTGACTAATATGGTCTAATTTCATGCTTTTTCCTATAGTGTGGGGTTGATGAAAATAATAGATTTGATTACCCTACCCTACCAAAACATGGTTGGGAAATTTGAAATTGAGGGGGTTTATATTTTAATAGTTCTTAGGGCCACTTAGGTTTGATATAAGTTG